>CM066033.1:203992380-204592380 GCA_033557465.1 Ichthyophis bannanicus
ACTGCAAGATGGCCGCAATTTATTAGTGCTCCGTCCCCTCAACCCCTAATTTTTGCATTTATACGCTAACAACAGCATTTTACCCCCCCCCCGTACCTGCCATGGATCAGCGTGAGTCAGCGATCTCCCACAGAGCTTGACCCAGCGATTCTGCGGGACCTCTGGAGGCTGGGGAGCCGAGGAGTTCAACGCTGCAGCGTGACCTGCCCGAAGCTGCCTCCTGCCCCGGACTCTCCCCCGATTGACTCTGCTGCCAGCCGCGGTATCCGGCACTGAAGAAAGTCGCCTGATAGGCTCCTGCGGGGCCTGCGGGCTGAGCCCTCACTACTGCCTGTGGCCTGAGCAGCGGTCTGATAAACGGGAGGAGGAACACATTTGCAAACGTCCGGAGCTTGGCTGTAGCGCTGCAGAACTGAAGGGGAGACTGACCGGGAGCAAGTGAAACCCACGTGGCAGCCACCGGCGCTTGTCACCATCCCTCACCAACACGAACTATCTTGAGAGGGGTAAGTCTGCCTGCTGCCTCTTCCCCTGCACACCCCTTGAACCGGGATTGGAGCTGGTGACCGAGTCTGCTTCTCCTTGGCGGCCCAGTGTCCCGCCGGGGCCCCTGCCCTCCCGATTGGATTCTGGGTGCCCTGCAGGCATGCACACGTGGCCTCTTTGATTTCAGGCCTCTCCTTGAAACCTTGCAGTCTGCAGCTACGGGCTCTTGCTGGCACAGCCCCACGCTGTTCTCTGACTCTCACCTGTGCCAGGCTACTACCTTAGGGGGGCCGGAGGCAGCCTAAGACTCTCTGTTCCACTGTTTCTCAACTGCCTGTTGCATGGCTGACATTGCCTCTCCGCCTCTCCCGACACTGTGAAGTGGTGGCTACCCTACAGGCTGGTGTGACTTCGAGCACCGTCCTCTTTCTGGTGCCCTCACTCTTGCTGGCATTGGCACTATCTCTCCTGACACTGTGTGAACTTGGTGACTCGGTGTGATGGCTGCTAAATTAAAAAATTCTGAAACTCGGGAGGGGATGCGCTCCTCTCAGCGGCTGCAGAGTAAGTCCGGAGCCTCAAGCAGCCCATGAGGCCAATCTCCTCCAACGGGTTCCGACGCTGAGACTGTAAGTGAAGAGGAACTGGACCCTCATAAGCAACTTTCCTCAGCTCAAATCAAACAAGAACTCCGTAAGGGCTTTGCAGAGTTAGCCAAAGAGTTCTGCACACTGCGGGAAGATTTGATGGCAGATGTCGCAGAACTCCGGACCGACGTTAAGGAACTGGGAGCCCGAGTAGAAGACGTGGAGACCAAGGTGGTTGACCAGGATGGGACTCTGATGGATTTACAATGTGCTCTCGACAGGCAGCGTGCGCAGGCCATGGAGCTGACATATAAACTTGATGACATTGAAAACCGCTCCCGCCGCAACAATGTGCATTTTCGTGGAATTCCAGAGGCGGGAGGGGGCGGAGAAGACTTGCCGACTGTGCTTAAGCTGCTGATAGCTGAGTTGCTTCCGGCGGAGAAACTGGCTACGCACGCCCCTGGAATGGAAATTGAACGGGTTCATCGCGCTTTGGGAAAACCCCCTAACAACCAACCACGAGATGTCATTGCGAGATTTCTACGCTATTCTGATGCTGAGCTTCTCATACGTCGAGGCCGGGAGAAGAAGACGGTCCGCTTCCAGGACGCGACAGTGTCTATCTACCAGGACCTCTCGACGTTCACTTTGGCTCGACGAAGAGAGATGAAGCCAGTCTCGGCGGTCCTGAACAGCAAGGGGATACGCTATTCTTGGTCCTTCCCATTTAGAATGAACTTCCTTTTGGGTAGCAAAAAGATTTCTGCAAAAGACTATACTGAAGCTTGGCGAGCTCTTCGCCAAGCGGGACTAGTAGATGATAATGCCCAGCCTCATCCGCCGCCCCCTAAGCCCCAGCATTCTGAGTGGACCCGGGTGGGCAAGTCCTCTTGACACTCTTGTGGATGTGAAGAGCTCCTTCTACTTTTTCCTTTTTAGGAAGCCTTAACCAATGGGTCCCAAGATTTTTGGATGACTGGTGACAAGGATTAGCCTGGGGTCCCCACCCCATTTTTCATGGGGGGCGGCGGTTGATCTGCAAACGTTCTACTGATGTTATTGTTGTGGTGGGGGGATATGGCGGGATTGATGATCCGGGATGGGTGGGGGGATAGTGGGGGGAATGTTTTTCTATGTTTAGGTTGAGTTTTCACTTTGAGGGGTTCTGGGGGGTACGGGGCTTGTGGTCAATTTACCGTGTCCTGTATTAATCTAGACAGGCAGGTGGTATTGACGGGAAGGGGGGGTGATGGGTAGGAGGGGGGGGTCTCCCAACACGGCCCAAAGGGGTCTGTTTGGGCTGGGGAGGAGGGTCTATGGCTTCTGTTCTTGGAGGGTGGACTAGGCGGGCCCGACTAACTACTTTTCTGGGTTTGCTGGGGGGAGCCCTCATTGGGACTTTCTGGGAGGCTAGCGGATGTGTGGGGTTAGGTTGTATCTCTTAATGGTCCGCTTTATCTCTTTGAATGTTAAGGGTCTTAACTCCCCGCGGAAGCGGTCCCTGCTGTTTTCAGAATTGCGCACTTTGCAAGGGGACATTGTTTATCTGCAGGAGATCCATCTTCAAAACTCCAAACAGGGCTGGCTAAAGCGATCCCCATACACTGAGGTGCGGGTGGCCTCCGACACGCAGGGCCGGAAGAAACGGGGAGTGGCCCTACTATTTCATCAGAGCCTCTCCTTGCAGATTGAAGAGATAAAACGAGATACCCTGGGGAGGTGGCTTTTCCTGAATGTCCGTCTAGACGGACACTTGTTAACTTTAGCAAATGTTTATGCACCAAACACGGGTCAGGGGCCCTTTTTTATACGATTGAAAGCCCTACTGGCGGATTTTGCAAAAGGTCCCATTGTTTTGGGTGGGGATTGCAACATACATCTAGTGCCCCATTTGGATTCCACGGGTCGTGCTGGGGGGGGAATGGGGGGATCGGCAAGAGCCCTTCAACGCTTGATGGTCGACTTGGGTCTACGGGATATATGGAGAGATACCCATGCGGGAGAGAGGGGTTATACTTACTACTCCCCGGTCCATCAGGTCCATACTCGCATTGATTATTTTCTGTTAGATCAGCGCCTGATGGACGGGAGAGTACAGGCCGGACATGGAGCGTTGACCTGGTCGGACCATGCTCCGTGCTGGCTTGCCCTCCCGGACGGCGTATATGGTGAGTGTCGCCGTCTTTGGCGCTTAGATGCAAGGTTCCTGCGGCGGCAGGGTGCAGTGCAAGATCATGCCCACTTTATTAAGGAATTCTTTGAGTTAAATGATACTGGGGATGTCCCACTTCCCACGGTGTGGGACGCTTATAAGGCCACAGCCCGCGGTCAACTTATAGCTGAGGCAACCCGCACGCGCAAAAAGTGGACACGTGATCATGATCATTTGGTGAGGGAATCTGCTCGCCTGGGCTTGGAGCACGCCCAAACCGGGTCGAGGCAGGTCCTACATCAGTGGCGGACGGTTCGAGCGAATTTAGATGCGTGTATGCAGAGAGAATTAGATAATAAGCGCCGGAAATTAAGGCAAACTTTTTATGAACATGGGAACAAAACTGGCCGCCTTTTGGCTTTGCGCCTGCGTCAAAAGCAGTCCTCGAGAGTGGTTTGTGAATTACGCGACGCTGGGGGGCAGACAAGGGTCATCTCCCGGGAGATCCGTGATCTTTTTGCCGACTACTTGGAGCGGCTTTACAAGGCAGAGCCCCCTGGTAGGGATCAAGTGCAGGATTACCTCCAGAGGACCGCTCTGACTCGGAATTTACGATTGACGAAGTGGAAAATGCAATCCGGCACCTGAAAACTGGCAGCGCGCCGGGTAGTGATGGTTTTCCGGCAGAATACTATAAGAAGTTCCGAGCACAACTGGCGCCATCCCTGACCTGTTTGTTTAATGAGGTCTTGGGGGCGGCTTCCCTTCCCCCGTCCCAACGTGAGGCATTGATCGTGATGATACCCAAACCTGGTAAACCCGTGCATGATGCGGCATCGTACCGCCCTATCTCCTTGTTAAATGTTGATGTTAAAATCTTTGCTTCTGTGCTGGCCGCGCGTCTGAATCGGGCTCTTCCAGGCTTAGTTCACCCAGACCAGGTTGGCTTTGTGCCGGGTCGCCAGGCCGCCGACAACATTCGGCGTATGTTGCAGATTATTCATGTGGCTCAACGGGATCCACAACCAGCGTTGCTAGTGGGAATTGATGCTGAAAAAGCCTTCGACCGGGTGGATTGGGGATATTTATGGTGTGTTCTGGAGATAATGGGTTTTGGCCCTAATTATATTGGTTGGGTTCGCAGCCTTTACCAGCAGCCCCAGGCGTGCGTTCTGATTAATGGGGGACACTCGAGACACTTCTTTTTGGAGAGAGGCACACGACAGGGCTGCCCTCTATCGCCATTGCTCTTTGCTTTAGCGATGGAACCTCTGGCTCAGAGCTTCCGAGATCATCTGGTCCTGCGGAATATCGGATCGCGCTCTTTGCGGATGATATCATCCTATCCTTGGTGAACCCGTCTGCTTCACTCCCAATCGCGATGCAGCTGTTTGGCAAATTTTTCTCGTGTCTCCGGCTTCAAAATCAATTATACTAAGTCGGAGATCTTGAATGTTGGGGTCCCAAGAGCGGTCTGTGCGGAACTTCAGGAGGCTTATCCTCTTCGCTGGGTGTCAGGAGCCCTGCGATACTTAGGGGTGAACCTAACCGTGGAGCGGACGGATCTCTTCAAAGCTAACTATGATCCCTTGCTTCGTCATGTCCGGCGGGACTTAGAGGTTTGGAACGGCCTGCTCCTCTCCTGGTTTGGGCATATAGCCGTGGTCAAGATGGTGATCGTCCCCCGCTTTCTTTATCTCTTTCAGGTCCTCCCGCTCCCCATCCCGCGAGCTACATTGGCGACCTGGCAACAGCTGCTTATGAAGTTTGTGTGGCATTATCGTCGCCCGCGCTTACCGCGGTAAGTTCTTTTTGCCCGCACGCGTTCCGGAGGTATGGGAATGCCCAATTTACACTGGTATTATGCGGCGGCGCAGTGTCAGGCGGGGGTGGAATGGATGATTGCTGATAGCACTAAGCGATGGGTGCAGATGGAAATGAGCTTGGCGGGGGGAGCGGGGTTAGGGGACTGGCTGTGGCTAGGGCCACGACTTCGCCGCGGCAAGTGCACCAGTAATCTTTACATTTCTCATACCCTCCGTTGCTGGGACCAGCACTTTCGACCCCGTGACGTGGATCTATCCCCTTTAGCCCCTATAGTTGATAATGCTTCTTTCCCGCCGGGTTTGAGTGATGTAGTTTTTCGGCAATGGGGGCACCTTGGCCTCAGCCGGGTTGGCCAATTTTTTGCTGATGGCCGGCTACAACCTTTTCGTGTAATGCAGGATGAATTTGATCTTCCGGCTGGGCATATTTATTGCTATATGCAAGTGACACACTGGGTCAACTCTAGGTCCGTTCGGCCCCAGGTTGCTCGGGACCTGACGGAATTGGAGCGCTACTGTGAGGGGTGCACTACTACAAGGGGTCTTGTGGCGACTTTATATGCCCATCTGCAGGGGGCCCAGGCGTGCCCCACTCGTCATAGGGTGCTTTGGAACTCTGATTTGAGTCTTTTTTTATACTGATCAGCAGTGGGAGACTGTGGAAGCGCGCCTGTGGAAGAGCTCAATAGCGACTAATGCCCGTGAAACGAATTACAAATTACTGTACCGTTGGTACATGACTCCGGCGCGGATTGCTCGTATGTACTCTGGGGCTGGGGACCTATGCTGGCGCAACTGTGGGCAACGGGGTACCCTGGGACATATTTGGTGGGCGTGCCCCCGCATTCGTTCCTTCTGGAGAGGTCTACAATTTCGGATGCAGATGCTTCTAGGACTGAGTATCCCTTGGGATCCGGGGATTTTTCTTTTTGGGGCATCCGTGCCGGGGGCTCGGGCCTTGCAACTCGCCTTACTCCGGCATGGCTTGAATGCGGCCCGACTATCCCTGGCGGCGGCCTGGAAGCAAGCTGTGGCCCCCTCATTCCAGGTCTGGCTGGAACGCATGTGGGATACATATTCCATGGAACGGGGAGTAGCGGTTAGCAGGATGCGTTTAGCTCGCTTTGAATTGGTGTGGGCGCCCTTTGTTTCTCGCTATGGCGCGTGATTGTTTTGGATAGTTGGGGGTGACATGCCGGTCCCTTTGGAGATTTGCTCCCTATGTGTGTCCCTTAGCTCGCCTCTGTCCCGAGCCCTAGCATTAGCAAGCCATAGTTGGGGGGGGTGGGGAGCTCTGGGATTGGGGTGAATTTGGGGGGGGGGAAGGGAGGCTGGGGGGGGGGGGGTCCCCGGTTCCTGTATTATAAACGTGTAAAAATGAAGACATATTGTAGGTTACTAATGTGACCTGATGTTGTGTTGATACTGTTGCATTCTTTTTGAAGATCTTTGTGGGTCTTGTATCTTTGTATTCTTTGGAAGTCTTTTAATAAAAAAAAAAAAAAAAATTGTAGTGGAATGTGTGAACTATGTGCAAAATAGTGCACTGAGGCACCGCATCTTCAGTGAGCTGTGTAAAGAAATGGGCTCTGAATTCGAGGTACTTCTGTACCATTCTAACGTTCGGTGGTTATCCCAGGGACAGGTGCTGAATCGTGTTTTTTGCCATGCGTGTGGAATTAGCCCTGTTTTTGCAAGAGCACCAACATCTTCATGCAGAATGCTTCAAAAATTCTAAGTTCATTCTCATTTTAGCGTACATGGCTGATATATTCGCATCTTTCAATCATCTCAATCAGCAGATGTAGGGTGGTGGAGTCAACATCATCGAAGCGGAAGAAAACCTGAAGGCTTTTCAAAAAAAGCTACCGTTATGCAAACGACGAACAGAGAACGATAACTTCGCAAACTTTCCTCTGCTGGTCGACTGTGTAAGTAAGATCGAAGATTTGTCTGGAATCGGAGACATTTCTGTACCCACGGAACTGAAGCAAGCAATTGCCATGCACTTAGATGAGCTTGCAAAGTCTCTCGACGGATACTTCCCTACACGAGAGTCATATCCATCATGGGTGAGACAGCTGTTCAGGTTTGGTGTTGAGACAGCAGATGTCAATGATGAATACCTCGACGAAATCATTGGAATTCAGCAGAGCCAGGTTCAACAGCAACTCTTCAGAACAACAACGCTCTCAACGTTTTGGTGTCGACAAATGGTAACATATCCTGTTATTGCTAGGAAAGCCCTGGAAATTTTTATACCATTTGTTACAACATATCTTTGCGAGCAATCCTTTTCGAGGATGCTGGACATAAAAACGAAGAAAAGGAACAGACTTTGCTGTGAAAATGACATGAGAGTGGCACTTGCCAAGGTGAAGCCATGCATTTCTGAACTGGTCTCTCAAAGGCAACAGCAGAAGTCACACTGATTTGCAGTAAATATTCATTATTATTGTAGCAGTGTAGCCTGATGGAAATTAGGTGATGGGTGTGTGTTAAAATGTTAAAAATAGTAAATAGCATAAATACAATAAGTTCATTATTGGAATACATAAGGTTAAAAATTAAAACCATTTCAGTGTGCTAGTATTAAAAAAGGTCATGTCTTTGTGAAAAGTTATGTATGTAATTTGTTGTGAATTCATGCATTGTATTGGTTTTGTTCTTTGAACACAGTGATGTTAATGCACAATTTATTTTGTGAACCAGTAAAACATATACCTATGTCTTGAATTTGAAAAAAAATCATATTTTATTTTTCAATAAAGAAGGGTTCGGTGAATGTGCATATGAAACTGGTGGGGTTCAGTACCTCCAACAAGGTTAAGAACCACTGGTCTAACTGGATTGCTCAGTGTATTTCCTTCGCCTATCAGAGTAAGAACCTTTCTCTGGAGGGCCATGTCACGGCTCACAATGTGAGAGCCATGGCAGCCTCAATGGCTCATCTGCACTTTGTGTCTATCGACGACATCTGTCGAGCAGCCACTTGGGCCTCGGTTCATACCTTCACAGCCCATTACTGTTTGGACAAGGACTCCCGCCGGGATGCCTTGTTTGGTCAGGCTGTTCTCCAACACCTGTTCCATACCTAATCAACTCCTACCCTCCATCCCTGGTAGGATGCCAGAGATCCATGGGGGGAAGTGGAGCCCTGGTCAGGGACACACAACTTCTGGGGTCTCTCCCTGGCACCTAAAGCTAGGGAGTCCCCATATGTGATGACTACATTCCTGCTTGTTCCTGGAGATAGCATAGCTACTCACCTGTAATAGGTGATCTACGGGAACAGCAGGAATTTAGTCCTCACAACCCACCCACCTCCCCTAGGAGTTGTATCTCTCTATCTTTTTCCTTTCCCTCTCTCTCTCTTTGTCTCAGCTTTAAAACTCAACTGGAGAGAGGCAGTTGGGAAAGGCGGGAAGGCAGCACGCAGGCGCTGTGGGATGCTCCCAAAAGCTTTCTAATTGGACGCTGGGGAGCGTTCCTGCGCAGGCTCTGTCGGTACCGACGATACCCATATGTGAGGACTAAATTCCTGCTGTTCCCGGAGATCACCTGTTACAGGTGAGTAACTATGCTTTACATCCTGATGTAACATAGTATTTGTAGTCTCTAATTCTGTCCTTTGAAATCAGTGATGCTGGTCCCATAATGCATCAAGAGAGCATTGTCAGAAATAAAAGGACTGCCTAAAATGCCTTTACAAAAAATGTGTAAGTTGGCAGCTGCCTGTGGGGTGGCTGAGGTTTTCTTCTCAGGTTTCCCATGCAAGCCTGACGGACTTGGGGACTTCTGTTTTAGGGTTCCTTTTTGCCATGGTGGTTTTCATTTTTTTATGGCAGACTTTTTTTCTTTTTTTTTCCTTTGGGCCATTGCTGTGCTGTACCCGATGCAGCCTGTGTGGCCGCCTTCTTTTTTTTTTTTTCTCTCGTGGCTGCAATGTTTTGGCCCAGGTGCTATAGGATTACCTCCACACTTATTTTTGTGGCATGTTTGAGATCCCCCACAGGAGGCCCAGGGCCTGATGCTGTGTTCATGCCTCAGCTGTGCTCCTGCCCCTCCTCCATTTTTCCTGCCAGCGGGAACTTGATGGGCCACATCTGCAAACCCATAGGTCCCTCTAGGGCCTCTGAGGTCCTGGGGCCCCTTCTTTCCAATGGTTTGTGCAGCAGCTGCTGAAACAGCTCACAGGCAGTTCCTCGGTCCTTGCTAACTATTCGGCAGCCCTCTCTGAGGGGGTCGGAAGCCCAGGCTTCCTTTATGGGGAATCTGGGGCCCTTGGGCATATTAGTCTCTATGAGCCAGAGGTTTAAGCACCCTTGGCCCTTAGAGACCCTTTTTCCCTACCCATTTCTCTGAGAACCCAGTCTTAATCCCTCCAGTGTTTGCTTGTAATGTAGAAGAGGAATCCTTTCTCCAGAAGGAGAGTTCAAAGAAGAAAGAATAATTCCCTTTTGAGAGGACAATTGTCTTTCTGTGATCATCCTGTTTTACTGGAAGACCTTCCTCTTCTTTTTTTCAAGATACTATGGAAATCTTGTATGTTGCAGAGCCTGCACCTATTTAGATTTCACCAGTGCACCCCATTTTGGGGAGTGTCAGGCATTTCCTTCTGGCGTTTCCTCTCCTAGAACTTATGCAGCAGCTTGGAGTTTCTCAGTGGAAGGCTTCTGAGCTGGGCCTTGGCGGGGGGGTGGGGGGGCTAAGGTCCTTTCTCAGCTATATCCTTTGCTCCAGGGGGAACTAGATCAGCTTTTTGGGTTCTCTCAGGTGGAAGCTCTGGTCATGGCTATGGCAAAGCACACAACCATCCCGGTGAAGGGGAGAGGAGACGCTGCGATCAAGGGTTCTCATGATAGGAGGATAGCGTTCCTCCTTAAGAGTGCATTTACAGCTGCCACCTTAGGCTATCAAACAGTAGTGTCTGTAGGCTTGGTGGCCCAAGCTCTCCTATGCTGAGTCCAGCAGCTGCTGGACAGCTCGGAGGCTGTGTGATTGGAATCATGAGCCACCTATATGGCTGGTGTGATTTATGACTTGATCAGAATCTCTTCCAAGTCCATGATGGTGGCAGTAGTAGTCATTTGGTTTTTCTGGCTCCACAATTGGTCGGCAGATACTGCCTCTAAGCTGCGACTGAGCAAACTCTCCTTTCGTCATCGTTCCACTAGTCCAGTCGCATGGATTTATGCCTTCCTACTAGCAGAGGGAGACTGAGAACCACTAGTTTAGATGATGGTGTCTTTTATAAGGTTCTTCAGCAGCCACCTCTTCCCAGTACTTGTCAGTCTCCAGCAGATGAAAACATAGGCTCCTGTGCAATCTGGATTTCACTGGACAGGAGCTAAAAAGAAAAGATAGAGATTGGACAAATAAAGAAAAAAAAGTGAGCTCTTAACTTTGGCATAGCTCAACAGAATATGGTAGGGCTCAGGGGTGCAGAATCCAGTGAAACTGAAGATCCAGGTGGAAGCAACCTTCGTCCTCTTCATTGTGCTGTGTGCGACTGGTAGCGCTATATAAATGCTAAATAGTAGTAGTAGTGGTGCCATGCTGGCCGAGACATGCAGTTGTCGCAGGGGAACCCATGGCTGCTGGGGTGTGCCCTGGACCTGCTCTCACAGGAGTCGGCACACTGCGCCACTCCAACCTCCAGTCCCTGTCTCTGATGGCCTAGCAGCTGAAAGGGTAGCCATCGCGCACTACGATCTGACCCGGCCAGTGGTGGATGTCCTGCTGGCTTCACGGAAGGAATCTACATGGCAGGCCTATACCTTTAAATGGCGTAGGTTCTCCCTTTGATGCGCGGAACAGGGCCTTAACCCCTCCTCTTGCGCCATAGCGGAGGTATTGTGGTACCTCTTACACCTGTCGGGCGCAGGCCTGAAATCCATTTCAGTCAGGGTGCACCTCTGCGCCATATCGGTGCATCACCATGAAGTCGAGGATCAGCCAGTGTCTGTCCACACCCAGGTGAGCCGCATCATGTGTGGCCTCCTCCTCTTGTGGCCTCTGATCTGCCCACCACCAGTGGTGTGGAACCTGAACGTGGTTCTGGGAAAGCTCATGGGGTCTCCCTTCGAGCCCATGGCGACTTGTCCCCTCAGGTACCTCTCCTGGAAGGTCCTCTTCCTGGTGGTGCTCACCTCTGCTAGGCGAGTGAGCAAGCTACAGGCGCTTGTGGCGCATGAGCCCTACACTAGATTCCGTAGAAATAGGGTGGTTCTTTGGATGCACCTGATGTTCCTACCTAAGATGGTTTCAGCATTTCATCTGAACCAAGAGGTGATGCATCCCACCTTCTTTCCCAGGCCTCATTCCTCCAGGGCGGAGACGTCCCCACATACACTGGACTGTAAGCTTGCCCTGTCCTTCTACATCCAGAGGACTCTGCCTCATCATCAGTCAACGCAACTTTGTGTTGTTCGATCCCAGTCGCCTAGGGGTCGCTATCTCCAAGTGTACCCTCTCCCAATGGGTGTCCGACTGCATCGCACTCGCCTAACAGCAGGCTGACCATGTTGGACTGGCAGCATAGGCTATGGCACATGGATCTCTAGAGCATCATGTTACAGCTCACAGCATATTTATTTATTTATTTATTTATTACAATTTCTTATATACCGCACTATTGTCAGCGCGGTTTACATACAACCAAATGACCATAACAAACTGTTTGGCTTCACATAGAACAGGAGAAAACAACTTGGATAACATGTTTATGCTTTACATAGAACAGGAGTAATAACTTGGATAAACGGGGAATGCAAACTAAACTACTTACATATGTACAATGAGACCGAGTATTGGGAATTCAGTGTGAACATGTGTACAATGGAGTTGATATATTAACTTGAGGGGGTGAGGGAGAGGCACTTATGTAGTGGTAGGGTTAATCTGGTAGTATTGAGTAAATAAATGGGATTTGAGAGCCTTTCTGAATTTTGATAGGTCAGTAATTGCACGGATGCCTGGTGGTAATGCGTTCCAACATTTTGGGGCATAGATACTAAATGCCCTGTTAGATGTTGCGGTTGTGTACTTTGTTGAAGCCTTTGGAATTACTAGCACATTTGTAGATGGGGTTCTCCTTGTTCTGTTGGGAGGAGCTGGCTGGATGATGTTGGTTAAAGAGGGGGAGGTGATGCCATGGATAGATTTGAAGGTGAGTAACAAAGATTTGAATGTAAGCCTTCCTTGAACGGGGAGCCAATGAAGTTGTATTAGGATAGGCGTTATATGGTCGCATCTTGCTGCTCCTACTAAGATTCTGGCTGCGGCATTCATGGAAAGTTGCAACGGATTTAGAGATGATTGAGGGAGACCTTGGAGAATAGCGTTGGCAAAGTCAAAGTGTGGTAAGATAAGTGCTTGGTATATTGTCCGGAAGTCTTCAGTGCTTAGAAGGGATTGCAGGTGTCTGAGTGACCGGATTTTGAAGTATACGGCTCTGACTATGTTGGATATATGGGTTTTCATATCTAGTCGTTGGTCGAGGGTGACCCCTAAGTACCGAATTGCTGATTTGGTTTGGAGCTCAGCTTCTTTAACTTTTATATGAGTTGGGGGGCAGAATTTCTGGTCTCTGGTGATGAATAGCACCTCAGACTTTTTGTGTTGGATCCTGAGGTTTTGTGATAGGAGCCATTCGGAGACTGTATTGAAGCATTCAATCAGTGGCGAAAGGTCCATTTTTTCTGTGGAGAATGGCATAAATAGGAGGATGTCATCAGCATAAATTAGACAGTCGACCTTGAATGATTCGATAATGTTGAAAATAGGTTGCATGTAAATATTAAATAATAGAGCCATATGGGCCATGACAGCCTCCATGGCTAGCCTGCAGTCGGTGCCCTTGTTGGACATCTGTCGGGCAGCTAACTGATCCTCTGTGAACACCTTCGCAGCACCCTATTGTCTTGAGGAGGCTTCCCAGAGTGATAGTGCCTTCACCAGGTTGTACTCCATCACCTGCAGCCTTCTGTGTCTAGAGTGTACCGGAGTGGGGATTGCATCATCTGTGCTGCTGCTGCAGTGTCAGACTTTCACCCAATCAGCACTCCCTGCTGCCCTTTGCGGTCTGAGTTTTTTGGGTCGCCCGTGGCTTTTACAGGTTTTTTTTCAGTAGCCTGTAGTTAGGGAGTCCCATATGTGAGGACTGACTTCCTGCTTTTTCCCGGAGAAAGCGTAGTTACTCACCTGTAACAGGTGTTCTCCGGGGACAGTAGGAATCGGTCCTCACAACCCTCCCTCCTACACTTGGAGGAGTTTTTCTTTTTTTGTTTTTGCTGTCTTGTGCTATGTTTATTATATTGAGGAAAGATGGCAGCTTTGAACAGAAAGGTGACTGCGTGTGCGCAGTGTACATCCCTAAAAGCTTTCTTTGAAAGCTGGGGAGTGGATCCACGCGGGCCCCTTTGGCATTGACACCCCCCATATGTGAGGACTGATTCCTGCTGCCCCTGGAGAACACCTTTTACAGGTGAGTAACTATGCTTTCTCTTATTAGTCTTTAAACGGGTTACACTGCAGCTTCATTGCATGTCTTTCTACTTTTTGATGGTGTAAACATTTGATCTACACGTTCCATTCCATTCATTAATTTATAGACCTCTTATCATATCTCCCCCTCAGCTGTCTCTTTTCCAGGCTGAAGAGTCCTAATATTTTAGCCTCTCTTCATAGGGGTAGCCATTCATCCCCTTTACCATTTTGGTGGCTCTTCTCTGTACCTTTTCTAATAAGCTATATCCTTTTTAAGATACGGCCACCAGACTTGCACACAATATTCAAGATGCGGTCACACCATGGAATGATACAGAGGCATTATAATATCCTTTGTTTTATTTTCCATTCCTTTCCTTATGATACGTAGCATTCTATTTGCCTTCTTGGCCACCGCTGCACACTGGGCGGAGGGTTTCAATATGTTATCCACGATGACGCCTAAATCTTTTTTTCTGGGTGGTGGTTCCTAATGTGGAACCTTGCATCGCGTAACCATAATTTGGGTTATTCTTTCCTAGGTGCATAACTTTGCACTTGTCCACATTAAATTTCATCTGCCATTTGAACATCCAGTCTTCCAATTTATGAAGGTCCTCTTGCAATTTTTCACAATCCTCTTGGGCTTTAATAACTTTGAATAATTTTGTGTCATCTGCAAATTTGATTACCTCACTGTTTATTTCCATTTCCAGATCATTTATGAATATGTTAAAAAACAGCGGACCCAGCGCAGATCCCTGGGGTATTCCACTATTCACCTTTTCTCCATTGGGAAAATTGGCCATTTAGCCCTACCCTTTGCTTTCTATCTTTTAACCAGATCCACAATAGTACACTGTCTCCTATCCCATAACTTTTTACTTTCGCCAAGAGTCTCTCATGAGGGACCTTGTCAAAGGCTTTATGAAAATCCAGATACACTGTATCAACTGACTCACCTTTATCTACTTGTTTATTCACACCTTTAAAAAAAACATAACAGATTAGTAAGACAAGACCTTCCTTGGCTAAAGCCATATTGGTTGTCTCCCATTAAGCCATGACTATCTACATGTTCAGTAATTTTGTTCTTTATAATGGTTTTTACCATTTTTCTAGATACTGACGTCAGGCTCACTGGTCTGTAGTTTCCCGGATCACCTCTGGAACCCTTTTTAAAAATTCGCATTACATTGGCCATTCTCCAATCTTCAGGTATTACAGATTATTTTAATGATAGTTCACAGATTACTAATAGCAGGTCTGCAATATCATATTTCAGTTCTTTCAACACTCTTGGATTTATACCATCCGGTCCAGGTGATTTGCTACTCTTTAGTTTATCAAATAGTTGTAATATAGTTTCCTGGTTTACTGATATTTTCTTTCAGTTCTTCAGATGCATCACCTTTTAAATACCATTTCAGTCATGGATAACTTCCCTATATACCACTCCCATGACCCTTGGTGAGCTGTCTTCTGTGCAGAAATTGGTCTCATCTAGGCGTGGTAATGCTGATGGACTTACCATGTTGGACTGGTAGTCCAGGCTATGGCACATGAATCCCTTGAGCCTGTTGGCAGTGTTCTCTATCTTGCTGTCAAGAGAGGGGCCTTTTATGTTAAGAGCCCCTGGGGATGAAGGATCCTGTTTCTTTTTCACTTACAGTCTGGCACTTTAGAAGTGTGAGTTGTTTGAGAGAAGATATGCCGGAGTGGTGGCCAACGCTTCTGAAGGCCTGGAGGGCCTCTACATCCTTCGCCTGTGTGAGATTCTGGAGGGTCTTTGAGAGGTTGCATGCCTCTCAGGATCAAGAAGGTGGACATAGTTGTCATTTGGACAAAGCTTGGCCTTGAAGTCTCTCAAGGTTCAAGCAGTGGCCTGAGCAGGATGCTGCAGGCGTATTCTAGAGATGTCTTTAGTGGTGCACCCTGATGTCTCACACTTCCTCAAGGAAGTGAAGCAGATCCATTCATCAGTGTGTCCAGTGATTTTCTCTGATGCTGAAGACCTTGTAAGGCCCCCTTTTTGAATCCTTTCAGAAGATTTCTCAAGGATTTGGTCATTTTGGCAGTATCTGTCTCTTTATGAGCTGTGCTGTCCTTTCTCCCAGATTTTTTCTCTCTCTCTCTCTCTCTCTCTCTCTCTCTCTCTCTCTCTCTCTCTCTCACTCTCTCTCTCACTCTCTCACTCTCTCTCTCACTCTCACTCACATTTGGAGTATTGTGTTCAGTTTTGGAGGCCATATTTCACATAGGATATAAAAGACTTGAAATGGTTCATAGGAAGGTGACCAAAATGATTTGGAGCCTGCACCAGAAGAAGTATGAGAAGAGACTTGAAGACCTAAATATGTATACCCGAGAGATGAGGAGGGACAGGAGAGATGTGATACATACATTTAAATACTTAAAGGGTATTAATGAACAAACAAATCTTTTTCAAAGAAGGGGAAGCAATAGGGCATAACATGAAGCTGCAAGGAGGTAAACTTAAAAGCAATGTCAGGAAATGCTTTTTCACTGAAAGGGTGGCAGATACTTAGAATACCCTTCCAATGGTGGTAGTGGTGGCAAATACAGTGAATGAATTCAAAATGGCATGGGACACACAGTGGATCCCTTTTATAGCAAGAGGATAAAATAAAAATAAACTTAATTCTTTATTATACTTTAACAAATAGAGAGGCGTGACCTGCATGAAGTGGCGGGTGCAACCCTAAACAAAGGCATAGAGGGGGTGACCTGCATAGAGCGGCACACCTACTCTAGCCACCTTACTGGGCAGACTAGATGGACCGTACTGGTCTTTATCTGCTGTCATATACTATGTTTAATCTTAATCAGGCTGTCATTGTACCCTCCTTCTCAGAGGAGGGTTTTTGAGCCAACTCCTCACTGCGTCTGGTGGGCATGAAAAGGGCATTAGTGAGATACCTGAGATTACTAATGCCTTCCCTCAGCTTTGTCTCTTCAGTGGTCCTTGGAAAGGACAGGCAGCTCTCTGGTTTAAGGAGGCTATTGATTCAGCCTACCTTCTATTTGGAAAGTGTGTGCTGGAGTGAGTTCGATCTCACTCCACTAGGGCCCAGGCCTTCTCCTGGATGGAGTCCGCTTTGGTGTCCCCAGAGACTATCTTTAGGGTGGCTACTTGATTATCTCTGAGCACCTTTGGGAAGCACTACAAGTTGCATGTGGGAGCTGGAGCAGAAGATGCCTTTGGCAGGGCAGTTCTGTTCACAGCACTGTCTTCCTTCCACCCTGGGTCCCAGCTGCTTGAGTACATCCTACTTACCTGCACTGGTCTAGCAGAATGATAAGGAAGAAGAAATTTTACATACCTGATAATTTTCTTTTTCCTGCTAGACCTGTTCAGGACCCATCCTGGAAGACTATTTCTACAAGTTTGGGAGCCCTTCTGCCTCTTGCTTGCATGCTCAATCCCAGTGTCTAATGCAGAGTTAATTACGTTAAGAAAGCAAAACATTTTGGTCATAGTTATTGTTGGTTAAAACTTTTCTAGTTATCAGAGTTTTTCAGTCTTGCTTACTGCTTGTGAAGTGTCATATTGGCTTATCTCAGTGCTGCTCCAATAGATGTTCCTTATCGTTCCGACAGTTTAGTCCTCCACAATTGGGTAGTGCACCTCCTCCTGCAGCTTGGAGACTGGACCAATCAGAATCTTCACCTCCCTGGATGTAGCATGCTGGAACTCCCATCAGCCCCCCAGTGTGTCCAGTCTCCATGCAGCAGGAGGACGTAGTGAGCCTAGGTGCTGGGCTCACTGGAGGATCTGATAATAAGCAGGCTAGTTAGTATGGTTCCTTAGTATAGCTTTATTTCTGTTAGTTTTGGGATACTCTATTTTCTATTTGTTTGGGTTAGATTCAGTTACTGCATTTGGACCGGGGGAATTTCTTGGCTGTGTCCTTCAAAAAAAAAAAAAAAAAAACCCAAGAAAACAAACAAAAACTGAGAAAGAGACGGAGAGGTTCACATAGACGGGGAGCCTTCTGTCCTTACAGGGAGCTTCTGTCTCTACCGCGCCATGTTCAACTGAACCAGCATTTCTTTATATGGGATCTCTTTTCCCCTGGACAGCACGGGGTTGAGCTCCTATCGTACTTCACGGGCAGGCTAAGCTGTAGCGGCCGGAACCGGGGGTTCTCTTTGTCGTCAGTGCAGGAGCCCCTGGCAGGCTTGTTGGTTCCTGGAGGTTGAGCTGCGGCTCGGCAAAGGTTGCTTGATTTCTTCCCGGGCAGCCGGGTGCAGCACGGGGGACCCAGAGAAGCCTTATGGCACGGCCCGCCAAAACGCTGTGAGGAAACCGCGGCCATTTTGAGCACGCGGTTTCTCCAGCGATTTCTTCCTTAAGGGCGGCAGCGCTGATCGCCAGAGCAGGGAGTTCTCCAAGCTCAATTTCAGCGTTTTCCCCGATAGGCTGCCTCTGCTGGGGGATTTTAGCTAATTGCTTGCGCTTTCTTTCTTTTGTTTTTTGCTACCTTTGCCCTTTTTTGTTTTAGGTCCTGTTTCTAGTCCCCGTTTATTTCAGAGCAAGCTTAGAGCGTTTTTTTGTTTTGGTGCACTAAACAGTAACCTTTATATTATATCCAGCATTGGAGGATCCCAACATGTGCATTATGAGGTACTTTTGTAATCTCTCCTGCCGTTAATGAGCATTGCCAGGTGTGTTTTTGAATCCTCTTTTATACACTACACACATCAGCACATGGGGGTGGTCAGATGTGTTTCCCCTGGTTGCACTATACCTCTGAGCAGGTATAACTCTGTGCCTCGCTTTAAAATAAATGCTTTGCCGCTACATTACTACATGGGTAAATTGAATTCCCTCCTATGTGATGTCCAAGGGTCATTCCCCTGTGCACACTCCATTGATGGGTATAACTCCTGGGACTTATGTACAGGCGGGGGTTAGTTGATACTCCTTGTGTGGCTAAGCCCGTTTAATTACAGTCTTAAAGGCATGCGTTCCATGCGTGTTTATGGACAAACCCTTGGGTACACTGTTCTTATTTATTGTGTGCACAAGTGCCAAGTCAGTTGTGGCGGCTCGGCCTCACGTGTGCCTGGGGTCCATAGGTGCTTGGAGTGGCCCAGGCTGCAGCATCTGCTAACCCCTGGCGGTCAAGCAGTATGAATATTTCTAAACATATTGCGGTCGGCTTCGCACCGGCATAAGCTGTTTATGTATCCGCCTCCCTGCTCTGCGGCAACGGACTGTCATCGGGAGGCATGTGGCTTCACAGGCAAGGATCTTCCTAGTTCCCGCTTAGTTGATCGTGACCCCTCCCCATCTCTGTGGGTTATATGGCTGTTAGCTGCCTCGGCTTCGTGGATAGTGAAATACACTTATAATTGTGGGGCAGCTCACGTCTGGCTTCAACATTGCCAGTTGCCATATCTGGTCACTCCATGCTCCCTTAGCAAGGTGGTTGACAACCACCGTGCCGAAAAGCGCGCTCGCTTCTACATTTTAAGTAAGCGATACCCTGTCCCTGTTGCGGCGGTCTTTTGTCGTGCCGTTGTGGTAACTTGGCAAGTTCTTTTTCACATGGGCTGTACTGTTCAGGTGTGCCTTCTGTGCCTTGTCCATTCCGAGCGGTGCATCATTGCCTTTTAGGCTTGGCGCTTCCTGGTGGTCTAGGCCGAGCCGCTTCACCCTCCATGGTCCCGGTTCCCAGGACAATAGTTCTCTCCAAGTTCTGAGGCCCGGTTCAGGATCCTTTCGGTTTGTGCAGTGGAAACCACATTGCGGCACGCTAGCGCGGTCTCTAAGGGAGTGTAACTATGTACAGGGATAATACCTTCAATTTCTCGGTCCAGCCCCTACCTTGGGTTCGCAGCGGCTTGCGGCTCGTCCCCAAACTTCGGTTTGGGGACGCGGCAGTGCTGCAGGCGGCAGGAGTCTTAGGGGCTTGTTTACAAAGCCGCGGTAGCGATTCGCGATCATTATCGGAGCCGCAGCCCCATTGAAATCAATGGGGCCGCGGCTCCGATAACGATCGCGAACCGCTACCGCGGCTTTGTAAACAAGCCCCTTAGTTCTTCCTTTCCTCAAAGAGTGTCTGAGTTGGGGGTAAGTTTTCCTACGGGGTCGAGAACGACATGGAAGACGTGGTACTCTTCCTTCAGGGTCTGCACTGGGGGTGAATCTTTTGGCTCCTTCAGTCGCCCAGTGTTCTATCGAATCATCGTTTTTTGGTAGGTGAGTTTTTCATGCTTAGACTACTATAAAAAAAAAAAAAAACACAAAAAGAGAGAGACAAAAAAAAAAAAAAAAAAAGAAGCACTAAGGGGTTAGTGGCTCACCCAGCAACTGTAGTGTTCTGCAGGCCAGGATTTAAGGCTCTTAATGTCTGTTTAGCGGTGGGGGTTCTAGTACCCTAAATGCCCACCGCCTGTCAACGCTGCCCCTGGCTACCATAGAGCTTAGTGTCCCCATCACTGGAGGCGGGGTGGCGGAATACCACTTTCTCTTCCTCATCAGGTTCCTGCAAGCAGCATCCTCTCAGTCCTTCTCTTGCACGGTTATCAATATGTCCCGCTGCCTTATCGCTGGTGGCTGGTTGGCCAGGTGCGTACCTGTGTGTTTCATGGCTCCGCTTCGCATGCTCTTCCCAGGTAATTTTCGTTTATTTCTGGAGCTGAGCTGTCCGAGCGGGGCAGGACCCATTTCGCAAGGGCACTGCCCGCCTGGATGTTCTTGTTCAAGGGACCGTGCTGTGGGTGAAGGGAAGAACGCCTCGGTAGCTCGGTCTGGGAGTTAGTGCCCTGGGATTCTGGACGCCTTCCTAGAGGAGGTCAGGGCTCTCCGTATGCATCAAGGATTCCACCTCTGTTCAGGCGTGCTCCCTGCACGGTGTTTGGGTGGCAGCTGCTGGGTCGCTCTTATTTGTATCTGGGCACTTTGTAGGTGCTGTCCATAGCTTATGCATTCTGTTGGATGCATTTGTTGCCGACCGTCTTTCTTTCTTTGCTCAGGCGGTCTCCTTAGATGGGATTAGTTTATCCAGTATGGGGAGGATGTCGCGATTTCGGTCATCAGTTTCCCATTCTCTTTGAGTTTTGCTCCCGACTCCTAGTATCTCTTTCTTTTTAATGTCTAGGACGCAAGTTATGCGGACCCCTAGCCATTCTCCTCTCCACTTTCTCTTAAGGCTGACGGATGGGCTGAGAGGCGTGAAGGGGGTCAAGGACCCGCACCAGCTCTGTCTATTAGCTGCTTCTATTTCCTGCGGTTACTTCTTTACGGTGCGTTATTTCTTTGGGGTACTGTTCCCTATAGGTCGGGGTGCGCATGCAGGAGCTTACGGTTTTTCTATTTCCCTTGTCCCTGCTGGCCTTGCATTTTGGTTTGGTGTCTGGGACAGGGGATTACATCGAGTAACAAGGGTCAGCAGGACCGCCTCTGGGGTCTGCATCCCCGGGGTTTTATGTTGTGGTCCACGGCTGATGGTCTCGATTGGAATTTAATCCCCTGCTCCTCTGGTAGCGTACCTTAACCACTAGGCCGCTCTGCTCCGTGCTGGCTAGTCCCAGGGTCTTCGGCCCAGACGCGGCCTGCTAGTGCCCAGGCAGAGGCCTTGTGGAGGCTCCATCCATAAGAATGTGGGTAAGGCCATATGGGGTCATTCACACTCTTTTAGGCCCCGTATGTTCAATCCTGGGGTAGCCAGTTAGGTTCTTGGGACCCTGGCTGTTTTCCAAACAGGCGCTTCGGATATTTAGGGCTTGAATCGGAGCACGCGGTGGATTCGTGTCTGTTCCTGCCTAAGGTTTCCGTGGATTGGCTCTTGGATTCGTAAAGGTGGAGAATGATGAAAATAAAAAAGCCCGGGACCTTGCGCGGAAACTTAGTGTTACGCCGCTACGTTCGGAGAGCGTTTCCTGCGAGGTTCTTGGAGGACACAGGGGACCTAGTGGTCAATTACCCGGCGGGAACTGCGTGTGATACCCTGAGTGTGGCAAGCGTTCGAAGCCAGGATGATAGGTTGAGCATCTGGGCTCGGAAAAAAACAAAAAAAAGCAAAAAAAACCCCAAGCATTAGCTTCCACCTTTTGGAAGGACGACAGGACTGCTCGCAAACATCACCCTTTATCCAAAAAGGGTGCAAACGGCTCCATACATGACATCGCCTGACGGACTTAGTGAACCTAGCTTCTGGTTTCTGCTCTGCGTCTTGCGTGTCGAGTTTCGTTTCCTCGTCGGCTTTCCTCTTCGTCTTACGGGGCTTCGATCAAGTACTGTGTGCACCTTTCAGGCACGGTTCCGTCAGGGGTTTTGCTGTTTCAGGAGGTGTTTTTTGATTACCTTTTTTCTCCACAATGAGCATTTCTGAGTGGCAGGCTCTTCCTCTAGAGACCCGTTTCTTTCCTGTTGTCCCTGGTAAAGGGGTACCTCGACCGCTGGCCTAGTTGCTGGGCGGCGGTTTCCTTTCTTTCGCATCTTCGGAGTTGTTTTCAGTTTTGCAAGTGGCGGCTGGATAGGCTTCGGATGGGCGATGGAATCGTTTGGCCATACTACGGATGTTACGTGGCGCTTGGACAATGTTCGAGTCCTTTCTCGAATCCAATCGTCTACTCTCCTTGTTGGAAGGTTTATTGGCGCCGCTGTTCATGGCCAGGTCGGTTAAGGAGGCGGTTGTCGCAGCTCACAAGAGGCAGGGGCGTCCGGTCCTTGGTAGATGTTGGGAGTTTCCTCTACGGCTGCACGCAGCGTTCCGGTCGCTGCCACGGTTTTTTCCCCAGTATACGGTATTAAGGGGCGACTTGGACGTCGCTGCATACTTTCAGTAGACACTATTGTTTGTATGTGTTGGAGGCATGAGATGCCGGTATTGGGAAGCCTTTATGGTGTGCCGGCTGGCGGGGTCCCTCCCGATAGGACTGCTCTGGTACATCCCAATTGTGGAGGACTAAACTGTCGGAACGATAAGGAAATCGAAATTACACTTACCTGGTAATTGTAGTTCCTTGAGTAACGACAGTTTAGTCCTCCTTCCCGCCCTAAATTTCTACAGTCAGCTCGGCAAGGATTTGGTACTGCGAGGCGCAGTCACAGGTGAGTGTTTCCTCGGGCAGTTTCGGTTTCTTCCTTTGCACTTCTCTCTTCTGCCTGTATCCGCATGGTAGAGTTCAGTGGCAGGAGGGCATCATTCTGCAGCGGCTTTTGGTGTTCGCCATAGGGGCATGTTCCTGTCTGGATCAGGGTGCTACTTTGACAAAACAAAACAAAACAAAAAAACACCAAATTTTGGTTAATAACTAAGAGTGATAATGATACTGATTGCAATGAAAGAGGAAATTGGCTACTTATTTCGTGTTTTCTTGAGTCTGCTTTGTCAGTAGGTCACTGGGGGGCTGATGGGAGTTCCAGCATGCTACATCCAGGGAGGTGAAGATTCTGATTGGTCCAGTCTCCAAGCTGCAGGAGGAGGTGCACTACCCAATTGTGGAGGACTAAACTGTCGTTACTCAAGGAACTACAATTACCAGGTAAGTGTAATTTCGATTTCTAATGATGACTTTGCTGAAAATTACTTCTGTCTCCACCTGCTGACTGTGGAGGATAACTTGCTTATCTGGATTCGAGGAAGAAAAGACAATTATCAGGTATATAAAAATGTCTCCATTCACTTAAGAATTCATTGAAATATACAGCTTGACCAGTGGTGCTTAAACTTTTACATACAACTATGATTTTAAGCTTTTCTGTATATATTTTAAAGCTTTCATTTTTTTAACAGGTGGAATTTTAATTATCAGTTATGAGACACAATCAGATCTGCTGTCAGACACCTCCCACTGTCACTATTCATGTAAAGTCAAGTGCATCTAGATCACATCAACCAAAGAAATCAGTTCAGCTGAAGCGGGCTATTTTTAAAGAGAATCAAGAAACTTCTGAAAGAAATGTTAACGGCAATAGCAAGTCAAAACGTGCTAGAGGCCCCTGCCTCATTATTCAACGTCAGGAAATGACTGCTTTCTTTAAACTGTTTGGTATGTTATTCATAATTATTCATGATATTAGTCTTTCATACCCTGTTTGCCCAATGCACTTGAATGTTTTATTTACATGTTTGTTAAAGACTCATCTTTTGTTGTGCTTATTGTATTAATAGTTTTCCATTGACAATCACGATGAATTAGCCATACAAGTGAGTGTTGTCACCCAGACAGCACCAGCATGGACTTTCTCAAAGCTTGGAAAAAACTAGGGACCTCTCTGCTTCTACATCCCCCAGTCCATTACAGAATAGAGCAGCATTACTTTCTCTGTGCTAGCACACGGTCATGTCAAAATGCACTCATTGTGCTTTTTCATCAGTGGGTTAAATTTTAATTGTTCCTTTTCATCCTGCTAGGCAAGTTCGTACAAGTAGATTCCTAATCGCTTCTCCGGGCCAGTCCAGGGACAGGTAGGGTTGTCAATCCTCTATAGCCACTGAGGACTGATTTCAAGTTTTGATGAGATGTGAAGCCACTCCCCCAGAGGGTTACCCAGCAGTCTTTCAGTCCTCAGCAGCTAAAGAGGATCGACTCTCTGCTTCTCCCTCAGTTTGCTATCTGATATTTGGTTATTTTATTGTTTTCCTATATATATATTAGCTCTAGCAGGGCTGATATTTTCTTGTGTCCTTGTGTTCAAACTTTGGGGCGCTGCCCCTTTAAGAGCTGTGGAGACGTCGAGTGAGTTAATCCCCCGGTGAGAGACAGAGCCTGTCTCCCTTCACCGACTCCGTCTCCATCGGCAGAGGATTATTTCTGGGAGCCCCAGTTGGTACCTCTGCCGCGAGCGCTGCTCTGGTAGGCAGTTTCCCGCTGGCTGCGGGACTACCTGCTTGACTCTGCCGGTTCTTCAGGCTGCGGTGAGTCTCTGTATTTTTTCTTGTTTTGGGCGCTCGTGCCGGCTCTGACTTCCGCTTCGCGTTTACTTTGTGCGGCCTTTGTCTTTTTTCATCGGGTGTTTTTTGGGCCTTATCCCCTCGTTTTCGGCATGGCCGACAAGACGGAACATAAATTAGACGGCCCTTCGTTCCCCGCCGAAAAGGCGGGAAAGTCGGCCATTTTAGCGGCGCCTGTCAGCTCCCCGTCGGAGCAGCCCCGGCCACACAAACGTAAGGCAAAGTCCTCTAAGGAGCCTCTGCCTGTTATTCAGCCTGCACAGCCCTCTTTACTGGCTCAGGGGGACGTGGCTTCTTTTTTCTCGCCCGAATTTATTCTTGCCATGCACAGGGCGTTCTTACTGAAGTCGGCTCAGCCTGAACAGGCTGCAGCGTGTCCCACTATGGAGTTCCTCCCCCATACACTGCAGGGTGCAGAAGATCCTGGGGAAGGGTCTTCTAAGCCTAAAGAGGGTCTAGCAGATCCTTTGGGCTCTTTTTTACCTCAGGAATCTTTACTTCTGGGTCAGGCTGTCTCAGAGGAGGTAGCAGATCTCTCTTTAGATCCAGATACTGAAGAGTTAGAGGAGGGGGAGATAGCTCCTGGAGAAGATCCCAATCTTTTCAGAGTCTTCCGTAAGGAGGAGCTCGCTGCTCTTATTTCCCAATCTTTAGCGGCTCTCCATCTGGTTCCTCCTTCCTCCTCTCAGGAACCTTTAGAGGATCCCTTGTTGCAGGGTTTTAAGTCTCAAAGAATTATTAAATATCGCTCATGTATCAATAAAGTGGAATATGCATTTATTTCTTTATCTTCTTCAAAATTTTTTTTATATATTTCTATAAATTATCTAACCTGAGGTCTCAGACTCTGCGGCTCTGCTATTGGGACTAACGTCCGTTATTCAAGCAGTTTGCCCGTTTGCATCAATGACCTCATACTGAAAAGCACATATTCAGGTGACTATATTATGTTCAACTTTTATATGTCTTTTAACAAAGACTACTTATCTTAGATATGTTGCACCCGTCAATGTAAAAAAGGACAGTTTAAGAATCCCGACGCCCTCTATGGGTACCGCTCTCGCGTTTCAGACTGAGACTTTCTTCAGGGGATACTCCTTAAACTCATAGTCCTATAAGCTTTTCAACATTATCAAAACGCTGCTGCCCGCATTTCATTTAAATGTTATCAGTTTTCTTTTCAGCCGCGGCGTTTCATTCTTGAGCTGAAAACTGATAACATTTAAATGAAATGCGGGCAGCAGCGTTTTGATAATGTTGAAAAGCTTATAGGACTATGAGTTTAAGGAGTATCCCCTGAAGAAAGTCTCAGTCTGAAACGCGAGAGCGGTACCCATAGAGGGCATCGGGATTCTTAAACTGTCCTTTTTTACATTGACGGGTGCAACATATCTAAGATAAGTAGTCTTTGTTAAAAGACATATAAAAGTTGAACATAATATAGTCACCTGAATATGTGCTTTTCAGTATGAGGTCATTGATGCAAACGGGCAAACTGCTTGAATAACGGACGTTAGTCCCAATAGCAGAGCCGCAGAGTCTGAGACCTCAGGTTAGATAATTTATAGAAATATATAAAAAAAATTTTGAAGAAGATAAAGAAATAAATGCATATTCCACTTTATTGATACATGAGCGATATTTAATAATTCTTTGGTATAAACCAATCGTTCGGTAACGTGACCAAAAGAGATTGGGTTTTAAGTCTCAGCAGCGCTGTTTTCCCATGCATCGGGTAATTCGGCAGATGATTGAATCGGAATGGGAGTGTCCTGAGGCTACTATGAGGGGGGGGCGTGCTTTGGCGCGCTTGTACCCCCTTCCACAAGAAGACCGGGATTTATTCCGTATGCCTAAGGTAGATGCATTAGTGTCAGCGGTCACTAAAAAGACTACCATCCCTGTGGAGGGCGCAGCTGCGCTTAAAGATCTGCAGGATAGGAAATTGGAGGTACTCCTCAAGCAAGCTTTTGAGGCTAGTGCTTTAGCACTACAAGCAGCGGTTTGTGGAGCCTATGTTTCTCGGGCATCCATTCGCTGGCTGCAGGGGGACGCGGCGGGGGAGTCCGCTTCGGAGGTACCCGATACCGCAAAGTTGGAATCGGCTGCAGCTTATGCAGCGGATGCTTTTTATGATTTGGTACGGATTGCGGCTAAGACCATGGCCTCTATGGTAGCGGCCAGGCGTTTCCTGTGGTTACGTAACTGGTCGACGGATGTTTCCTCGAAGGTTCGTCTTAGTAAATTGCCCTTTAAGGGCAGGTTGCTTTTTGGGGAAGCCTTGGAGAAGATTGTGAAAGATTTAGGGGACTCCAAGGGCGGGCGTTTGCCGGAGGATCGGCCCAAGCCACTGCGTGGTGGGGGTGCGGTTCGAGGCTCTGCCCGAGAGTCCCGCAGATTTCGCGGGGCCCGCTTCGCGCCTTATTCTAGGGGGCGCTCCAGTTTTCGTGGATCGTCCTTTCGAGGAGCCAGAGGTTTCGGCCGATCTTACGGGATGACCTCTCAACCTTCCGTTAAGAAGCCGCAATGAAGGTCAGCAGGTCCAGCCGTTAGTTCCTGTAGGCGGGCGTTTACAGAGTTTTCTGACGGCCTGGACCGCAATTACTTCCGACAAATGGGTTCTGGAAGTCATTCAGAGAGGCTATGCACTGGACTTCGCTTGCCCGTTGCAACCCGCTTTCGTACTTTCCCCTTGTCCGCCCGGGAAGAAGATGCAAGCCATTTCCGACACGCTCGTTCGCCTTTTGCAACTGCAGGCGATTGTTCCCGTGCCATTGGACCAGTGCGGCTGCGGTCGATACTCGATCTATTTTGTGGTTCCCAAAAAGGAGGATTCTTTTCGTCCCGTACTAGATCTCAAAGGGGTAAACCGTACTTTGCGGGTTCCACACTTTCGCATGGAAACCTTGCGTACAGTGATTCGAGCGGTTCAACCGGGAGAATTTCTCTCCTCCATAGATCTCACAGAGGCATATCTTCATATTCCCATCAGACTGTCTCATCAGCGCTATTTACGCTTCGCGCTTCCCATGGGGCATTTCCAATTTCGCGCATTGCCGTTCGGTCTCGCGACCGCTCCGCGTACCTTCACAAAGCTGATGGTGGTCGTGGCGGCGGCGCTTCGGAAAGAAGGTATTCGAGTACACCCATATCTCGACGATTGGTTGATCCGGGCCAATTCTTGGGAAGCGTCTCTGTCGGCGACAGCACGAGTAGTTCAACTTCTCGAGCAGCTCGGTTGGGTGATCAATCACTCCAAGAGCCATTTGATACCGCGGCAACAGTTAACTTATCTCGGGGCCTGCTTCGACATGGAGCGGGGGACCGTTTCGTTGCCCACTCTGCGGGTGCAAAAGCTTTTGCAACAAATTCAAACCTTCCTGTCTCTTCAAGCTCCATCGGCATGGACCTATTTACAGGTCTTGGGGTCCATGGCGGCTGCTCTGGATCTGGTTCCCTGGGCCAAAGCTCACATGCGCCCTTTGCAGCAGGCGCTTCTTTCCCGGTGGTCGCCACAACTTCACCCACTCGCGCAGCGCCTTCCCTGTCCAGATCAGGTGAGACACAGTCTTTGGTGGTGGTTACTTCCCGAACATCTTGCGGCAGGGGTTCCTTTAGCGGAGCCCTCCTGGATCTTGGTTACCACCGATGCCAGTCTTTCCGGCTGGGGAGCGCATTGTCAAACGCAGGTCGTTCAGGGTTTCTGGTCTCCAGAGGAGAGTTCGTGGTCGAACAACCATCTGGAGCTGCGAGCAGCTCGTCTAGCCTTGCTTCGCTTCACGAGATTGCTCACAGGCAAGGCGGTCAAGATTTTCTCGGACAATGCGGTGACCGTCGCTTACATCAATCGTCAAGGGGGCACCAAGTCTCCCGCTCTCCTCTCCGAATGTCAGGATTTGATGGATTGGGCGGAATCACATCTCACGGCGATCTCAGCGGCCCATGTCGCTGGCAAGGACAATGTCCAGGCCGATTATCTCAGCCGCAATGTTCTGGATCCCGGGGAATGGGAACTCAACGCGGCGATTTATCACGATCTGACGCTCCATTGGGGATCTCCGGTGATGGACTTGATGGCAACGTTTGCCAATGCCAAAGTCGGCCGTTTTTTCAGCAGACGCCGAGAGCGCATGTCGGAAGGACTCGATGCTCTCGTTCAGCCATGGCCGCCGGACTCCCTCTTGTACGTTTTCCCTCCTTGGCCAATGTTGAGTCGGGTCATTCAGCGGATTGCTCATCACCCGGGCCGAGTGATTCTCATCGCTCCAGATTGGCCTCGTCGTCCCTGGTATGCCGATCTCGTTCGACTTCTCATAGCTCCGCCTTGGCCTCTTCCGGCTCGAATCAATTTATTGCATCAAGGGCCGATTCTCATGCCCAAGGTGGATCGCTTCTTGCTTACAGCTTGGCTCTTGAGAGGGCTCGGTTGAAACGTCAGGGTTATGATGATGCCGTAATTGACACATTGCTTCAGTCTAAGAGGCCGACGACTTCTCTGGCCTATGTGCGTGTCTGGCGTCTGTTTGAGTCGTGGTGTGCTCAGCGTAAGGTTATTCCTATGTCGTCTACCTTGCCTCAGCTTCTCCTTTTTCTTCAACATGGCTTCGACAAAGGTCTGGCGCTCAGTACCCTGAAGGTTCAGGTAGCGGCACTTGCTTGTTTTCGGGGTTACGTTCGCCATCGGCGTCTTTCGGCGCTTCCAGACGTCCAACGTTTTTTACGGGCGGCGCGGATTCTCCGTCCTCCAGTGCGTCCCTTAGTTCCACCTTGGGATTTAAATGTGGTTTTGGAGGCTTTTTCTCAATCATCTTTAGCTTCTCTCAGTTCTCGAGAGATCCGCGAGTGTTCTTGGAAAACGGCCTTTTTGGTCGCTTTGTGTTCAGCTCGCCGGATTTCTGATTTACAGACCTTGTCTTGCAAGGAGCCTTATCTTCAGTTTCTGCCGGAGCGTGTGCTCCTACGGACAGTACCGTCCTATTTGCCTAAGGTGGTCTCGGTTTTCCATGTTAATCAAACAGTGGCTTTGCCCGTGTTTACTGATTCTCCCAGTTCGCCGATGGATCGGGCTCTCAAGCGTTTGGATCTTGCTCGGGTTTTGCGGACGTACCTTCGGGTTTCCAAGTCCTTTCGAAAAACGGATAGACTTTTTGTCCAATACGCCGGCTCTCGTAAGGGTCAACCGGCATCCAAATCCACCATAGCGCGGTGGGTTCGCAGTGCTATTCTTGCAGCTTACGCGGCTAAAGGGCTTTCTCCGCCGCTGGGGTTATGGGCTCACTCTACTCGAGCTCTCGCCACTTCTTGGGCGGAGTTTGCATTTGTTCCACCCATAGACATCTGCCGAGTGGCTACTTGGTCTTCCTTGCATTCTTTTACTAAGCATTACCGCTTGGATCTTCAAGCCTGGGACGATGCAAAAGTGGGGTCCGCGGCTATTATCGCAGGCCTCGCGGGTCCCTCCCATCATTAGGTACTGCTTTGGTACTGCCCTACCTGTCCCTGGACTGGCCCGGAGAAGCGATTAGGAATAAGAAATTAGTTCTTACCTGCTAATTATCTTTCCTGGAGCTTTCTCCGGGCCAGTCCAGGGTCCCACCTCTGTCTGGTGTTAAGATTTCTAGTTCATTGCCTAACCTTTCAGTCCTTCATCCGTAACAGGGGTCATCATTGGGGCTTTCAGATTTCATTCAGTGCGGACTAGTGTGAAGTTTTAATCGTGTGTTTAAAAAAAAAAAAAAAAAGAAAAACCAAATTTTAATTCCAATTTAATAGCCTATTTCATGGCTTCTACAGTTTGCAAGGACTATAGAAAGTTATCAGTGTTTCAGTGGTTATCTGTTCATTTCAGTTGTTCCTTTTAGTTGCTTTGTCATAAGAAGACTGCTGGGTAACCCTCTGGGGGAGTGGCTTCACATCTCATCAAAACTTGAAATCAGTCCTCAGTGGCTATAGAGGATTGACAACCCTACCTGTCCCTGGACTGGCCCGGAGAAAGCTCCAGGAAAGATAATTAGCAGGTAAGAACTAATTTCTTATTATACACCCTAGCCAGCAAATGGAGGCAGACTAGAGCAAGTTTTAGTGATGTCATCACTTGGTATAAATGGTGGTACAGCAATAGAGACTGCCAGCATTGTCTTCTTCCAGCAGAAGCCATCAGCTCCTCTTACATGCTGAGGCTCAAATGAGTCCTGCATAGTTTTAGGGTACACTCCATGAGAACTTGGACCTCGTCTTGGCTGGCATCTAGAGCAGTGACTCTGAAGGACATATGCAAAGCAGCAGCTTCCTTTGCGTCCCTCTAATCCAGTCCCGGAACCATAGAGTTGTGAACCTCCACCAGCAGCTTTGGAGACTGAAAGATGTCATCGCTTTGATGTCACTGGTATATCTAGGCAAACACCGCCCCTTTCCACCAGTACTTTCAGTCTCCAAGCAGCTTGGAGGTTCTGAGCCCAGGGCTGGGCTCAGTGAGAACAAATAAGCAGAGCTTGGGTTTTTGAAATTTACTCCCTCTGGTTTATTTTCCCTGTTTGATTTGGTTACTTCGTTTTCTTTTATGTCAGATCTGCTGCTGCTGTAAGGGTTCCTGTGTCTGTGGACCTTTATTTTTTGTTTCTAAAGGATCAGGGAGTTCTTCCCCCCCCCCTCTCTGCATTGCCCCAGCGTCTAAACGAGCACAGGGGAGACAGTGCTGATCCGTGGCCTCCCTGCTCCCGAACCCGCGTTGAAAGGGTGAGGAGCAGGTGGAAGGCGGGCAGTTGCAGCAGCAGCGATGCAGGGGCTGAGAAGCCTGTGAAGGTTGTGCCCAGATCAATCAGAGCAGAGAGCCGCCGGAGCTGAAGCCGTTAAAAAGGCTGTGCTCCGGTGTCCTGTTGGCTCCTTTCCCTCACTCCCCTCCCCCTCCCCTTCCCCCCCGGGATCGGCGGTGGTGGTAAGTACCCACGCAGATCTGCTTTGGGGAGCTGGTTTAAACTGGGAGGGGAGGCTTTGCGGCGGCTCCCGGAGTTGCAGGGTGCTCGGGGCCTTGCCGTGGGGGGTGAGAGAGTGTGCTTTTTTGAGCGGGAATGCTGGCAGCGGCCATTTTGAGGGCCGCGTTTTCAACGGCAGGATTTATTTAGTTTGGTAGACAGCCTTGCTCCTGGGCTCACTTGGGGGGAGCAGATAAGGAGCATTTAGTGTGCAAATTCTAGTCTGATTTTGATTTTTGCCTTTAATTTACTTTAACTTTATTTTTGAATCAGTTGCCTTTGATTAATTGGCAACCGGGGATTAGTTCCTTTTAGTTAGGAGCAAATATCCTTATTTACAATGATTTTAAATTTGAGCCGGCCTCTTTAAGTTTGTACATGGGAACATGGTCTGACCCAGCATGGCACATCCCAAGGTCCATCAAGCCCAGTATTCTGGGCTTGATGGACCTTGTATGGCAGCTCTCGCCTTCCCTCCTCAATTATTTTTGCTTGCTGCAGGCATTTGCCGGTGCGGATCTCTCTCCCTTGACTACGGGAGAGAGCTCCGGGACCCGTACATCCGCACTACAGCTGTGTGAGACGGAGTCTCTCCGTTGCTGCGGGATTTAATTTTACACTGTGGAACCGGCTGAGCGGTCCTCGCCGCAGCTGCCAGGCGCATCAGCGCGGTTTGAGGATCGGAGCACTTCAAGGTGGTAGGAGCAGGCAGTGTGGCTTTCTGCCCTGCAGGTAAGGCCTTTGGGCTCTGTCGGTCTGCTGAGGCCTCCTTTTTTGGGGCCATTTTCTCTCTGGGTGTTTGGACCGCATGGCGAAAGTTGCAGTGAGATGCCTGTGTGAGGAAGACAACAGGCAGAATAGCTAGTTTTTTGGGCCTAGTGTTTCTTTCTTTTGTTGGTAGGTTTTTTGAGGCTTGTGGGGATTCCTCAGCTTTCAGGGGACTGTTGTCAGACCTCTTTATTTTTGAGTTTGTTCTTAGTTTATAGGACAGCAGTTGTGGCATTGATTCCACATGTTCTTTCCCTTCTAATCATGTCTCTGAGGAGCATCTGTTAAGTCCCAGGATGTTAGGCAAATTGCCAGTTTTAGGTTCCAGAGCAGGTATTTGTAAGGAGGGACAGGCTGGAAGTGGGCCTTTGTGTATTCTATACTGACAGTTGCCCAAAGGCCTGTGTTTCACAGGGACAGGTTTAGGAATCCTTAGGATATAAAGAATATAGCAGTTACCTGTCAATCAAGGAGTGCCTGGGCTAAGGTCTATGGCCACCAGAGGGCAGCGGATGCACTCAATGGGGCCTTTCTCTGACTGTGTATGCAGCGGTTTCAGATTGCTTATTCTCTGTAATGCTGCAACTCCTGTTTATATAACCAAGATTGCAGCTCTTACATTCTGTATCGTTTGTTGGTCTCTGTTGCCCTAACAGCCACAGCTGCTCATGATTCACATATAGTATTCAGGGCCCCCATCCCTGGGGGGGCGTGGTAAAATACGAAATTGTGTTACTCCTTAAATTCACACAGGCAGCAACCTCTAAGACCTCCATTTGCAAGGTGCCTGGGTGTTTCCTAGCTTAAGGGGGGATCACTTATCATGCCCTTCCCTGGAAGTTCTCATCTATTTCTAGAGCTGAATTTCAAAAGGACAACGAAACTCTCTAGGGAGAGAGAGCCTTGTTCATTTTGAGCGAACACGGTTGATTTATTCGGGGGCTTTTGGTGCTCTGAACCCCACGAGCTGGACGCTATTTGTTTACTTCCAGGAGTTCTGCTCTCTATTTCGCTCTTCAGCTCCCTGGCAGACGTAGCAGGCTGGCAGGGGGGGAGCAACGCCTCCTGCAACGGTGAATCCCTCAGGATAGGGGGGGAATGAAAGTGGGGTGCAGCGGGGCCTGGTAGCTTTTGCAAAGCTATAACAGCAGTTCGGGTAATTTTAGCTGATCTGCTTTGATTTCATTGGAGGTGGCCGGAGCTTGATTTTTGGAGTCCTATACATCCTTTCCCGGCCGTGCCCAAAACTCTTGGGATCCCAACTTCTGACTACATATTCCTATCAAATGGTAGTTAGTAAGTGAACATAGCAGACGGAAAATCACTATTAGAACAGAGTGCATAGCATGGGTGCAATTTCCTGAAATGTGCAAAAAAAAAAAAAAAAAAAAAGAGGGGCCTAGCTATGTTGGTTTACAAGAATTTCCTTCCGCTGTCCATAGCAGGTCCTATAAGGCGTTAGTCGGTTGATATGGCAGGGTAATATTTGGGCTTAGCTGCTGTGATATAGCGCTATGATCCGCTGTACACATATTCAAGTCAAAAGGAATTATGGTGGTAGCTCTCTTGGACAGTTCTAAAAGGTGCTTGGATGAGCGCCTTGGCCAGGCCCCAGGTGTGGAATGCTCTGCCATACGCATTATGTTATGAGAGGGGTTTTATAGTTCTGTGGTTTTTTGAGGGACAATATTCCCGTTTAGTTTGGCTTTGTCTGATTTATAAGGTTTGGCGGTAGATTTGTAATGTTTTCATTTTGGCTATATGTGGTTTCTTTTCCTTCTGTAAAAGGCGGCTCAGCGGAGAGAGGTCGCTGAATAGGACTCTGGCCTTTGAGGCTATTTTGGCTCCCATTCCATTTATCAGAGGTTCTCCAGTACGGAAAGTATCTGCTAGTGTTCAGCGTCTGTCTTAATGGGGGCCAGAAGCGCGCAGCCAGGCTAGTTCTCTCGCAGCACTAGCAGCAGCTCAGATTCTGGAAGGCATACATCATATGCTGTGTTTGCGGGATGGCTTGCACGCTGCTTGGCATCAGCCTTGGAGCTCCATCGGCCCGTATTAGATTCCTTTGTCCAGTCCTCCTGCAGAGCTCCGCAAAAGTTTCAGGCGGTCGCAGGAACGCTCCAGCGGCTGCTTCAGCTTAAAGCGGTGGTGCCGGTGCCGGTGCCGGCAGCCCAATACGGTTGATACTCCTTCTACTTTGTGGTTCCATAGAAGGAAGGCTCGTTTCGCCCGATTCTGAATTTTAAAAGGGTGAATCGGTGTCTGCCCGAAGAATTCTCCCGGAGCATTCCTTAAATCCCGAAAGAAACCGTACTGACATACATGATAAGTTCGATCAGCTACTGGCAGGACACAATGCACTCTTGCATGCTTTTTTGCTTCATTGGTCTAGAAGTGTAGTCTTTACCAGGTGGTATAATGGGAACTTCGCTGCAGGTTCTCGGCTTCTTCTTTGCTGACTCAATTGCCACTGCGGAATGGGAAAGCTGTATTTTCTAACACCAGGGGCTAGTTGACCAATAAAAATAAATAAATAAATACAATAAATTAAAAAAAAAAATGGAATGTCCAGCTTGGTGCAGGCAGACGGAATGGGGCGTTCCTCTAGCAGGAAGGCTGTGGATTTCTATGCCTGTCATAGGGAGTTCTTTCTGCTGCATTGTGTTGGCACGGAAGTAGCTTCTCAACATCGGCTGAAGGAATTTTTGGTTAAGAGATGTCTGTAAAAAAACCCCAAAAAAAACCCCCACACACGTGTTCAGCTGTCCTGAATTGGCCTGTTCTTGATTGACATTTTGAGACTAGGCAGGCGCAGGCCTCTGTACTACGTGGGTGGGTGCACACCTTGCACTTCCAGGAGGTGTGGACTCACTGTCTGGAAGAGAGCCCTAGCGATCTTCTTTAGCGCGTGATAGAGTAGGTGGTTCACTGAATCGATCGTTGGGGGCACTGCTTTGTCCTTACAGGCTCCCATTGGGGGAGTCTGGGGGGGGACGAGAGCATGCTTCCTGTGGTCGCAGTATTTACAGCAGTCTACTCGCCTGGAACGGGAAAGGATCAGGGAGTTGAAGTGACTAGAGTCTGATTTGCTTTATGTGGCAAATGTGCATTATAGTGTGATTCGAGTGCTGGCGAATATAATTGGCTTCTTTGGGGTTCTCCCGGAGGTCTCTCTGGTGGGGGAATGGGGCGGCTGACGGTTCGTCCAAGTCAAGGCTCAGTAAGCTCCCAGTTAGTAGTCTTTGTCTTGTCCTTTCCCCCACTGGTAGCCTTTTGCTCCGCTTGGAGGAGTTCAGGGTTGCAGGCGCTGTCTGGTAAGGAGCCGTATTTGTCCTTTTTCAGTCGCAAGGTAGTGTGCGCATGCTCCCAGCTTTTTGGGCAAAGGTGGTTTTGGTTTTTTTCACGTCTCCAGATGGTCTCTTCCGGGGTTTTCGGTTACATCTTTTGGACGTTCGACTGGTGCTTAAGAAGTATCTCTGTAGAACGGCGTCTTTCAGGAAGTCCGACAGGTTGTTTGTCGCCTTTGGAGGCCCGCGGAAGGGAGAGGCGTCGACGAAGCCCTCTTTTTCGCAGTGGCTAAAGGAGTCTATTGCATCGGCCTACCGGTAGAAGAGTAAGCTGGCTCCGTGTCTTGGGCGGAGTTCCGTTTAGTGCCGGTCGCGGAGATTTGTAGGTTGTTGGGCGGCGACTTGGTACTCACTGCATTCCTTTGCGCGGCACTTTCAGTTTGATGTGCAGGCGCGAGTGGATGGACGTTTTGGGTTCAGCAGTACTTCAGGCTGGGCTTCAAGGTCCCTCCCATTGATATTCACTTCTCTGTTACATCCTGTATGGTTCCGGGACTGGACTAGAGGGACGCAAAGGAATGGAAAATTAGACTTACCTGCTAATTGTTGTTCCTTAAGGAACTCTAGTCCAGTCCCGGATCCCTCCCAGTATATTACGCGGCGTGCAGCCTGAAGTTAAACAAACAAAAAAAAAAACCCAAACAAACAAAAAAAAAAAAAATGGAAAAGGACTACAGAAATCTGGACGACAGGGAGATGGATCGAGAGACAGGTTTTCGAAGAGAATTTGTCCTGTTCTGGAGGTACACGGGAAAGTCACCAGGTGACCCTTTTTTGCGCAGCAGTGCCCTGTAGGCTCTGGAGCGTGGTTATTCCATCTTTAGGAGCTAGACGTTTTTGGCTGAGTTACGGGGACGTATTGTTCCTGGGCAGTTTTAACTACTTATGTTCCGTTATGCTTAATTCGGTAGCTACTTATTGGTTGCTCTGCTGAGTCTGCTTTGTCAATAGGTACTGGTGGAAAGGGGCAGTGTTTGCCTAGATATACCAGTGACATCAAAGCGATGACATCTTTCAGTCTCCAAAGCTGCTGGTGGAGGTTCACAACTCTATGGTTCCGGGACTGGACTAGAGTTCCTTAAGGAACAACAATTAGCAGGTAAGTCTAATTTTCCCTTGGTGATCTCTTCGTATTTTGGTCAAGAGCTAAAGGTTGGACTTGAGTACAAAACAAGATTCCTTATCGTCCCTTCAGTCCAGTCCCGGAACTCTGGGTAGTGTACCTCTTCCAGCAGCTTGGATACTGAGTACGTCACATTCTTGAGAGCACCAGTACTAATACCACTGGCTCCTCCTACAAGCTCCCAGTGTACTCAGTCTCCAAGCAGCTGGAGGACATCGTGAGCCTAGGTTTGGAACTCATTGAAGGAACAAATAAGGAGTTTTCTCTTAGTTTTATTTGTTTTAAATTGCATTGATTTCTTTTTTAAGTTTGTTAAGTTTATTTATTGGAAAAAAAAGAGGGGCCAGCCACCTTCTATGGAGAATCCTCATTTGCTCTCCCTTTTCTTTCCCTCCTTATGTTCTTATGGAGGAAAGGTCTATAAACCATTATTAAGAAGGGACCCAGGATATCAATGCTTGACCCAGTACAAGCATTGTGGAACCTGTGTCTTTTGGGGAAACTGCTAGGTACGTATGACCTAGATTGGCCACTGTTGGAAACAGGATACTGGGCTTGATGGACCTTGGTCTGACCCAGTATGGCATATCTTATGTTCTTATGTTAAGGTTTGACGAGGGTTTCTGTCTTTGTCGCAGTGTGGGGCTCTGGCTGCCCCCCCCACCATCGTGCTGAAGCCGAAAGCTGGCTGAGGGCGGGAGGTTGGAAGGCCCGTTCCTCTGAAGCCCGTCTTGTTCCTGTTCCTGTCAGCGTGATTGGAGGTAGGCTGGGGAACTTTAAATAAAAGATTTTATTTGTGAGAAAACGAGGATGCAGGGGTGAGCCGGCCAAGATTAACAGTGGCGGTTGGCGCCTCGTGGTGATCGTGGCGGGCCGGAGCGGGAAAACGGATCGCAGGCCTGATTCCCGCGCTTTCCTCCGCACTGCATTTCGGGGCTCAATTCGCTACGATCGGCGGTCCCGGGCTTCAGGGACACTTTTATTTGTTTGGTGAGTCACAGCAGTGCTGGTGCGTGGCAGTCCTTGCTAAAAAAAAACAACACTTTTTCTTTTCTTTAAATTGGTATCTGTTTGAGGAGAAAGTTTAAGGGTTTCTTTCATACCTTCTTCTGGGCTAACTGCAGGTTGGTCTCGGAAGCAGTGAGGGAATCCCTGTATAGCAGTTAACCAATGCCTGCCTGCTCGCCCGCAGTGTGTTGTTTGTGGTACTTGGCGAGGAACTGTGTCAGATGCGGGGGTGTGCCACGGCTGTGCTTCTGAGGCCGTCAACATGGAGCAGGCGCTTCAAGAAAAAGCCAGGGATCTCGCTCCTTCGGCATCCCAGGGTCCTCTGGGTTCTGGGGAAACTCTCCTTCTGTTGGAGGCCCCTTCATCTCCTCGTGAGTCGGGTCCAGCCATTATGGGTCCCTCAATTTCCCTTAGCCTGGGGAGATTGGCTCTGGCGGGTTTCTTTCTGGAATTTGTGCTTCTGCTGTACTAGGCCTTCTGCTTACACCAGCAGGGGGTCAGAACGGACCTCTCGATGGTGGCTGCTGGGGTGGGATGGACTTCCTCACAAAAGGGAGAGGTCTCGGGTCCCTGGCCAGCAAATAGGGCCAGACTGGTGGAGGATCAGTCATCCGTTTCTGATTGGCCAGAGGTGGATGAGGTAGGGCTGGATCCAGAATTGGATGCTGAGGAGTTAGAGGAAGGTGAAATTCTGGAGCTGGAAGACCAGGCGCGGATTTTCTGGGTATTTCAGCGAGAGGAGTTGCCTGCTCTGATTGCAGAGTCCTTGCAAGCCCTCAATTTGCCAACTAGTCACCCGGTGGAGGAGGACACACTGGAAGATCCTCTCATCCAGGCGGTACGGAGTACACAGGTGGTCTTCGGTGGTTAAGCAGATGATCCAGGACAAGTGGGATCTGCCGGAGGCAGGTCTTAGGAGAGCTAGAACCTTTTCTCGTCTTTATCCACTCTTGGATCAGGAGCGGGAGTTGTTTCATTCTCCTTGCGTGGATGCGGCTTTGTCAGCTGTGACAAAGAAGATGACCATACCGGTAGAAGGCAGTGCTGCCCTGAAGGATGGGCAAGACAGAAAGTTGGATACCCTGTTGAAGCAGGCTTTTGATGTTAATTCTCTATCCATACAGGCTTCTATTTGTGGGGCCTGGGTGGCCAGAGCCTGCCTTCGCTGTTCCCAACGGCTGCAGCAGCCTGAGAGTGCGGCTCTAGAGCAAGGGGCTGAGATTGCTAAGCTAGAATTGGGAGCAACTTACCTTGCAGATGTTCACTATGATCTAATTTGCAGTTTGACTCAGAGTATGGCGTCGATGGTAGCGGCTCGTCGCTACCTAAGGCTGCGGAATTGGGCAGCAGACAGTTCCTCCAAGTCCCGACTTAGTAAACTTCCCTTTAAGGGGAAGCTCTTGATCGGGGAGGACCTGGAGAAGTTGGTCAAGGATTTGGGAGAATCCAAAGGAGGATGCCTGCTGGAGGATAAGCCAAAACAGGGGCGCAATACAACAGCGCCTCGTGGCCAGACATGAGATTTTCGGCGTTTTCGTACCTCCCGCATTACAGGTTTCCAGAGGGGAAGATTCTCTACCCGAGGTCTGGGATTCAGAGGATTCCGAGGTGTAGGCAGAGGATTCTCTGCCCCCTCAACCTCAGGATTTTTATCCTTCTTGGACCCAGATAACATCCGACCAATGGGTACTGGAGATCATCCGCGAGGGCTATTCCCTCGGGTTCGCACAGCCGATCACCGACTCCTTGGTCCAGTCCCCCTGCGGGATGCTGGGCAAAGCTTTGGCGATAAAGGAGACCCTGGCTCGGCTTCTGCAACTGAAGGCAGTGGTTCCGGTACCCAGAAACTAATGCGAATGTGGTCGATACTCGATTTATTTTGTTGTCCACGAAAAGGATTGCTCCTGGCGCTTGATTCTGGACCTCAAAGGAGTAAACCGTTGTCTTCAGGTGCCGCATTTTCGCATGGAAACGTTGCGGTCTGTGATAGTAGCAGTGAGAAAGGGAGAGTTTTTAACGTCCCTAGATCTCACGGAAGCGTATCTACACATTCCTATCAGGCCAGACCATCAGTGATACCTGCGGTTTGTGGTGCTGATGGGGCACTTTCAGTTACAGGCTTTGCCGTTCGGATTGGCTATGGTGCCACAGACATTCACCAGGGTCATGGTGGTCGTAGCAGCGGCGCTCCGCAAAGAAGGGGTACTAGTGCATCCTTATCTCGACGACTGGCTAATCAGGTTAAAGTCCAGGGACGAGAGCGTACGGGCTACTGCCTGGGTGGTGCAACTTCTGGAAAGTCAGGGCTGGATAGTCAATTGGTCCAAAAGCCGGTTGACTCCTTCTCAGGACTTGGAATACTTAGGAGTCCGGTTCGACACGCGAACAGGGGCAGTCATCCTGCCGGAGCACCGAGCTAAGGGGCTGCGGCTCTTGGTGCAGACCTTTTATGAGGCACACGAAACGGACGGCCTGGCAGTACCTACAGTTCCTTATCGGTCCTACAGTTCGGTCCTCCACCACTGGGTAGTGCACCTCCTCCTGCAACATGGAGACTGGACAAGTCAAACTTGTGACATCACCGGGTATATCCTGCTGGTCTTCTCCCATGATCCCCCAGTGTGTCCAGTCTCCATGCAGCATGAGGACGTAGTGAGCCTAGGTGCTGGGCTCACTTGAGAAGCAGTTTAGGAGCAGTTAGTCAGGATTTGATTTACCTTGCATTTCTTTTGCCCTTCTTTAGGTGTAATCCTGTAAATTGAATTCATTTTCATTTAATTTCATTTACTTTTACTTTATTTATTTTCACCTAGTCTGCCTTAGTGTAAAGGGGGGTTCTGTCCCTTTTCAAAGTTCACGCTGCCAGCTAGCCTCTCTGCTTGGGATTCTTCGGTCTCTGTGCCCGGTGATGATCTCTCCCCAGGACTGTACGGGGGAGAGCTCTGTGGAACACCTGCATTTTGGCAGTGTCCATGTGGCAGATTCCCATCGCGGCGGGAGCCTCAGGCCGTTCGAGGTTCTTTAGCCGGTGGGCCGGGGCTCGCAGCGTCTGCTACTTCTGGTGGCGCGAGGCAGCAGCGTGTCTGGACAGCTCTTCACCCCGCAGCTACAGCGGGGTAACTGCTGCATCCCGACGCCACAAGGGAGTCTCTCGAGTCCGCATGGAGGGGCTCTGAGCTCTTGCCGCCTCTGTGGTGTTTGGCGCCAAGCAGGCCTGCTTCGGATTGGCGCCATTTTCTCGGCAGGGCTGAGGTCTCGTGGCGGAGAGCGGAGCAGCCCCGCGTTTGAGCAGACGACGCTGTTCCACGCGGCTACACCCAAATAAGGACTTCCTTTTGCTGTTACTTTTAATTGTAATTCTAATTTTAATTTCCTTTTAATTTTAATTTCCTTTTAATTTCATGATAGTTTATAGTTCTTTGAATGCAATGTGATTGGTTTGGGTTTTACTTCTTGGGGGGTGCCTTTACCTTTGTCTGCATTCTGGCAGTTAGCGACGTCTGTCAGCAGCAGGTTTCCGTGCTAGGATTTGGCCATTCAGGGTCATCGACGGCACAACTACCTACAAATTGAGCCCTTTCTGAAATTGTCATTTACATAAGGATGCTATTTCCATGTTTATACGCTTGGAAATTGTGCAGACAGCCTCTAAATGTCGTTATGCCATCTGCAAATTTGATCGCCATGCTTGCTGATCTCTTTTCCAGATCATTTCAGTGCAGTAGATGTTACCAGATGCCAGTTCCAGTGCAGATCCCGAGACATTCCACTATTTACGGGTCTCCTGTGAGAAAACTGGCCATTTAGTCCTATTGTGTTCCTGTTTTTGATCCATTTCCCATTCTATAATAGCACATCATCTCCTTCCTCAGGAGAAGTTCATAAGGGGCTTTGTCAAGTACCTTCTAAAACATCCAGATACATATCATTTGGCTTACTCACATGTTTATTAACCCTTTGAAAAGACAGCTTGGTGCTGCTTTTCAGAACAAGTTCTATCATTTAACTGGCACTGAACTCAGATTCATTGGTCTGTAGTTTCCAAGATCGCCTTTGAAGCTCTTTCAAAAAAAAAAAAAAACAACAATTAGTGTTACATTAGTAACTCTTCAATCTTTAGAGATCATTAATACTAATGTTATGATTGAGCCTGGCTGATATTATGAATGATCACTATTAGACAAAAATTAGCTAGGTTAAGACACTTTGATTTGGTTTTCTGCACTATGTTATCAGAGCGCAGCTTGCCCATTTGGCGGGAACATTGCCCATCTGGGCCATCTGGGGAAAGGCCCCTGCTGGGGATCGTGAGAAGTGTTGCTGGATGGCACAGTCCGGGGCTTAGTGTTCCAGGGTCCTGGAAGGGTTGATAGCGGCAGTCAGGCCTCCCTGTCTTTGCTATGACGGTCACCTAGGTTCAAGCGTCCTGTGTTTTGGGTGACAGGAATGGGACACCTGGACATGTGGTGCTGGATGTTGGATAGGCTCATACTTCTTAGGTGCACTCTCCTTGAGTGCGTCTGCATGTCCGTGTTCCGTCTGTGATCTCATGCTCAGGTGATTGTTGCAGCAATGACAGAGATCGCTTGGGATATCGTGAGCGGGGTTGTCATGGTGTTGCATGGGGTTGCCAATGCAAGACGGGGCCATCCTGAGGAGTTTGGGCCTCAGTCATCAGCTTTCCCTTCGGTGGCCCGGCTGTCCAGGAGGCACCCCTCCAGATCCGCCGGTCCAGTTCTTCTCTGCCTCTTCTCAATGTGGGCAGGGGGGCTGGCAGATCTGGAAATTCACGTCCACTGCACGTTCTACTGTTTTACCTCTGTCTTGGGGTTCTGAGGTCATATATTCCCAATCATTTGTTTGGTGGGGTGCTGCTGTCTGTTGTGCAAGACAAGGTGGTCAATAGTCGGAGGCTGTCGTCTATTCCCCTTACCCCTGAAGGTGCTCACAATTTAAGTTTTTTGTACCTGCGGAGGTGTATGTTGTTAAAGGCTAGCAGGTGCACCTGTGGGACCAGAATCCTCGGTTCTTCCGACCTTCCGTTGAGGTGCGCGTGTGGGGTTTACTTCCTTGGTCGGCTAGCAACTTGCTTCACCCATTGGGCCTTCCCTTTCCTCAAGGCATCGTTGCATCCCACTTCTTCGTGGGGGCTCGCCGCAGGGCCTGGAGTTATGCTCAGCCGGTTCCAGCCAGGGCTGAGTCCTTGGGGGAGGCTCCGATCCTAACGATACAGGGAGTGCTGAGATCCGTTCAACCAGGTTCCTTCGGGCCCAGCGTACGTCGTCTTTTGCTGGCCGGTTTAGGTCTTCGGGTTGTGGCGGTGCTCCGAGAAGACCAGTAGGCTGCACAGTGCTTGTCTTGGAGCAAGCGCGGGATATCTGTAGGTTCATATTCAAAGCCGTCCGGTTACATGTCCCTCCATTGTGGAATGCTGTACTAGTAGGCATACTTCATATGCTGGGCTTACAAGTTGGCTTCTGCGCTGCTCGGCATCAGCCAAGGTGACTGCCGGTTTAGGCTGTGGAGTCAGCCTGGAGGAGGGGCCTTGCGTTCTCTGGACAATGCCCTGTTCGGTTGTGTGCCTTGTGGCCCTTATGGAGTTGTAAAAAGGAAAAACAAAAAAAAGAATAATCAAACAGGAAAGCCTTCCTAATTGTCCCCACTTCTTTTTTATAAGGTTCTGTCCCTTTCTTCCGGGAGTTTGGCCGGAGCGTGGTTAGACTCAGCTACATTTTGGGGATCCTTTATGTACAAGGCGTTTTAGTGTACGCAGCACGCCCAGTGTTCCATCGTCTGACTGGAACGGTACGCGGTACGTCAGCCGTGGCAGGCGTTCACGGACACGGTAGCGGATCGAGCGCTGTAGGTGCTGTCTGAGATCTCCGGGATTGGGTCCTATTTCGATCGGCAGGGTGGAGTCGGTCGGGTGGTCAGTGTGGCCCGAGCGAAGGGACAGCGTGCGTGGTTGAAGCCTTGGCGGCCTGCGTTTCGGTGGGGACACTGTGGTGGCGAATGTCCTTAGCGGGGTCCGAGTGTTTGCCGGAGGAGTGAGATTGCATCAGGCGGTGTGCGCGCCGCGTGTGCTCAGATGCGGTCAGCCCATATTGGACCTCATGGCGACCTGTCAGTCTGTGGCGACGGGTCGATGTTTAGCAGAGGACATATGAGGCTACTGGATAGCGTCGACGCATTGGTACGGGGCCGTGGCCCGGTCCATTCTATGCCTTTCAGAGGTCATTGTGAAAATGGCCGACTGGGGCTGGTTGCTAAGATATGTGCTCTTCATTAGTCAGTGGGGACCATTACCAGTGTATTCTGCAACATTTGCGTGAGCTTGCATAATCTTTACTTGCAACCAATCGAAATAACTGTCCAAAACCAGTTGATGCAGTCACTACTTAAATTTGCCTCGCTTGACAGTAAAACAAAACAAAAAAAAAAAAGACATATTTATTTTATACCGATAGGTCACTCACAGCATATTTGGCGATTCCTCGACCTGGTGTTAATCATGCAGATAATTTCTGCTGTAGTTGTGGTGATGTGACTTTTACATCACAAAAATGGCATATGACTGTGGCGGTTCAGAAAGCCTACAATTTTTATATTTTGGCTGCAGAATAAAAGATCAGGATAAAAGCTAGGCGCCACACATATGCTGCAATACATGTGTAGCAGATCTCAGACTGTGGATGGATGGGAAAAGACCATCAAAGTCTTTTGCGGTTCCAATGATCTGGAGAGGGCCCATGGATCACGTCGGCGATTGCTACTTCTGCATGGTTCCTCCAATTCCGGAGGGCATATCCAGGTGATGTAAGCGGTTGGCCTACTGGCATTGCGTCGTGGGCGTGGCTACCAGAGTCTCCTTTCTTTTTTGTCACACACCGTGTAAGACTCCACATCTTCTGAAACAACGCTGGACTCTGGGGCACTTGACACCCTCTTATATGCCCTTGGTGGATCACGCTTGGTTTATTGCAACTCATTGCTTAGCTGCATTCCACATTCTCAATTAAAAAGACTCCAACTGGTCCAGGACATAGCTGTAGAGCTACTTTGTGTTGCAAAGAATAAAGCCCTTAAGAGGTGTGACAAATAGGGTGTTTGACGCTGGTGGTTTTTTCCATTTCCCTCTTTTTGTTTCCCACCTCTGTCTGGATGGACCTCGGTTCCGTTCTCCCTCGTGGAATCCGGCTGTGCCTGTTTAGTTGTCGGTTTGGGACTTACGCAAGAACACTTTGCTTGTAACCTGCGTTCCTTGGACCTTAGGTGAGGTTCCGTCGCTTTCTGGGAGGTCTCTTCGCTGCCTGTCCCTCCGTGGAGGCGGGTTCTGTGGGAGAGCAGCGGTTGCTAACACTTGACACCCTGGTGGGGTCGAGAGCCAAGGGGGAGCTCAAGCAGAATTTTCAGGCGGAGCTCCGGTAGCCTTCTCAGTAGGTCTGTTTCTAGGGCGTTCAGTGTGTTTGCGATGTCGAGTTTGTCTTTCTGAAGCACTAGCGCTGCTTGGGGAAGAGTTCTGTGCTGTTTTCACCAGTGAAGAGGATCCATGTGGGCTCTCGTTCATGTCTTCCTGGTTGGCTTACCGCCTGTTGACGTGAGGAGCGGGCTGGGGTCGGTGCCTGCTCTGTTCGTTTAGGGGCCGAGCCGACTGGATAGGTCCCTCCCAATGATTACTGCTCTGGTACATCCCAGTGGTGGAGGACTGAACTGTAGGACCGATAAGGAAATGGAAATTACACTTACCTGGTAATTGATGTTCCTTGAGGGAGTACAGTTCAGTCCTCATTCCTGCCCGGGGATGGATGTTTCAGACGCGAGGCGTCAGTTCCGAGTATGCTTTCGGATCCTAGAGTCGGCAACGGGCTCTGATTGGCAGGTAATCGCGAGAGCAACCTTTTCTGCCTATACTCTTCCTTAGTTCTCCTTCCTTCTAGCTCTCTGTCTTCCGCTGTTTGGTGTGCAGGGGGACAGGGGCACGGAGGAGGGTGTTTTCGGCCTTTCTTTTTGGGGCCCTGTGATTTTAAAGTTGAAGTTTGAGCATAGCTTTGTATTTAGTACTTTAACTGGTTGTTTGTTTGCTCCTTTGAGTCTGCTTTGACAGTAGGTCACTGGGGGATCATGGGAGAAGACCAGCAGGATATACCCGGTGATGTCACAAGTTTGACTTGTCCAGTCTCCATGTTGCAGGAAGAGGTGCACTACCCAGTGGTGGAGGACTGAACTGTACTCCCTCAAGGAACATCAATTACCAGGTAAGTGTAATTTCCATTTATTGGGGAACAATGGTGGCCACTCTGAGGTAGTGCCATGGGCGAGAGCACATATATGGCCTTTACAGAGGGCTCTGCTACGTCGGTGGTCGTACCAGACAGACTCTTTGGCCCAGCGGCTTCCCTGTCCTTGGGAAATCAGGGAGGCTCTTCAATGGTGGCTCAGTTGGGAAAATCTGGCTGCGGGCATGCTTCTCGAGCCCCCACAGTGGATACCGGTTCTCACCGACACCAGTCTGGCAGGTCGGGGGGCTTTATGCGCAGTGGGCTTGGAGAACGCAGGAGTCCGGATGGTCGATCAACAGGCTAGAGTTGAGAACAGTATTTCAAGCGCTTAGTGCTTTCGAGAAGGTTCTCCTAGGCCAGTTGGTCAGAGTCTTATCGGACAACGCAACCGCGATAGCTTATCTCAATCGACAAGGCGGCACAGGCAGTGTAGCGCTCGAGGAGGAGTCGGAGAGTTTATTTCTCTGGGCAGAGCCTCTACTCCAGGCGCTATTGGCAGTGCATATCACGGGAGTCGACAACGTGACAGCGGACTATCTCAGCCGGGTTCGTGTGGATTCGGGGGAATGGGTTCTCCACTCGGAGGTCTACGCACAAGTGGTGCGCAGATGGGGAACTCCTCTGATGGATCTTATGGCAACCTTCGAATCCGCCAAGGCCAGTTGTTTCTTCAGCAGAAGACTGGAAAGGATGTCGGAAGGCATAGACGCTCTATTGCAACAATGGCCGACGGAGGAGATTCTCTGTCTTTCCTCCTTGGGCCTTGATAGGTCGCGTGGTTCAGAGGATCGAAACACATCACACATGTTGTCATCCTGATAGCTCTAGACTGGCCAAGGTGTCCTTGGTAAGCATACCTGGTGCGGCTATTGGTGGCTCGGCATGGCGTCTTCCGGAGCAGAACGACTTTCTGTTGCAGGGTCCACTGCGCATGCCTCAGGTGAATCAATTCTCGCTTATGGCTTGGCTCTTGAAAGGGCGCGGTTGAGTCGGAAGGGGTATTCGGCACCCGTTATCTCAATCTTGCTGAATGCGCGCAAGAGGTCTACTTCGCTGGCCTACATCTGCGTCTGGCGTATTTTTGAGGCGTGGTGTACAGATAGACAGCTGAGGTAGTCTTCAGCTGCAGTACCGGAAATTTTGGCATTTTTGCAGGATGGCTTTGATAAGGGATTGGTGTCCAGCTCTTTGCAGCCACACACTCCCTTAAAGACAGGAGGTGCTCTCAGGTGAAGCTTGTTACCCAAATCAGACATACACTAAGGACCTTAGATTAATTAAGCTTCAGGTGAACAAGGTATATTAAACGTATTAGGTACAGTTTTGTTGGTATAAATATCCATAGCAACCCTTAGTAAGTAAAGAACTTAAAGATCTAAACAAAAACTTAAAACTAAGATGCAGACAGCAGTCCAGCAGCAGAATGGGGGCTTTCCAGTCTTTTGCATTGAGTGTCACATGTATGATTTTCTCCCAGTTGGTGAGAGGTCTTACGTGTGCACTAGGTGCAAGGAGCTCTTTGCTCTCAGGGAACGAGTCAGTTCTCTAGAGGCTAGAGTAGCAGACTTGGAAAACATAAGAAAGACAGAGAGGTACATAGACGAGACCTACAGGGATATAGTCCTGAAGTCCCACCTCCAGTCTGGCAGCATCCCTGTTGCCATGGAGGAGAGCGGTCACGTGACAGGAGAGCATCACCCTGGTGTGGCAGGAAGTGATCCTGTAACTAGGACCTGTCCTCCAGGTGATGTAAAACCCTCTCGCACCGAGGAAGTTTCTCCAGGGCCATGTGCCCATGAGGGAAGGGTTAGGACAGCCGTTATAGTTGGTGATTCGATCATTAGGCATGTACATAGCTGGGTGGCTGGTGGACGTGAGGATCGCCTGGTAACATGCCTGCCTGGTGCGAAGGTAGCGGACCTCACGCGCCACCTAGATAAGGTCTTAGATAGTGCTGGGGAGGAGTTTGCTGTCGTGGTACATGTCGGTACCAATGACATAGGAAAATGTGGTAGGGAGGTTCTGGAGGCTAAATTTAGGCTTTTAGGTAGGAAGTTGAAATCCAGAACTTCCAGGGTAGCGTTCTCCGAAATGCTTCCCGTTCCACGTGCAGGACCCAAAAGGCAGGCAGAGCTCCGGAGTCTCAATGCGTGGATGAGACAATGGTGCAGAGATGAGGGGTTTGGATTTGTTAGGAACTGGGGTACATTCTAGGGAAAGGAGGGGCTCTTCCGAAGGGATGGGCTTCATCTTAACCGGGATGGAACCAGGCTGCTGGCATTAACCTTTAAAAATGAGATAAAGCAGCTTTTAAACTAGATAACAGGGGAAAGCCGACAGTCGCCCAAGAGCAGATTGTTCGGAAGAATGTATCCTTGAAGGATACTACCCAAAGCAGAGAGGTTCCAAAAAAGAGTAAAGTAGCCCAAATGCCTTCGAGTATGGAGCAGACACAGCTTAAAGATCCCAAATTACCCATGTCTACCTATAGCCAAATTAATATGAATAAAATACAGTCTCTAAAATGCTTGTATGCAAATGCTAGAAGTCTAAAAAATAAGATGGGAGAGTTAGAATATATAGCACTAAATGAGAGGTTAGATGTGATTTGAATATCAGAGACATGGTGGAAGGAGGACAACCAGTGGGACACTGTGATACCTGGGTACAAACTATATCGTAATGATAGAGCTGATCAAATTGGTGGAGGGATTGCGCTCTATGTTAGAGAGGGCATTGAGTCAGAAAGGATTAAAGTTTTGCAGGAAACAAAATTTGCTGTAGAATCTCTATGGATTGAAATTCCATGTAAAAAAGGGAAGGCGATGGCGGTGGGGGTGTACTATCGACCGCCTGGCCAGAATGACCAAATGGATGATGAAATGCTCAAAGAAATCAAGGAAGCTAACAAACGTTACAGCGCGGTAATAATAATGGGTGATTTCAATTACCTAGGTATCGACTTGGTCAGTGTCACGTCAGGACATGCTAGGGAGATAAAGTTCCTAGATGACATAAATGACTGCTTCTTGGAGCAGCTGGTCCATGAACCGACGAGAGGGGAAGCCATATTAGACCTAGTCCTTAGTGGAACACCAGATCTAGTGCAAGAGATAAGGGTGTTGGGGCCACTTGGCAATAGTGATCATAGCATGATCGCCTTTGATTTAATTAGTGGAGGAGGGATAGTAAGGAAATCCACAGTACTACCTTTTAACTTTCGAAAGGGAGACTATGATAAAATGCGGAAAATAGTTAAGAAAAAACTAAAAGAAGCAGTTGTAAAGGTTAAAGACTTACATCAAGCTTGGGTGTTGTTGAAAAATACTATCTTGGAAGCCCAGACCAGCTGTATTCCACGCTTTAAGAAAAGTGGAAGGAAGTCCAAAAAACTGCCAGCATGGTTTAAAGGTGAGGTCAGAGAGGCTGTTGTTGCCAAGAAAGCATCTTTCAGGAAATGGAAAAAAGAGCCAAACGATGAAACCTGGAAACAGCACAAGCACTGGCAAGTCAAATGCAAGGCATTGATAAAGAAGGCAAAGAGAGAATTTGAGAAGAAGCTTGCTGCGGAAGCAAAAACGCGAAATAAAGATTTTTTTCAAGTACATTCGTAGCAAAAAACCTGTGAGAGTCAGTTGGACTATTAGATGATAGAGGAGTTAAAGGGGCACTAAGAGGCGACAAGGCAATAGCGGAGAGACTGAATGAATTCTTTGCTTCGGTCTTTACTGAGGAAGATGTAGGGATGTTACCCATGACTGAAGTGGTATTTAAAGGTGCAGAAGAATTGAAGGAAATATCGATACATCGGGAAGATGTATTACAACTATTAGATAAACTGAAGAGTAGCAAATCACCTGGGCCGGATGGTATACATCCAAGGATGTTGAAAGAACTGAAATATGAGATTGCAGACCTGCTATTAGTAATCTGTGAATTAGTAATCTGTGAACTATCATTAAAATCATCTGTAATACCTGAAGATTGGCGGATCGCCAATGTAATACCAATTTTTAAAAAGGGTTCAAGGGGTGATCCGGGAAACTACAGACCGGTAAGCCTTACATCAGTACCAGGAAAAATGGTAGAAACCATCATAAAGAATAAAATTACTCAGCATGTGGATAGTCATGGCCTAATGGGAGACAGCCAACATGGCTTTAGACAAGGAAGATCTTGTCTTAGTAATCTGTTATGTTTTTTTGAAAGTGTTAATAAACAGGTGGACAAAGGTGAGTCGGTTGATATAGTGTATCTGGACTTTCAGAAAGCCTTTGACAAGGTCCCTCATCAGAGACTTTTGGCAAAACTAAAGAGTCATGGGATAGGAGGCAGTGTACTACTGTGGATCAGGAACTGGTTAAAAGATAGAAAGCAGAGGGCTAAGGCTAATGGAGAAAGGTGAATAGTGTTGTACCCCAGGGATTTGTGCTGGGTCCGCTGCTTTTTGACATATTCATAAATGACCCTGAAAGTGGAATAACGAGTGAGGTTATCAAATTTGCAGATGACACAAAACTATTTAAAGTTGTTAAAACCCAAGAGGATTGTGGAAAATTGCAAGAGGATCTTGATAAATTGGAAGACTGGGCATCAAAATGGCAGATGAAATTTAATGTGGACAAGTGCAAAGTTATGCACCTAGGGAAGAACAACCCAAACTATGGTTACATGATGCAAGGTTCCACATTAGGAACCACCACCCAGGAAAAAGATTTAGGCGTCATTGTGGATAACATGTTAAAACCCTCGGCCCAGTGTGCAGCGGCGGCCAAGAGAGCAAATAGAATGCTAGGTATCATAAGGAAAGGAATGGAAAATAAAGCAAAAGATATTATAATGTCTCTGTACCGTCCCATGGTGAGACCGCACCTTGAATATTGTGTGCATTTCTGGTCGCCGTATCTTAAAAAGGATATAGCGTTATTAGAAAAGGTTCAGAGAAGAGCCACCAAAATGGTAAAGGGGATGGAAGGATACTCTTATGAAGAAAGGCTAAAAAGGTTAGGGCTCTTTAACCTGGAAAAGAGACGGCTGAGGGGGAGATATGATAGAAGTCTATAAATTAATGAACGGAGTGGAACGGGTAAATGTAGATCGACTGTTTACGTTATCAGAATATAGGAAGACTTGGGGACATGCAATGAAGCTACGGGGTAAACTATTTAAGACTAATAAAAGAAAATATTTTTTCACTCAATGTGTAATCAAACTCTGAAATTTTGTTACCGGAGGATGTAGTAAAGGCTGTTAGTGTAGCTGGGTTTAAAAAAGGTTTGGACAAGTTCTTGGAGGAAAGGTCCATAAACCATTATTAAGAAGGGACCCAGGATATCAATGCTTCACCTAGTACAAGCTTTGCAGAACCTGTGTCTTTTGGGGGAACTGCTAGGTACGTATGACCTAGATTGGCCACTGTTGGAAACAGGATACCGGGCTTGATGAACCTTGGGCTTGATGGACTTTGGTCTGACCCAGTATGGCATATCTTATGTTCTATGTACAGCTGGCAGCAATTGCTTGTTTTCGTGGAAAAGTTCAAAAAGAGCCTTTGAGCTCTCATCTGGACGTGGTGCATTTTCTTCGGGCGGTAAATCGTTTGCGACCACCTCATAGGGTGCTGGTTCCCCCTTGGGATCTCAATTTAGTTCTGAGAGCGTTGACTAAGGAGCCTTTTGAGCCCTTGAGCCGAGCTTCATTGAAGGACTTAACGTTAAAGACAGTCTTTTTGGTAGCAATTTGTTCCGCTCAAAGGATTTCGGAGTTGAAGGCTTTGTCTTGCCAGGAACCATTTCTTTCATTTTCTCGGGAGAAATTGGTTCTTCGTCCAGTTCCCTCTTGCCTGCCAAAGGTGGTCTCAGCATTTCACGTCAATCAGCCGGTATCTCTGCCAGTGTTAGACGGCTCGGATGGCTCTGCGCTAGGATGCAACCTTCGTCTGTTGGATGTCCAAGAGAGCCCTCAAGTGTTATTTGAAGAGTTCGGAGAATTTTCGCAGGTCAAATAGTTCTTTGTCCTCTTTGGGGGCCCGTGCAAGGGTGAAGCAGCGGCTAAGGCCACCATATCCAGGTGGATTCAAGAGGCAATTGCTTCAGCTTACATTTTGCAGGGCCGAGAGGTGCCTTTAGGGCTGCGAGCTCATTCCACTAGAGCTCAAGCGGCTTCTTGGGCCGAGTATAGTTTAGCTCCTCCAATAGAAATATGTTGGGCGGCTTCTTGGTCATCTCTGCATACTTTTAGTAGGCATTATTGCCTGGATGTCCAGGTGGCGGGGGAGGCCCGTTTTGGATTGGCAGTTTTGCAGGCCGGTTTGGCAGGTCCCTCCCATTAAGTAACTGCTCTGTTACATCCCAGAGGTTTGGGACTGGACTGGAGGGACGATAAGGAAAGCGAAATTAGTCTTACCTGCTAATTATTGTTCCTTGAGGAACTCCAGTCCAGTCCCGTGTCCCACCCAGGATTGTTTTAGGATACTGCCGTTCTCGTTAGGTTTCGGCTCCGTTATGGCCAGAGCTGGTTCCAATCTAGCATAATTATCATGAAGATTATACCTTTGAAAGCATTCCGGGAGCCTGCCGCCGTTCGGGCGCACTAGGAAGAGGCCCGGTTTTCTCCGGAGAGTTTCTTTCTCTCTCTCTCTCTTTTTTCCTCTTACTCTTTCCTACTCTGCGGGGCTGGAGGAGTGCCTCCTGGGAAGGGGAGGCAGGTATTACTAGTTAATTCTTTATTGTTGTATTTCTGCTTATTTGTTGCTCCTGTGAATTTGCTTTGTCAATAGGTTACTAGGAGCTTGTGGGAGGAGCCAGTGGTATTAGTACTGGTGCTCTCAAGAATGTGACGTACTCAGTCTCCAAACTGCTGGAAGAGGTACACTACCCAGAAGTTCAGGACTGGACTGGAATTCCTCAAGGAACAATTAGCAGGTAAGACTAATTTCGCTTTGAGCTTTTGAGAGAGTGGCCCTTAAGAGGGAGTTGACTTCCTCCCATCCTAGTTCCTAAATGCTTGGGTACATCTCACTTGCCTGGACTGGTCTAGCAGGATGAAAAGGAAGTAAACATTTGCATGCCTGCCAATTTCCTTTTGTTGATTCATGCTATATCAGTCCAGGAACCACCCAGTTTATTTTCTGCTGGTAGATGCAGGAGTCCTGATATTTCTGATTGTTTCAGTTTGCAGGTAGACTGCTTTTTTCACAGGGAATCGGTTTCCCCTTGGAAAACTTGATAAAAGGTTTTTGATATTTGTTTTCCTTTTTCCAAATTAACTTTTTATAGTCAATTACACATCTGCTTTAGAAGCCTCACACTACCAATTTCCAGTGCTGCACTACCAATTATACCAGGCAGTGATGTTACTGCAACTTACTCCATCTGCTGGCTGGGGTGCATAACCCACTTGTCAAGCAGGAATCAAGGAAAGGAAAGGAAATTATGAGGTATGTAAATGTATCCATTGAATTTAATTGTCTAACAAATTTGTCTTTAAATATCCCTCCTCCCATTCTCTCCTGAAAAAAAAGATAATAATTACTCAGTTTCTATATCGCAGGAAAAATTTCAGACTTCAAAAAAATTTAAAAAGTGGCTGAAAGATGGCCACCAAGGAGAGACATTCCTTCTGCTATAAATGTCTTGTTCCAGAGCACCAATGCTAAATCTAAAGATTGCAACGTGATCTGGTACAAAAGTTGAAACACTACGATTACATTCCTAGGCTCTGAGATTTATCATAAGCATGTTGTGATGCATTATTTTGACCTTTCTATAATTATCACTTATCTACTAATACTACACCGGAACATTTGAACTTTTAAATAATCAATCCAATGAAATCAACAGTTTTTTTTAAATCTTGCTTGTAAAACCATCATTCAATAAAGTACTTACCTTATGAAATCCTATAGGTCTCTGATTCATCCAAAGATACTGGCTCAAAAATGACCACAAAGCATCCAAGGGGTCCCTAGGTGTTGTGATAAATAGAGGAGCCTAGGAACACAGTAATGGTGTTTAGTGAAGAGCACAACATGATTAGTTTTCCTCATTGCAGAAGAATGTCTCCCCAAGCTAGGAAACAGGGTTACAAAATGCAGGAGATCACTTTCTTGAGGTCTCAGTCTCCAGTATGTTCAAGATCTGAACATCTGAAAGATGACTCTGGCTTATCAGACAAAGAGAACCATAAGAGGAATTTTTCTGAGAGCCAGGAACTGGCTAAGAAATGGAACATTCTGGGACCAAGTTGGCATCATGAGCAGCGTTAGTCTCTGAACACGCTCTGCCTGATCTCTGCTTACCGGCTTTTGATGCTGCAGCCATGTGACAAGGGGAAGGAGAAGGTTTCAGGGTTTGCCTCCACATCTCTAACCCCCAAACTCATGGTGCAGATAACCAGGGCTCAGTTCGCTGTCCCGTCTCTCAGAGATTCACCCTCAATTTTGATGTTCTTTAACCGTTTATGGAGGCTAGCAGGAACAGAGTGTCTTTAAGACCTGAAGTTCAGGCAGCCCTGCTGCATCCAGGATTTGCATTAATCTTCTGCCAGTCTCGCTATGCTCACATAACCCCGCTTTTCAAGTCACTTCACTAGCTCCCTATCTGTTGTCGCATTCAGTTCAAACTTTTCCTACTGACCTATAAGTGCATTCATTCTGAAGCTCCTTGCTACCTACCTTCTCTTATCACTCTCTTCACCCCTCCTCGGCAACTCCCTTTTTTCTTTGCCCTTCTCTGCCATTGCCAATTCTAGACTTCCACCTTGCTGCTCCTTCATTCCACCTTGCTGCTCCATATGCATGGAACAAACTACCTGAATTAGTATGCCATGCTCTATTTCTGGCCCTATTCAAATCCAAACTAAAACCCACCACTTCGAGGCTGCTTTTGGATCCTGATCCCCTCATTATCTGTCTGTGTATCTTGCACCTCCCCTAGATTTCCCTTAGTCCCCAATTGTTGTGTGGTCTGTCTTGATTAGTTTATAAGCTCTCTCTTCTACATATACAGCGCTATGTATGCCTTGCAGCACTGTACAAATGTACAAATATATTCCAATTTCTAGCATCTTGGTGGGAACCTATATATGATCCAAGGAAGAGACAAGACTGAATTACTAAGAGAACTACCCTGGTTGCATGTTTTGCCTTTGAGTGACAGAAATGCTGTTCAGACTGTATTTTTGCAATTTGTCAGCTTTGTTCTTTGGCTCTAAAATAAATATTTTTCCTGATGTGTCAAGAGATGCCATGAGGAAATGCCGGGGATTCTTGACCCTTAGGAAAGAGCCCTGAGTCTTGGTGCAGTTATGAAGTTACAATTTCCTTGTAAATGTTTGATTTTGTTGGTTGGGAAGCAGTTCATATTTTTTAAGACGATACAACTTGACTTTATTTCTGCTAGGGAGGATTCCAGTATTCGGGAGTTTGTCCCTGAAATTGGCACTAGTATGCTGGCTTGTTGAGGTGATCTCTGATCTCGCTGCATGGTATTGCTTTTTGTTCTTTATTTCTTTTTCCTTTTTCTTGGTCCTGATTGTTGGGTAACTTAAACACAGGCAATGGAAAAACAATATAGTGCTCATTTTTATTGCCTTTTGGAATTTTTGCTATAACTTATTTCATTCAACTACTACTTGGATGTAAATTATAATTTATAAATAAACTGAGAAAATATGTATGGGGAGTAAGAAAAAGAAAGTCCATGGACAGTGGTTCGCACTATAATGGGGAAAGAGCACTCAAGGTACATTCATCCAGAGCTATCTGGCCACTTTTTTAATAAGATGTTCTTCCCTTGGATTTATGGTTGGGAACTTATTGCCCTAAATTCAAGATGAGATTGAAGTTCTGGTTCTTTGTATAGGCTTTTCCCAATGACAGACATTTTTAGAGGATTAGTGAGTAGTTATTTTTATCACAGTATTTGGTTTTATCAGTTAATAAGTGGGATGAGATGGAGGTTTTAGGAGATCTGTTGGTGAATAGTTTCTAATTGGTGGTGGGTGGAACATTCTTGTCAAGCAATACATTTTTTATGAGAGGTGGAGTGGTTGATATATTTTCTCCATTGACAAGCAGGTTAGTAACCCTTAGGTATGGGTAATGTCACTAACAGAACTGGGCGAGGGAGCAACTTCCTAGCTTAGATTCTTGTTGAAGCTTTTAGAAGTGCTCTGTCGTGCATACACTCCTGTTATCGCCTGTTGCTGTTGCGCCAGACCACCTTGATCTTTTGTTTTCTACAGAGCCAATGTCATGCTTGACAGATCTCCTCACACCTTTCTTGGGTAGATCTTTAAAAAGATTTATCATCATTTTTTCGTAATCATTTTATTCTCTGTTGTCTTGTGGTGCCAATTCCCGTTAACACCTTAGTCTGTTCTTTTGGTTTTTTGTTTTCTTTCTTTTTTGTGATGTTGCTTAGATAGGACTGAAAAGAGGTTTTAGGCGCCCCGACCAGGAATATTTTTTCAAAATATGTTTTTGAATTTTGCTACAGCTGTATTTTTTGGCAAGATGACCCAGAGTAAATTCCCCAGATTGGTTTAAGAAGTACACCAAATGCAGTAAGACCATATCATAGTGTCTGGGCCCCAACCACTATTCCTCTTGTTTTGATTAGTCTTCACAGAGGTCAGAAGCCTCAAGGTTTGCGACAAGAAATGCAAATATTTGGTGGTTTATAGATTTTGGCATTGGAAGCATCTGACTCCATGGGCTCTAGGAAATGCATCAGACACTAGGGATACATTGACATTGAGAGGACATCTGCCTCCTTTGACATTAAACATCTTTAGAGCCCACTGGGAATGGACACCGTTCAGTTCCCGCCATAAAAAGGATTTGACGTGGTCGTCATCGACACCCAGGTGTTATGAGACAGAGAGGAAGCTGGAGTGCATTAGAGTCGAATATCATCAGAGCAGCGATATCATGTGCATCAAGGCCCTGAAGGATCTGGTGTCCTCTGTGTATCTTCAACTTCAGGACTGCTTGTCCTTTTCAGTGGAAGAGGAGATGAGACCAGCCTTCTGATATCCCTGTAACAATTTAGGAGGATGTGAACATTCCTTCTATGGGCTTGGTGACTAGTGGGTAAATAGAAGGAGTATGGAAAATGCATGGTCCAAGTGACATATGATATTTCTGAACCACCATTGAACCTCCACAGTGAGCATTGGCACCTGGAGACTCTCATTGCTCTGGGCCTTAGACTTAAAATATGATGTCCAGGAAAACTGATTGAAATGCCATGCTGTGGAGAAATCTCATAGGAGATAAGGTGCAAGAAACTGATTAAGCAGCATAGTGACTCCTGTGGAACCCTCTCCCAGTCCACTTCTGACCAGACCCTTTTGTTTTTTAGGAGGTACCAGAGCAGAAGGCAAAGGAAGTACTATTAATTTCTTAGTCATAGATATGCTCCTCCCAAACTAGAAAGGGATCTTGCTCACGTCTTTGTCAGCAGAAAGTTCAACCTGCTTCTAAGCCAAAATCAGGAGTGGGGTTTTGACTACCTCAAAGAGAACATATCCACAGAAAAAAGACTCAAAATATTCCAGGCATTGCTTATATCACAAGCTATGATCCAAATATATGAAAAAATAGGGGACCATCAAATAATGGGATACGATCTCTAGTATCAATCAAACCGTAGTATAGTACCTAGTCATTTCATCGTCTGTACTCCCAACAGTATTGTTAAAGCATATAATTTATTGAAAACTATTTAAAACTTATTTCAAAACATGTAGTGATCAGAGATCCAATATGAATTCATGTTTCAAGAGGTTCAGTTTCTCCTCTCTGCTTCAGGGATCAACACATTGCAGATACATGCCCATGAAGAGCAGGTAGGATGTTATGCGGAAAGTGCATAGTGTTCTGAAATAACTTCCAAAAAATATTCCAATGTCCAAGCCTCTCTCCCCAGGGGCACAAGAGTGCATCTTGGAAGTTTTTGCTCATTAAAGAGCAGATTCAACCGCCATGGAAAGGTTGAGGTAGATGCAGTTTTTCAAATCCAGGAGCCTTCTGGACTTGATACATCAACTTACTACTACTACTACTACTACTGAGCATTTCTATAGCACTGCAAGACGAATGCAGCACTGCACAGACAATTGTCAAAGACCGTCCCTGCTCATTGGAGCTTACAATCTAATCAAGACAGACAACACAGTAGCTGTAGACACGGGCTACATCTAGGGGGAAGGATAAGGAAACACAAAGGAGATAAGGTGAGTCAGGATCCGAAGCAGCGAAGAGCTGAGTTTTCAGCCTGGATTTGAAAAGGGCCAGAGAAGGTGCCTGATATACAGACTTAGGTAGTTTGTTCCAGGCATAAGGAGCAACAAGGTGAAAGGAGCGAAGTCTGGAGTTAGCAATAGAAGGGCACACATAGAAGCGATTTGCCAGAAGAGCAGCGTTCCCGAGGAGGGGTGTAGGGAGAGATAAGAGAGAAAAGGTAGTGAGGAGCTACAGAGTGAATGCACTTATAGGTCAGCAGAAGTATGAATTGGATATGGAAATGGACAGGGAGCCAATGAAGTGACTTGAGAAGAGGGGTAATATGAGCCTGACGAGGCTGGCAGAAGATTAGCCATGCAGCAGAGTGTTGAACAGATTGAAGGGGAGATAGATGATTCAGAGGGGAGACCAGCAAGGAATACATTACAATAGTCAAGACGGGAGGTGACTAAAGAGTGGATAAGTGTCTTAGTAATGTGTTCAGAGAGGAATGAGCGGGTTTTGTTGTTGTTACAGAGAGTGAAATGGCAGGCTTTAGCCATCAGATGGATGTATGTGGAGAAGGAGGGAGAGGAGTCAAAGATCACCCCAAGATTGCGAGCCAAGGAAGCAGGAAGGAGTAGAGAGTTATCCACAGAGACTGAGGAAGAAGGAAAGGGGAGAGGAGGGTTTAGGGAGAAAAATAAGAAGCTCAATTTTGGCCATGTTCAATTTCAAGTGGTGGTGCGACATCCAAGCAGCAATGTCAGAAAGGCAGGCAGAGATACTGGCCTGGATTGCCGGAGAGTTTTCAGGTGTAGAGAGGCAGACTTGGGAGTCATCAGCATAAAGATAGTACTGAAAGCCATGGGAAGAGATGAGTGCACCAAGAGAGTAAGAATAGAGAGAGAAAAGGAGTGGACCCAAGACAGATCCTTTGGGTGCACCAATTGAGAGCGGGATAGCAGTAGAGGAGAAACCACCAGAACAAACACTGAAAGAGTGATGGGAGAGATAAGAAGAGAACCAGGATAGTACAGAGTCCTTAAAACTAAGCAAGGACAAAGTATTGAGGAGAAGGTTGTGGTCAACAGTGTCAAAAGCAGCAGAAAGGCCAAGAAGTATGAGGATCGAGTAAAGACCCTTGGATTTTGCCAGGAACAAGTCACTGGAGACGTTGGCAAGAGCCATTTCAGTAGAATGTAAAGGGCAAAAGCCAGATTGTAAAGAATCCAGGAGGGCTTGAGAGGAGAGAAAGTTGAGGCAATAGCGGTGAACCGCATGTTCAAGTAGTTTAGAAATGAAGGGGAGGAGGGAGATGGGTCAATATTTAGGACAGGTAGAATCTAGTGAGGGTTTCTTGAGGAGAGGGAGGTATAGCCACAGCATGCTTGGAGGCTGCAAGGACAGTTGCAGTGGAGAGCATAGGTTGAGAATATTTATAGGCCGTGCAGAGAGCAGTGTCTTCTCCCACATTTTCATCTGTATGTCCTTTAGAATTCTGAGAACAGGTACCGTTTCTGTTTGTTCATTGTTTCTGTTCTGGATTCCTTTTCTGTCTCTACCTTAAATGGAATGATTTAGCCATGCCACTCGTAGAATTGGTGAAAACAAGTTCTCTGGAATGATTTTCTTTGCTCATGAGGCACGGAGTAATCTGATGGTAGACAAGTGGAAATCTCTGGCTCATAGTCAGTATCCCAGTAAAACTCTGAATATTGATGCTATAGACCATGTCCCATTATTTGCTGGTCCTTTATTTTTTCATATAACTGCATTATTTGGATTGTAGCTTGTGATATAAGCAATGATTGGAATCTATGGAGTCCTTTTTCTGTGGATATATTTGTACACTCAAGTATCAGAACATTGGTTGTGATTATTCCAAGAGAATATAGCCAGTTGTCCAGTATCTGTACTGAATGACCTTCTGGTAGAAAGGAGGCTAGGATTTTATACAAATCTGACTGTTGGTTATTAAAAAGTCTAGCTAGGATATAGTCTCCATGTTTTCGACATTCTAGCAAATGCTAGAAGTCTAAAAAATAAGATGGGAGAGTTAGAATATATAGCACTAAATGAGAAGTTAGATATGATCGGTATCTCAGAGACATGGATATCGTAATGATAGAGCAGATCAAATTGGTGGAGGGGCTGCATGCTATGTTAGAAAGGGTATTGAGTCACAAAGGATTAAAGTTTTACAGGAAACAAAAATTCATTGTAGAATATGGATTGAAATTCCATGTAAGAAGGGGAAGGCGATGGCAGTCGGGGTGTACTATTGACCGCCTGGCCAGAATGAACAAATGGATGATGAAATGCTCAAAGAAATCATGGAAGCTAACAAAAGTTCCAGTGCAGTAATAATAATGGTGACTTCAATTACCCCGGTATCGACTGGGTTAGTGTCAAGGCAGGTTTTGTTAGGGAGATAAAGTTTCTAGATGAAATAAATGACTACTGCTTGGACCGACCAGAAGGGAAGCCATTTTGAACCTAGTCCTTAGTGGAACACAAGATCTGGTGCAAGAGATAAGGGTGTTGCGCCACTTGGCAATAGTGATCATAGCATGATCGCGTTTGATTTAATAAATGGAGGAAAGACGGCAAGGAAATCAACAATACTATCTTTTAAAAGGGAGACTATGATAAAATGAGGAAAATTAATAAAGAAAAACTAAAAGGAGCAGTTGCAAAGGTTAAAGATTTACATCAAATATGGAGGGTGTTTAAAAGTACTATCTTGGAAGCTCAGACCAGCTGTATTCCACACTTTAAGAAAAGTGGAAGGAAGTCCAAAAAAATACCAGCATGGTTTAAAGGTGAGGTGAAAGAGGCTGCTGTTGCCAAAAAAGCATCTTTCAGGAAATGGAAAAAGGAGCCAAATGACGAAAACTGGAAACAGCATAAGCACTGGCAAGTTAGAAGGCATTGATAAGGCAGGCAAAGAGAGAATTTGAGAAGAAGCTTGCTGTGGAAGCAAAAATGATGAATAAAGACTTTTTCACGTACATTCGTAACAAAAAACCTGTGAGTCAGTTGGACTATTAGATGATAGAGGGGTAAAAGGGGCACTAAGAGGGGACATAGAGAGATTGAATGAATTCTTTGATTCGGTCTTTACTGAGGACGATGTAGGGATGTTGCCCATGACTGACAGGGTATTTAAAGGTGATGGCACAGAAGAATTGAAAGAAATAGCGACACACTGGGAAGATATGTTGCAACTATTTGATGAAATGAAGAATAGCAAATCACGCAACATCTGGCATCTTATTTCCCATGCTACTGGAATTTATGCACACCGCTTTTCCAGATTTATGCACACCGCTTTTCCAGATGTTGTCCCTTTTACCCATTTCTATAGAAGTATTTAATAGAAACATAGGGAATGTGGTCTTTTTCTGTCTTCGTGTTTCTATCTAGTCTGTCCTTCCATATCAACCACAGTCCCCTTTTTTCCTTTAGAAATCCTCTGTGTTTGTCCCATGCTTCTTTGAATTCAGATAATGTCTTCATCTCTACCACCTCCACTGGGAGACTATTCCACGGATCCACCACTCTTTCCATAAAGAAATATTTCTGCGTATCACTCCTGAATCTATCCCCTTTCACCCTCATCCCATGTCCCCGCGTAGCAGAGCTTTCAGTCGAAAGAGGCTCTCCTCCTGTGCATTTATGCCACGGAGGAATTTAAACGTCTCAATCCTATCACCTCTATCCCACCTTTCCTCTAAAGTGTACATATTAAGATCCTTGTCCTCATATGCTTTATAATGAAGACCACTGACCATTTTAGTAGCCACCCTCTGTACTGAATCCAGCCTGTTTATATCCTTTTGAAGGTGCGGTCTCCAGAATTGCACACAATACGCCAAATGAGGTCGCACCAAAGACTTGTACAGAGACACTATCACCTCCTTTGTTCTGCTGGCCATTCCTCTCCTTATGCATCCAAGCATCCTTCTAGCTTTTGCTGTCGCCTTTTCTACCTGTTTAGTTACTTTAAGATCATCAGACACTATCACGCCTAGGTCCCGCTCTTCTTTAGTGGACAAAAGTACTTCACCTCCTATACTATATAGCTCCCTTGGATTGCTGCAGGCCAAATGCATGACCTTGCATTTTTTAACATTAAATCTCAGCTGCCAAATTCTAGACCATTCTTCAAGTTTAGCTAGATCCCTCCTCATGTTATCTACATCTTCCTGGGTGTCTACTCTTGCAGATTTTGGTATCATCCGCAAAGAGGCAAACCTTACCCGACAGCACTTCCGCTATATCACTAACAAAGATGTTAAAAAGAATCGGACCAAGGACAGATCCCTGGGGCACTCCACTGGTAACCTCCTTCTCCTTAAAGTGAGCTCCATTTACCTGTACCCTTCGCCTCCCTCTCAACCAATTTCCAACCCAAGCAGTATCTTTAGGGTCCATCCCTAGAGTGCTCAGTTTGTTTATAATTCACCTGTGAGGAACGGTGTCAAAGGCTTTACTAAAATCTAAATACACCACATCTAGGGCTCTCCCTCGGTCCAACTCCCTGGTAACCCAGTCAAAGAAATCAATCAGATTTGTCTGACAAGACCTGCCTCTGGTGAATCCATGCTGCCTCAGATCCTGTAATCCACTGGACTCCAGAAACCCACTATTTTCTCTTTCAGCAGCGTTTCCAATAATTTACTCACTACCAAAGTTAAACTAACTGGCCTGTATTTTTCAACCTCATCCTTACTTCCGCTTTTATGTAAAGGGACCTCATGAGCCTCTCTCCAGTCCTTTGGCATCACTCCTGACTCCAACGAGGCATTGAAAAGGTCAGTTAGTGGAGCTGCTAGAATGTCCCCAAGTTCCTTCAGTATTCTAGGGTGTATCCTATCCGGTCCCATTGCTTTATTTACCTTAAGTTTAGCTAGTTTCTCATTAACACAGTCTTCTGAAAATTATTCAAGATGCCCCTCGCTTCTGTTCCTGTTTATGGGTATTTTCTGAGGTCCTACTCCTGGTTCTTCATCTGTAAACACAGAACAGAAATATTTGTTAAGCAATTCCGCTTTATCCTCATCAGCTTCTACATATTCCTCAACTTTACCCTTGAGTCTGACAATACCACTTTTGCCCTTCCTCTTCTCACTAACATATCTGAAAAATGTCTTATTCCCCATTTTATTGCATTGGCTATTTCCTCCTCTTTTTGAATCTTTGCTTTCCTGACTACTTTGCTAGCTTCTCTAAGTTTTTCCAAATATAGATGCCTGTCTTTCTCTCTCTGTGATCTCTTGTATTTCATGAAGGCCTCCCTCTTTTTCTTCACTTTTTTAGCTACTTCTTTCGAAAACCATAGTGGTCTCCTTTTCCTTTTACCTTTATTTACCATTTTAACAAAAAGGTTGGTTGCCCTTAAAATATCCCCTTTCAGTTTTGCCCACAGTTTTTCTACATCCCCCAGCTGTTCCCATCCTGCTAATGACTCCCTGAGGTATTGTCTCAATTTGGCAAAGTCGGTTTCCTAAAGTCTAAGACCCTTGCTTTTGAATGGATTCTAACAGTCCTAGTCCTAATACTGAACCACACCATCTGGTGATCACTGGATGCAAAATGATCTCCCACTATAACATCAGAAACACTTTCACGATTGGTAAGCACGAAGTACAGTATGGCCCCTTCACGTGTGGGTTCTGTTACCAATTCTTGAATAGTTCTCCCTGTAGACAATCCAGAACATCCTTACTTCTCGATGATGCTGCAGCCGGAATGTGCCAATCAACATCTGGCATATTGAAATCCCCTATCAGTATCACTTCCCCTTTCCTAGCAATGCTGCGTATGTCTTCAATTAACTCTCCGTCCACCTCTTCCTCTTGTGAGGGAGGTCTGTATATCACGCCAATGCAAATAGATTTCTCTTTCCCTCTTTCTAGTTTAACCCACAGTGCTTCCTCTCTCCCTTTTTAAGCTCTGTAGTTCCAAAGCTTTAATATTATTCTCCGGGAACAAGCAGGAAGTCAGTCCTCACATATGAGTGATGTCGGCGCTGACGGAGCCCTCGTGCGGAGCAAATCCCCAGCTTTAAGAAAAAGCCTTTGGGAGTTGACACCACACATGCGCGGTCCCCTTCCCGCCCAAGGGTGCCTGCTTGCTCAGTCTCCTTTTTTCCACGGAGCCCCTCGGACTTCAGTCCACAGTGTCCCCGAAAAAAGTTGATTTTCTTTCCTGTTTTCTTCGACCGGTCGACACCGGTACCTCTTCCCGCCTTCGGCTCAGTACGCTGGTATCAAGTCCGTCTCTCTTTTTCGATTTTTGTCAGTTTGACTTGTGGCGTTTGCACCCTTTTTCTTTTCACTGGCAGCCCGGGTCTTCAACCTTGCAGGGGCCCTTTTTCCCCCGATGGCTACCAGCGGGTTTAAGAAATGCGATCGGTGCGGGAAACTGATGTCCCTCATCGATACCCACGACTGCTGCCTCCGGTGCCTCGGGCCCCACCACGACCCGACCGTCTGTGGTCCGTGTAGGAAAATGTCCTCCAAGGACCTGAAGAGCCGCCAGCAGCAGCATGATAGTATTTTTTCTGAGTCTCCCATGCTTCCGAGAGCCCGGACATCGTCCGAGGCCTCCACGTCTCTGGGGGAGCATTCTGAGCCCAAGCAGCATCGAGGTTCCTTGGAGAGGGGGGTCCCCCTCGAGGGAACACAAGAGGAACAAGAAATCCTCTAAGGCAGCATCTCTGGATGGCTCCGAGCAACTCGGTTCCTCCTGGGGCCTGTTGCGGAGCCCTGAGTGCCGGCCCGGATCTTCGGAGAAGGAGCACCCGGCAAAGGTTCTTCGTCAGGAGACTGATCAGCTGAGGCAAGTACCCACTGTCCTCGTCGAGGACTCCCCTCCGGGAGAACCGGCATCGGTCCCGACTGTCGAGGCCCGAGCCGGCGGCTGTGGAGCCTTCCGGACTCGAGTTCAGAATGCTGGCCTTGGAGCGCAGTTTCACTGCCTTCATGGAGCAGCAGCAGGCACTAATAGCCAGCCTGTCCGGTTCTTCCGCCCTGACCTCCGGGCCCTCGACGTCTAAGTCGACCCCGGAGGCCAAGCCGATCCTCAAGTCCTTTCGGGCTCAAGTCGATCCTTGGCCGAGGTCTCACTCGGCCTCCCGTTCGGGACCGATGTCGGCACCGGCATCAGGGCGTTCGGCGCCAGTGCCATCGATGCCTAATGAGCCCCTTGACTCCTCGGAGGCTCAGCATGGGAAACCGAAGACGAGGAGTCACCAGATACCTGCTGACATAGGGATGTCCCTTCTGATTCCCCAGTATCCGAGCCTCGGAGAAGGTGCCCATCGGAAGACATGAGGTTCTTGGACTTTGTGTGGGACATATCCAAGTCTTTGGCATTTCCCACGGAGTCCGAGGAGGATCCTTGAGCCGGCGAGCTCGAGATCCGCCGGTCTGAGGCCCCCTCTCGGGAGGCCTGTGTATTCGATCCTGGAATGACTAATGCTCCGTATGTGGGAGACACCGGTGTCAATGCCGGTGATCAGCAAACAGCTCGAGCCCTGGGTTTCAAAAATCACAACTGCCGCACAACTCCATGGTTGTGGAATCGGCCATGCACAGGCTGAAGAGCCAGAAGACGCACTCCTCGGTGCCTCCCGGCAGGGAGGCCTGCAACTTGGATGCCCTTGGCGGGAAGTGTTTCCTGGGTGCAATGCTGAATTGTCGGATCCAGGCATACTAGCTGTACATGGGCAGCATGTACCTGAGGGACCTGGCGAAGGAACTCGCCGGGTTCTCCAAGGAGCCTTTGCAGTGCTTCAGGGGCCTGTCCAAAGCCATCAGTGAGTGCTCCAAGTTTATGTCTCTGGTGGCCTATGACGGGTTCGGGTCGGTGGCCCTGGTAGCCGCGGCGGGCATCGGTGCATTCTGCCAGGCTAGGCTGCAGTCGTCAGACCTCGAACAGTGGGTTCAGGAAAAGTTGATCCATGTCCCATGCCAAGAGGAGAATCTCTTTGGCAAACCCATGACCCACAAGGCCGCAGAGCTGGAGACCGAGTACATGACAAGGACACAGTTCTCCAAGAAGACCTTGGGTAAAAAGTCCTTTTACCCGAGGAAGGGTACTGCTTATTGAAATTACCCCCATTATCAGGCCTCCCCGGCTCCCCAACAGGGTCAGCAGGCCACGGTACAGGGGCATAGCCCGCGTAAGCAGAAAGCCCCCAAATCCCAGGCACCGGCCTCGGCCCAGCCTGGGAGTGGCTTTTGACTCCTGCAGCATGGCCCCTCTCCCAACAGGAGACAGACAGACCACTGGAATCCAGCTTGCTTTCTATGCCCACAGGTGGACAACCATTACCACCGACGCCTGGGCTTTACAGGTGGTCCAAGAGGGCTATCTTCTTCACCTAGCCCTGGTGCCTCCACATTATTTCCCAGGAGAGCCCATCAGGTCTCCCCTTCACCAGGACCTTCTTCTGAAGGCGTTAGCAGGCCTTCTCGAGGATCAGGCTGTAGAACCGGTGCCCCACCACCTGCAGGGCAGGGGCTTCTACTCCAGGTACTTTCTGGTGCAAAAGAGGACAGGAGGCCTCAGACCCATCCTCGACCTGTGCAACCTCAACAAATTCCTGGTGAGGGAGAAGTTCAAGATGCTCTCCCTTGGAATATTGCTGCCTTACCTCCGCCAGGGAGACTGGGTATGCTCCTTAGACCTAAAAGATGCGTATACACACATCCTAATATACCCAGACCACACGCAGTATCTGCACTTTGTGGTGGGGGGCAATCACTACCAGTACAGGGTACTCCCCTTTGGCCTGGCCTCGGCCCCCAGGGTGTTCACAAAGTGCGTGGTGATGGTTGTTGCCTTTCTCAGGCTCCAAGGGGTCTTTGCCTTCCCCTATCTTGACGACTGGCTCATCGGAGGTGCCTCAGCCACTGATGTCCACCAGGCCACAACTCGTACCATCCAGTTGCTACAAAACCTAGGGGTTGTAATCAACTACCCCAAGTACAGCCTCACTCCGACTCAACAGCTGGAGTTCATTGGGGCCAGAATCGACACCCTTCAGTTGAAGGCCTATCTGCCTGCAGACAGGGCAAGCAGGCTTATGGCTCTGGCAGGACAAGTGAGTTGCAGGTCTGTAGTGTGAACAAGGCAGTTCCTGCGCCTTCTCGGGCACATGGCTTCCACAGTTCATGTTATCCCGGATGCCTGCCTCCACATGCGGACTGCTCAATGGTGTCGCAGCAACCAGCGGTCCCAGGCCACAGGACGCCTCCGGGACCGGGTCAAAGTGTCCCAGCGCCTGGTACAGTCCCTGGCCTGGTGGCTACAACTGCATCACTTGGAGGCGGAAATGCCATTCCAGGCTCCTCTACACACGAGGATTCTTACCACAGATGCATCTCTGCTGGGCTGGGGGGCCCATTGCCAGGGTTTCCGCACTCAGGGAATGTGGTCCCCGAGCGAGAGGACCCAACAAATCAATTTCTTGGAACTCCCTGCCATCCGTCTAGCCTTAGAAGTTTCAGACACGAATCTGTCTTGGTGCAGACAGACAGCCAGGTGGCCATGTTCTATGTGAACAAACAGGGTGGTACAGGGTCCGTCTCCTCTGTCAGGAAACCCTGGACCTGTGCTTGTTCGCAGCCCGGCATGGCATTCGTCTCCGAGCAGTGTACCTGCTGGGCCAGGACAACTGGCTGGCCGACAGGCTCAGCAGGATTCTCCAGCCCCACGAATGGCAGCTGGATCGCGGGGTAGCCAATCGGCTTTTCCGGACCTGGGGGTTACCGGTGAGGGACCTATTTACAAGTCCGGACAATCACCAGTTGCCCCATTTCTGATCCTGGCTGCTGCACCCGGACAGGGTGGTCGCCGATGCGTTTCTGGTATCATGGTCGGTGGGCCTTCTGTATGCATTTCCCCTGACGCCTCTGGTGGCAAAGACTCTCTTCAAGATTCTCCAGGACAGAGCCTCGGTCATCCTTATAGCCCCACGGTGGCCCAGGCAACCCTGATTCCCGTTTCTACTGCAGCTAGCTCCCATTTCTTTGGGGTCCTCCCCGCGCCTCCTATCTCAAGAGGGGGTCTCTCTCCTGCATCCCAACCTCAGCTCCCTTGCCTTGACGGCTTGGCTGCTGAAAGGGTGATTCTTGCTCCGCTTCGCTTTTCAAGGAATATTGAGGAGGTCTTGCTGGCCTTGCGGAGGCCGTCGACTAGATGGGCCTATGCCTTGAAGTGGCGCAGATTTGCGTCGTGGTGCGAGGAGCAGGAGGTAGATCCGTTCTCTTGCCCGGTGGGGGTGGTTTTACGATACCTTCTCCACCTCTCTGATTTGGGACTTAAGTCCAATTCTGTCTGGGTGCACCTCGGTGCCCTCGCGGCGAACCACTTTCCGGTGGATGAGAAGCCTCTCTCCGCCCATCCCTTGGTCTCTCGGTTTATGAGAGGTTTGCTTCTCTTGAAACCCCCGGTCTGCCCCCGGCGACCGAATGGGATCTGAATGTGGTGTTAGGGCAGCTTACTAGGCCGCCTTTTGAACCGATGGCGACCTGCCATCTCCGCTATCTCTCTTGGAAAATGGTTTTCTTGGTGGCGCTCACCTCCGCCTGGAGGGTGAGTGAGCTCCAGGCGCTAGTGTCAGAAAGGTCTTACGCCAGATTCTATAGGAACTGGGCGGTGCTTCGCACGCACCCCAAGTTCCTTCCGAAAGTGGTCTCCTCATTCCATCTCAACCAGAAGGTGGTCCTGCCTACCTTTTTTCCCAGGCCACATGACATTCTGGCAGAGACGGTCCTGTATACTCTGGACTGTAAGAGGCTGTTGGCCTTCTATATCCAGCGTAAGCAAGCGCATAGGAAGGCTTCTCAGCTTTTCGTATCCTATAACCCCAGCAAGCTGGGGGTAGTGGTATCAAAGTGTACGCTGTCCACCTGGGTAGCAGACTGTATTGCCTGGGCATACAAGGCAGCCGAGCTTCCAATGGAGGCTCATGTTACGGCCCATAGGGTCAGGGCCATGGTGGCATCAGTGGTTCATTTGTGCTCTGTTCCTCTGGCAGACATCTGCCGGGCCGCCACCTGGTCTTTGGGTCAGACCTTCGTAGCTCATTATTGCCTGGACAGGGAGTCCCGACGGGACAGTGGCTTTGGCCAGGCTGTGCTCCGTAACCTTTTTGAGGTCTAGGCAACTCCTGCCTTCTGACCCTTCTGTGTTCAAGCTACCGGAGTGCTATTTCCTTAGTTTGGATTTCTTTCGTGGCTGCTTGCGGCTCTTATAGAGGGAGAGTTTTTTAGCTATGGGTTCTCGGTAGCCTATAGCTGGGGAGTCCCATATGTGAGGGACTTCCTGCTTGTTCCCGGAGAAAGCGCAGTTACTCACTTGTAACAGGTGTTCTCCGGGGATAGCAGGAATCGGTCCTCACGACCCTCCCTCCTCCACTTGGAGTTACAGTCCTAATATTATTTTATTTTCTTCTTTTTGCCGTCTTTATGTCGTTTGACTGAGTAAGATGGCATCCTTGGGCAGGAAAGGGACCGCGCATGCGTGGTGGCAAATCCCAAAGGCTTTCTCTGAAAGCTGGGGATTTGCTCCGCACGAGGGCTCCGTCGATGCCGACGTCACCCATATGTGAGGACTGATTCCGGCTGTCCCCAGAGAACACCTGTTACAGGTGAGTAACTACGCTTTTTTACATATAATACCATTCTCCTCCCCTTCTTCCTACCCTATCCTTTCTGAATAAAGCATAGCCTGGTATAGTTACATCCCAGTCATGGTTATTCATGAACCATGTTTCTGTAACTGCCACTATATCTGTCGGCCTCGCCCATTAAAGCTTCAACATCTGGGATCTTATTCCCCATGCTACTGGCATTTATACACACTGCTTTCCATATGTTGCCACTTTTACCCGTTTCCATAAGGGTATTTAATGTTTCATTTACCTGGGAGCTTTCACTTACCTGGGGGATTTCTTCACCCATCACCAACGAATCTAGTTTAGAGCCCTCTTCAGTAGATTAGCCAGTCTGCTACTGGAGACATGTCAAACTTTCTTGGAGAGATGAATGCCATCTCTGCTCTGCAACCCTTGCCAACAGCATCCCATGGTCCAGGAGACCAAAACGCTCTTGATGACACCATCCACGCAGCCATGCATTCATCTCCAGGATGTGAGCTTCTCTGCCTTGGCCTTTACCCTCAACAGGGAGGATTGAAGAGAACACCACCTGTGCCCCTATCTGCTTCATCCTCTGTCCCGGAGCCAAGAAGTCACTTTTGATACGCTCAGAGGGATACCTGGCAGTATCATTTGTGCCGACATGGATTAGCAACATTGGGTAATAGTCAATGATGAGTCTCGGCAAACTCTCCGTAACATCTCAGATTCTGGCACCTGGCAGACAGCATATCTCTCGACATCAAGTCTGGTCGGCAGATGGATGCCTCAGTACCCCTCAGAAGAGAGTCACCAACCACCGCTTCGTTGTGGTCACTGATTCTACAAATTTGGGGCACTTGAGCTCTGGTTCTTTCCTTTCCAGAGCTGCTTTCATCTCCTCCACTTCCAGAGCTACATAATGGTTCTCCAGGACCAAGCAGGAAGTCAGTCCTCACATATGGGTGTCATCGGCGCCGATGAAGCCCCAGCGGAGCATTTCCCCAGCTTTCTATGAAAGCCTTTGGGAATGCAGGCACGCATGTGCGGTTCCCTTCCCGCCTAAAGGTGCCATCTTACCTCAGTCTCTTTTTTTCCGTGAAGCCCACCGGACGTGTATCCTGTTCTCCCGGTTAAAATTAGATTTTTTCGGCGATTTTCGCTATTTTTTCTCCCGGTTCGACACCAGTTCCCCTCCCGCCGGGTTCGGTACACCGGTATTGAGCCCGATTCTTCTTTTTTGGTTTTTTTTCCTTGGTGGCTGGCGTTCGCGCCCCTTTTTCCATTTTTCCCTGGAAGGCCGGTCCTTTGACCTTGCGGGGATTCTTTTTTCCCTGATGGCTTCCAGCGGTTTTAAAAAGTGTGATCGGTGTAAGAAATTGGTGTCTCTCACCGACACACACGACTGCTGCCTTCGGTGCCTTGGCCCCGACCACGACCCTAAGTCGTGCGGGCCATGTGGAAAGATGTCTTCCAAGGCACTCCGAAGTCGACAGCAGCAAAAAGAAAGGCTTTTCGCGGACTCAGCCTCCAGCTGGGCCCGGACCTCGTCTGAGGCCTCGACATCTCGGGATTACGATCCCGAGCGCCGTCGAAGCTCCTCGGACAAGGGGTCCCCCGACCAGGAACGCAAGAGGAAGAAGCGGCTCACGAGGGCGTCGGAGGAGGAGGTCCCTGGCTCCTCGAGGGCCAGGTCTAAGACCCCCGACCGTCGCCCCGGGCCCGTGGAACACGAGAAGCCTGCAAATGTTCCTCGCGTGGAACCGGAGTCTGCTGGACATGTAAGCCCCGTAGTCCTCGAGGACTCTCCTCCCAGGGAGCCGACGTCGGGCCCGGCACCGCCGGGGCCCGGGTCGGTGGCTGCTGTGTCTCCCGAGCTGAGTCTCAGGATGACAGCCTTGGAGAGCAGACTGTCTGCCTTCATGGAGCAGCAGTGGGCACTGATGGGCAGCCTGTCTGGCGCATCTGCCCCGACCACCGGGACATCGACTTCGAAATTGACCCCGGAGACCGAACCGATACTCGAGTCCATCGTGGCTCGGAGTCAACCTCAGTCGCGGTCTCCCTTGACCTCCCGTTCGGGACCGAGGGCGTCGACGCTGGTGCCTCCGGCGTCGGGGCGGGTGCTCCAGGGCCCCGCGGGGTCGGACCCTGACTCCTCCTCGGACGAGTCAGCTTGGGAGACGGAGGACGAGGAGTCACCTGATACCTTCAAGACTCGGTGCGTCCCGTCGGACTCACCGCAGTCTGAGCCCCGGAGTAGGTTCCCCCCAGAGGATACTCGGTTCTCGGAGTTTGTCCGGGATATGGCCACTGCCTTGGCTATTCCGGCGGACCCCGAGGAGGAGCCTCGAGCTTAAGAGCTCGAGGCCCTACAGTATGACTCTCCTCCGAAGGAGGCCTTTACTGTTGCGATGCTGGAACGGCTCCTCTTCCGTATGTGGGAGGCACCGGTCTCGGCGCCGGTTCTCAGCAAGCGAGTTGATTCGATCTATCGACTCCGAAAGAGCCCTGGTTTTCAGAAGGCACAGCTAGCACACCATTCTATGGTTGTGGAATGGGCCATGCATCGTCTGAAAAGCCAGAAGATACACTCCACGGTGCCCCCTGGCAGGGAGGCCCGGAACCTTGATGGCGTCGGTAGAAAGTGCTTCCAGGGCTCGATGCTTGCTTGCCGTGTCCAGTCCTACCAGCTGTACATGGGCATGTACTTGCGGGATATGGCCAAGGAATTGGCCGGGTTCTCTGCTGGTCTCTCCGCGGAACCCTTGCAGAGATTTAAGTCCTTGTCCTCGGGGATTCGGGACTGCTCGAAGTTCATGTCCCGTGCCGCCTACGATGGCTTCGAGGCTTCGGCCCGAGTTGCGGCAGCCGGCATCGCGGCTCGACGCCAGGCATGGCTGCAGTCATCGGACCTCGAGCCATGGGTTCAGGACAAGTTGGTCGATGTCCCTTGCCGAGGTGAAAACCTTTTTGGCAAGCCCATGATCGAGAAGGCCGCTCAGCTCGAAACTGAGCACCTCACACGGACAAGGCTGTCGAGGAAGACCTCTGCCCCTTCTCATAAAAAGAAGAGCTCGGGTAAAAAGCCCTTTTACCCGAGGAAGGGCACTGCCTACAAACAGTACCCACAATATCAGGCTGCCCAAGCTGCCCCCCAGAGTCAGCAAGCCAAGGGCCAGGGTAATGGGCCCCGTCGGCAGAGGACCCCCAAGCATCAGGCCCCTGCTACCACTCAGCAGGGTGGGGGTTTTTGACTCCTTGAGCGTAGCCTCTCCTCCACTGCTCTCCCAACTCTGCACAGGAGGTCGCCTCGCCCTCTTTGCCCACCAGTGGCCCCTTATCACCGGGGACAGTTGGGTGCTGGAGATAGTCCACAAGGGCTATGCCCTGCATTTTCACCAACTGCCTCCGTCATATTTTCCAGGGGAGCCTCCAAGGCCTCTCCTGCACACAGACCTTCTTCTACAAGAGCTTCATGGTCTGTTGATGGACAGGGCGGTGGAGCCTGTGCCTCCCCACTTACAAGGTCACGGTTTCTACTCCAGGTATTTCCTGGTGCCCAAAAGAACCGGTGGCCTTCGACCCATTCTGGACCTCAGGAACCTCAACAAGTTCCTAGTGAAGGAGAAGTTCAAGATGCTTACTTTTGGGACACTTCTGCCCTACCTTCAGCAGGGAGATTGGCTATGCTCTTTAGATCTAAAGGATGCGTACACTCACATCCTCATTCATCCAGACCACAGAAAGTACCTCAGGTTCATTGTGGGAGGAAAACATTATCAGTACAGAGTGCTGCCTTTCGGCCTCACCTCCACCCCCAGAGTCTTCACATAGTGCCTAGCAGTGGTGGCGGCCTACCTGAGAAACCAGGGCATCTTTGTCTTCCCCTATCTGGACGACTGGCTCATCAGGGGTCAGACGTGCAAGGAGGCCAAACAAGCCACCCTTAGCACTATTGCTCTTCTCCAAAGGCTGGGGTTTGTCATAAACTTCGCATAGTCCACTTTGCTCCCCTCCCAGAACTTGGAGTTCATAGGAGCAAGGCTGGACTCTCTGCTGGCAAAGGCTTTCTTGCCAGCAGACAGGGCCCAAAGGTTGCTGACCTTGGCAAATCAGTTTCTCAGCAGGTCTCTGGTCTCCGCCAGACTCTGCCTGAGGCTTCTAGGCCACTTGGCTTCGACAGTACATGTGACCCCCAATGCCAGGCTCCATATGAGGCCTGCACAGTGGTGCCTTCAGGCTCAGTGGTCACAGGCCACGGGCAGTCTCAGAGACAGGATAAGGGTGTCCAGACATATTTTCTGCTCTCCCTCAACTGGTGGCTGCACCCACCCAATCTACTGAAGGGGGTGCCTTTTCAGATTCCAGGGTACACAGTAGTGATGACCACAGATGCCTCCCTGCAAGGCTGGGGAGCTCATTGTCTGGGCAAGTGCACCCAGGGCCTGTGGTCTCCCTGGGAAGCTGCACAGCAGATCAATCTCCTCGAACTCAGAGCTATTCGATTAGCACTCAAAGCTTTCATTCCTACCCTGGCTCACCAGTCTGTCCTGATTCAGACAGACAACCAAGTTGCCATGTTTTATGTAAACAAACAGGGCGGAACTGGGTCCAGGATCCTTTGTCGGGAGGCTCAGGACCTTTGTTCTTTTGCCCTCAAGCACAACATGCTCCTCAAGCCTGTGTACTTTCCAGGCCAGGACAACTACCTGGCAGACAGATTAAGCAGAATACTGCAGCCCCACGAGTGGCAGCTGCATCCTTCAGTTGTTCAGAAGATCTTCCTGAAATGGGGTCTCCCTTTGATAGATCTCTTTGCCAGCCCAATGAACAAGCAACTGCCAAAGTTCTGCTCCAGGCAACCGCATCATCTGCGGATAGCAGCGGATGCTTTTCTGATATCCTGGTCTCAGGGCCTCCTCTATGCGTTTCCTCCCACGCCCTTGATGGCCCGAACTCTCTTCAAGATTCTTCAGGACAAGGCCTCGGTCCTGCTGGTGGCTCCCAGGTGGCCGAGACAGCCTTGGTTTCCTCTTCTGCTTCAGCTGGCGGTGGATCCTCCACTACCTCTGGGGTTGCAACCCGACCTTCTCTCACAGGAGCAGGGTTCCCATCTGCATTCCAATCCAATTTGATGGCCTGGAGGCTGCAAGGGTAGTTTTGGCTCCCTGGGGCCTGCCTCAGGAAGTTGAGGAGGTTGTCCTAGCCTCTAGGAAACAGTCCACTAGGAAAACCTATGCTCTCAAATGGAAAAGGTTTTCTGTGTGGTGTCAACTATGTACAGAAGATCCTTTCTCCTGTACTGTGCCAGTAGTCCTTCAGTACTTACTGCACTTGTCAAATCAAGGTCTTAAATCCAATTCAGTTCGGGTCCACCTCTCAGCTCTAGCAGCACACCACTCTCTGGTGGAGGGACATTCTCTGTCTGGTCACCCCTTGGTGTCCCGCTTTCTTAGGGGCTTGCTTTTGCTCCTGCCCCTGAGTGGGAGCTGAACGTGGTCTTGCAGCAACTGACTCGGCCACCTTTTGAGCCGATGGCTACTTGTCCACTGCGCTTCCTCTCCTGGAAGACACTCTTCCTGATAGCCCTTACCTCGGCTAGGCGAGTAAGTGAGCTTCAGGCCCTGGTCTGTGATAGGCCTTACACCAGGATTTATAGGAACAGGGTAGTCCTTCGGACTCATCCAAAGTTCCTCCCTAAGATTGTCTCCTCTTTCCACCTTAACCAGGAGGTGGTTCTTCCAACATTCTTCCCTAGGCCTCATGCAAGCCAGGCTGAAGCAGTCCTGCATACCCTGGACTGTAGGAGGGCCTTATCCTTCTACCTTGACCGTACGCAGGGGCATAGAAGGGCTACCCAGCTCTTCATCTCCTTTGACCCCAATAAGTTGGGGTTGGCTGTGTCCAAGCATACCTTGTCCATCTGGGTGGCTGACTGTATCACCTGGGCTTATAAGGCGGCTGACCTTCCTTTGCAGGGTCGGGTTACGGCCCACCGTGTCAGGGCAATGGCTGCCTCAGTGGCTCATCTCCGCTCTGTGCCCTTGGTAGACATCTGCAGGGCTGCAACTTGGTCTTCAAGCCAGACCTTTGCGGCCCATTACTGCCTGGAGAGGGAGTCCCGTAGGGACAGTGCTTTTGGCCAAGCAGTACTCCGGAATCTCTTTGAGGTTTAGGCAGCTCCTGCCCTCCTGCCCTCTGTTGGGCTACCGGTGGAGGTTGTGTCCTTGAAAAGCCTTTCTTTGCCTCTGGGACTAGAGGGAGTTCTCTTGTTCAGCCTGGGTTCCTTGGTAGCCCAGAGCTTGGGAGTCACCCATATGTGAGGACTGACTTCCTGCTTGGTCCTGGAGAAAGAGTAGTTACTCACCTGTAACAGGTGTTCTCCAGGAGCAGCAGGAATCAGTCCTCACAACCCTCCCTCCTCCCCTTGGAGTTGCAGTTGTACATAGTTTATTTTTCATTTTTGTGTGCTGTTCTTAGCTATGTCATTTGACGGAGGTAAGATGGCACCTTTAGGCGGGAAGGGAACCGCGCATGCGTGCCTGCATTCCCAAAGGCTTTCATAGGAAGCTGGGGAAATGCTCCGTTGGGGCTTCATCGGTGCCGATGACACCCATATGTGAGGACTGATTCCTGCTGCTCCTGGAGAACACCTGTTACAGGTGAGTAACTACTCTTTCTTCATTTCAAGGGCTGGAGAAGTTGGATTGGTGATTCTGCAGGACTTGGTGACTTATGTCCAACCTTTAGGAACACAATGAGGCAAGAGATATGGATGATCACACGTGCCTTTATTGGGGACTTAATAAAGGTACGTGTGATCATCCATATCTCTTGCCTCATTGTGTTCCTGTCGGATTAGCAAGAGCATTCTGCTCTCTTTGTGCCTTATGGTCCAACCTTTGTCATTCTGTAGTCACCTATCTTCTCCTCTGCTGGAGAGCTTGGATGTTGTAAGAAGCATTTCATCAATGTACTTCTCACTGTCTTGAATGCTCCTCAGCCTCGGCACCTCCTCTCTGAGTTCCTCCACTTGTTTCCTGAGAGCTTCAGCATGCAGACATCCTGCACATGGAACCAGTCCTGCAACTGGCTTTGGGAGCTCTGTCTGGACAGAGGCAGAAGCTGTAACGGTGCTAACAGCTTTAGCAATACGATTTTTCATAGCCATTGTTCAATTTCTGGAGCTTAGGTATCTGTTAAAGCAAAAGAGAGAGATCTACCAGCCAGTTTCCCAGCTGTCCTTTTAGAGAAAAAGCAGCTACATCTCTTTAAGTGTGTTCAAAATGTGCTGTTCCAAGTCCCTGTGTTTAGTTAATTGGGGAGGTGCCCTTTAAAACACGATTGCTCATTAGGGATGGGTGGGAGTTGGGAGGGTAGGGAGGGAACACCTGATGAGGTGTCAGTAGCTTCAAAGAGCTGAAGAAAGATGCTAAAGCAGAGTTTTAAACCTACCCCACTAAACAAAATATTTCCCCTTTTAAACTAAAGCACCAAAAAGAATGTAATTTTATTTTAAAAATGTACCAATACCCTTTTAAGAGCTCCCAGACACAGAGCTAGTAATTTTAAAAAGCCACAAACTCTTACCTTTGCTTGAAATGTATAGCCCCTGTTAGGAATGCCTCAACAGTGCAGGACTCTGAAACCTTTTATGCAGGTCTCAGATGCTCTCAGTTCTTTCACAGGCTAATCAGGCCCTCTAACTCCTGATGAGGTGTCAGTAACTTCAGAGAGCTGAAGAAAGATACTAAAGCAGAGTTTTAAACCTACCCCACTAAACAAAATATTTCCCCTTTTAAACTAAAGCACCAAAAAGAATGTAATGCTTCACTTACCTGGGAACTTTCACTTACCTGGGGGTTTTCGTCACCCTGCCCAATGAATCTAGTTTAAAAAGTCCTCTTCAGTAGGTTAGCCAGTCTGCTACTAAATACATGTCGACCCTTATTAGACAAATGGATGCCATCTCTGCTCTGCAGTCTTTGGAACATTATCCCATGGTCCAGAAAATCAAAACGCTCTTGATGACACCACCTACGCAGCCATGCATTTATTTCCAGGATGCAAGCTTCTCTGCCTCGGCTTTTACCTTCAACAGGGAGGATTGATCCCTGAATCACAGCCTCCAAGGCCAATCCAGTGCCACCAGGAAAATCCAACCCAGATGCCACTCTGTGCATCGAAGCACATGCTCCACAAGCGGCCACAGAGGAAACACATAAAACAGGCAGTGCTTTGGGCAGGACCGAACTAGGGCATTGACGTCCTCGGAGCTTGCTTCCCTGTGGCAACTGAAGAATCTTTGTTTCTTGGCATTGGATAGGTCGCCATCAGGGCCATCTCGAGATAGCCCCAGAGACACAGAATTTGCTGTAAGCCACCTGACTTAACTGCCACTTTTTGGAATCAAGGGAGTGGAGACTGAGGAAGTCCACCTCCTGGGAATGTGTTGTGCCAACAGAGCTAGGAGGTTCTTTTATCCAAGAGAACAGGAGAGTCATCTCCAGGGCCACTCCAGAACTATTCATGCCCCCTTGCCGATTAACATATGCCATTACCATGGTATTGCTCATGTGCAATACCAAGTACAAGTTTTATGCCCTTACACCTGGACCTCTGTGCCTTTGACTAGGGTCCGGAAGTGCAAAAAGGATAGGTGAATGACCCTTGCCTCAAGATGGCTGATGTGCCACACCACCTCCCAGCTTCTCCAATGGCTCTGAGCTGTTTTATTTTCACAATGGGCTCTCCAGCCAAATAGGCTGGCATCAGTCAACAGGAGAAGCCAGAAGTTGATCATCCGACAGTGGCATTCCTTTCCTCAGATTTTGTGGTTGCTGCCACCAACCCAGGCTGGACATGATCTCCGGCTTGAGGGGGAGCCTGATCTCAAACTCCTGAGAACCTGGAGACCACTGAGTCAGCAAGAATGACTGAAGCTGTCTCATATGGGCTCATGCTCATGGTATTATTTTGATTGTCACTGCCATTAAGCTGAGAAGCTGTAGATAAACCACAAATCCTGGGAGCCTGCATAGATCAGAAGCCTGCCAGCTGGTCCAACAACTTTTTCACTCTCTCCTCAAGTAGGAAGGCTGCCCACTCGAGTGTCAATGCACTCCCAGGTATTCCAGCGATCAGGAAGGCTTTCTCTTTGAATGATCACCCAATCAAGACAATCCAGGAAGTGTACCACATGGGTCAAAACCAGAGACACATCAGACTGAGACCTGGCTTGGATGAGCCACTCTATTTACTACAATTATTCTGTACTGATCACACACACCTCTTCTGTAAATAGTTACCACAGTTCATTGTATTATAGTAGTTATGCATTGTACTATCGTTATTATGCACTTGTTCCATGTATAAGTTCGAGTTAAATGTAAATCATTTTGATAACCATGAAAAGTGGTATAAAAGCAATGTTAAATAAATAAATAAATACAGGTGAACACAGATCCCTTAATGTTGCCACTACCATGACTTTCAAGAACATCCTTGGTGCGCTGGAGCGAACAAAGGGGAAAACGTAAAATGAGAGCCAAACACTGCAAAGTGCAGAAAAAAACTTTTATCCTCTCAGATCGGACTTTAAAAGGTACCCGAGCCAACGCTTCAAATTGCCACCTGCCCCTCTTCTGAGAGTGTGGAAAGATAGCGAGAGGATCTGGAGTTCTCAGGGCTTGAGTTAACATGCCAGAAAGACCAAGCTTGCTGCAGAAAGGAAAGAAAATCCAGGAAGGACAACCAAGAGACTGGGAGCTCCCCGCCAGAAGCATAACCCCCAACCTCGAAGCAGCCAGAAGAGTTGATGCTCAGAGTTTGCCAGTCATCCTTTTTTATGGCGCCTTTTGTCGCTTCCTGCAGCGAGCCCAACAAGGCTGGATTGCCCATGTTGGGAAAGGGAGGGGTAGGCCCTCCAAAGGTGCATCAGAGACTTCCATGCAAGAAGTGCTGATACCAAAATCCAGTGACAAGGCTCTCCACTTGCCACAGACCAGACAGTACTTCTTAGAAGTCGGCATATGAATCTCCACCGCCAGTACAATGCAAACTCAAGGTGCACCCAATTGGCATGAGTGCCGTGTGGACAGGAGAATGCTCTCCAGAACCACGTGGGCAAGACACTGCGCCCAGTAGACGCATACAAGGGGAGGCCCATAAATGACACCACAAAGTTTGGAAAACGCAAACAGAATACCTTGACAGATGAGCAAGGCAGCAAACACTGACGCTGTACCAATGGATGCCCAAGTGGCCTAACCCAACTTATGCTACAGTGACGGATGAGATCAGGAACCCCCACAAAAGTTGTCTGACAGGCAGAGACTTGGACTCAGTACTCATCCCCGGGGAGCCCAAAGGCAAGAAAACCCTTCTGATCTCGGTGCTACTCCCCTGGCACCAGACTTAGTCATATCTCTGAAGAGCCTTCTTCAATCTTTGGGGGAGAGCAGGCAGAAGGAGGAGGGAGGGGGCATTGAGGTTGTGGAGAATCCTTTCCAAACTTTTTTCCCAATTATCTGGCTGCTCAAAAGGTCCTTAACAGAATAAGGACATGGAGCTGAACCAATTCTCTTACTCCTATGGCTTCCGAAAAAAACACTGGTTTTGAAGGCTGTCTAGTGGAGCCTCTCACATAGCACTCAAGTGAGTCACCTGCAAGTGGTTGTTCACAAGCGACATCAATCTTTCTTCTTCAAACTTCCCTTGTTTGTTCACATTTCACAAGAGCTGAAGAACTTGCATTCATCATCTGCTGGAGACCGAGAATTGATTGAGTGGAAGGCGACAAAGAATACAGGTAAATGGAGATCACTCTGATGAGAAGGAGGTTACCAATGGTGTACCTCAGGGATCTGTCCTTGGTCCGATTTGTTTTAACATCTTTGTTTTCAATTGTTGGCAAGGTGTTCATGAAGATCATACAATCAAGGCAGCAGAAACATCGTGAACAGACCAGCTGAGATGAGCAGGCAGAATTTAGGCCACATCAGGGTTGCACTGATCAAATATTCACCATTTGTCAACTGGCAGAGGAAAGGATCAGGTATGGAAAGTGAACCATCATCATCTTCATTGACTTCAAATACATATTCGACTGTGCTCACTGGCCCACCCTGTGGAAGAGACGAAATGAGGAATGGATGGTAATTGGATATTTATTCATGAAGAACCCCAACGCGTTTCGGCGCGTACGCCTTCTTCAGGGGGTACATAGCTAAAAACATAAATACAATCAAATAAATATACATATAAAATAAACTGAATTAAGATTAAAACCCCATACAATTATATTAATATAAACATATAAAAACATGACATAATTGAAAATAAAATTTGCATAATGAAACCTATGTTCCAAACGCAGGACAAGTAAAAAAGGCAACACCAATAATGACCATGTTATCTTCCATAAAGGTGTTTAGTACATTTATAAGATGACAATCCAACCTAACATAATATGTAAAAATTCTTGGAGATGAATTTAAAAAGCCAACAGAAAAACATTTATAGCCCCTTTGTACATTCAAGAATTATATATCACTACTTAAGGGTGTGTTGTATTCATAACAGAAAACAGTCACATGTATAAAACTCAAAATATGGTTAAAAAGTAAACTGACAAGAGTGCTGACCTGAGTCGAAAGAGTCGATTCACGATTACCATCAACCTGCAAGGTCCCAAAGAGAACCGCTGCATATAACACTGAAAGTGAAGGCAAGAGACTTTATACTTTATATTAATTTAAAGTGGATCGGGTAATGTCATACTAACTATTATATGTTCTCAAAATAAAAGACAATGTATGGCGATCCCACCTTTGCAGTTTAGGAGAGGCACCGTCAGGAGACTATTTAGGATCCGAGTAAGGAAAATCAGACTGGCAAACTGACAAATTTAACAACGCCGGTACTCGCGCCAAAAAGGGGAGGAGCATGCGTGGTAGGTAGAGCGTTTCATTCAAGAAAAAATGCAACAATGACCACTGAAGTCTAAAAGGGCATATTCGATCATATAGCCTCTTCTAAAATTGTAAACAATGTGTAGGAGTTGCTACTTACATTGAAGTCTGTGATAAGGAAGCTTATCATAGCTCAGGAAGGAGCTATAGAAAAGGTGAAGTGACTCTGAACAAGCAACCTGTCAGTTCTGGTAGAAATAAGAAAACAGAATTTTCCCATAAAAGACTACCAGTCCCAGAATGCACCAGGTTTCCATCAGCCATTTTAGGAGCTGAAGTGGGGAAACGTGTGTTCAATCAGGAGGGCTATGAGGTAATCCCTAAGCACTCATCTCAAAGGGCACAGCTGCGCTGTGTTAGGGAGGAGCACTCATCTAAGCAGAATAAAGGTAAAGTTTATTCTACAGAGAATCAGCTTGAGCTTGATCATCTTCATCATCAGGAGGATCATCAGAAGCAGAAGCCAAACCGGACGGACAGAGAGGGAAAGAAACCCTTTGGAAGAAGGAAGAGAAAAGCCTTTGAGAGGTCTAGAAGAGTCCAGAGCAGTACGTATACTGGGAGGCATTCCAAGGGCCAGCATACACCATTGGACTGGGGAAAGCCAGAGGAATGGTGCTGCAGAGCTAGGAATCTCCAGACGGTACCTGTAAGAGAGACGGCTGCACGTGGAAGGGACCCTAAGACCCGTGCCAGAAGATATGTGAAGAGAGATCCAGTGTCCAGGGATCTGGATGGGAAGGCTGGACATAAGAACTGGACTACATACTGGCCAGGCTATATAGAGAGGAACTCTAACAGCAATGGAAGCTCAGGTATGAACACTGATCTATGCCCTAGCTATAACCTTGAAAGACAGCAGGGAAACAAGTATTCTCCTGAAAGTGCTCCATTGAGAGATTCATCTGTGCCAATCCATGATATTGAACCCATGCTTGTTGAAGAAGACGGGGTGATAGCAGATGAAGAATCTGTTTACATGGACTGCTCTCTGTCTAAACTCCTTTGGTGATTTTCTGTTATAAAGTACAGCAACCATCACAAAGAAATACAAACTTGTTCTTTAATCTACTCAGAAAAGCTCATGAATAGGATTTCTAGCCACGCAGTAGAAAGCAAGCCAGCTAAAGGGGTTTCAGCTGGGTAACTGCTAGCAATTGAGCCTTATCTAATTGCTTGTGAGCTCTGAGAGAATCACTTTTGAATCTATGTGGGAAGATATAAGAAGTTAACCTGAAAAGAACAGTTTTTCTCTTCTTTGTGGCTTTTTGTTTGCTGTTTGATACATGCTAAGAGAATATTAGCTAAAGCCTACAGAAAAGACCAGTTCTTGCCAACCAGGTCTTATTTCTTTTGCTTTGATTGCCTGACAAGTTCAAATGTTGTTTTTCCTTATTTTGTTTTTTTAAGTTTAACACTGAAAGCAAGTAACCTGATTTATGTGCTACCAAGCATATCTGTGTTGGGAGAAATAACCCCATAAATAAATATCTTATTGGCTTTACCCAAAAGCACAACTAATTATTGTGAGCAGCTGTGTCTGGTGTGAATGAACTGCATTGCCCACAATCCCTTGCAAATCATATAGATATATGCACTTGCCAAGACTGTGAAGATTCTCACCCAGGCAGCCGTCTGACAAGTCATACTACACCTCAAGGTCAGAAAAAACGTCTTAGAATGAAGGGACAAAAACATTGGCCGAAACTGTTTAAATATTCAAAAAGAAAATCTTTAAAACCAAGATTCCATTAAAATGTGTCTACTGGTGCTAAAGCTATCCTACAATGAACATGCTATTAGATTCCATATCAGATGCAGTAGTTTACAATGGCCATTATAGCAATGCCTTTTGTATTAGTGTGGATTGTAGACAACGATAATGTGTAATATCGCAAGATCCATTTATATGCTGTTGTAATTAAGTATATATATACTACTGTTTATTACTCATTTGAAAGACAATAGCGGAAAGACAACAGTGATTGTTCCAAAAAGTAACGAACTGTTCAAAGAGCTGCTACACAGCATCATGTATAACAGTGTGCTCCATCAGTAATTATATTTTAAGACCCTACCCAAACCTAACACTTAGTAAAACTACTCCCTTACAATATCCTCAAAAGAACTAAAAATGATTAAAAATAAACAAAACCTGGAAGCGTAAGTAAACCTTTTCATATGAGCGAATTAACAATCTGTATGTCTTGTCGGTCGACCAACCCGCTCCCATATTAAGCATCAATTATGATCCAATGTTAATGCCGCAATCCAGTTAAAACTATATAAAAAACTAACTAAAAAAACGGACTAAAAAACGGACTGAAGAGCCGAAGGGTGTGGGTATAGGTTGAAAATACTCTTGACCATGTCTCGATGTTAACAACATGGCTGTCCTCCTGATACAACCGTATAGGAACCTAATACTCTTATAAACAAAATAATTTAACACTATTTATGTTAGAAACTATTTATATTAAAAACCTACTTAGCAACTATGTACCTAGGTTATTTAAAAAATAGGGAGTATACTACCTAAAAAGTGGAGATGGAAAACCCAATCAAAAAAGAAAGGCAAAGGAAAAATTCGTTACATTTTGGAGCAATCACTGTTGTCCTTCCGCTATTGTCTTTCAAATGAGTAATAAACAGTAGTGTATGTGTATATATATATATATATATATATATATATATATACTTAATTACAACAGCATATAAATGGATCTTGCGATATTACACATTATCGTTGTCTACAATCCACACTAATACAAAAGGCATTGCTATAATGGCCATTGTAAACTACTGCGTCTGATATGGAATCTAATAGCATGTTCATTGTAGGATAGCTTTAGCACCAGTAGACACATTTTAATGGAATCTTGGTTTTAAAGATTTTCTTTTTGAATATTTAAACAGTTTCGGCCAATGTTTTTGTCCCTTCATTCTAAGACGTTTTTTCTGACCTTGAGGTGTAGTATGACTTCAATGTAAGTAGCAACTCCTACACATTGTTTACAATTTTAGAAGAGGCTATATGATCGAATATGCCCTTTTAGACTTCAGTGGTCGTTGCATTTTTTCTTGAATGAAACGCTCTACCTACCACGCATGCTCCTCCCCTTTTTGGCGCGAGTACCGGCGTTGTTAAATTTGTCAGTTTGCCAGTCTGATTTTCCTTACTCTGATCCTAAGTAGTCTCCTGACGGTGCCTCTCCTAAACTGCAAAGGTGGGATCGCCATACATTGTCTTTTATTTTGAGAACATATAATAGTTAGTATGACATTACCCGATCCACTTTAAATTAATATAAAGTATAAAGTCTCTTTCCGTCACTTTCAGTGTTATATGCAGCGGTTCTCTTTGGGACCTTGCAGGTTGATGGTAATCGTGAATCGAGTCTTTCGACTCAGGTCAGCACTCTTGTCAGTTTACGTTTTAACCATATTTTGAGTTTTATACATGTGACTGTTTTCTGTTATGAATACAACACATCCTTAAGTAGTGAGATATAATTCTTGAATGTACAAAGGGGCTATAAATGTTTTTCTGTTGGCTTTTTTAATTCGTCTCAAAGAATTTTTACATATTATGTTAGGTTGGATTGTCATCTTATAAATGTACTAAACACCTTTATGGAAGATAACATGGTCATTATTGGTGTTGCCTTTTTTACTTGTCCTGCGTTTGGAACATAGGTTTCATTATGCAAATTTTATTTTCAATTATGTCATGTTTTTATATGTTTATATTAATATAATTGTATGGGGTTTTAATCTTAATTCAGTTTATTTTATATGTATATTTGATTGTATTTATGTTTTTAGCTGTGTACCCCCTGAAGAAGGCGTACACGCCGAAACGCATTGAGGTTCTTCCTGAATAAATATCCAATTACCATCCATTCTTGATTTCGTCTCTTGCTTTTTGTGTACCCTGGTCGGCGTTGCAAGAGCGCTGCTCTTCGTTGTGTTTTTCCACCCTGTGGAAGGGCATTGGAGAACAAGCACTTGCCGCTGAAGATCATTCAAGCATCATACAATGGCGCAACCAGCAGTGTGCGGATCTGAAATGAACTATCCAACGAATTCCCTATCCAAACTAGAGTCCACCAGAGAGATGTCACCTCACCCCTGCTTTTCAATATCGTAATAGACACCATTATGAGGAAAACATTTGAGGACAGATGCGAGGTCCAGTACGATATGATCAATTTCCTGACCGACTTGATTTTCGCAGACGACAGTGCCATATTTGCTGACACGGATGCAGAGGCCACCGACTTCCTTTACCATATCACCTGCATCTCCTAATCTTATGGCCTAAGAATCACTACAGCCAAGACCAAAGTTAGGACCACGGATGGATCACAGGCCAATGTTCACTTTGATGGAATCCAAATCGAGCAGATCCCAGAATTCAAATGCCTGGTATTGCTGGTGCAGGAGAAGGTGGTGGCATCTACCACTGAAGTCCACAGTAGGATTGGCTAGGCAACAGTAGCGTTCGCCTTGCTCAAATGGAGCCTCTGGAAGAAGGCCAATATCTCCACCAAGATCAAAATTTGCCTCTTCCGAACACTGATTCTGCCAATTCACCTGTATGGATTGGAAACATGGATTCTGCTCAAACCTGACATGAACAAGCTTGAGGTCTTTCAAATGCGATACCTGAGAAAATTTTGGATGTCTCTCTTTGTGATCGCCATCGAAATGAGACAGTTTGGACAAGGTGAGACCATCACCCTTCAGTTGAAGAACAAATCCAAAAACGCAGACTGCGATGGTTTAACACCAGCCGGCTGCCATACAAACTCCTCTGGTGAGAGTGACCTGCTCACTGGAGGGTTCAACGAGCAGCACCGAAGGAAACGTGGCTCAAACACTTCAAAGAAGACCTAAGGAACCAGCGATTGACCATCGACAAGGACAGAAATATCACTACTGATCGCCAAGGTTGGAAGCATATTATGAACAACACACGGAATCCAGCGGCACCTACAGCAGCGTATTGGTTGAGAGGACGACCTGCTCCCCAAATGCCAGCTAAGGATTAAAGAAAAAGAATAAGCGGAAGGGCTATCAGGTAAGGTTTGCTTATTTGCAGATGATACCAAAATCTGCAATAGAGTAGACACCCAGGAAGGAGTACATACATGAAGATGGATCTAGCTAAGCTTGAAGAATGGTCTAGAATTCAGCAGCTGAACATAACATAAGAACATAAGATATGCCATACTGGGTCATACCAAGATCCATCAAGCCCAGTATCCTGTTTCCAACAGTGGCCAATCTAGGTCATACATACCTAGCAGTTTCACCAAATGACACAGGTTCCGCAATGCTTGTACTGGGTCAAGCATTGATATCCTGTGTCCCTTTTTAATAATGGTTTATGGACCTATCCTCCAGGAACTTGTCCAAACCTTTTTTAAACCCAGCTACACTAACAGCCTTTACTACATCCTCCGGTAACAAATTCCAGAGTTTGATTACACGTTGAGTGAAAAAATATTTTCTTTTATTAGTCTTAAATAGTTTACCCTGTAGCTTCATTGCATGTCCCCTAGTCTTTCTATATTCTGATAACACAAACAATCGATCTACGTTTACCCGTTCCACTCAGTTCATTAATTTATAGACTTCTATCATATCTCCCCTCAGCCGTCTCTTTTCCAGGTTAAAGAGCCCTAACCTTTTTAGCCTTTCTTGATAGGTGTATCCTTCCATCCCCTTTACCATTTTGGTGGCTCTTCTCTGAACCTTTTCTAATAACGCTATATCCTTTTTAAGATACGGCAACCAGAATTGCACACAATATTCAAGGTGCGGTCTCACCATGGAACGATATAGAGGCATTATAATATCTTTTGTTTTATTTTCCATTCCTTTCCTTATGATACCTAGCATTCTATTTGCTCTCTTGGCTGCCGCTGCACACTGGGCCGAGGGTTTTAACATGTTATCCACAATGATGCCTAAATCCTTTTCCTGGGTGGTGGTTCCTAATGTGGAACCTTGCATTGTGTAACCATAGTTTAGGTTGTTCTTCCCTAGGTGCATAACTTTGCACTTGTCCACATTAAATTTCATCTGCCATTTTGATGCCCAGTCTTCCAATTTATCAAGATCCTCTTGCAATTTTCCATAATCTTCTTGGGTTTTAACAACTTTAGTTTTGTGTCATCTGCAAATTTGATAACCTCACTCATTATTCCACTTTCCAGGTCATTTATGAATATGTCAAAAAGCAGCGGACCCAGCACAGATCCCTGGGGTACACCACTATTCACCTTTCTCCACTGGGAAAATTGGCCATTTAGCCCAACCCCCTGCTTTCTATCTTTTAACCAGTTCCTGATCCACAGTAGTACACTGCCTCCTATCCCATGACTCTTTAGTTTTGCCAAAAGTCTCTGATGAGGGACCTTGTCAAAGGCTTTCTGAAAGTCCAGATACACTATATCAACTGACTCACCTTTGTCCACCTGTTTATTCACACTTTCAAAAAAACATAAACATAACAGATTAGTAAGACAAGATCTTCCTGGTCTAAAGCCATGTTGGTTGTCTCCCATTAGGCCATGACTATCTACATGCTGAGTAATTTTATTCTTTATGATGGTTTCTACCATTTTTCCCGGTACTGACGTGAGGCTCACTGGTCTGTAGTTTCCCGGATCACCCCTGGAACCCTTTTTAAAAATTGGTGTTACATTGGCGATCCTCCAATCTTCAGGTATTAGAGATGATTTTAATGATAGATCACAGATTACTAATAGCAGGTCTGCAATCTCATATTTCAGTTCTTTCAACACCCTTGGATGTATACCATCTGGCCCAGGTGATTTGCTACTCTTGAGTTTATCTAATAGTTGTAATACATCTTCCCGATGTATCGATATTTCCTTCAATTCTTCTGCACCTTTAAATACCACTTCAATCATGGGTAACATACCTACATCTTCCTCAGTAAAGACTGAAGCAAAGAATTCATTCAGTCTCTCCGTACCTCATGCCCTAATCATCAAAAGACTGCAAGACATAGGACTAACAGGAATCCCTCTGAGCCGGTTCAAATCCTCTTTATCAAACTGACAGCTTCAGGTAAAATCAGGCACTACTAAGTCAAGACCATACACTCAAACCCAAGGATCTGCCCTCTCCGCACTATTATTCAACATCTTCATCCAGCCAATCTGCGCAGTCATACAAACTTTCAATGTCCTCTATCACATATATGTGGATGATGTCATGATCTATGCACCCATCAATACACTGAACCTGGACATCACAATCTTAACAGAATGCTTTACCACAATCAATTCATGGCTCATCAACCACAACATGACCATGAACATCAATAAAACAGAAGCTCTATATATCACCAGAGACAGCAGCTTCATCCCACCTGACACCATAAACTTAAATGGAACGAAAGACAAGAGAGTTGATATCTTGTTATCAACCTTGATCAGCACCTAACATTCTCTGCTCACATAGGAAACATCACCAGGTGCATATACTATAAACTGAAGACTGTACAACATCTCAAGCCTCTCCTAACCCAACAAAACTTCTGCACAGTCCTTCAAGCACTCATCTTCCCACATCTAGACTACTGCAACCTCATATTTCAAGGCCTACCTAAGAAAACAATCCACCCACTTCAAGTAGCCCTCAATATAGCAGCACATACCCTCTGCAATGCAAGCATAACTGAGTATGTAACTCCATTGCTCAAACAGCTTCACTGGCTACCTGTCATTGAATGCACAAAATTTAAAGCCATACTTAGTTTTCAAGATCCTCAATGACCTATCATCCACACACCTTCAAACAATAATACATGAGACCAATGACGACTGCACAGGAGAACCGACTCCCAGAATTACCTAACTACCCCAACATCCTTCACCAGATCTAACACCACCGCATCCATGACAGCCTTCTCCCTATATGCACCTTCCCTCTGGAACTTAATCCCATTTGAACTCCGGGCCACAAAAGATCTACTAACATTCAGAAAGGCCCTCAAGACTCACCTATTTACAGGCTACTTCACTGAGGACAAGACACAATTCCTTCATGCAACAGCCTGTTTCCTTTCACTCCCTCTTCTTCTTTCCCCCTCCCATGAACATTGATCCCCCTAATTTAAGTTCTTTCCAAGTTCTTTGCCGTTACAATATATCAAGTTTTGTTTAAATGTAAACCGCCTTGACCATAGGATAAGGCGGTATAGAAAACCTGTTAAATAAATAAATGCGAGAGACATTTAAATACCTTCATGGCATGGCACAGGAGAGTTTTTCAATTGAAGGCAAGCTCTGCTACGAGGGGACATAAGTTGAGGGTGAAAGGGGATAGACTCGGGAGTAATATGTGGAAATATTTTTTTACGGAAAGAATGGTAGATGAGTAGAAGTCCACAGGGAAACAATGATTCCCATTGCCCCTTACTGGCCCAGACAACCATTGTTTCCTCACTTGAATGCTTTTTGAGCTGCTGACTTTGACGACTGACTTAAAAACAAACAAACAAACAAAAATGCTGTTTCATTCAGAGAATCACAGAGAACTGTTTGTTCACTGTTTTAGAGCCAGGCCTTGCTTGGTGTCTATCACCTCTCAGGGCTAGCTCTTGAGGAGCTGTTTCTTTCTTTTCTGATAGGGCCAGGCCTTGCTCGGTGTCCACCACTTCTGCGGGCCTAACTCTCATGTCAGACTCCTCAAGTTCCCTCCGCCCACTGGGCCCAGTTCAGGCTCGGGGGAGAGGTGTTCAAAAGTGTCTGCAGTACTGGTATTATTACCTCCAGGCTTGGCTGCGGGTCTGGGGACTCCTCTCGGATGCTCCTGCCATCAGGCAGTACCTCTCCCCCTCTTGACTCCACATATGTTGGCTTCCTCCTCTGTTCCTCTGGGGACATGCCTTCATCAGGTCAAAAGGCTAAAGTTAAGCATAAGTACCAGCTCCCTCCAGCACAGTCGGGTAAGCACCATTCAAAGAGTAAACCCCTGTCCTCCACGCCTGACAGTCCTCGCCCAACTCGGGAAGCTCCACAGGCTCCTCAATCTTCCCTTTTCTCTCTTTTCTAGAAGTTCCTTTAGTACAATGCCGTACTCCTACAAGCCTCTCCTAGAGGTCTCTGTATAATGCTAACATCCGAGAAGGAGCCCAGGGCGGAGGAATTGGAGATCCTCCAATACCCCACAGCTCCAAGGCGGCTACACTTCCGATTCACTGCATTCTCCATGATAGCATGCTCCTGATGTGGGAGACTCTCTTCACTATTTCGCCACACACTCGACGCCTCGATACCATGTACTGAGTACCGGAGTGTCCCGGATTCCAAAAGACACAGCTTCCCCACCACTCAGTGGTGGTAGTGTCGGTGATGCATCGCATTAAGAATTCAAAGACCCATTTCTCTAAACCACTGGGTAGGGAATCAAGAACCATTGGTGCTTTTGAGCATTGATGTTTTAAGGCTTCCATGCTTTCAGCCAGGATAAACTCCTACATATTTTACATGGGTATGTTCCTCAAGGAGGTTACTAGAGATCTTGAGGCCATGTCCCTTCTTTTTCCAGATGATAAGAGAAATGGTACCATATGCCTGTCTACATATGCGTACAGCCCAATGAGCACTTGCCTCGCAATGGAAGCAGATCTCGGGCTGTCTCAGGACAAGATCCAAGTCACTGCCCCCTTTCCACATTCCTCCAATGGTGGTGTTCCCCGGAAAATCTCCTTGTCGGGTCATCTTTTCAGATGCCTCCATGTCAATGCACCCTGATGACGGAAGTCTCTAAAGCACCAAAAAAAGTAACCTTGCTTTAAAAATGTACAAAAACCCTTTTAAGAGCTCCCAGTCAGAGAGCTAACAACTTAATATAATAAAACAAACCCTTAAATCCTTACTGTTGGTTGATCTGGAGAGCTCCTGTAGGAAAGCCTCCTAATGCTGCCCCAGCATACCATAAACTCAATGGACAACCAATTTCTATGGTATTTCAGCAAATACCTTCTTTTACCGTTACCTTTTAGGTTATGTCACATCTGAAGCTCTACATGTAAAGTCTTCATCATAAGTGACATCACTTACAAAAGACTTTTACTGATCTTCAAAAAACTGGAGGCTCAACGCCTAGTACAAATATCTTTCTTTTTCATTGGAATAAAGGGGGTCTTAAAGACCTATCCCCCTTTTTCTGCAAAGGGTATTTCTACTTTTTCATCCAAACCAGTCAGATTATCTCCACTCTTCCTAGGACCTTATTCTGCTCCAAGGACAAAAAGTTCAATTTTTTGGACTTTACAGAAGCTTTAGCTATTTCTCAAAAGTCCAACCTCCAAATGCACTGTTGAGGCCATATGACTTAGAAGCTGCAGCATTTCCCAGGTAGTCAGATGGTCTCTGAGGAGCACCTCGAATGCTAGCTGAATGAGACGAGAACAACGGGGCTGGGGTAGAAAAGCCCTTGACTGTTGAGTGTCCAGGAGAGCTCCTATGAATTCTAGTATTTTGAGTAGGAGAGAGATGGGATTTTGGAAGATTTATGACAAAGCCCAAGTGTTGCAGTACCTGCATTGTACGAAAGAGACAGGCGGACCTCCTAGGAGGTGCCTGCCTTTATGAGACCGTCGTCTAAGTAAGGGAAGACAAATATCCCTAGAGCTCTTAGATATGCAGCCACGACCACCATGCACTTTGTGAAGACTCTTGGGGCAGAGGGTGAGTCCGAAAGGGAGGACTCTGTATTGATTGTGTCTTTATTGAAATATGAAGCATAAGATACTTCCTGTGTTCTGAATGAATGAGGATATGCGTGTATGCTTCTTTTAGATCTAGAGAACAGCCAGTCCTGACTCTGGAGGTAGAGAAGGAGAGTCCCTAGGGAGAACATCTTGAACCTCTCACGGACCAGAAACTTGTTTAGGTTTCTGAGGTCCAGGATGGGCCTGTACCCTCCGTTCTTCTTTGGCACGAGAAAGTACAGAGTAGACACCCATTCCCTGCTGAGGTGTTGGAACCTCCTATATGGTACCCTGTGATAGAAGAGAAGTGACCTCTTACAGCAGGTGAGCAGTGAGAGGGGGTTGAGTATGATATTCCCCTACCAAGGTGGAGGGGGGCAGTCTATACCCCTCTTTCACTATGGTTAGAGTCCACTGCTCTGAGGTGATAAGATGCCACTTGTGGGCATAATGACAGAGTCTGCCCGCTATGTGGAGGGGGTGGGGAACCTCCAGAGGCAGGGTGGCTATGTTGTCTAGGAAAAAGTCAAAAAACAGGTGCAGATTGTGTCTGCAGAGCTGGTTGAGACTTAGGAGCCTGTAGTTTCTTCCATTTGGAAGGCTGTTGCCTCTTCTGAGGACCCTGAGCCTGGTATTGAGGAGCAGGAGTATAGGAAGGTAAAACTTATTTTTCTAGGAAAGAGAGTCTTTTTTTGTAGCTGCCTTTTTCCTAGCAGAGTTGGATGTAGTTCTGGACAGCCTATTTAGAGTAGTATTCTCAGATTCCAACTGAGAAGCCTTATCCTGCCAGTTTTTGCCAAAAAAGGTTTTTGCCTGTGCAGGGAATATTGCCCAGTTTATCTTGAACCCACTGTTCAAGATCCGAAGCCTGTAGCCATGCAATCCTGCATGCACTGACACAAATTGATGTGGCTCTGCTAGTGCACTCAAGGGCATCAAAGGTTGCTCTATTAAACTTCGAGACATTCTGGGCATGCCTAACTAGTGTAAGATAGTCACCTCTCTTATCATCTGGAAAAAGTAGGGACATGGCCTCAAGATCTCCTTGAGGAACATACCCATGTAAAATATGTAGGAGTTTATCCTGGCTGAAAGCATGGAAGCCTTAAAACATCAATGCTCAAAAGCACCAATGGTTTTTGATTCCCTACCCAGTGGTTTAGAGAAATGGGTCTTTGAATTCTTAATGCGATGCATCACCGACACTACCACCACTGAGTGGTGGGGAAGCTGTGTCTTTTGGAATCCGGGACACTCCGGTACTCAGTACATGGTATCGAGGCGTCGAGTGTGTGGCGAAATAGTGAGGAGAGTCTCCCACATCAGGAGCATGCTATCATGGAGAATGCAGTGAATCGGAAGTGTAGCCGCCTTGGAGCTGTGGGGTATTGGAGGATCTCCAATTCCTCCGCCCTGGGCTCCTTCTCGGATGTTAGCATTATACAGAGACCTCTAGCTAGGTCTTGAATAAACTCCTGAAAAGACATGTCCTCAGGTGGGGACATGCACCGTTCCAGTGAAGGAGACGGATCCTCTGGCAGACTTTGTAATCTTCGGGAATCGAGAGACTCATCCTCGGAAGTTTCAGATTCAGAGAACTCAAAGTATTGGCGGGAATGATGATCCTGTTCCGCTAAGGACCGATACCAGTTAAAGTCAGTATTGGGACGAGAGCCTTGCTTGGTTGAGACCTCGGTACCGTGAACCAACTCGAGGGCAGGCATAGGGAGCAGTGGATCTAATGGCATGTATCCTGAGGCAGTTTGCATCGGTACCGACGTCGGTACCAGTCTTGGCAGTACTGTTGATAATGATTTAACCGGGACCAAAGCTGCCAATAGAGCTGCTAAGCTCTGCTCAGTGGCCAGGATATGCTGATCCATGGAGCTAGCCGATGCTTGGGTGTCAGTAACGGAGATTTGCACTACCGTCCCAGAGCATGTCACCAGGAGCTCTCCTGAGGTGGAGGCCTCGGGAGCATCCTGGAACCCCTCAATGGCTTTGGAGGACAGGTCCTCCTGTCAGGGTTGTTTGGCTGGCCAGTCCACTTCCAGGGCAACGCACGAGGCATATCGATGCTTAGAAAGAGATCTACCCTTGGGGGGATGGTCTGTCTTCGAAGAAGACTTGTGCTTCAATACCTGAGATCCTTGAGAGGAAGACAATGCCCTCGATGACATCTGAGGCAAAGAGTGTTCCTAACTTTGCAGCCTGGTTCTGTAGGTCTCTCTTTGTCATCTTCTAGCAAAGGGGACATTCTAATGGCTGGTGATCGGGCCCGAGGCATTTCAGACACCAGTCATGAGCGTCAGAAGCTGAGATAGTACTGCCACATTTCGAACATTTTTTAAAACCACGAACCAAAGTGTCAATAGACAGAATGGTAGGCTTAAGGCCTAAAATGGCGTTGATATGCCTGAAGAAAAAGAGTTCTCTTTTTCTTCTTCTTCTTTTTTTTTTTTTACAGAAAGAAAGAAAAAAAGAAGAACCGACCACGAGGAACAGTTCCGACGTCGATGGGAAGGCAGACGCTAACCACAAAAAACAAAAATAAAAGAATTTGCCTTCTGCTGGCTCCATGGAAAACGAAGAACTGAGGAAGCAGAGTTGGGAAGGAGGGAAAGCAGCTACGCAGGCACAGTGGGATGCTCCCAAAGGCTTTCTTATTGGATGCTGGGGAGTGTTCCCACACGGACTCCGTCAGTACAGATGCCACCCATATGTGAAGACTATATTCCTGATTGTTCCTGGAGATCCACTGAGACGACGACTTGCAGAAGGGCTCAGTATGATGCGGGTAATAGAGAAGAGCCCTTCTGTAGTCCAAGGTATGCAATTTCTCCTCTGGAGAACCAACAAGAGCATTTGGAAAGAAGGCAGGGAGCACTATGGTCTGTGTGGCAGCTTGATTCCACAAGGTCCTGATCCAGATGGATGACCAGGTAGTGTCACCGCGCCCTTGCCCAAGGCAATTGCCTAGGACTTGGACGTGGGCAGTCAATATATTTATTTCTGATAAGTGCCTATATTTGTGTAGTTGTGAAATGATTCAGCCGAGAATATATATAGGCTCGCAGGATTTTTATTATTTTCAGCCAACGGAACTTCTTATAAAAAGGTTCCAAAATATCAGGACATAAGGTAAGGATATTTTCCAGAATAATCAAACCAAAAAGGCTTCTACTTCAGCTTCGGCACTCAAATGAAAACATAGTATTTCTTCATGCCATAACAAAACCACAGCACTGAACTCTGGTGCAGAGAAGAACACAAAAACCAGCTTCCCACGTGGCTTTAAAACAGACACAAGTTATAACCTTTCCAACAGGGTAAAACTTCTGTTACAAATTGTTTTCTTTCTTCTCATCAAACAATTGTATCCACTTGCTATATTTCAAACTATATATTTTCAGCAGGTAGCTGCTAGGATACAGAGTTCTTCATCTGTGAACACAGAACAAAAATATTTGTTAAGCAATTCCGCTTTATCCTTATCAGCTTCTACATATTCCTCCCCTGCACCCTTGAGTCTGACAATACCACTCTTGCCCTTCCTCTTCTCACTAATATATCTGAAAAATGTCTTATCACCCCCATTTTATTGCATTGGCTATTTCCTCCTCCTTTTGAATCTTTGCCTTCTTGACTACTTTGCTAGCTTCTCTAAGTTTTTCCAAATACAGATGCCTGTCTTCCTCTCTCTGTGATCTCTTGTATTTCATGAAGGCCTCCCTCTTTTTCTTCACTTTTTCAGCTACTTCTTTCGAAAACCATAATGGTCTCCTTTTCCTTTTACCTTTATTTACCATTTTAACAAAAAGGTTGGTTGCCCTTAAAATATCCCCTTTCAGTTTTTCCCACTGTTTTTCTACATCCCTCAGCTGTTCCCATCCCACTAACGACTCCCTGAGGTATTGGCCCATCTTTACAAAGTTAGTCTTCCTAAAGTCTAAGATCCTCGCCTTTGAATGGATTCTAACAGCCCTAGTCCTAATACTGAACCACACCATCTGGTGATCACTGGATGCAAAATGATCTCCCACTACAACATCAGAAACACTTTCACCATTGGTAAGCACCAAGTCCAGTATGCCCCCTTCACGTGTGGGGTCCGTTACCAATTGCCTGAATAGTTCTCCCTGTAGAGAATCCAGGATCTCCTTACTTCTAGATGATACTGCAGCAGGAATGTGCCAATCAACTTCTGGCATATTGAAATCTCCTATCAGTAGCACTTCCCCTTTCCTAGCAATGCTGCGCATGTCTTCAATTAACGCTCTGTCGACCTCTTCCTCTTGTAGTTTAACCCACAATGCCTCCCCTCTCCCTTTTAAGCTCTGTAATTCCAAAGCTTTAATAGTAGTTTTTACGTATAGTGCCACTCCTCCTCCCCTAATTCCTACCCTGTCCTTTCTGAATAAAATATAGCCAGGTATAGTTACATCCCAATCATGGTTTTCTGTGAACCATGTTTCTGTAAGTGCCACTAAATCCAAGTCAGCCACTCCCACCAAAGCTTCAACATCAGGGATCTTATTTCCCATGCTACGGGCATTTATACACACTGCTTTCCATATGTTACCCCTGTTACCCATTTCCATAAAGTTATTTAATGTATCACCTACCTGGGGGCTTTCTTCACCCATCCCCAACGAATCTAGTTTAAAGCCCTCTTCAGTAGATTAGCCAGTCTATTACTGAAGACACGTTGACCTTTCTTGGACAGATGGATGCCATCTCTGCTCTGCAACCCTTGGAACAGCATCCCATGGTCTAGGAAACCAAAACGCTCTCGATGACACCATCCACGCAGCCATGCATTCATCTCCAGGATGCGAGCCTCTCTGCCTTGGCCTTTACCCTCAACAGGGAGGATTGAAGAGAACACCACCTGTGCACCTAACTGTTTCACCCTCTGTCCTAGAGCCATGAAGTCACTTTTGATACGTTCCGAGGTATACCTGGCAGTATCATTTGTTCCAACATGGATTAACAAGATTGGGTAATAGTCAGTGGGCTTGATGAGTCTCGGCAAACTCTCCATAACATCTTGGATTTTGGCACCAGGCAGACAGCATACCTCTCTGGACATCAAGTCTGGTCGGCAGATGGACGCCTCAGTACCCCTCAGAAGAGTCTCCAACCACCACTACCTTTCGTTTCCTTGTGGTTACTGATTCTGCAACTTTGGGGTACTTGAGCTCTGGTTCTTCCCTTTCCAGGGATGCTTTCACCTCCTCCAGTTCCAGGGCTGCATAATGGTTCTTCAATTCAAGGGCTGGAGAAGTTGGATTGGTGATTTTGCAGGCCCTGGTGACTTGTGTCCAACCATCGACATTCTGTTGGCACCCATCTTCTCCTCAGCTGGAGAGCTTGGTTGCTGCAAGAAGCATCTCATCAATGTACTTCTCACTGTCTTGAATGCTCCTCAGCCTCGCCACCTCCTCTCTGAGTTCCTCCACTTGTTTCCTCAGAGCTTCAGCATGCAGGCACCCTGCACATGGAACCGGTCCTTCAACTGGCATTAGGACCTCTGTCTGGACTGAGGCAGAAGCTGTAACGGGGGCAACAGCTTTAGCGATACGATTTTTCCCAGCCATTGTTCTGTTTGTGGAGCTTAGGTATCTGTTAAAGCAAAAGAGAGAGATCTACCAAGTACCAGCCGGTTTCCCAGCTGTCCTTTCAGAGAAAAAGCAGTTAAATCTCCTTAATTATATTCAAAATGTGCTTGTCCAATTCTCTGTGCTTTGTCAAATGGGGAGGTGCCCTATAAAGCAAGACTACTCGCTAGGGTTGGATGGGAGTTGGGGTGGGTAGGGAGGGAACTAACTCCTGATTAGGTGTTAGCAGTTCCCAAAGCTGAGGAGGTTACTGGAGTTCAACCACCTACTGTGCTCAAGGAAAGTCCCACTAAAGCACCAAAAAAAGTAACCTTGCTTTAAAAATGTACGAAAACCCTTTTAAGAGCTCCCAGTCAGAGAGCTAACAACTTAATATAATAAAACAAACCCTTAAATCCTTACTGTTGGTTGATCTGGAGAGCTCCTGTAGGAAAGCCTCCTAATGCTGCCCCAGCATACCATAAACTCAATGGACAACCAATTTCTATGGTATTTCAGCAAATACCTTCTTTTACCGTTACCTTTTAGGTTATGTCACATCTGAAGCTCTACATGTAAAGTCTTCATCATAAGTGACATCACTTACAAAAGACTTTTTCTGATCTTCAAAAAACTGGAGGCTCAACGCCTAGTACAAATATCTTTCTTTTTCATTGGAATTTATTTTATTTATTTATTTAACAGTATTTCTAAACCGCCTTATCATAATAATCAAGGTGGTATCACAGCAAACAATCTGGTAGTGTGAGTGTGTTATACATGCAGTGAGGGAGAAAATTTAGTTGGGTGCGTGTTGTGTTGTGTGCTAGATTAGTTTGATCTATGTACAAAGTGGGCTATATACAGTGGTGCTACAAACATCTTATATACATACAGTGTTAGGCGGTGACGTGTGCTGATATATAGCTATTTGGACTATGTGATGTGTCCATAGTGTTCTATGAACAGCATGGTTTTCAGCTGTTTCCTAAAGTCCTTGAGGTCTGTAGTTGCCCTCAAATCGTCCGGTAGTTTGTTCCATATTGTTGGAGCAGCCATGGAGAGTGCTCGGTCTGTTGTGTCCTTGCGTGTGTGTTTGTATTCACTTGGGGTGCTGACTCGGTTGTGAGTTTGTTTTCTTCTTGGACGTGTACTGGTGTCTGGTTGTATGAGGGTGTGCAGGCTGTTGGCTGATGTGTGCTGTTTTATCTTGTATAGGTTTATGATAGTTTTGTATCTGATGCGTGCACTGATTGGAAGCCAGTGTAAGTCCTTTAAGGTGGGTGTGATGTGCTCCTGTCTTGCAGTTCCGGATATGATTCGTGCTGCGGTGTTTTGTGCCAGTTGGAGTGGTTTGATGGCTTGTTTCGGTAGACCAAGGTATATCGGATTGCAGAAGTCCAGTAGTGGGGTTATCAGAGCTTGACATACGGTACGGAAGTGTTCTGGGGCGAGGAGTGGTTTCAGTCTCCTGATGATTCGCATCCTGTAGTAGGCTTTTTGTATTGTTTTGCCTATGTGTGGCTTGAGATTGAGTTTATTGTCCAGCGTAACCCCGAGGTATCTCACTTCTGACCTTATTGGTATAGTAGTGTTTTGTATCTTTATATTCGGTGGGTGTATGAAGTTTGGTTCCGAGTGATGATTAAAGCTTCAGTCTTGTTGTAGTTTATTGCGAGGTTGTTGTCCTGACACCAATTGGTCATTTGTGTAAGGCAGTCTGTTATCTTAGAGAAGTCCGGGTTGTCGATTGATATCGGAGTGTATATCATGATGTCGTCCGCATAGATTGTGTATTGAATGTTGTTCTCTTTCATGATGTTGCATATTGGTTGGATGTAGATGTTAAATAGGAGTGCTGAGAGCGCAGATCCTTGAGGTACTCCTTGACGGATTTTGATGGGTCGGGAGGTGATGTGTCCCACCTTGACCTGTAGCTGTCTTTCGGTTAGGTACGAGTGGAACCATTTCAGTGCGATGCCGTGTATACCAGTGTTTTTTAGTCTTTCCAGGAGCATGTTGTGGTCCACTGTGTCGAATGCTGAGGAGATGTCGATGAAGATCATTATGATTCCATTCCTGGTATTGTCAATTATTCTTAGGATGCTGTCGAAGAGGTAGATCAGTAGTGTTTCGACACCGTGGTTGGGACGAAATCCGTGTTGGTTGTCGTCGAGTGTTTCATGTTTGTCGATGTGATCCTGAAGTTGTAGTTGAACCGCTTTTTCAATGATTTTTGCGAGGAAGGGTATGCTGGAGATTGGTCGGTACGCTGCTGGATCTTTTTGTCGAGAGTTGTTTTCTTTGTGATTGGTCTTACTGATGCAAGTTTTAGTTGCTTTGGCATGATTCCTTGAGTGAGTGAGTCGTGTACTATTTTATGTATGGTTGGGATAAGGCTTGATTTGGTGGCTTTGACCCATGACACTGGGCATGGGTCTGTAGGAGCGGTGCTAGTGTTGATTGTAGAGATGATGTGGGATATCTGTTCTGTTGAGGGTGAGGAGAATGTGTCCCAGGTTTTGGGGTATACGTCCGTTCTTGTGGTTCTGCTAGGCGTTGTTTGTTCTGTGGAGTGAAATTTCTCTTTGATGTGGTCGGCGAATTCCTGTGGATCAATTTGTGCTTCCCCTTCAGTTGTTTGCTCTTTTGTGAGGATCTTTACTATTTCAAAAAGCTCTCTGGGTTTGTTGATGGAGGTATTTATCATGTTTGTGTGGAATTCCCTCTTTGACTGGTTGATGTGTTCATTGTATTGCTTTTGCTTCGTTAGATAAAGATGCTGGTCGGCAGTTGTTTTGTTTTTTCTCCATCTCCGTTCAATCTTCCTGAGTTCCCTCTTTTCCTGTCGTATTTTTGTTGAGTACCATGGTTTGTTTTGTCTCCTGTTGTGGTATGTTTCTCGGTCCCACCCTTGGATGTTGTGGCAGCGTTGGCTAAAATGCTGTTCCAGCTGGAGACTTGTTCCTCCAGGTCATCTGTAGAAGTGTTCAGGTGTTGTATTGTGTCCTGTATGAATTCATCCTTGTCAAAACGCTTGAATCGTCTTTGTGTGTGTGAGATGTTTGCTCTTTCGATCGTCTGGGCCTCTTGTGACCGCAGCCTTGTCTCGATTAAGTAGTGGTCAGACCATGGTACTGGGGTAATGGTGGGTGGAGAAATCAGGTCTCTTGATGTTAGGTAATTGGATGCGAATATGAGGAATAAAGGGGGTCTTAAAGACCTATCCCCCTTTTTCTGCAAAGGGTATTTCTACTTTTTCATCCAAACCAGTCAGATTATCTCCACTCTTCCTAGGACCTTATTCTGCTCCAAGGACAAAAAGTTCAATTTTTTGGACTTTACAGAAGCTTTAGCTATTTCTCAAAAGTCCAACCTCATTGAACTCCCCCAGTACTTCTTCTGGGGTTAGTTCTGGCCATGAGGACTTCTCATCTCTTCCTGTATTGCAAATTTTTTTTTCCCTCTACTCACATTGGGGGAATTTCTTTGAGGATAATGATCTGGCTCTCAACCACAGACCCTTATTACCCTCAACAAATATTTTTGCAATATTTTTCAGTGAGATCCACATTAGAAAATTTAAGACTCAACTTTTTTCTAATATTTATGATTTACACAAGGACTCCCCTCTGGATGCCTTGTTTAGTTAAGCTGTTCCACAGCATCTCTTTTTTTTTTTTTTTTTTTCTTTTTTTTTTTTATTAACGTTTTAACATCATACAATGAGGCCAATAGTTCAAGACAATCAAGAAAATACAAGCATATAAACCAATAATCAGTAACATGAAATGATCAAGTCCACATCACCGGGACCCAGACGTGAATTTAAATACAAGAAAATAAACCATCATGAAATCAAGGCTTAACAAACCCATAACACGGAGGCAATCACTATATACTCACTCATCCCGACTAACCTCAACAGAGCCCTGCCGATCCAAAATAAACTTCTCTAAATGTACAACATCAGAAAATATGTAAGCAGCTCCCTCGTAATTAACAACACATTTGCAAGGAAAACGGAGAAAAAAGGTAGCACCCAACTTTAGGACTCGAGGCTTTAACGTCAGAAAAAGCCTCCTCCTAAGTTGCGTGCTACGTGAAACATCAGGGAATATATTTATCTTGTGGCCACAAAAGGGGGTCATCTTTTTTTTAAAGAAAGCTTTAAGAATACGGTGTTTATTTTCTAATGATGTCAAGGATACTACCAACGTAGCACGAGAATTAATAATATCGGTGGAGTCTTCCAAAAAATCAGTTAAATTGGCAAGAGAGGGCTCGATAACATCAAGACCACCCTCTACCAAATTACTTCGCTTTAGGCCGGTGGGGATATAAAACAATTGAGACACCTCCATAGGATCTGAAAAAAGCAACACTTCCTTGCAATATTTGTCAAAAAGAATTTTTGGTGAAAGAAGAGAGGTCTGCGGAAAATTTAGGAAACGTAAATTAACAGCACGCAAGGTGTTTTCAAGTGCCTCCACCTTGCCATGCAAAATTAAGGCGTCTTTCATCCCAGCTACATTTGCAGAATGTGAAGTAGGCAGTTGCTGCTCTAGTTTACCACAAGCAGCATCTACAACAGAAATCTTACCATCTAATTGTTTAAGAGACAAAACAGTTTGAGATGTAAAATCACATAATGAGCTCAGGGTAGAAGACACTTTAGAATCAATTGATTGCAATACTTGCCAAAGATCCTTCAAGGTTATCTCTGATCCTGAAGAAACTAATGGGCACAAAGGCCCCCCAGAGGCAACTAAAGCTACTGGATTAGGTAACTGTACCACCGCCGAAACGGTAGCCCGCACCATCTCAGGGGACTTCACCGAATCCACTAAAGATAACAAATCGGCAGGACAAGGAGGAGGGGTCCCCCCTCCAGAGCTAAGGGAGGCACCCTCGGGAAAGGACTGCGCAACTGGGCGTGGGACTAGATGTTTGTCCAAGGGACCGACAACCGGCACAGCAGCCGCCGAGCCCTCCTCTCCACGCCCAGATTTACCTTTGCGTTTCCCCATATGTACAACACTTCCACTGAAACAAACAAAGCCAAGAACTTACTGTTCGCCGCTGTGACGCCGAAGGGGCGCCAAAGGGGCGTGTCGCGCCCCTTTGGACACGCCCCTTCGGATCACGCTCCGCGGGCACGCTCCGCGGTCAGCAAACAGAAACACAATTATACTATAGGGGTCCTTGCAAGGTCCTTGTGGAGGAAAGATGACCCGACTGTGCCTGCCCGAAGTTCGGGGGAAGGCAAGTTCTCTCACAGGGCACACACTCCCGCAGTCCCAGGGCTTCGACAAGCCCCGCACGCCTCCAGCGATCACTCCAAGTCCACGGAGGGACCAGAAAGCACAGTTCTTATACCTGGCAGGGTCCTTGTGGAGGAAAGATGACCCGACTGTGCCTGCCCGAAGTTCGGGGGAAGGCAAGTTCTCTCACAGGGCACACACTCCCGCAGTCCCAGGGCTTCGACAAGCCCCGCACGCCTCCAGCGATCACTCCAAGTCCACGGAGGGACCAGAAAGCACAGTTCTTATACCTGGCAGGGTCCTTGTGGAGAAAAGATGACCCGACTGTGCCTGCCCGAAGTTCGGGGGAAGGCAAGTTCTCTCACAGGGCACACACTCCCGCAGTCCCAGGGCTTCGACAAGCCCCGCACGCCTCCAGCGATCACTCCAAGTCCCCCACAGCATCTCTTTTTCTTTTCAGTTCAACTCCTACCCTCCATCCCTTGGATGCCTCAGGTTTTGAGGGATAAGCATGGCCCATCTTTAGATTGCAACATGCTGGGGCCTCCTCCAGGCATCTTAGCTTGGGAGTCCCCATATGTGAAGACTCATTCCTGCTTGTTCCTGGAGATAGCACAGTTACTTACCTGTAACAGGTGATCTCTGGGAACAGTAGGAATAAGTCTTCACAACCCACCCACCTCCCCTAGGAGTTGTAGTTCTCTATCTATCTCTTTCCTTTCCCTCGCTCTCTCTCTCTTTGTCTCAGCTCTAAACTCAACTGGAGAGAGGCAGTTGGGAAAGGCGGGAAGGCAGCACGCAGGCGCTGTGGGATGCTCCCCAAAGCGTTCTGATTGGACGCTGGGGAGCGTTCCCGCACAGGCTCCATCAGTACCGACGATACCCATATGTGAAGACTTATTCCTGCTGTTCCCAGAGATCACCTGTTACAGGTAAGTAACTGTGCTTTCCTGCTGTTCCTGGAGATCACCTGTTACAGGTGAGTAACTATGCTTTCCTGAATTTCAACCCCAACAACCCTGGACAACTGGCAGCAAAGCTGATCATTTCCGCCTGGATTGTGAACTATTGCTTTCTGCTACGAGCAAGCTGCTTTCCCTTCTCCAGGGTGTGTTGCCCCTCACAAGCTCAGGGCCACAGCTATCTCCATTGCCATTCTGGCTTCTGGCTTCACCGAGGACATCTGCAAAGCAACCACTTGGTCACTCATCCACACCTTCACTAAACACAACAGTTTGGGTCCTTCTTCCATGAGGGGACTCTGCCTTTGGCCAGGCTGTCCTCCAGAATCTGCTGCATAATTTTACTCTTTCTCCTGAGCTCAGTACCGGGCTGCCCGGTTAGTCAGCCACTTCAAACATCCATAGTTACACAATGGAGTGGCCCCTCGCGCTGGACTCACCAGTGTGTGTGACTGCAACCCCCTGCTTGTCTCCAGAGAAAGCGCAGTTGCTTACCTATAACAGGGGTTCTCTGTAGGCAGCAGGGGTATGCAGTCACACTCTCCCTCCCACCTTCCCCACAAAACACACAACCCCTCTCCCCCCCAAAAAAAACAATACACCATTAAAAGTAAGCCGCAGCAATCTACTTCAACACCCAGACAACCGTCACCTCTTTGTGAGTTTTTGTCTTGGTTCGGCACTGCTTTGATATGAACCGATTCTCAGCACAAGCAGGCGGGAAGCAGACATGCATGCTCAGTGAAGCAACAAAGCTTCTCTGAGCTGTGGGAAATCCGCTCAAGGCTTAGTCTGGGGGACTTCACCAATGAGTGTGACTGCATACCCCTGTTGTCTACGGAGAATCCCTGTTACAGGTAAGCAACTGCGCTATCTTTTAGAGCTTTAGCCCACTCCTTGGTCATTGAAACACCAGAGTTTTGGACTTCTATGGAATGGAAGTGAGATTAAAAACTATTGTTTGTAAAGAATGGTGAGGACTGGATAGAGGAATGTTCCGAATTATTGTATGCAAATTCTGCCATGGGAAGTAATTGGGTCCATTTGTTCTGATGATAGTTACAGAAGCATTATAAATACTGTTCTAAGGTCTAGTGATTTTAAAGATGCTCTCCCCATAGAGTTTCTTTAAATGTTCTTTTGGGTGTGGAGATGGAATCAGGTGTAGGGAGCAGGAACCCAAAACAAGCAGAGGATAAGCATGTTATAAAGCAGGGAATTAAACTAATATGAAGCTGATAGTAATAAATAAAGGCAGAACTGGATGCAAGCCAAGCACAAGTCTGGCCCCTCAGATGACTTGTTGGTCCAGCGAGGGAGTGTTGGGCTGACTTTCTTATATATGTTAGACACCCCTTTGCTGTTTGAGTGGGCTTCCTCTGGGGATAGGGACCTCCTTTCCCTGCCCCTATTCAGAGGCTGTACTGTAAAGAGCTGGATCAAAGCAGTGCAGACTTGTGGCTGAACCTCAGGTCACTTGTCTCTGGCAGTGAGGTTACAAGTTTGATTTCTGGAACTCCTAACATGTGACAACTAGGACTCATAATTCTATTTGTCCCTGGAGAAAACAGTTACTCACCTGTAGCATGTGTTCTCATGGACAGCAGGATGAGAGTCCTCACAAAATCCTCCCACCTCCTATAGGAGCTGTATTCTATACACAGCTATTGTATCAGACTGAGGCACTTCAGTACAGGAAGTTGTGCGCATGCACAGTGATAAGTTTCTAGAACATATGTAAGCTGGGGAGCTGCTCCCATGCTCTGATTTTATCAGTGATTATTACCCGTATGTGAGGTATCTGTTGTCCACAGAGAACAGCTGCTACAGTTGAGTAACTTTGTTTTCTTCATAGTGCTTTTCAGAAATATTTGTGTTAATCCATTTTTCCTGACGTTCTTATTTTTTACAGGCCTATGTAACCCACAAAGAGTCATTCCATAAACTATCAAGATGTCATTTTGGAAGCTAGATGGCATTTACACATGTAAAAAGCTAATTTACAGGTGTAAACTGGCATACATGTTTAAGTAGCAATTTTAGAAAAACTAATACTGACGCGTGCATATCTGCAGCATTTAAAGATTTTAAAGGGACGTAATGGGCATAATGAAGTGGACTTTAAAAGTATATGTGTGCTTTCCATTTTACAAGGGAATACACAGTATTTCAAAAAATTTCCACAACACATTTGCACCTCTGAACCACGTTGTGTGATCAAATTGCTCATTTGCAGCTGGGATTTTGAGTAATGGGTGAAGGGCAATTGTTTTAACCCTCTGGCCTTAAAAGCCACTTCAAAAATCTTAAAATTTAAGCCTTAGAATTCTGCTAATTAATTGGTTTCTCTTGTACATATAGTTTTACAAAATACAGCACTTATGTGTATTTGTCAGCACTTACCCATGTACGTTATAAATATCGGCACTTAAACGTGTAACACTGACTAAAGATGCTCTCTTTTGCATTTACTTTCTTGTAATATAATATAGTATATGATGGCAGATAAAGACCAGCATGGTTCATCTAGTCTGCCCAGCAAGGTAGCAAGAGTAGGTTCATCTTCTATTGTCAGTTTGAGGCTTGAAGGTGAGAAGCTGGTCAAGGATGATTCCGAGGTATTTGACTTCGTTCTTGACCTTGATTTGGAAGTTATTCAGCGTGGTAGAGGGGCGGAGGGTGTAAGAGCTTCTTCACCGCAGAAGCTCTCCCAGGAGGGATCGAGCTCCACCGGCCGTCTGACCCGCCTCCAGCCGCCCAATCGGGGCAACCCTCTGTGGGTTTAAAAGGAGCGCGCCGCCGGACAGTCCTCCTCTTCACCACAGAAGCTCTCCCAGGAGGGATCGAGCTCCACCGGCCGTCTGACCCGCCTCCAGCCGCCCAATCGGGGCAACCCTCTGTGGGTTTAAAAGGAGTGCGCCAACAGGTGTGCCCGCGTCTGGCGGGCCCGCGCCTGAGGGCCTCGCCAGAGGGCCCTTTGGCGTGGCCCTTTGGCGTGGCCCTTAGGCGAGAGGACCCCCAAGAGGAGCATCACCATTCAAGAATCCAGCAGAAACAAATCACACAAGAATAAAGAACCCCTGAAGCAAGATCAACTCCACTCAACCTCACCTCATTTGAGACGCAGCCCAACAAAGAGCAACATCCTGAGGCAAACTCCGCATAGGCAAATAGTAAGCTCTCCCAGGAGGGATCGTAGCTGACCGACGTCTCCAGCGCTCCTGCATCATCTACTGCATCACCCAGACCTAAGCTGTTACCGAGAAAGAACGCTAGAGCCGAATCTCACTACAACTCGCTATAGACTCCCACACCACGATCTACACGAGCATAGCCATTCCTGAACTTTCACCTATCCATCCAACTGCTTCCTTCCCCACTACATGCCGCAAGTATAACCATCTAGACCTAAGTGTATCTAATTGTATCTATTAGCCTTTTATCTCCTCAGCAGTTGTACCCTAATACATGAGTCTCTGTTACACTTGTTGCCAGTAATTGTTACTCCATACTTATGCCTACTTTGTTGCCACTATTCGCTACTTGCTTACCCATACCCATTCTACCTTTACTACTGCCTGCTAATTAATATCGCTAGCACTTTACCCAGCAAGACCGCCACCAGTATCCTGATACCTTTATAGCTAGTTTATTAATATCACTGCACTCTACTGCCCATATTGCTTCATTGTTTGCTCGCTGCTGCATTGTTTCATGGTTTTGCTTGCTGCCACATTGTTTCAAATACCTACACATTCTCAAGCAGTGAGTTCACACCCCGTTGGTAGTCGCCCCAGTAGTCAGCACCAGACCCCACTAACTACCCAGAAACAAACAGCCCACATACTATCTGTGACCCCGCAAAGTCGACCACAAGATGCATCCACTACTAGCCTTGGCATGTCTACACCTAGCCACCTGGCTCCCCCATACATCCCACGCGTTTTATACTAACCCCAACCACATCCCGATACTTCGCTGCAATGGGAAGAGATGGACGGAGAATCATCAACACACCCCAAGAGAACCCAATGACACGCCTTACTCACACTTATTACACATCCCACTTCAACATATTAAGAAGTCACAAATGGACCGTCAACAGCACCAACTTGTCCTGAAGTGTGCACTCATCAACGCCAGGTCAATACGCACTAAATGGCCAATAATTACCGATCTGGTCACGCTCCACGATCTCGACATCCTCATGATCACAGAGACTTGGCTATCTGAATGCGACAATGCAATCATCAACCAGATGCTACCCACAGGATTTTCATTCCATGCATGCCATAGAACCAACCAGAGAGGAGGTGGAACACTCATCCTTGTCAAAACTGACCTAAGTTTCCAGATGAGCAATGCAACCAGCACAGCTCACCTCGACTCACTTACTATAACAAACACCACCTGCACGATCAACCTACTGTACCGAGCGCCAACACCATCTTCAGAGGATCTCGCAACGATAATTGCTCTCGCCTGCAGCACAAACAGACCACGATCCCAAAACTGGATTCTAGGCGACTTCAACCTGCCTACTCTACAAGAATCTCAAGCCACCGCTTTCCTAGAAGCACTACATGAGCTGGGTTACTCTCAGCTAGTCGACAGATCCATCCATGTCAACGGAAACAAACTGGACCTGATCTTTGCCCCATAGACAGACATAGAACCAACCCAACCAATGATACCGACCATAACTCCTGTGCCATGGTCTGACCATAGCCTGCTCAAATTCCACATACCTATTAACACCTACAACCGAAACGCCAACAAGACCAATGCTGCTCATGAAACATCATTGAAGCGCTTCCGCCCCTTTGATAAAGAAGAAATTCGAGAGAAGATCCTCCCACTCCTCAACAACGCAGTACACGACCTAGATGCCCTGATATCCACCTGGGATGATAGTCTGCCACCCACCCACTACCTGAACCTTGAGGGTTTAAGTAGGAGGTGGCCTTTGGCGCCCTTCAGGGTTGAGATTGTAGTTGTGTGTGCTTAAGTAGTTAAGGCAGGCAAAGAAATTTCTTTTGTGAGGTTTATTTCCCGCTTTGCAGTTCAAGTGCAAACAGACGCAAAAGAAGTATTTAAGGCACAAAACAAGAGTAAGAAACCAAACTTATAGAAGGTTTTGCACTGCTGGGCTAAATGTCCATGAGCTTCAGGATTCACATTCACTGGTCATGTGACTTCTCATTAACTGAAACAAACTCTGGCAAACAGCAAAGCTCTTGATAGCCAGACAATTATGCTTTAACTTATTCACTTCTCATAAGCTTCTCAGCATGACAATCAGCAAGGTAACTTCTTGTTATATTTCTTCATATAACCTTTTACATTTTAATTAATCTCCTTCTCAATAACACATGTTGAGCAGTCCATTGCACAGTCTTGTTCTGTGAACGGTAGAGAAGACTCTAGAGGCATCTCCTCTTCACAGCTGTTTGTAGGCTGTGCTGAATTATAGGGAGAAACTGCCCTGCTCTCAAGGAATTCCCTGAAGTCTTTGAGAAGTAATTCAGCCTGCGTCTTTCCTGGGCTAAGCTGGTATCCTCCTTCAGGTAAATGTTTGTTTAAGACCTTTATCTCATGATAATTAGCAATGCTGCTTTTGCTAGGACAACAGTTCAGCGTGTTAGAAGAATCCTTCCCCCACTTATCTCTGAACGTAAGTGCTGGGTTTAAAACTTCAGCTGAGTCTGGAGAGTTTCTAAACAGAGTTTTAAAAGTATAGCCATCAGGTTTCTCTTGGCTCACGTCTCTGCAATAAGACTTATCAGCTTTCTCTCTGTTAGCTTCTAAGCTATAGGCTTCAGCTGGCTTATGAGAGTATCTTGTGCTGCTTAAATACTTTTCAGGCTGCACCCAACTGCCACAGTATTTTCTGACTTTATTCTGGCTTTTAAAGTTAGCCTTCAATCTTTCTGGCTCCCCACTGTTATAGCTGCTAGCTGCTTCAACCCCACTCTGTACCTTGTGCTGAGGCTTTCTCCAGGAGAATTTTTTGTCCCTCTGCTTTCTGCTCCAAGGTCCTGCTTGGTTCTCTAGAAGCCTGGGTTGTATCCTTGGGTCTCTCAGTGCTCTTGAATCCTTCTGCTCCCAGAAGTCTCTCACTGCCCCTTAGTCTCCTAGGTACTTGCTTCGTGAGTCCAAACTGCTCCTCTGTGGATCACAGCTGCCTAGTTGCTCTCTCTCCAACTCTTCCTGTTCTGCTTGTCCTCCTTCAACTTCTCCTTCCACTCCAACTACTCCCACTAACTCTAACTGTTTCTGACTGCTTAACAAGCTGCCTGTGTGTTGCACTGCCCGCCTCCTGCTTGGGCGTGCCCAATCAGGGACTTGGCTTCTCTCCACCCCTAAGGTGAGGTGTGGTTCCTGATTAGCTACGTGTTTTTTTTCTCTCTGAAGAGAAAATCCTGCATTCTCTTGCAGTACCGGTTTTCTCCACCAGATCTCTGTCTGTTTCCATAGCTTCATGAGAGGCTTCTACGTCACAAGTCTCAAGACCATCGCATGCATACCAGCCACACACAAAAAAATAAAGAAACGAGAGCACGCACCATGGTATACCAAAGAGCTCCGAACATCACTCCTATACCTGCGCAAGCTCGAGAGAAGATGGCGTCGAGCACGCTCTACCGAAGCACAAAGTACTTACAACGCTCACCTAAGAGCACACCGAGAGGAATTAATGAAGAAGCGGAAACAATATCATTCAGACATCTTGAAGCAGTCGTTAAACAAGCCTCATGACCTGTTCAATATAGTGAAATCTCTTATAAGAGAACCACCTGCAGACCAATCACATATGCCACAGCCCCAGGCATACTCCAACTACCTGCAATCAAAAATGATCCAGACTGGTGCAACCTCAAGCCCCGCAGACAACACCCTACGGCATAATCTGTCCCAACCACCGCCACTATCCAAATTTGACAAAATATCACGCAGAGAGATTGAAGACACTATTGCTGCAATCAACCCCACAACCGCGCCCAACGACCCATGCCCAGCTCTCTGGATAAAGGAGTTGCGCTGCGATTTAAGCCAATATCTGAGCGAATTAGTGAACCAATCTCTCACAACCGGATCGTTCCCACAGAGTCTGAAACAAACATCAATCAGACCACTACTGAAGAATAACAGGCTGGACCCAACGAAAGTAGAATCATACAGACCAATTTCAAGTATCCCCATGCTTGCCAAAATAATCGAAAAGATAGTACAGCGCCAAATTCAACAGCATATTGACACTGAAGCCCCACTGGATCCATCCCAACATGGGTTCAGAGAAGCACACGGGGTGGAAACCCTCCTCACCACCCTATTTGACAACCTAGTTGCTGAATCCGACAAAATTCACCAAGGATTTGCCCTCATCTTCCTGGACATCGCAGCTGCCTTCGACTCGGTGAGCCACGAGATTCTCATACAACGCCTCAGTGAGAAAGGAATACAAGGAACTGCTCTAGACTGGTGCAAATCGTACTTGACTAATAGATGGCAACATGTAAGGTCTGGCTCCACGACCTCAGAACCATTTTTGCAAAACCAGGGTGTGCCACAGGGTTCGTCACTATCTGCATTGATGTTTAACATCTACATGCAGCCCATATGCACCCTAGTACGCTCGTTCAAGGTCAACTGTCTGGCCTACGCAGACAATATCCTGCTATACATCCCATTCAGGACCGACCAACCAGATTTATCCCCTCTAACAAGATGTTTTGAGGCAGTAGCAGACTGGCTCAGTACGCAAAACTTGCGAATCAACTACAGCAAAACAGATGTTCTTTTCATATCAAGGAACCAGGACTTCACCCCTCCACCCTCATTAAAAATCGGCAACACAGAACTGAAAACTAAGCCCACAATCCGCTACCTTGGCATCACACTGGACCAACAGCTGGACTTGAAAACCCACATAAGAAACATCGTAAAAACAGTATATCTGAAAATAAGGACCTTAAAACACTTACGACCAACTTACGACCACTACTCGACTTCAGCGACTATCGTTCAATCTATCAAGCATTAATATTACCACATTTCGACTACGCCAACGTAATTCTACATGGTCTCCCTCAAGCAACACTAGCACCACTCCAACTCGCAATGAACACTGCTGCGAGAGTACTAACAGGAGCTTCACGGAGAGAGCATATAACTCCAGTCCTGATGAACCTCCACTGGTTACCTGTTCAAGCAAGAACCCTCTACAAAGTACTAACCCTGACCTTCAAAGCCTTAAACACTCAGACCCCCACAGTCATCAGCAAGATGATACACAACGTACCACATAACAGAAACAGAAGACCCACAATGCAAAACACCCTAGAGGTCCCAAAAGCAATGACAAGATGTACAAAAGCAACAACGAATAGGGCCTTTACGATTTACGCATCTAGAGCATGGAATGCCCTCCCCACCTATATTAGAATCATCACCGGCATAACCCACTTCAGGAAGGCATTAAAGCATCATCTGTTCACTATATACTACCCTGAATCCAGCCTTAGTAAACATGCATGGTGCTCCTCAGACAATCACCCTTCGCACCTAACTAATCAGACCCAGCATGAAAAGGGATAATCAGCTCGGTCTCCCATCAGTACTCCCCGAAATAGAATTTAGGCACCCAGCGTAATAAGATGTATATAGACCCTGCCTGAAAGTAGGTACCAGTGTAAATACGATGTAGATAGTTTCTCCAGTTACTTCCAAGTTGATCTCCCCGTTCATTGTAAATACAACTCAGAGCTCCTGCGTTGTATAGTTGATGTTGAATGTAAACCGCACTGATCTAAATAGCGCGGTATAGAAGAAATGTTAAATAAATAAATAAAGTGCGGTCTCTGGTGATGAAAAGTGTTTCAATTTTCTGGAGATTACTGGTGAGCTGGTTTTGTTTGAGCCATTTGTACACACTTAAGAAGCACCTCAATCCTGTACACACTAACTCGGGGAGTCCCATAAGGATTCACGCTCTCAGCTCTGCTAAAGTCACTGTTCCCACTGTACATGCCAACATATACACTTTTTCTCTGTGATCAAGCAGGAAGTCAGTCTTTACATATGGGTGATGTCACCAACAGAGCCCGCATGGGAAATACTCCCCAGCTTTCAGAGAGCTTTTGGGAGGTTGACCACGCATGCGTGCCCATCTTCCTGCCTGAAGGAGCCATCTTGCCTCTAACTTCTTTTTTCTGAGGAGCCTTCCAGACTGTGTCCCAGAATCTAGTTTATTTTTCTTGACTGGTTTCCGGTCATTTTTCTTCCTTTTAGGGTTGTGTGTTTTTTCAGTGTCTTCCTGCCCAACTCTGGAAGCGTCGGTACCTCGGCATCACTTTTTTTGGAGCCTTCTTTCCTTTACTTTTGATCTCCAGGAACAAGCAGGAATGATTCTTCACATATGGGTACGTCGGTACCGACGGAGCCTGCGCGGGAACGCTCCCCAGCGTCCAGTCAGAAAGCTTTTGGGAGCATCCCTCAGTGCCTGCATGCTGCCTTCCCGCCTTTCCAACTGTCTCTCCTCAGTTTTCGTTTTTCCGCGGAGCCGGCAGGACGTCCTCCTGTTACCGCAGAAAATGTTTTCTTTAATTCTTTGTTTTCTTGTGGTCGCGGCTGTCTCCCCGACTCCACCGGTATCGCCGGTGTTTTTTCTTATCTTTTTCTTAAATTCAGGGAATTATTTTCCCTCAGTTTCTGTTTTAAACTTTTGGGCCTTAAAGGCCTCCATTATGGAGCTGCCACCTTCTTTTCCTAAGAAGTGCCTTAACTGTGGCAGTACAGTGTTGTTTTTAGACTCTAAGTTCTGGTGTCTAACCTGTTTGGGTCCTGACCATTTTCCTCCGGAGCCATTAGGCTACAATATTATGAGAAGAGATTTTTCATTTCGAGTTTCCCTCGATACCGAGTTCCCTTCCAGTGTCAGGGCACCGACCATTTCTTCTTCTCTACAGGATCAGGTAACCCACAAACAGTTTGTTAAGACTAGCCAATCCTTGAGTGGTAGGTCTCATGCGCACAGCATGATGACGGCTCCGGCCTTGCCCTCAAGGGTCCATTGGCTTCAAAACCCCAGCGGGAGTCTTCGGTCTCCAAAGCCTCTCAGGGGTTTCAGGTTGTTCCTGGGGCTCACCCCTCATAGAACATACCTGAGCCATGCTCGGTGGTGGCATCCGCTTCGAGCGGTACCAATACCCCGGCATCGGCACTGGTGTTGAGCGATCCACTCCTCACCAGGGATCGTCATCTGGCTTTCTCGGTACCTTTGGGACAGGTCGATACGTCCCAGATTGACTTTCCAGTATCGGCATCACCGCCGATACTACCACCGACGTCGGTACCTTCTAGACATGCATCGATAGACTCGCTTCCTTCGATGCCGAATCTGGAATCGATTTCTAGTCTGGAAGACTGGGTACCGACTCCGGATGCTCGGTACCGAGGGTAATTACCAAAGGCCTTCGGTTTCCTCGGTACCGCTTGAGCAGCCTCCGATGACTGCTTCAATGTCGGTATCGCCTTCGATTCTGGCACAGCTACCGGTATCGGTATCGGTGCCGGTACCTGCAGTAACATCGGGGCCAGCTCCTTCTATGCTTCTTTCACCAGGGTCGCTCCTTTCTATACCTAGTTTGGAGTCGATACCTGGCATGGACGATGCAGTACTGACTGTCTCAGGTCATGACCTCCAGTACCAGCATCCATCCCTTAGGGATCCTTTTCTGCACCGGGCAGGATCTTATATTCCTACATTCTCAAGTAGATCCTCCGGTGCCCAGGCTAGTTCTTCAGATCTAGCCTGTCCAGGGACGGTTCCCGTTGGAGATCCTTCTTTTCAGAATTTTCTCCTGGATATGGCAACATCCCTTGCTATTCCTATCCTGTCTATGATCCTGCACAAGGCTCTCTTTTTTTTCTGGAGAAAAGGAAAATATAATGCTTCCTTTACATCATTCCTTGCAGGATCTTCTTCTAAGAATGTGGGAAGCACCTTTAAGGGTTTCCTCAATGCTGTCAACAAGGATTCTCTCATATATTTTTTATGAGAGTCTATCCCTTCAGGAGGTCACAAAGAAATTATATCTTTTAACTCCTTTTCTTTCAGAGCCCAAGACTGCAGACTATTCCTTACTACTTAGTCATAGTCAAAATATCTCTTGGTTTCTTACTCGTGCTTCCCTAGACTCCTTTGAGTCTGTTAGCAGAACCTCTGTTATAGCCATAGGAGCACGACGTAGAGCCTTGCTCCAAGCTTCAGACTTGAACAAATGGGCACAACAAAGACTGGGTAATACTCCTTGCACTGGAGAAAATCTCTTCAATAAGGAGTCTTTACATCAGGTTGCTCAGTGCTCCACTGACTTCCCTGTTTCTGAAGGCTATCCTAAGCCTTCTCCTTCCCCAGTAGGTAGGAAATGCCCTACCAAACCTTCTTTCCCTAGGAGGAGAAGGTTTTTCTTTTCTCCTGCCCATCATACAGATGTTCCCAAGCAGGGGAAACCTCGTCCTGGTCTGAAGAATCCAAACTCTAGCCAGGCTAAATAAACCCAGCAACCATAGGGTTCTGATTAATCTCTTTTCTGCTTCTTTATAACCTACAGTTGACTTCTTTTCGGCAGAGGTTTTTCACTGTTTTTCATTCAAAACTCTACACATGGATTCCTATTCTCAGGACATCCAGTTGCTCTTAGGTATGCTGAGCTGTCAGGATATTCATGTCTATGGGTCACAGGTTTTTCCTCCTCTTCCTGACAAGAAGAGAGGTTTAACAACTATCTCATGATAGTTTTTTCTGTACCAACATGAATTTTTTCCTTCCACGGACTTACCATATGGTAAGTCACCCTTCAGCTCCTGTATCTCTACCCTCTTCTCCAGGTTTTCCCCTGTAAGAGTGGTACCATACCACTGGAAGGCTTTCTTAGCCTTTCTTGTCTTTCTTTCCTTTCCACTGTGGAGTTTTTTCTCTTGAGTAAACTCCCTTCTTTTGTCTGGGCAGCTCATCAGACAGGGACAGGATTTTCTCCTCTTGTTCTGTCTGTTCTCTCTGTTTTACACAGAAAGATTCTCTCTGCTGTCCTATTCAGTAGCTGCCCATGCAGGAGTTCCAGTGATTGGACTACTGGTACTTTTCCACAAGTTCCAGTCTTGTCTTCCACTACTTTCTGTCTGGCCTTAGTAGTGATTCCAAGACAGTACTTACATCTTTCTTGGATAATCCTTATCACTACAGGCTTATCACACTATCTTCTATTCTTGCCATCTCCAATTCCTTTGGGTTTGGCAGCATAGTTGACGTGGCTGCTGGTTTTTCCAACAGCCAGTTCTATCTCCCAATTCTCCTGCATAATGCTCTCTGCAATCCTACAGAGAAGCTTTCCACTATGGGCCCTTGCTAGAGAGCATGGGTTTTTTTCTCTAATGACTATCCATCATGGTTGAAAAAGGCTTCCTCAGTCATGCCCCATGACTGTGAGGGTTCTTCACACCCTACTATCTCATTTTAAAACAAAGGACATAAGCCTTCTCTACGTGAAAGTCTAAAGAGTTGTCCAATTCCTACAGGGAATATGCTCTTTTTTACTTGTAGCTTGTCCTCATGGTATCCTAATCCTTCATGGACAGCACATATTAAACTAAAAAACGCATGATACCCCTTTTTGTCCTTCAAGTGGGTCAACCGGGTATCTCATCCTATGCGTTTCTGTCCATTTACCATGCTAGAGTTCTACAGGACTCAGGACTTGCTGTTTACAGACTGATATTATCCTCTGTTTTTTCACGCAACCATCCTGGTTATTTCACTGGATAGCATTCCTGCACCATTATAACCTGGGAGAATAGATTCTCTATATATCTTCTCAAGTAGGTTCCACCTTCTTGTTCTTAGATGAATCTTTCCTCTTCACATCTCCCATGTGAATGTTCTAATATGCATAGCTCTGTCTGCTTAATTGCAGGCATCTATCTTTAAACCTATATATTCATATATATATATACACATATACATATATATATATATATATGTATATGTGTATATATATATATATATATGTATATGTGTATGTATATATATATATATACACATATATATATATATATATATATATATATATATATATATATATATATACACACACATCTCTATAGATATATATGTCTGTCAGCTGCATGTACATATGTTATGCCCTTCTAGATCTCACTATAGATATATATACTGTGACTACTTGCCGGTCCTAGGTGGCTGCCTAGAGCCGGGTAGCATTGTGTTGTGGAAGAAATAAGGACTCTGTAGTTGTGGTCCAAATGAAAAGATGGGTTTTATTCCCCTTCCCTTTAGGATGTTACAGCATAAGGGACAACATAAATGAACGGTTGAATTCACCAGGTAAAAAGGGTTTTAAACCAGAAATGATAATACTGCTTTCTCTCAGCAATTCAGTTCAGTATTTACACGGTGCACAATATCTCTCAGTGATACAGTCCAGACTTTCCCTGTGCACAATATTCTCAGCAATACAGTCCCGTATTTTCACTGTGCAAAAATCCTTCAGCAATACAGTTTAGTATTTTCACTGTGCACCAAATACTACTTCTTGCTTGACTTCAATAAAGACTCTCCCAATCATCAGGCACCTCTTCCTCACCTTCTGTTGTTAGAGGAATATTCTCTGTGCTACAGTTCTCCCCATGCCTGGGGCTATAACTTATTCCTGTGTAAGGACTGGGAGTCTTTATGAAACTGTACTCTGTATCTTTCCTTGGGTAAAACTCAGTAATTACCCTTGAGAGCTGCCTTTGAGAGTCCCTGGTATTAGGAGCTGTTCTGGGGATTCCTTCCCCTGGCTTGGCTATAAGAGAGACCCTTTGTTGGTTGTCTGCATGGCTTTTATCCCTGGGATTCCTTTTCCTCCCCTTTGCATAAACAGAGTAATTATCTTCTATTCTGCCAAAGATAAGTTCCAATCCGTCTGCCTCCAACCAAGGCTTTCTCTCTGCCCTGTACTTCTCTGTGAGGGAAAGCTGTTTGTGAGGCCTGGCTGATGGCCTCTCACTCCCTCTTCCCTGGGTGCTCCTCTGTACGGGATCTCTACTTCCTGTTAGCTGAGCAGTTTGCTTTGTTATGAGGACCTCTCTGGCTGGGGAGACCTGGCTGCAGCTTTGCTTAAGTCTCTTGGATTGGTCAGCCTGCCTCCCACCAGCAGCGGTTCCCTCACGTACCGTATCTTGTGGCAATTGCTTGGGATTTTCACTCTCAGCTTTTCTCCCAGCTTGCCTGGGACAGCAATCAGAGGTCCCTTGAGCTCTGCTCTCCACCTGGCACTTAAGCTCTGGTCTCACCTCTAACTCAGGCTTCAGCTTACTCTGCCAGTGTTCCTCCTGCTGCTTCCCATTCTCTGTCTCAGTTGCAAACTCTTGCTTAGGCTCCAATGCTCCAGCTATCAGCTCAGCCTCCAACGCTCCAGCTACCAGCTCAGCATGCAATGCTTCACCTCCAAGCTCGGCCTCAGTCTGCCTGTGTGAGATTTCACAGCTGCTTTTATCTCCCAACTCACTCAATGTAGAACGTAACTCTGAGTTCAGGTGGGCCTGATTGGCATTTCCAATTCTCACTACGTCACACAGACTCTGTGGAATGTTTGCTTTCCCCTTTCCTGCCTCACTGCTCCGGGCCTGCAGCAACTGCCCCTGAGGCTGCCAGGTAAGCTCTTCTATTTTATTTCCTAATGTTTCATGGTCTGTGTTTTGTAACTCTTGCCAGGTAAGCCCTTCCCCCACACTGTCCTTTACTATCTCAGGCTCAATGCTATCTGGCTTCTGACAAGTGAGCTTCTCCTGTGTATTGTTTCTTAGTGTTTCAGGCTTAGTGCTATCTGGCTTCTGACAGGTAAGCTTTTCCTGTGTATTGTTTCTTAGTGTTTCAGGCCTAGTGCTCTCTATCTCCTGGCCAATAGGCTCATTCTCTGCACTAGCCTTTAGTATTTCACCTTTTATGCTGTCTACCCCATGACAATACCCATATATATATGTGTGTGTGTATCTGTCGAGATACTTTATTATAGGTAGATATGTATTTACATACTTATCTCCCTAACTGTCCATGCTCATAAAGGTTTTACCTTCCTATATGTTCCAGACAGTGAGCTTTGCCCATGTTCATGCTGTTCCACAGTATGTTTGGGGTATTATGCACACAACCACTGCTGTGGTACTGACAGCTCCTACCATAACCCTAGGTTTAAGTATCCCTGAAGCTCCATGCTCCAATATCTTCCTACCTCTCACCAGTTAGGAAAGACATGGTGGATCTTCAGTAGATCTGAGGTTTCAACTCCTCAGACACCTATCCTTTCTTTGGGAATACGGGGGTTTTTCCATACCCTTTCTTCCCTCAAGGACTAGGCCAGTTTTGTCCAAATCGGTCAGTCTTCCTCTTTTGCTCCTCACTGTGAATAACTCTGTAGCCAAAAGAGTTTTCAGCTTTTTCCATAAAGCTTCCCACTAAAGACCTACCGTGTTTGTACTACCCCAGTTGAATCCTGGGGTCACCTGTCACTTCCAGATTTTGACCTTCACCTTCACTTCAGTGAGGTCACCTTGAAGATTCCTCTACTGGATCCCCAGTAGACTCCATCAGCCTCTCTACTTCCTGCAATCCAGTAGGTGAGGTTTATATTGCAATTGTTCATTTCAATATAGTTCATGATAATTATCATACATACAAGGACTCCTTGCCTGTAGTCCTATCTTAGGTTAGCTGTTTTCTACAGCTCCTCTCTTTTTCAACTCCTACCCTCCATCCTCAGGATGCCTGGCCATATGAGGTATAGCATGTTTCAATCTCCAACATGCTAGGGCTCCAGGCATCTTAGGTTGAGAGTCCCCATATGTGAAGACTCATTCCTGCTTGTTCCTGGAGATAGCACAGTTACTTACCTGTAACAGGTGATCTCTGGGAACAGCAGGAATAAGTCTTCACAACCCACCCACCTCCCCTAGGAGTTGTATCTCTCTATCTATCTTTCCTTTCCTCTCTCTCTCTCTCTTTGTCTCAGCTATAAAACTCAACTGAGGAGAGACAGTTGGAAAGGCGGGAAGGCAGCACGCAGGCGCTGAGGGATGCTCCCAAAAGCTTTCTGATTGGACGCTGGGGAGCGTTCCCGTGCAGGCTCCGTCGGTACCGACGTACCCATATGTGAAGACTTATTCCTGCTGTTCCCAGAGATCACCTGTTACAGGTAAGTAACTGTGCTAGACGTGCAGGTTTTTACACTCGCGCCCTTGGTCGGTGTGGTTGTTGGAGTGCTTTGACTTGGCAGAAGCCATTTTCCCGACCATGTCAAAACTGCCTAGTGGCATTAAGAAGTGCACCCAGTGTGGTCTGCATGACAGACCATCACAACTGGTGCCTTCAATGCCTTGGGCCCGACTACAAGCCCTCGACCTGTGTTCTCTGTTTACAGATGACGTGCAAAGGGCTGAAGAACCGGAACAGCAGTGAGAATTTGGTTCCGAGGCATCGATCCTGACTTTGACACCCTTGAAGGGCCCCCACTGAGGCTTTGGCTTCGCGCCGGGGTCTGGCTCACTTGGAGTGGAGAGATCATGGGGCATTAGAACAGTGGCTCTCCTTTGAAGAAGAGCGCCCCCAGAAGGAAAGGCCTTCGGCGTCGAAGGGTGATGCCAACGCTAAATCCCATGGACATTGTCATCAAAGCCCTTGTGATTCCGAGAATGAGAGCCGGGAGCAGTTGCCTCCTGAGGCCCAGGAGGGATGGCGTGGGACTCACGAGACTGTTACTATCAAGGAGTTCCCGCCGAGTAAGCCAGTATTGGTGTCGACGGTTGCAGTGCCAGTTCTGCCGACATCGGAGACATCGCTCCTTGCAGAGAGTATGCAGGCCTTGGAGCATAGCCTTGCTGCCTTCATGACTCAGCAGGCTCCCAAGGAACCGGTCACCTCTGGTTCTTTAGCACAGGTGACGGTCCCACCATCAATGGGTGCCTCGCCTGCCAAGGTGCAGCCCTTTTTGGAAGCATTTTCCATCTCGGGCAGTTCCATGAACACTTTGCTCCCACTCGATACCAAGGGTATCGCCACTGAGCCCATCGGGGCCAAGAGTTTCCTTGACTCCACCTGAGCACTATCGCTAGGGGTGTCAGTCAGAGAGGCACTTTGAATTCCTCTCCAACACCAACACTGAATGGGAGACAGAGGAGGAATCACCAGAAACTGACACTGTGACCTTCCCTCCGATCCCTCGCCCCCACTCGAGTGCAGGTTGTCTCCCACCGAGGACCTCTCCTTCCTTGAATTTGTTTGAGACATGGGGAGGGCTCTGCCCTTCATCATAGCAACAGAGGAGGAGCCTCGGGCGGAGGAACTGGAGATTCTCCAATACCTGACTCCCACGGAGGAGGACATCATGGTGCCGGTGCATCCCATTTTAGAAAGGCTTCTCTTTCAAATGTGGATGACACTGCTTATGGTGCCGGCAGTCAGCACATGCTTCTACTCCCTCTACCGGGTGTGCAAGAGTCCTGGATTTGAAAAAGCACAATTGCTTCACATCTCCATGGTGGTGGAATTGGTTATGCACTGGATTAAAAGTTCCAAGACACACTCCTCAGTGTCACTGAGTTGGGAGGTTTGCACCATGGACAGCTCCATTGCCGTCCCGCACAAGAGAACCAAAGCAACACAACGGACCTGCAACAGAGCCTTTGAACTCTATGCCCCATCCCTCTGGAACTCTCTACCAAACCACATCAAGAACAACGGAGATCTCCCTTCATTCAAAAAGCAGCTAAAAACCATCCTATTCCAAGAACATCTCTGAATAGGAACCCCTGTTCTCCTCAAGATCCTCAGACCATAAACTGTCTATCTTGTCAGTCTCTATGTCCATCCAAAATCATTAATGTGGACCCCCCGGTGATGGGCCCCCCCCCTTTTTTGATTCCCCACCCCCTGTTATATGTCCCACCGCTTTGACCCGGTGAAAAGCGGGATATAAATACAGATAAATAAATAAATAAATAAAAGTGCTATCAGGGCTCGATGCTTGTGGCCAGAATCCAGGCATACCAACTGTACTTGGGTATGTACCTGCAGGGAACTAGCAGGGGAGCTAGCTGGTTTCTTGGTGGGTCTTTCTGGAGAACACCTCGAGCACTTCAAGAGCCTGTTGGAGAAAACCAAGGAGTCTTCCAAATATGTCTCCAGGGCTGCTAATGACTGCTTCGAGTCCGTGGCCAGGATGGCTGCGGTGGGCATCTGTGCCCGCTGCCTGGTATAGCTACAATCCTCTGACCTGGAACAAAGGGTTCAGGACAAGCTGGCCAATGTCCCTTGCTGAGGAGAGAATCTCTTCAGTAAACCCATGATGGAGAAGGCTGCTGAATTGGAGATGGAGCAACTCACTATGATCTGCCTTTCAAGGAAGATCGCTGACCCTGCTCAAAAGAAGGCCTCGGGTAAAAAGTATTTTTACCCAAAAAGAGAAGGTACTACGGTTCGTATACCCCGTACCATTCATATCAGCAATCCCAACGGCAAAAGCCCAAGGGTCAGGGCCAGCAGTACCAGAAGCACTAAGGCCCCTAGGCCCCAGCCAGAGCTGCAACCACAGCCTGGTGGGGGGTTTTGACTCCTGCATGAGGATCATGGCCCTTTCCCAGACTCCGTCCCTCCTCAGATGGGGGGGCAGCTAGTATACTTCACCCACAGGTGGCCCATTATAACTTCCGATACCTAGGCCCTTTAGGTGGTCCACGAGGGATACTGCCTGCATTTCCAACAGCTTCCTCCCACCTTCTTTTAAGGATAGTACCCTCTCCAGCAGCACCATCGCATGCTTCTCCAATAGGAGATCCAGGCCCTCTTGGCAGATCGGGCTGTAGAACTTGTTCCACCGTCTCAAGTAGGAAGAGGAGGTTACAAACCCATTCTGGATCTCCACAATCTCAGTCGCTTCCTGGAAAAGGAGAAGTTCAAGATGGTCTTCCTTGGGACACTGCTGCCCTACCTCCACTGGGAAGATTGGCTGTGCACCTTGGATCTCAAAGATGCCTACATGCACATCCTAATTCACCCCATGCACTGCCAGTACCTCTGCTTCATGCTTGGAGGATAGCTGTATCAGTAGAGTTCTACCCTTTGGCCTTGCCTCCACCCCATGGGTTTTCACAAAATACTTGGCGGTCATCATCGCCTTCCTTCGGACCCAGGGCATCTTCCCTTCCCCTTCCTGGACGACTGGTGCAACATTAGAAGAGGTCCGGCAATTTGTGACCCGCACCAGTCAAGCACTGGAGCAACTACCCAAAGTCCCATCTTCAGCCCTATCAGAGTTCATTGGAGCTCTCCTTGACTCTTCTCTAACATAGTAACAGTATATGATGGCAGATAAAGACCATCATGGTCCATCTAGTCTGCCTAACAATGTGACAAGAATAGGTGCACCTGCCGCTCCGTGCAGGTCACCCCTTCCCATGCCTTTGTTTAGGGGTATACACACCGCTCCGTGCAGGTCACCCCTATTTGTTGAGAAAGAGACAGTTTATTTATAAAGGGATCCAGTGTGTCTGTCCTATGCCATTTTGAATTCTGTCACTGTATTTGCCCCCACCACTTCCATCAGGAGGGCATTCTAAGCATCCACCACCCTTTCACTGAAAAAGTATTTTTGATGTTGCCTTTCAATTTACTCCCTTGCAGTTTCATGTTATGTCCTCTAGTTCTGCAGCTTCCCCGTCTTTGAAAAAGGTTTGTTCATTAATACTCCTTAAGTATTTAAAGGTCTGTATCATATCTTCCCTGTCCTATTCTCCTCTAGAGTATACATATTTAGGTCTTCAAGTCTCTTCTCATTTGTCTTCTGGAGCAGGCATCAAATCATTTCAGTCACCTTCCTCTGAACCGTTTCCAGTCTTTTTATATCCTTTGCGAGATATGATCTCCAAAACCGTACACAATATTCCAAGTGAGGCCTCACCAGCGACTTGTATAGTGGCATTAGAACCTCCTCCTTACTGCTGGTAATTTCTCTCCGTATGCAATTCGGCATCATTCTGGCTTTGGCCACTGCCTTGTCACACTGTTTCGCCACCTTGAAATCCGAGGTCCTTCTCTTGATCCGCGCACACCAATTTCTTTTCCCCATTGCATACAATTTCCTTGGATTTCTGCATCCCAAATGCATGACATTGCACTTCTTCACATTAAATCTTAACTGCCAAGCATTAGACCATTCTTCCAGCTTTTGTAGATCTTCCTCATGTTATCCACTCTTGTAAAGTTTTGTGTCATCTGGAAAAAGACAAACTTTTCCATTCAGTCCTTCAGCAATATCACTCACAAATACATTGAACAGTACCGATCCCAGGACCGACCCTTGGGGCATGCCACTAACCACCTTCCTTTCATCTGAGTGAGTTCTGCTTATTATTACCTTCTGTCGTTTGTCAGTCAACCAATTTCTGATCCATTTCACCATCTTGGGACCCATCCCCAGGCTGTTCAGTTTATTGATAAGCCTCTTGTGAGGAACAGTATCAAAGGCTGCTAAAATCTAGGTGGGTTAAATCCTTCGCTGGTCACCCAATCAAAAAAACTCATGCCATTTTCCCGTCAGCCCAGGCCTAGCGTTTAGCTGCCCTGGCACACGAGGTCCAATGTTGCTCGTTGGTCACAGCTCGACAAGTGCGCCTCCTGGGTCACATGGCCTCCATATCACTCCCTTGGCCCGCCTTCACATGCATCAGATGTAGTGGCATCAGTCAATTGACCGTCTCTTGGGCAGCAGCACAGTAACCCCGCCACTCAAAGGATTCCTCTCCTGGTGGCAGGACCAACAGCACCTGTTTGCAGGCCTTGCTGCATCAGAGAGTATTGACGACAGATGCTTACAAACTGGGCTGGGGTGCACACTTGGATGGACTGTGCGCACAGGATCTGTTGTTGAAGGCAGATAGCCTTCATCAAATCAATTTCATCTCCAGGAACAAGCAGGAATGAGTCTTGTGATAAGGAAGCTTATAGCTCAGGAAGGAGCTATAGAAAAGGTGAAGTGACTCTGAACAAGCAACCTGTCAGTTCTGGTAGAAATAAGAAAACAGAATTTTCCCATAAAAGACTACCAGTCCCAGAATGCACCAGGTTTCCAACAGCCATTAGAGGAGCTGAAGTGGGGAAACGTGTGTTCAATCAGGAGGGCTATGAGGTAATCCCTAAGCACTCATCTCAAAGGGCAGGGCCTGATTCAGCACAGCTGTGCTGTATTAGGGAGGAGCACTCATCCAAGCAGAATAAGAGTAGAGTTTATTCTACAGATGACCATCTTCATGATCACCTTGGATATCCAGAGAATTGTCCTCAGTATCCTGAGAATCAGCTTGAGTTTGATCATCAGTTTCATCTGAAGGATCATCAGAAGCAGAAGCCAAACCGGACGGACAGAGAGGGAAAGAGACCCTTTGGAAGAAGGAAGAGAAAAGCCTTTGAGAGGTCTAGAAGAGTCCAAAGCAGTACGTATACTGGGAGGTATTCCAAGGGCCAGCATACACCATTGGACTGGGGAAAGCCAGAGGAATGGTGCTGCAGAGCTATGAATCACCAGAGGCTACCTGTGAGGGAGACGGCTGCACGTGGAAGGGACCCTAAGACCTGTGCCAGAAGGTATGTGAAGAGAGATCCAGTGTCCAGGGATCTGGATTGGAAGGCTGGACATAAGAACTGGACTACATACTGGCCAGGCTATATAGAGAGGAACTCTAGCAGCAATGGAAGCTCAGGTATGAACATTGATCTATGCCCTAGCTATAACCTTGAAAGACAGCAGGGAAACAAGTATTCTCCTGAAAATGCTCCATTGAGAGATTCATCTGTGCCAATCCATGATATTGAACCCATGCTTGTTGAACAAGGGGGAATAATAGCAGATGAGGATCCTGTTTATATGGACTGCTCTCTATCTAAACTCCGTTGGTAACTTTCTGTTATAAAGTACAGCAACCATCACAAAGAAATACAAATTTGTTCTTTAATCTACTCAGAAAAGCTCCTGAAGCAGGGTTTGACCCACACAGTGGAAGGCAAGCCAGCTAAGGGGTTTCAGCTGGTAACTGCTAGCAATTAAGCCTTACCTAATTGCTTGTGAGCTAGGAGAGAATCACTTCTGTATCTATGTGGGAAGTAATCAGAAGTTAACCTGAAAAGAACAGTTTGTTTCTTGCTTTATGGCTTTTCATTTGTTGTTTTCCTGATTTTAACTTTGTTTTTCCAAGTTAACACTGAAAGCAAGTAACCTAATTTATGTGCTACCAAGCATATCTGTGTTGGGAGAAATAACCCCATAAATAAATATCTTATTGGCTTTACCCAAGAGCACAACTAAATTATTGTCAGCAGCTGTGTCTGGTGTGAATGAACTACATTGCCCACAATACCTTGCAAATCATATAGATATATGCACTTGCCAAGACTGTGAAAATTCTCACCCAGGCAGCCGTCTGACAGTCTTCACATATGGGTACGTCGGTACCGACGGAGCCTGCATGGGAATGCTGCCCAGCTTCCAATCAGAAAGCTTTTGGCAGCATCCCTCGCGCCTGTGCAGTGACTTCCCGCCTTCTCCACAGCCTCTCTTCAGTTTTAGTTTTTCCGCGGAGCCGGCAGGACGTCCTCCTGTCACCGCAGAAACTTTTCTTTTTAATTGCTTTAATTACTTTAGTTTTTTGTTTTCTTGTGGTCGCGGCTGTATTTCCCGCTACCACCGGTATCGCCGGTGGATTTTTGGCTAAATTCTGAGAAACGTTTCTTCAGTTTTTTTACCTTAACTTCTTGGGCCTACTAGGCCTTTTTCTTTATGGAGCCTTCTTTTCCTAAGAAGTGCATTCGATGTCGAAACACTTGTTTCTTTTTAGACACCAATAGTTGGTGTCTCAACTGTGTGGGTCCTGACCCTTTTTCCCCTGACTTGTCAGGAGATAATTTTGTGAGGAAACCTTCAGTATTTAGAGTTTCCCTCGATACCGTTTTTTCCTCGGCAGTGAGGGTACCCGGTTTCTCTACTTCACAGGATCAGGTAACCCAAAAACAGTCTGTTAAGACTAGCCAATGCTTGAGTGGTATGTCCCATGCCCAGCATGGTGACGGCTCCGGCCTTACCCTCAAGAACCCATTGGCATTACCCCTGCGGGAGTCTTCGGGCTCCAAAGCGTTAAAGGGGTTTCAGGATGTTCCTGGGGCTCACCCCTCACAGAACATACCTGAGCCATGCGCGGGGGTGGTATCCGCTTCGAGCGGTACCGAGCCTCCGGCATCGGCACCGGTGTCGAGTATTCCACTCTTCACCAGGGATCGTCATCGGGCATCCTTGGTACCTTCGGGACCGATCGATACGCACCGCATTGACTTCCCTCAATCTCAGCCATGCTCCGGGACGGTACCGGCGTCGATCGGTTCCGATACCCTGGCATCGGCATCGAGGTGGACCACCTTACCCTTTGCAAGAGGTGCTCATCGGGTATCCTCGGTACCGTCGGTATCGATCGATGTAACCCAGTCTGCCTTAGTGGTATTGGCATCGCCGATACTGCCATCGGCGTCGGCACCTTCGCAACATGCATCGATAGTATCGCTTACTTCGATGCCGAGTCTTGAGCCGATATCTAGTCTCGAGGACTGCGTACCAACGCATCCCGGAACCGACTCCTGTCGTTTCCAGATAGGCAGTTCCGAAGATCATAGCCATAACTCCCTCATGATCTCGGTACCACTGCAGCAGTTCCCGATGGCTACTTCATCTGCTAATCCTGTATCAGTATCGATGCCTATTCTTGCACCGATATCTACTTTGGAACCGATACCTGGCGTTGGTGCAGTACCCTGTACCACCTCTGGTGCTCAGGCTCTTTCTTTAGCCTTACCAGGGATGGTTCCCTTAGGAGATCAGTCTTTTCAGGCTTTTCTCCGGGATATGGCAACCTTTCTTAATATTTCTATCCCTGGTTGTGATCCTACTCATGGCTCACCGGCACAAATAGAAAATATAAAGTTTCCTTTACATCCTGCTCTGCAGGATCTCCTTCTCAGGGTCTGGAAATCGCCCTTACGACTTCCTCCAGTCTCTACAGACATTGAGGTTCGGTACCGGGGTGCCACCCTCTCCAGGGTTCCAAAAGCCTCAACTTTCTCATCGTTCCCTTGTAGTGGAATCGGCACTGAGGAAAGTTAAGAGCAAGAAGAAGCATTCTTCTTATCCGCCGGGTTGTTCTTCAAGAACACGCGATGCTTTTGGTCGTCAAGCCTTCCAAAACTCTATGCTGGCCTCCAGAGTTCTTTCATATATTTTTCATATGAGTCTAACACTCCAGGAAGTCACAGAGAAATTGTCTCTTTTGACCCCTTTATTCCCAGAGCCCAAGGCTACGGATTATTCCTTGCTCATCAATCACAGCCGGAATATATCTTGGTTCCTATCTCGTGCTTCTATAGACTCTTTTGAGTCCATTAGCAGATCCTCTGCTATTGCCATTGCAGCACGTCGCAGAGCTTGGCTTGAAGCTTCAGACTTGAGCAGATGGGCACAAACTATACTGGCTCATTCTCCTTGTACAGGAGAAGGTCTCTTCAATAAGGAGGCTTTACGTCAGGTTGCTCAATGCTCCACTGACTCTCCTTCCACTAAAACCATTCTAAGCCACCTCCTTCTTCAAAGAGTAAGAAATGTCCTACCAAACCTTCTTTCCCTAAGAAAAGAAAGTTTCATTCATCTCCTGCGCATCATTCGGCTGTACCTAAACAGGGGACGCCTCAGCCTAGTCTGCAGTCCTCCAGTTCTGGCCAGTCTCAGCATTCCCAGCAACCATAGGGGCCGGGAATTGTAACTTACACTTCACTTCTACATATTAGAAGTTTATTCACTGTGCTTTTCTTTTCAGTGTACTAACCTGACGGGGAAAAATTTTTTGTTCAGGGACAACACACTTCTCCTCTTCTTACTCTCTAGAAGAGCAGTTGCAACTATCCCCTGATAGTTTCTATCCCAACTGGACATTTTTTCCTTCAGTTGACTTACCCTATGGGTACGTCACCCTCCAATCACTTGAGGGTTACCATACTGAACAGCTTCTCTGCCAAGCTCGTTCCCCAGACAGGGAGAAGAGATATCTCCTCTCTTTTCTTGTCTGTTTTTCTTTATTCAGCACAGGACAATCTCTCTGCTGTTTCCGTCAGCAGCTCTGACTGCAGGAGTTACAGTAATTGTATTACTGGAACTTTTTCCAAGTTCCAATCCCTTGTTCAAAATTTTGTCTAGCCTCAGTAGTGATTCCAAACTATCTTGGATCCTCCTACTCGTTTAGGCTTTCTCATATTATTCTAACCATCTCCTCTCCTAGGATATGGCAACACACCTGACTTCAGTCAGTTTATCTCATAACTCTCCTGCACAATGCTCTCTGCAGTCTTCAGAGAAGCTTTCTACTATGAGGGCCTTGCTATAGAGCATTGACCTTGTCTCTGAAGTTTCTCTATTAGTAGGGAAAAACTTATAAACCCTTCCTATGCCTGTGAGGGTTCTCCACACCCCCTCTAGCCTGGGGTGTTAACACAAGATATCAGTTATTCTGTGTGAAAATTCAAGGCTTCTGTTTACGCATGCTACCTCTGGGTCCTTCCATAGGTCCCTCTGGTATCTTCCCTGCGTTTTTCCACATCTACCATGTCAGTGTTCTGTGGCACTCCCGCCTTGTTCTTTACAGATTCATATGTTCATCTGTTCTCACGCGAACATCACGGTTATCTGCTTAGATTGCCTTTCTGCAATCCATGAAAATAGATTCTCTATTCATATCCCAAGTGGGTTCACCCTCTTGTAGAGCACAGAATCTTTTTCTTTTATATTCCCCAAGTACAATTATGGGGCTGGGTGGTAAACGTGTATCTTCAACCTCTTGCCTTGTATGTAGCATCTCCATATATGTCTACATACCTATATCATTGCTCTGGGGGTGCTAAATCAAACCCCACAAATTTACATATCTTCAGGTATATCATATCTATATCTATATATATCTTTGATATATTTCACCACCCATATCCTAATATACACATCTGAACATATGTATATATGTATATGTATATATATATATATATGTAAATATATATATTTTCCAGCCACATGTATATATCCCTATATATATATGTGTTTGATAAGGGGCCTCTTAAGGGTTGATCTGTCTTACACACTATCACCCTTACTGTCTACACTACATGTTTTACCTCCTAGAGGTTTTAGACAGTCTGTCGCCCTACGTCCCATGCCATCTTACGATGCAGAAACTCTTTGGTGCTAACATCTCCATTTTTTCTTTAAGTCCATGAAGCATCAAGCTTCAATATTTTTCCTATCTCTCGCCAGCTAGGAAAAACAGTGTACCTCTTTATCTTGAGTACACAACTGTTTTCCGTGGGAATAGGGAATTTTTTCCAGTTCCCCTCTTCCCGCCACGACTGGGCTAGTTGTCCAACTCCGTCAGTCTTCTTCCTTTAGTCCTCAATGTTAATGACCTTATGCCTAAAGGAGTTTTCAGCTTTTCCCATAAAGCTTTCCATTGAAGACCTGACGTCAAATCCTACCCAGTTGACACCTGGATCATCTACTACCTCCAGGTCTGGACCTTCATCCTCACTGCTGAGAGGTCACCTTGAAGATTCTGCTACTGCTTATCCAGTAGACTCCATCATGCTTTCTACTTCCTACAATACAATAGGTAAGCTGCATATTTTAAGTGTACATTAAATGTCTTTTAATGCTACTCATTATGTCTACCAAGGACTCCTGTAGTTTGTACAACCCTCTAGTCCTTGGCTATGCTGTTCTTTCCTCACAGCTCCTTTATTGTCAACTCCTACCCTCCATCCCACATTGGATGCCGGGGATTCCTGGAGTCAAAATGCACCCCTGATCCAGGCACTTGCATTTTTTATGGGATCTCCCCCTGGCATCTCCAGCTAGGGAGTCCCCATATGTGAAGACTCATTCCTGCTTGTTCCTGGAGATAGCACAGTTACTTACCTGTAACAGGTGATCTCTGGGAACAGCAGGAATTAGTCTTCACAATCCTCTCACCTCCCCTAGGAGTTGCATCTTTTTTATCTTCTTCCTTTTCTCTCCTCGCCTTTGTCTCAGCTCTGAAACTCAACTGAAGAGAGGCTGTGGAGAAGGCGGGAAGTCACTGCGCAGGCGCGAGGGATGCTGCCAAAAGCTTTCTGATTGGAAGCTGGGCAGCATTCCCGTGCAGGCTCCGTCGGTACCGACGTACCCATATGTGAAGACTAATTCCTGCTGTTCCCAGAGATCACCTGTTACAGGTAAGTAACTGTGCTTTTGAGCTCCGGGCCATTGCCAATGCCCTACGAGTGTTCCGGCAACAGCTCTCCAATAGTTTCCCCCAAGTTACCTCCATGTTAAATCCCTGTTCTATGTAGACGACGGTCTAATTTAACTGACCAAGTGTTATATTGTTCAATGTAAACCGCACTGATGACAAAGAGCGCGGTATATAAGAGATGTTAAATAAATAAATCAGGTTGTCTTTATCCAAATGGACAACCAGGTGGATATGTTCTACATCAACAAACAAGACAGCACACAGGCTTGTACCTCTTCTGCTGGGAAGCAGTCCGTCTCTGGAAGTTTGCCTCCATGTACAACATGCTCCTCCGGGCGATTGACCTACCAGAGGAGCTCAATGCGCTGGAAGATCAACTCAGCAGAGTTCTCCAACTGCACAAATGGTCTCTCAATAGCTGGGTAGATGACTGCATCTTTCAGATGTGGGGCAACACATCCATGGACCTTTTTGCCATTCCTCTCAATGCCAAGCTGCTGCAGTTTTGCTCCAGGGTACTCTGCAGCAATCTGATAACCTCCTTCTGGATTGGAGTGATGGCCTTCTCTGTGCCTACCTGCCACATAGCCTAAGGAAGCCCTAATGGCTCATATCCATCCAGCCAATCCCATCCTCAACTTCTCACCGACCAAACAGCCAGTATGATCATCCCCTTAGATGTGGCCTTGTGAACGCTCATTCAGCCTGCAAGAAAATTCACATAATTTCTGACTACATACAGAATCACGATCTAGATATTATGTTTGTCACAGAATCCATGCTAATAAACCAGCTAACAACTGCAATAATGACCCTCCATAATTGCTCAAGACCGAATCGTAGAGGGGGAGGGTTATTCATCCTCTTTAATAAATAAATAAATAAATAATCTCAACCTCGGTCATTTCATCCCATGTCACAAGCACTATTAACACACTTCTAGTAGAAAACAAGCACATGACAATATGTCTGACATACAGATTGCAGAACTCCGACAATGATGAACTCTCATCTCTTCTGGACATAGTATGTTCCTATTCCAGTAACCTTTTATTCTGCTTGGAGATTTTAACCTCTACTCAATACCCACAGCACATGCCATTTCTCTCCTAGATGCCTTGAATGCGATGGATCTCACCCAGATTATAACAGCTCCCATGCACATAGAGGGAAACAAGCTAGACCTCATATTTCTCCAGGACCAAGCAGGAAGTCAGTCCTCACATATGGGTGACGTCGGCGCCGATGGAGCCCTAGTGCGGAGCATTTCCCCAGCTTTCAAAGAAAGCCTTTGGGAATGCAGCGGGCATGCGCGGTCCCCTTCCCGCCCAAGGATGCCATCTTGCTCAGTCTTCTTTTTTCCGCGGAGCCCGACGGACGTGTGTCGTTGTCACCCGGTAAAAAGTTGATTTTTCCTGCGTTGGATTCGTGGTTTTTGCCTGGTTCGACACCGGTTCTCCTTCCCGCCTGGGCCCGGTATCGACCCGGAGCGAGTTTTTCGTTTTTTGTCCTTCATGACTAGCGCTCACGCTTTTTTCTCTTTTTCACTGGCAGCCCGGTCTTTTGACCTTGCAGGGGCCCTTTTTCCCCTGATGGCTGCCAGCGGGTTCAAAAAGTGTGATCGGTGTAAGAAGCTAATGTCTCTCACCGATACACATGACTGCTGCCTCTGGTGCCTCGAGCCCGACCATGACCCGGTGGTCTGTGTCCTGTGCGACAAAATGTCCTCTAAGGCGTTGAGGAGCCGTCAGCATCAGCGTGAAAGGCTCTTTTCTGACTCTGCGTCCGGCCGGGCCCGGACTTCGTCAGAGGCCTCGACTTCTCGGGAGTCCGACCCCGAGCACCGTCGAGGCTCCTCTGAAAGGGGGTCTCCTTCTCGGGAACACAGAAGGAAGAAGAAACCCGCGAGGGCGTCGTCGGTGAATGCTCTTGGTCCCTCGAGGGCCAGGTCACATAGCCCCGACTGCCATCCCGGGTCCTTGGAGTCGGAGAGGCCTGCCAAGTTGCCTCGAGTGGAGCCGGAGTCCCCGAGTCACGTGAGTGCTGTTGTCCTCGTAGACTCCCCTCCAGGGGAGCTGACATTGGGCCCAACCCCGTTGGGGCCCGAGTCGGGGGCTGCTGAGTCTTCTGAGCTGAGTCTCAGGTTGACGGACTTGGAGAGCAGCTTGGCTGCCTTCATGGAGCAACAGCGGGTACTGATATGGTGCATCTGCCCCGACCACCGGGACCTTGACGTCCAAGTCGACCCCGGAGGCCGAGCCAATCCTCGAGTCGATGCTGTCTCGAGTCGATCCTTGGCCAAGTTCTCCCTTGGCCTCCCACTCGGGGCTGAGGTCATCGACGCTGGTGCCCTCGGCGTTGGGGTGGATGGCATCGGTGTCTGCCCGGCCGGAGCCGCTCGATTCCTCTTTGGAGGGGTCGGAGTGGGAGACGGAGGACAAGGAGTCCGAGCCTCGGAGATGGTCCCCACCGGAGGATACCCGGTTCTCGGACTTTGTGCGGGACATGGTCAAAGCCTTGGCCTTCCCCGAGGAGGAGCCTCGAGCCGAAGAACCCGAGGCCCTCCAGTATGACTCTCCGCCTAAGGAGGCCTTTACTGTACCGGTTCCTCCGATGCTGGAACGGCTGCTCTTCCGCATATGGGAGGCACCGGCCTCGGCGCCGGTTCTCAGCAAACGGGTCGATTCCATTTATCGAGTCCGTAAGAGCACTGGGTTCCAGAAGGCACAGCTACCGCACCATTCCATGGTTGTGGAATCGGCCATGCATCGTCTCAAGAGTCAGAAGATGCACTCCTTGGTGCCCCCTGGCCGGGAGGCTCGGAACCTGGATGCCCTCGGTAGAAAGTGCTTCCAGGGCTCTATGCTGGCTTGCCGTGTCCAGACTTACCAGCTGTACATGGGCATGTACCTCTGAGACCTGGCAAAGGAGATTGCCGGGTTCTTAACTGGCCTCTCCGAGGAACCTTTGCAGTGGTTTAAGGCTTTGTCATCCGGGATTCGAGAGTGCTCAAAGTTTATCTCTTGAGCAGCCTATGATGGCTTTGAGGCTTTGGCCCGAGTAGCTGCGGCCGGCATCGGTGTACGCCTTCAGGCCTGGCTACAGTCATCGGACCTCGAGCCATGGGTACAGGACAAGTTGGTCGATATCCCTTGCCAAGGTGAGAACCTTTTTGGCAAACCCATGGCTGAAAAGGCTGCAGAACTCGAGTCTGAGACTCTCACCAGGACAAGGCTGTCCAGGAAAACTCCTGCCCCTTCTCAGAAGAAGAAGGGCTCGGGGAAAAAAGCCCTTTTACCCGAGGAAGGCTGCTGCCTACAAATCCTACCCTCAATTTCAGGCCTCTACAGCTCCCCATCAGGGTCAGCAGGCCAAGGGGCAGGGACATGGGCCCCGTAGGCAGAAAACCCCCAAGCCATCAGCTCCAGCTCCTGCACAGCAGGGAGTGGGGTTTTGACTCCCACTGCATAGCCTCTCCTCCTCAGCTGGCTCCTCTCAGCACAGGAGGCCGGCTGACACTGTACGCCCACAGGTGGTCAGCCATAACAGGGGATACCTGGGTACTGAGCATAGTCCAAAAGGGCCATTTGCTCCACTTCAACCAGTTACCCCCCTCCTATTTTCCAGGGGAGCCTCCAAGACTCCCTCTGCACAGTAACCTCCTCCTTCAGGAGTTGGCAGGTCTTCTGCAGGAGCAGGCGGTGGAACCGGTGCCTCACCGCCTGATAGGGCGAGGCTTCTATTCCAGGTACTTTCTGGTACTAAAAAGGACTGGAGGCCTCAGGCCCATCCTAGACTTGCGAAATCTCAACAAGTTCCTGGAGAGGGAAAAGTTCAAGATGCTTACCCTTGGAATACTGCTGCCCTACCTCCAGCAGGGAGATTGGCTATGCTCCTTAGAGCTGAAGGATGCTTATACTCACATCCTCATTCATCTAGACCAGTGTTCCCCAACCCCCGGGCCGTGGACCGGTACCGGTCCGTGGATCAAACGGTACCGGGCCGCCCGAGGAACTTTAAATAATTTCACTGTGGGTCCTCCCGCCTCCTGATTGGCCGAAAGGCAAACCCCATGCCATTGGTCGAGGAGGAGGCGCCGCGGGAGGACTGAGGACAAATTAGTAAAAATGAGTATGAAACAGACATCGTTAGAAAGTTTTCTTGGGAAGAAAAAAAGGCCCAGTGAACAGACAGAAGAAGAGCCTTCAACATCAAAGAAATATGCAACCTTTAACAGACAATACCATGAGTCCTATTTGAAATATGGATTTATCGGGACAGGTGATTCCCACGCACCAAAACTGATCTGCATAGTTTGCGGCGAGAAGCGCTCTAATGAGGCAATGAAACCTTCAAAACTGCTTCGCCACTTGACCGCCAAGCACCCTGGCATAAAAGACAAGCCCCTGGAGTATTTTGAAAGAAAAAAACGGGAGCACGAAGCACAGAAGAAATTTATGAGGGCCACCACATCAATAAAGGAGAATGCACTGAGAGCATCATATTTGGTGGCTAACCGCATTGCTAAGTCTAAAAAGCCATTTACTATCGGTGAAGAATTGATCTTGCCCTCCACTAAAGACATTTGCCGTGAACTTCTAGGAGAGGCTGCTGTGGAAAAGGTAGCACATGTGCCTTTGTCAGCTAGCACTGTGACTAGGCGCATTGAGGAAATAGCCGGAGACATTGAGGCACAATTGTTGGAGAGGATTAATACATCACCGTGGTATGCACTCCAGGTTGATGAATCTACAGATATCGACAACAAGGCACTACTACTTGTTTATGTGCGATATCTATATCAGGAGGATGTGCATGAGGATTTGTTATGTGCACTATCTTTGCCAACCAACACCACAGGAGCAGAACTGTTCAAGTCACTGGATGGTTATATATCAGGAAAACTGAAATGGTCCTTTTGTGTCAGCATATGCACAGACGGAGCTGCTGCCATGACCGGACGACTGTCTGGTTTAACTGCTCGGATTAAGGAGGTTGCACCTGAGAGTGAATCTACGCATTGTATCATTCACAGGGAAATGCTGGCAAGCGGAAAAATGTCACCGGAATTTAACAGCGTATTGAGTGATGTCGTTAAAGTTATTAACCACATTAAAGCACACGCACTTAACTCGCGCCTGTTTGAGCAGCTTTGTGAGGAGATGGACGCAGAGTACAGATGCCTTCTCTTATACACAGAAATAAGATGGTTATCCAGAGGAAAATCGCTAACCAGAGTATTTGAATTACGAGAGCCATTGCAAAGATTTCTCTCAGAAAAGAAGTCACCGCTGGCAGCACATTTCAGTGACAAGGTATGGGTCGCAAAACTGGCTTACCTGTGTGACATATTCAGCCTGCTCAATGAACTCAATCTGGGCCTTCAGGGGAAAATGACAACTGTTTTCAAGTTGTCAGACAAAGTAGCTGCATTTAAAGCCAAACTGGAGTTGTGGGGACGGCGCGTGAACAGAGGCATTTTGGACATGTTTCAGACATTAGCGGGGATTTTAGGCGAGACTGAGCTTGAACATTCATTCTGCCAGTTGGTGCACGATCACCTGTCTTTGCTTTTAAAAGAGTTTGAGCGCTACTTCCCAACCACAAAAGACCCACGAACTGGTAAGGAATGGATTCGCGACCCATTTGCCAACAAATCAGGCGAATCTAGCATGTCTATGCAAGAAGAAGAACAACTGCTGGAGATTGCAAATGACGGTGGCCTTAAAACTACATTCGAGACAACAACTCTACCGGTGTTCTGGATTAAAGTCATGGCGGAATATCCTGAGATTGCCACCACAGCACTTAAATCCCTATTACCATTTCCGACAACCTATCTGTGTGAAGCGGGGTTTTCTGCAGTGACAGCAACCAAAACAAAACAATGGAATAAACTGGACATAAGCAACACACTTCGGGTGTCATTGTCTTCTATTACCCCCAGATGGAACCGTCTCGTTGCAAAGAAACAAGCTCAGGGTTCTCATTGATTTGGAATTCTAGTGAGTTAAATAAAATAAATCACTTTATATTCATTTTTTGGTGTAGCTGTATTTTATTTTGAAGGCATGTTTAAATACAATTAAATTAAAATTATTAAATTAAAACAAGCGGGCCACGGAAAAATTATCAAACGTTTACCGGTCCGCGGCGATAAAAAGGTTGGGGAGCACTGCGTTAGACTGTCTTTTTTCTCCTGAATTTATTTTAGCATTACACAAAGCCTATCTGTTAAAAATGTCTCAGCCTGTTGTAAGCCAGTCTGCGGTGCCTCAGGCAGGTTGTTCTTCAAAGGACTCTAAGGTATCAGACCCCGGGGAAAGAACCTCGGCGCAACAGCCGAGTGGGGACTTCCTTACAGAGGCGTTAGACCTGCAGCTCTCTGATCCTCTTCTGCCTGAAGAGGGGGAAATTTTATTTGAAGCGGGTCTAGATTCTTGGCCCATGGACTTAGAGGAAGGAGAGCTGGGGCCCGGTGAGGACCCCAATGTTTTCCGAGTATTTCGTAAGGAGGAGCTGGGAGCTCTGATTAATCAGTCTCTAGCTGCTTTAAATATTGTGCCTCCTGCGCTGCAGCAAGAGCTGCTGGAGGATCCCTTATTGCAAGGGTTTAAACCGGAGCAGCAGTTTTTCCCTATGCACAGGGTAATCAAACAAATGATTGAGTCAGAATGGGAATGCCCAGAGGCTAGCTTGAGAGGTGGACGTACTATTTCACATCTCTACCCGGTTCCTCAAGAGGAGAAGGAGTTGCTTCGGATGACTAAGGTAGACACGCTAGTGTCGGCAGTCACTAAGAAAACCACGATCCCAGTGGAAGGGGGGGCAGCCCTTAAGGATGTTCAGGATCGTAGGTTAGAGGCGCTTTTAAAGCAAGCTTTTGACGCTAGCGTGCTATCTTTGCAAGCTTTGGTTTGTGGAGCATATGTGTCCAGGGCTTCTATCCATTGGATTTAAGGGGAGCAGTCCGTGGTAAAACAGGAAGATCCGTCCCCGGAAGGGGCAAAGCTGGAGTCGGCGGCAGCTTACCTCACGGACGCCTTCTATGATTTGGTTAGAATATCAGCAAAATCTATGGCTTCAGTTATTGCTGCTAGGCGATTTCTTTGGCTGTGGAACTGGGCGGCGGACGTGTCATATAAGTCGCGCCTCAGTAAGCTTCCTTACAAGGGCAAGCTGCTTTTTGGGGACGCTTTATATAAGATTGTTAAAGATTTGGGCGATTCTAAAGGTGGTCACCTTCCAGAGGATCGGCCCAGACCGACAAAGACCAATACGGTGCAGAGAGGTCATAGCAGAGACGTTCGTTGCTTCCGTGGTTCTCGGTTTGTTCCTTACCAAAGGGGTCGCTTTCTTTCCAGGGGGCAATCCTTTTGAGGAGCCAGAGGGTTTGGCAGGGGTTTTTTCAACACCCAGCAAGCCTGTTCCAAGAAGCCACAATGAAGGGACGCTGGTCCAGGCGGAGGTTCCAGTAGGGGGACGTTTACATGAGTTTCTCTCCGCCTGGACCACCATAACTACCGATCTCTGGGTGCTGGAGATCATCCGCGAAGGGTATGCTCTGGAGTTTGCATCTCCTCTGGCGGATGCTTTTGTGTTGTCCCCCTGTGGGCCGCTTTGGAAAAGGCAGGCAGTCAACAGAACTCTGCGGCGTTTGTTACGGCTGCAAGCCGTGGTTCCAGTGCCTCTAGATCAGTGCAGGTTAGGCCGATACTCGATTTACTTTGTAGTGCCCAAGAAGGAAGGAACGTTTTGACTTATTTTAGATCTCAAGCACGTGAACCGTTGTTTGAGGGTTCCTCGTTTTCGGATGGAGACCCTGAGGTCGGTTATTCGGGCGGTAAAGTCAGGGGAATGGCTTTCTTCCATAGATCTAATGGAAGCTTATCTGCACATTCCAATATGTCCGGAACACCAGCGGTTTCTGCGGTTTGCAGTTCCCATGGGACATTTTCAATTTCGGGCGTTGCCTTTTGGTCTGGCTACCGTGCCTCGGACCTTTACCAAGTTAATGGTAGTTGTAGCGGCGGCTCTTCGCAAGGAAGGAATTCAGGTTCATCCCTACCTGGACGATTGGCTAATCCGGGCAGGTTCTCGACAGGAGTCTGCTGCGGCGACGGCGCGAGTAGTGCAGTGCCTGGAACACCTGGGTTGGGTTGTCAACCAGGCAAAGAGTGAGTTACTGCTGGTGCAGCGGTTGACTTACCTCGGGGCCTTGTTCGACACAAGAAGCGGAAGGGTTCTTCTCCCACCGGACAGGGTCTGGAAGCTGATAGCCCAGGTCGACGCCTTCCTTTGCCTAGCGGCTCCAACAGCTTGGAAGTATTTACAGTTGTTGGGCTCGATGGCCGTAGCCTTGGATCTGGTTCCGTGGGCCAGAGCTCACATGCAGCCTCTACAACACGCCTTACTCTCAAGATGGTCTCCGCAAGTTCATCCCCTGTCGCAACGGCTGCTGTGTCCGGAAGACGTCCGAGTCAGTCTACAGTGGTGGCGAGTTCCAGCGTGCCTTCAAGCAGGAGTTCCTCTGCAGGATCCGGACTGGGTCTTAGTCACTACAGACGCCAGCCTTACCGGTTGGGGGGCTCATTGTCTCTCTCGGGTCGCGCAGGGGACCTGGTCGGCGGAGGAGAGCAGTTGGTCTATCAATCGTTTGGAGCTGCGAGCGGTTCGTTTCGCGCTTCTGGATTTCTCGGATCTACTCGAAGGTCGAGCGGTGCGAGTGTTTTCCGACAATCTAGTGACTGTGGCTTACATCAACAAGCAAGGGGGCATGGGCTCTGCGCAGTTGTTGCAAAAAAGTCAGGTTTTGCTTCAATGGGCGGAATTGCATCTGCTGGCAATTTCGGCAGCTCATGTAGCGGGAAAGGACAACGTTCAGGCCGATTTTCTCAGCCGTCATCACCTGGATCCTGGAGAGTGGGAGCTGAATTGGGCTGTGTTTCACGACATCACGATTCGGTGGGGTCAGCCGGTCATGGATCTCATGGCAACGCTGTCCAGTGCCAAGGCGTCCCGATTTTTCAGCAGGCGCAGGGAGCACATGTCGGAAGGGCTAGACGGTCTGGTGCAGCCCTGGCCGGCGGGGAAACTTCTGTATGTGTTCCCTCCTTGACAAACAAAGGGGGCGAGCAGGATAGAAGGTCACTAGCACTTTATTGATGAACAACCCCAACGCGTTTCGGCAGGTGCCTTCATCAGGGGGCTAAAGGACTGCAAAACCAAATAAAAACATATAATAAAACAACATTAAATACATAATAAAATAATAATTATAATGATTATAGTAAACATACATAATGATGAATGAAAACATCCATGTATGATCACAAATAAAATATACTTACAGATTGTACTGCTAGTCATGTGTATACAGAAAGCGCATAAATAATATGTGACCAATAGTACACTAGAAACAGCTGAAAAAAACATAATAAACGCGTTAAAATGTGTATTTTAACGCATTTATTATGTTTTTTTCAGCTGTTTCTAGCAGTACAATCTGTAAGTATATTTTATTTGTGATCATACATGGATGTTTTCATTCATCATTATGTATGTTTACTATAATCATTATAATTATTATATTATTATGTATTTAATGTTTTATTATATGTTTTTATTTGGTTTTGCAGTCCTTTAGCCCCCTGATGAAGGCACCTGCCGAAACGCGTTGGGGTTGTTCATCAATAAAGTGCTAGTGACCTTCTATCCTGCTCGCCCCCTTTGTTTGTCTTGGACTCTCTGCGAGTTTGGTGCTCTTTTCTGTGTCTTTGTGTTCCCTCCTTTGCCATTGATAGGACGGGTCATTCAGAGAATTTCGGATTACAGCGGCACGGTGATTCTCATTGCTCCGGATTGGCCCAGGCAGCCCTGGTATGCGAATCTGATTCGGCTTCTCGTAGCTCCTCCTTGGAGGTTGCCAGCACGGATCAATCTCTTGAGCCAAGGTCCAGTGTTAATGCCGCAAGTGGATCGGTTCTTGCTTACGGCTTGGCTCTTGAGAGGAAATGATTTCAGCGTAGAGGGTACTCGAGGGCTGTGATCGATACTATGTTGACGTCTCAGAGGCGATCGACGTCGTTGCCATATGTTCGCGTGTGGCGCATTTTTGAGGCGTGGTCTAGAGAACAGGGCTTACAACCCGGCGCTGCAGGTTTACCAGAGGTTCTGGCGTTTCTTCAAGGGGGCCTAGAACGGGGTCTAGCCCTAAATACACTGAACGTTCATCTAGTGGCTCTTTCTTGTTTTAGAGGTTGGGTGCAAGGGTCTTCTCTCTCTTCGCACCCGGATGTTCAGAGGTTCCTCAGGGCGGCTAGGAATATCTGTCCGCCTTTGCGTATCGTGGTGCCTCCGTGGGACTTAAATTTGGTGCTTGAGGCCTTAACGTGGCCACCGTTTGAGTTGAATGGTGACGAATGTCTACGAGAACTTTCCTGGAAAACGGCCTTTCTAGTGGCTTTGTGTTCGGCTACGAGAGTTTCGGATTTGCAAGCGCTCTCCTGTAGGGAGCCGTTTCTGCATTTTTCAGAGGAGAAGGTGGTTCTGAGACCCGTTCCTTCTTTTTTGCCTAAGGTGGTCTCAGGTTTTCACATGAACCAAGCCGTTTCACTGCCTACCTTTTGGTCTCGGGGGACAGTAAGGTGAACCGGGCTCTGAGGAGTTTAGATTTAGGGCGCGTTTTGCGGAAGTATCTTCGTAAGACGCAGTCCTTTCGGAGGTCTGATCGATTATTCGTTCTGTTTGGAGGTCCTCGTAAAGGTCAGGCGGCTACAAAGGCTTCGATCGCTCGTTGGGTGAAACAGGCGATAGCGGGGGCTTATGAAGCCAGGGACAAGATGCCCCTGAGGGAGCTTAGAGCGCATTCGACGAGAGCTCATGCTACTTCTTGGGCCGAGTTTGCCTTGATTCCGCCCGCAGATATCTGTCGGGCGGCGTCCTGGTCCTCGCCCCATACTTTCACAAAGCATTATAGGTTGGATGTGCAGGCCCGCACGGATGCGAAGGTTGGGGCCTCGGCCATTGTAGCAGGGCTCGCAGGACCCTCCCCAGTTTAGGTACTGCTTTGGTACTGCCCAACTGTACCTGGACTGGCCCAGAGAGACGAAGAGGAAGGAGAAATTAGGCCTTACCTGCTAATTGTCTTTCCTTGAGTTCTCTCCAGGCCATTCCAAGTCCCTCCCATTTGATCTGCGAGCAATACGGTAGCTTTGGAAGTTTTTCTAGTCTTAGCGTAGTGGAACTCCACGTTTACAGATGACGATTGGATTGACTGGAAGAGGATATTGGGGTTTGCTGGGGAGATTTAGCGATTTAAAAAAAAAATTTGAGCACTGTTTATACGTTAGTGTTTTCATAAGGAGCGCTTCTTCTGTACTTCTCAGTTTGGTTCCAGTAGGTAGACACTGGTTTGTTATTTTGGTCTGCTGCTTTTACAATAGGTAACTGGCTTTCTGACACCAGGGGGAGCTATAACACCTGCCAGTAAAAGTTTCAGCATTCAGTCCTCAGCTGCTGGAGGAGACTGACTACCCAACTGTACCTGGACTGGCCCGGAGAGAATTCAAGGAAAGACAATTAGCACGTAAGGCCTAATTTCTCCATCTGACCCCCAAATTACCTTCCTCCTATCGATCTATATCAAGCATTCCACTTCTTGCTAAGATGGTAGAAAAGGCAGTCCAGCTCTAGCTATAGAATTTCATAGATACTTCCGCCCCCTTGGACCCACAGCAACATGGTTTTAGGCCAGATCATGGCGTAGAAATCCTGCTAACCTCCCTAATTAATACTCTACTCACAGGAATTGAGAATCCTAAGCAGGGTTTCATACTCTTCTTTCTAGATATAGCAGTGGCCTTCGATTCACTAAACCATAAAAAGTTAATATCCAGACTGATGGAGCTTGGAATTAGTGGTACTCCCCTCTCTTGGTTCATATCCTACATCTCAGATCTTGTCTTCCAGGTCAAGGTAAAGAACAAAATTTCTAGATCAATCAAGCATCAACAGGGTATACCTCAGGGATCCCCCTTGTCCACCCTGTTATTCAACCTATACATGCAACCAGTCTGCAAGCTTATTCAAGAATACCACCTCAACTACCATCTATATGCAGACAACGTGATGATCTATGCCCCCTTTAACTCTAAAAACCCAGATTACTCTGCTCTAAAAGATTGTCTGAAGAGAGCTGTAAGATGGTTAAGAGAGCAAAACTAGATGACCAACTGTAACAAATCTGAAGTCCTTACCATTACTCGTGACACCTCATACTCCCTTCCCCCCCCCCCAATGTATTTGAATGTGATGACATGACTATTCCGATCAAAAAGGAAGTGAAATATCTTGGAGTGATCCTAGACCTGTGACTAAACATGCAGACACATATTAAGAAGATGGTATCTACTGCTTATTACAAAATGAAAGTCCTTAGTAACCTCTTCCCTCTACTGGACCACAACTTTTTCCGCACCATATGTCAGACCATTATTATTCGACACCTTTATTTTATTCTCCAAGGACTCCCCGAGCTCACTATCCACGCACTACAGCTAGCTCAGAATACCGCAGCTCGATTAATCACAGGAGCTGTACAACAGGAGCATATCACTTCAATGCTCAAAAGCTTACACTGGCTACCTATACCATCCCATATTAAATATAAGGCACTAATGACTACATTTAGGAGTGGAGGAGTGGCCTAGTGGTTGGGGCAAGGTACTTCAGGCCAGAAGGTCGGGGGTTCAAATCCCAATAGAGGACAGCAACCTTGGGCCGGAAGGACTGGGGTTTCTAGTCCTACAGGTGCTCCTTGTGGTCTTGGGCAAGCCACTTAACCCTCCATAGCCCATGTTCCCTGTAAAATAGTTATCTCCAAGTTATAATGCCCTGTTCAATGTAATTTCAGTTTGTTCAATGTAAAAGCAGTGATGCAGAATAGCGCGGTATATAAGAGAATGTAAATAAATAAATAAATAAATAAATAAATTTAAAATCATATACCTCCAATCAGCTGATTGACTCTTCTCACTGATACAGAAAACTCTGGAATCTAGATCATGAAGACAATCACATCAAAACCTTCTTGCAGTCCCCTCCCAAAAGACTAGAAGTCTACTACTAACCTGCCAGAGAGCATTCTCAATGTACGGTCCAACATTATGGAACTCATTGCCTTCTGAGCTCCGTTCAACAAAAGATACTTCAGATTTTAGAAAGACGTTGAAGACACTACTTTTCTCAAAACATTTTGGACTAACTACTGAGTAGACTTTCCAGTACACTAGCTGGATGCTCATACGCAATGGACAATCATACACAAATCTCAGAGTATAACCTTAACCTTAACCTCAACCTTGAAATTGTAAATTAGATTGTATCATAGTTGGCTAATAGCCTTACAATGTATCATAGTTTGATGAACCAGTTCAATATAACATAGTTATTCTTAACAATTTATCATAGTTTTGTACAATAGATCATAGCTTGTTGACCAATGTAATTCACTAAGTTCAATGTGTTAACCTCTCTGTTCCATGTAGAATGATGAGTTAATTGTAAACCCCTATGATACCCTGAAAGGCGGTATAAAAAAATCAATAAATAAAATTAGTGGTCAAGACTCTCTTCAAACTGCAGTTGGACAGAGCCACCATGATACTCATAGTGCCACATTGGCTCAGACACCCCTAGTTTCCCCTGCTGCTTCAACTCTCCTGGAGGCCGCAGATTCCTCTCGGCTATGCCCCGGATCTGCTAACTCAGGAGGAGGGTACTCTCTTCCATCCCATCCTCAAATCCCTATTGCTAATGGACTGTATGCTGAGCAGATAGCTCTTGCAAACTTCAGTTTCCTGACAGATGTTGAAGATATTCGTCTTGCATTCCGCAAGGGCTCCACTAGATGTGCCTATGCTTTTAAGTGGTGCAGATTTTCAGTCTGGTGTGCGTACAGGGATTTGGACCCCTTCTCTTGCTCTGTGGAGGTGGAACTCTTATTTGCTCCATCTCCCTAACTCTGGATTGAAATCTAACTCAGTCAGAGTGCACCTCAGTGCCCTGGCAGCTTACCACCATCCAATAGCAGGTAAGCCTCTTTCTGTTCATCGTCTCATTGGACGGTTCATGAGGGGTCTTTTGTTGTCCTATCATCCAATCCGGTCACCACCGGTTACGTGGGTCCTGAATGTTGATCTTGGCTAACTGCTTGCTCCACCCTTTGAGCAGCTTACCCCCTGCCCTCTCAGATTTCTTACCTGAAAGGTTATCTTTTTGGTAGCGCTCACTTTGGTACGCAAAGTCAGTGAGTTGCAAGTCCTGGTAGCACATCCATCATATATCAGGTTTCACAAAAATTGAGTGGTTCTCCGCACTCATCCCAAGTTTCTTCCTAAAGTGGTTTCTGCTTTTCACCTCAACAAGGCAGTGGTCTTTCCCACCATTCTTCCTGAGCCTCACACCAAAAGGGTTGAGGCCTCTTTTACACACTTTAGATTGTAGGAGAGTGCTGGCTTTCTATCTGGAACACACTAAAGCCCACCGCCGCTCCCCCAGCTCTTCATCTCTTTTGATTCCAACCGACTGAATGTCTCTGTCTCCAAACGCACCATCTCCATTTGAGTGGCGCACTGCATTTCCTTTGCTTATGCCCAAGGCTGGGCTCAATTTGAACTGCCATGTCATTGTGCACAATGTCCGAGCTATGGCAGCTTCTGTAGCTAACCTCCACTCTGTTTCCGCAGTAGAGATTTGTAGGGCTGCTATGTGGTTATCTGTCCACACTTTTCACAGCATACTACTGATGTGGATTCCCGGTGTGACAGCAACTTCGGCTGGCACCTCTTTGGGAATTGATGCAGCTCCTTCCCACCAGCCCTTCTGTCCAACCATGCTACTGTAGAGTCAAATTGATGTTGATGCCTCTGCTCGATGCTGACTCTCGGAATCGTTCAGCGTTTTTCTGCTGTTCTTTCTGGTTTGGTTTTCTGGTTGCCTCGTTAGGCTGTTTAAAGATTTTTTTGGTAGCTTGGGAGTCCCACATGTGAGGACTAACTTCCTGCCTGGTCCTGGAGAAAGCATAGTTACTCACCTGTAGCAGGTGTTCTCCGGGAACAGCGGGAATCTGTCCTAACTACCCTTCCTCCTTCCCATGGAATGGTTTTCTTTTTTTAAGCTTTATTAAGCTATATCATCATACTGAGGTAAGATGGTTCTTTCAGGCGGGAAGACAGGCACACATGTGTGGTTGACCTTCCAAAGGCTTTCTCTGAAAACTGGGGAGCATTTCCCATGCAGGCTCCGTTGGTGACATCACACATATGTGAGGACTGATTCCTGATTCCTGCTGTTCCAGGAGAATACCTGCAAGTGAGTAACTACGCTTACTCCTACCTGTCCTTATATATACAGTTGTGGTCAACATTATTGGCACCATAGCAGTTTTAAAACCCCCTTAATGTCGAATATCCCCTAAAAAAACAAAAAGTGGCCAGTGAAATGGCTTTGGACCACTGTTCCCTCTAAGCTGTGTGCGTGTGCGCGCGCACACACCTCACCGAGCGAGCGCACATACTTTACAACAGAGCGCACAAAAATTACGGTTCTGATTCTGATAGAAAACAACACAGACGTCTTAAAATGTAAAAGTTCTTATGCATTTATGGTTTTCACAAGTTCTACAATGTTTTCTAGTGCAATCAATGTGGTGTACATACTGTATTCTGATGTGTAGTCAAATTTTAAAGTATATAACTCCGAGTGTCGTTATGTGGCGCACAAAAATTTAACCTTCCTTCAAAAGCTGCACAGCTGATATTTTATGCGCACACAGCCTACAGAAAATTAGAGGGAACATTGCTTTGGACTATATATGTACACATATTTGACGCAGAAAAGAATCAAATAAAACAATACCAGTTAAGAAAGGAAATAGTATAAAAACTGGGACATTGCCAGGGCATTATTATTCTAGAATATTAACCTACTATGTCGCCCACATATATATTCCACAATACAAGAGAAACATACATTCAAACATACATATTTTTGTTGGAATTTTCACCTTGAAGGAAAAACCTTCTCATGGTGCAATATTCCTTTTTATTCTTTTAATTAGGGACGCAACCCTATCAAAGGTATTAAGGATATATTAAACTCCTCAACACCAACCGGTTATCATCCTGTGCAGTAGATATAAAATCAGTTTAAAAAGTCACTTATCTGGATGTAATCATTCAACGGCTCAAAAACGCCCATCCACTTCTTATCGCATTCCACAACCATTATCTCAGTGTCCACGCACTTGGCGTCCTCCCAGGCGAAATCACTCAGAACGTGGAGCCTACTCAGGCGATGCAGCCAAATATAGGGAGAAAAACATCCCTAGTGACTTTTAAAGATTTCTTTCAAGTAGCAACCATACGAGGCCCTTTCCTCGATCCAGTAACCCAACGTTGTATCTGTTTCAAGCAACCGATTCTCCTGGTTCTTTCTCAAACTGTGTTGCTCCAAATATCCACCCCGGAAGCTTTCAATTTTAAACATCCCGGCGTGGACACATGACCAGTCGATAACCAATGGCCATTGACCTTTTCTGAACCTCAACCAGCCCCCTACACAATACTCCACCAATCCAAAGTAGCATTTAAACCGTGAGGTGCTACAGAGTCCAACTTATACACCCAAAATTGTTCCCAATAGGCTAAACAGAACATTCTGTCTCCCCCTCTATCATTTAGTGGAGCATGATCCACCACTCTCCACCGCAAATCAGCAAAAACATGATGTTTGTCCTGACAATGTGATGCCATCGGAGCTGTCAAAACCCCACCATTTATCCGAGAGCGATGCTCTTGAAGCCGTTTCTTCATTGATCTACTCATCCTGCCAACATATAGTAAATCACATGGACAAATTAAAACATATATTTATTTATTTATTTTATTTGAACTTATTTTTATACCGCTTCTTCCAGTGATCAGCAGCGGTTTACATTTCAACATTTAAATTCTGCATATACAGCGTTTACATATAACAATAGGGAAAGCAAAAGTCGAACAAAATTTTAAACTATTTACAAAGAGAACAAGTATGTTTATCTAACTATGTACGGGATATTTACAATGGCATACTGGGAAAAATATATATATATGACAAATGGTGTCAAACAAGTCGTATGAAATTTACTATAAAACTTTTGATGGTTCACTGGATGTTCCCAAATATGCCCTTCCAAGGTTGATTCACAAAAGTCGCAAGTAGAGCATTTAAAATGTCCATGAATCCCCATTTCCTGGCACCGATTGTCATTATGTACCACCCAATCTGCAATATTTCTACCTCTTTGAAAAGCTATCATTAATGGCTTTGCAAAACTGGAGTGTAATGATAAAATCGGCCAGTGGGTCTTCATGATCCGCATCACTTTTGTCGCTCCAGGCATATATGGTAAAACCCCCACATAAGAAGAGCCCATTTCTCTGGCTGAGCCAGAGTCTGACCTATCCCACCATTCCCCATAATTATACCGGGCTCTCTTATATGCCCGATTTATGAGCTCCAAAGGATATCCCCGTTCCAATAGTCGGCTCTTCAATTGTGAGGCTTGGATCTTAAAATCTTCTACTGTGGAACACAACCGACGTAATCGAATAAACTGACCCACTGGTAAACCCCGCTGTAAAGGACCCGGGTGGAAACTACGATAATGCAATAGAGTGTTTTGTTGCACTTCCTTATGGTATAAAGTGGATCCTATTTCAGAATGCTCCTTATATAATCTAATATCCAAAAAATCAATCCCCTCCCTATGAAATGTGGGTGTAAATTGCAAGTCCATCGACAACAAATTTATCCTTCCTGATCGTCTCTCCAGTTTAGTCCCGGACCTCTGGGTTGTCCACCTTAATCAGCAGCTTGGAGACTGAGGAACCTTCCTCTTTTGTGATGTCATCTGTATATCCTCCTGGAAGCCTCCTTCATCCACCAGTTACCTCAGTCTCAAAGCAGCTGAATAGGTCGGTGAGCCGGGGGTCCGGACTCACTGGAGGAACAATTGAGGATAGTGTAGAGATAGGGTTTTGGTTAGTGAGGAATTAAAAAAAACAACAAAACCTTCAGGTGATTGGAAGAGCAAACCTGGAAGTTATGAGGGAGAGCAATTAAGCTTTCTGCCTTAAGTTGACGGTGCTCTTGCTTTAGATGTGCTGTAGGCTCTCCTCCAAGCTGGTCAGCTCCCCTTCGTCTCTGCCGTGTGTTCGGCTATAGCCCCGGAGGACACAGATCGCAGTACCTCAGGAACCGGAGGCTGAAAAGGAGCGGTGCACAGCCGGCGCTCTGCAGAAGTGGTGCCTGTGTATGCGCCTGGTCTGTCCGCGGTGATCGTCCGGTGCGGAGCGGTCCCGTGGTGCACGACGTCTCACCCGCTCTCCAGATTTCAGGTCGGAGGCGGAGAGCGAGCTCAGTCAGCTTGGCCCTTGATGGCGGAGGCCCGGAGAGGTAAGAAACCTTGGGGGGAGCCTTCCTCTTCAGCGTGTTTTAGGCGCGAAGGGAGGTATCGGCCCAGTAAGGTGGGCTAAGCGCAGGAAGCACACAAGCAGCTTCGCGGCCTGCAGAGTACCCGGTTTCAGGGAGGGGAGTCTTGATTTCAGTGCCTCTCCTCCATTTCTTGTTCTCGGTGTTAACTGGTTGAAAAAAAAAAAGACAAACGGTTAAGAATTATAAGTCAGTAGTGCATTGGTTTTTGCCACTTGTTCTGGTAGTGGTACCAGAGCAGGTAATCCCAAGGGTCGCCTCGCATCCTGCACAGCGCGGCCATGCCCTCTAAGCCCCAGTGTTTCATCTGTGGGGCTAGAAAAGGCTCTGCGGATGCTTCGGGTGTATGTAAGGGCTGCACCAGAGAAGCCGTGGCCGGGGTGGAGGCGGCAGAGGGCAAGGATGTGAGCCTGGAGACCGCATTGGGTCCCACAGTCGCACAGTCCTCGAGTGCTTCCCTAGGGGAGCCAGTGGCAGGGCCGTCGTCCGCCCCGGACGTTCCAACGCAGGCTTCGGCTTGGCCCAGGGGACTGGAGTCCGTTTTTTCGGCGGAATTTGTGGCTCTCCTGCAGCTCACAGTGGCAGCCTTACCGCAGGTTCCGCCGAAGGGGTCTACCAAGGGTCGCGGGCTGAAGAGGCTCGCAGCAGGGCCCCCTACGGAGGAGCCGGAAAGGCTCAAGAGACCGAGGACAGAAGGCGAAATCACTGATCAGTCGCTTGCCTCAGAGGGGCAACTGTCTGAGGAGGAAGGCAGGTGCGTGGACCTCGACGAGGAGTTGGAAGAAGGAGAGCTCGAGGATAAGGAAGATCAGTCAAGAGTGGTGCGTGTCTTTCGCAAGGAAGAGTTGCCAGCTCTCATTGCAGAAACGCTGCATGCGCTAAACATGCCAGTACCAGGGTCAGCGGAGGATGTGACCCTGGAGGATCCCTTGTTGCAGGTCTTCAGAAAGACACAAAGGGCATTTCTAGTGCACAGAGTGTTTCAGGAAATGATACAAGAGGAGTGGAACGCTCCCGAGGCCTCGCTGAAAGGGACCAGAGTGATGAGCTGACTTTACCCTTTGGTGGAACAGGATAAGGAGATTTTCAAAGCTCCCAAGGTGGATGCAGCTGTGACGGCGGTGATAAAGAAGACCACCATACCGGTTGAGGGCAATGCTGCCCTCAAGGATAGTCAGGACAGAAAGTTGGATTCCTTGCTACTTCAGGTCTTTGACGTGAATGCCCTGTCTCTCCAGACGGCCATCTGTGGAGCCTGGGTGGCCAGAGCCTGTCTGCGTTGGGCGCAGCGGGTTAGGGATGGACAGGAAGGCAATACGGCCGAAGATGCTTCGAGGCTGGAATCCGGAGCTGCCTATCTCGCGGACCTCCACTATGATCTGATGCGAGGCATGTCAAAGAGCATGGCATCAGCCATTGCGGCAAGGCGGTGTCTTTGGCTTCACAATTGGGCGGCAGATAGTTCCTCGAAGGCACTCCTAAGTAAGCTTCCTTTCAAGGGAAAGTTGTTTGGGGAAGAGCTGGAGAAGTTGGTCAAGGATCTTGGGGAATCTAAGGGGGGTAGATTACCCGAGGATAAACCCAAACCAGGACGGGCAGCTCCCGCGGGTAAAGGTCAGCAGCGGGATTTTCGCCGGTTTCGCTTTCAGAGATATGCTCCAGGTCAGCAAGGAAGATTTCTCAACAGAAACCAGGGGTTTCAAGGATTTCGTGGAGCAGGAAGGGGCTTCGGTGCTTCCTCCTCCTCCTCCTCGTCCTCCAACTTCAGAAAGTCACAATGAGATCAGGGGGGCCCAGGCGTCTTTGGTTCCAGTAGGAGGGCGGTTGCAGGAATTCTCAGCCGCCTGGGCCCAAATCACCTCAGATCAATGGGTTCTGGAGGTAATCTGAGAGGGGTATGCTCTGGAGTTCCAGCGCCCGGTACACGACGCTTTAGTACTGTCTCCCTGCAAGTCGCGGGACAAATGCGCGGCGGTAAGGGAGACAGTGCGAAGGCTATTGGATCTCAGGGCCATAGAGCCGGTGCCTCTAGACCAATACGAGTGCGGTCGATATGCTTATGTTTATTGATTTTCTTGACCGCCCTTCAATGGTAAGCAGAGCGGTTTACAAATGAAAATAAATTCATACTCCATCTATTTCGTGGTGCCAAAGAAGGACAGTGGATTTCGTCCAATTTTAGATCTCAAGGGGGTGAACCGTTGTCTGCGTGTCTCTCATTTTCATATGGAGACTCTGCGATCGGTCATTGTGGCGGTGCGGAGAGGAGAGTTCCTCACCTCTCTCGACTTCTCCGAGGCATATCTGCACATTCCCATTCGTCAGGAGCATCACAAGTACCTCCGTTTCGCCGTCCCATTCGGATGATTTCAGTTCCGAGCATTGCCGTTCGGTCTAGCGACGGCACCACGCACATTTACCAAGGTAATGGTGGTAGTGGCCGCGGTGTTGCGCAGGGACGGAATTCTTGTGCACCCATACCTGGACGACTGGTTGATACGAGCAAAGTCGGAAAGCGAAGGCAAGAGCGCGACGGTCCTGGTGGTGTCCTTTCTGGAAAGCCTCGGTTGGGTAGTCAATATGGCAAAGAGCCAGTTGGTTCCCTCGCAGTGTCTGGAATACTTAGGAGCTCGCTTCAACACAAAGGTAGGTCAGGTGTTTCTTCCTCAGAAGAGGGCGCAGGCACTACGCAAGCTGGTCCGAAGATTCCTCAGCTGCACAGCACCCACGGCTTAGCGGTATCTGCAGCTGTTAGGCACGATGGCGGCAACAATAGAATTGGTTCCCTGGGCAAGGGCACACATGAGACCATTGCAGAGAGCCTTGCTGAGGCGCTGGTCGCACCAGTTCGACCCCCTGTTGCGGAGACCTCTCTGCGCAGCAGAGATGCGGGTCTCACTGCGGTGGTGGTTGCTTCCCGGGTCCTTGGAGAAGGGGAAGCCGTTGGAGGGACCTGCTTGGATGCCGCTAACGACGGATGCCAGTCTCCTGGGTTGGGGAGCCCACTTCCAGGGACAGTTCGCGCATGGTCAGTGGTCGGCTCAGGAGAAGTCTTGGTCAATAAACAGACTAGAGTTGAGAGCCGTGTTCCTGGCGTTGCAGAGCTTCCAGGATTGCCTCAGCGGATCTGCGGTACGAGTGTTCTCAGACAACGTGACGGCGGTAGCTTATGTCAATCGACAGGGAGGAACCAGCAGTGTGGCGCTGGAAACCGAGGCAGAGGCCCTCTGCGACTGGGCAGAGAAGAATCTCTTAGCGTTGTCGGCAGCTCATGTCGCAGGGGTGGACAATGTGGAGGCTGATTTCTTAAGCCGGGTGAGGGTGGATCCTGGCGAGTGGATTCTTCATCTGGAGGTGTTCAACATGATCGTCTGTTGCTGGGGGGCGCCGGTGATAGACCTCATGGCAAACTTCCAGTCCGCAAAGACCAGTCGCTTCTTCAGCAGACGCAGGGAAAGAATGTCGGAGGGTCTCGATGCGCTCATTCAACCCTGGCTGGAGGAGCAGCTTCTGTATGTCTTCCCTCCGTGGATTCTGATAGGCAGAGTACTTCAACGAATAGAGAGGTTCCGAGGGCGGGTAATTTTGATCGCCCCAGATTGGCCCCGGAGACCGTGGTATGCGGATCTCATGAGGCTCCTAGCAGCAAAGCCGTGGCGTCTTCCAGTTTGACCGGATCTCTTATTGCAGGGTCCTCTAATCATGCCGCACGTGGATCGGTTCTCGCTTACGGCCTGGCTATTGAGAGGGCGCGTTTAAAATCGAGAGGTTATTCGACCGCAGTTATTACCATATTGTTGAAGGCCAGGAAACGTTCTACTTCTCTGGCATATGTCAGGGTCTGGAGAGTTTTTGAAGCAAGGTGCAGCGACAGGAAGTTCGAAGCACTGCGGGCTTCCATTCCGCAGATTCTGGAATTCCTACAGCACGGGTACGACAAGGGCTTGTCTGCCTCTTCGCTTAAGGTGCAGGTGGCCGCCTTGTCGTGCTACTGAGGCAGGATTGGTAGCCTTACGCTCAGGGGGCACGTAGATATCAAGCCCTTCTTACGGATGGTATCGCTTCTAAGGCCTCCGGGTAGACATATAGTTCCGAAGTGGCATCTTCCGTTCGTGCTAGTGGCGTTGGAACGGGAACCATTTGAACCCCTGAATCGGGCTTCTCTGAAGGATCTCACCCTAAAGGTTGTGTTCTTGGTGGCAATCTCTTCCGCGAGAAGGATATCAGAACTGCAGGCGTTATCCTGTAAGGAACCTTATCTTACATTCTTTCACTCTAAGGTAGTTTTGCGGCCGGTGCCAGCTTTTTTTACCCAAAGTAGTGTCGGCTTTCCATTTGAATCAGGTCATCTCCTTGCCGGTGTTCACTGGGGACACAGGGGGACCACTCACCAGGAAGTTGGATGTCCGGCGAGCGTTAAAGAAGTACTTGAGTCACACAGTGAGTTTCCGCAAATCCGAGAGGCTCTTTGTTCTATTTGCAGGGCCTCGACTGGGAGAAGCGGCGTCAAAGGCCTCCATCGCTAGATGGATTAAGGAGGCAATTGCGTCAGCGTACCTGTTGAAAGGTAAACCAGTACCGGAAGGGCTAATAGCCCATTCCACTACAGCTCAAGCAGCGTCTTGGGCGGAGTTTCATTTAGTGCCGCCTGTGGAGATTTGTAAGGCGGTGACTTGGTCCTCGTTAAATTTGTTTGTGAAACACTACTGACTGGATGTGCACTCGAAGCAGGATGCGTGTTTCGGTTCGGCTGTTCTTCAAGCTGGTATACTAGGTCCCTCCCGTTAACTTACTGCTGTGGTACATACCCAGAGGTCCGGGACTAGACTGGAGAGATGATCAGGAAGGTGAAATTAGACTTACCTGCTAATAATTGTTCCTGGAGTAAATCCAATCTAGTCCTGAGTCCCTTCCCAGTGTGCATTTCCTAAGGATCGATGCCTAGGAACTTTCAGGATGACAGGTAAGACGCTCTTCTATAACATTTGGAAGCGTTCTGGGGAGGGTGCGGATTATATTTTTTTCCAATCAGGGTGAGGTACGGCCTCAGCACATTTAACGTTAGAGTGTTTAGTTAGCGCATAATGCCATAAATTACAGGTTCTTTTTTCATATTCAAGTTAAGTAGTTTTTGCAGAGATTTCTTACTAAAGGTAAGAGAAGTTGAGCTTTTTGGAATACTTACTTGTTGCTCTGGTGAGTCTGCTTTGTCAACAGTGAACTGGTGGATGAAGGAGGCTTCCAGGAGGATATACAGATGACATCACAAAAGAGGGAGGTTCCTCAGTCTCCAAGCTGTTGATTAAGGTGGACAACACAGAGGTCTGGGACTAGACTGGATTTACTCCAGGAACAACAATTAGCAGGTAAGTCTAATTTCACCATACAAAGAACTCCTGTAATGTCTCCTCAGTTGCAACCCAGAAGAAAAAAATGTCATCAAGGAATCTAGTCCACATACGGATGTGACGGAACCACTCAGAAGGGTAGATAAATCTGGACTCAAAATCCGCCATGTAGAATGTAGCTATCGAAGGCGCCACTGTGGCTCCCATCGCAATACCATGCACTTGTTGAAAAAATTGACCCTCAAATTGGAAAAATGTTTTTGTCAATACCAGTCGCAACAGACTAATGACAAAGTCCTTTGGCAATCGAGCGGGTAAATTAAAAGGAACTGGCATGACCATATTCAAGGCTGCCTCTTGATCGATGTTTGTATATAGAGCCTTTACATCCATAGTCACCATGAGCCAATTCGACTTATCCCCCGATGTGTTTTATTAACTTTGACAAAAAATGAAATGAGTCCTTCATATAAGAAGCTATCGTTGGTAATAATGGATGAAAAAACACATCACAAAATTGTGACAAAGGCTCCAAAAGAGAACCTCGGCATGACACAATCGGACGGCCTGGTGGATTTTGAAGATCTTTATGAATCTTAGGCACCATGTATAAAACAGGTGTAACCGGAGACACTTTGTTCAAGTATTGATGTTCCTTAACAGTAATCCATTTCTTTTTTAGAGCTAGATCTGTCCGATCCTTAATCTCTTGCTGGAGAAAATTAGACGGATCTTCCCTCAATGGTTTATAATATTTCTCATCCAATAAATGTAAGTTAATCACATTTCGATAATAATGAATATCTTGCACCACCGTTGCACCCCCTTTGTCAGCTGTGTACGTATTATAATATCCCTACGGGCGCTTAACGATTTCAATGCCTCATACTGGTTCTTCGTGATATTTGAAAATGAAGCAGTTGACACCTCTTTTTCCACAAACAAAGATCTCTCAATACTAACTTCTGAAAAGTTTCAACTGTGGGATCAATAAGTCCAGGAAGGATCCATTTTGAAGGATTCCTAACCAAAGAGGTCTCAGTCGTCTCTGACATATTTGTACACGATTGAAAAAATTGTGAAACCTGTATCTTTCGAAAAAATCTAAATAAAGCAACCCTAATATGGAAAGGGTCATAAACAGAAGAGGGGACAAACGACAGACCCAATTGCAGCACTTCCTCCTGATCTCCCGTTAACTCCAAACCGGATAAATTGATTTTGTGTGTGACCTGGTGGCCGGTCCCCTCCAACCTTCCTCGGGGCAAAGGGGCCGGTGTGTTTGAGGGCGGCCCCTGAGAAAAGGACGCTGAGATGATCCCCCTCTGGAGTGGTCATATTTCGTAGAAGAAGTAGTAGTATTATCCGAGGAACTATTACTTTCTTCGGTTGTTTCCTCAAATGTTACTTGTCTTTTTTTTTTTTTTATCTGACCGTAAAAGCACGAGAGATGGCCATTGGTTATCGACTGGTCATGTGTCCACGCCGGGATGTTTAAAATTGAAAGCTTCCGGGGGTGGATATTTGGAGCAATACAGTTTGAGAAAGAGCCAGGAGAATCGTTGGCTTGAAACAGATACAACGTTGGGTTACTGGATCGAGGGAAGGGCCTCGTATGGTTGCTACTTGAAAGAAATCTTTAAAATTCACTAGGGAAGTTTTTCTCCCTATATTAGGCTCCACGTTCTGAGTGATTTCGCCTGGGAGGACGCCAAGTGCGTGGACACTGAGTTAATGGTTGTGGAATGTGATAAGAAGTGGAGTTGATGGGCGTTTTTGAGCCGTTGAATGATTACATCCAGATAAGTGACTTTTTAAACTGATTTTATATCTACTGCACAGGATGATAACCGGTTGGTGTTGAGGACTTTAATATATCCTTAATACCTTTGATAGGGTTGCGTCCCTAATTAAAAGGATAAAAAGGAATATTGCACCATGAGAAGGTTTTTCCTTCAAGGTGAAAATTCCAACAAAAATATGTATGTTTGAATGTATGTTTCTCTTGGTATTGTGGAGAGCATTATTATTGGCATACTTAGAAACAATTTAAATCTGTTGGAAGAGAAGAACCACATACCCACTGCAGTAAAATTAGATGCTCCTATGATTAATTGTCAGTATTCACATGACTTGAATCAACAAAATGAATGATGACTTTAATGTTTAAATGGCCACATTCACTCCGTTTCATTTTTAGTATGATAAAGACGAGAGCTGCCTGAGACCATCAAAAAAGCCATTATCACCAAACATCAAACTTCAAAGGGGTACAGGGCCATCTCTAAAGACCTTGGAATTCTTGTGTTTACAGTTTGCTATGTTATTAAGAAGTTTTCTGCTCATGGAACTGTCAAGAACCTCCCAGGACATGGTGGGAAGAGGAAAATTAATCCAAGAAGTCTTTGAAGGTTTGTGCAAACTACTGGAAAAACACGACATACAGCATCCAAAGAGCTTAAAGCTGACCTGGAATAATCTGGAGTGGTGGTTCAACTCACACCATACGCCGCACACTGAACAAACAAAGAAGAACTTCATGGGCGAAGGCCAAGGAAGAGACCCAACTATTCATAAGAACATAAGATATGCCATACTGGATCAACCAAGGTCCATCAAAGCCCAGTATCCTGTTTCCAACAGTGGCCAATCTAGGTAATAAGTACCTAGCAGTTTCCCCAAAAGATACAGGTTCCACAATGCTTGTATTGGGTCAAGCAGTGATATCCTGGGTCCCTTTTAATAATGGTTTATGGACCTTTCCTCCAGGAACGTGTCCAAACAGCTTTTGCTACATTCTCCGGTAACAAATTCCAGCGTTTGATTACACGTTGAGTGAAAAAGTATTTTCTCTTATTAGTCTTAAATAGGTTACCCTGTAGCTTCATTGCATGTCCCCTAGTCTTTCTGTATTCTGATGACGTAAACAATCTATCTACGTTTACTTGTTCATTCATTAATTTATAGACCTCTATCATATCTCCCCTCGGCCATCTCTCTTCCAGGGGCCCTAACCTTTTTAGTCTCTCTTCATAGGGTTATCCTTACAGTCCCTTTACCATTTTGGTGGCTTTTCTCTGTACCTTTTCTAATAACGCTATATCCTTTTTAAGATACGGCGACCAGAATTGCACACAATATTGATGTTATAAGATGTTCTATGTAAAACAAACCCTGCTTTGTTGATTGTTTATTGTAAACCGCAACTGATCTCTGGAAGATGCGGTATATAAATGCGTGTTAAATAAATAAATAAATAAAATAAATGATAAGAGGCATTATAATATCCTTTGTTTTATTTTCCATTCCTTTCATTATGATACCTAGCATTCTGTTTTCTCTCTTGGCCGCCGCTGCACACTGTGCGGAGTGTTTTAATATGTTATCCACGATGACGCCTAAATCTTTTTCCTGGGTGGTGTTTCCTAATGTGGAACCCTGCATCATGTAACCATAGTCTGGGTTGTTCTTTCCTAGGTACATAACTTTGCACTTGTCCACATTAAATTTCATCTGACATTTGGATGCCCAGTCTTCCAATTTATCAAGATCCTCTTGCAATTTTCCACAATCCTCATGGGTTTTAACAACTTTAAATAGTTTTGTGGCATCTGCAAATTTGATAACCTCACTCGTTATTCCCATTTCCAGGTCATTTACGAATATGTTAAAAATCAGCTGACCCAGCACAGATCCATGGGATACTCCACTATTCACCTTTCTCCATTGGGAAAATTGGCCATTTAGCTCTACCCTCTGCTTTCTATCTTTTAACCAGTTCCTGATCCACAATAGTATACTGCCTCCTATCCCATGACTCTTTAATTTTGCCAAATGTCTCTGATGAGGGACCTTGTCAAAGACTTTCTGAAAGTCCAGATACACTATATCAACTGACTCACCTTTGTCTACCTGTTTATTCACACCTTCAAAAAAACATAACAGATTAGTAAGACAGTAAGACAAGATCTTCCTTGTCTAAAGCCATGTTGGCTGTCTCCTATTAAGCCATGACTATCTACATGTTCAGTAATTTTGTCCTTTATGATGGTTTCTACCATTTTTCCCGGTACTGACGTCAGGCTCACTGGTCTGTAGTTTCCCGGATCACCCCTGGAACCCTTTTTAAAAATTGGCGTTACATTGGCCAACCTCCAATCTTCAGGTATTACAGATGATTTTAATGATAGTTCACAGATTACGAATAGCAGGTCTGCAATCTCATATTTCAGTTCTTTCAACACCTTTGGATGTATACCATCAGGTCCAGGTTATTTGCTACTTTTCAGTTTATCAAATAGCTGTAATACATCTTCCCGATGTATTGATATTTCTTTCAATTCCTCCGCAGTATCACTTTTAAATAACACTTCAGTCATGGGTAACATCGCTACATCTTCCTCAGTAAAGACTAAAGCAAAGAATTCATTCAGTCTCTCCGCTATGGCCTTGTCCCCTCTTAGTACCCCTTTTACCCCTCAATCATCTAACGGTCCAATTGACTCACAGATTTTTTGCTACAAATGTACTTCAAAAAGTCTTTATTACGCATTTTTGCTTCCACAGCAAGCTTCTTTTCAAATTCTCTTTTTGCCTGCCTTATCAATGCCTTGACAGACATAAAAAGGCACGCCTGTTCTTTGCCCAAATCCACTTTTAAAAACCACAATCCTTCTGGGAAAATGTTCTGTGGGCAGATGAAACCAAACTTGAGCTCTTTGGCAATGCAGCTTATAAGGGAAAATAAACACTCTTCCTACAATTAAATATCGTGGAGGTTCTATAATGTCGTGGGGTTGTTTTGCTACCTGAGGAACTGGAGGTCTGAAACGTATTAAAGGAATCATGAAGTCAGAGGACTACCAAGGTATTTTGGAACAAAATGTGCTACCTAGTGTCAGAAAGCTAGGTTTGGGTCGAAGGTCATGGCTTCTCCGGCAGTACATCCAAAAGTACAAAAGAATGGTTAAAAAGGAAAAAATGGAGTGTTTAAAACTGGCCAACAATGAGTCCTGATCCTAATCCAATCAAGAACCTTTGGAAAGAGCCAAAGTCTGCCATTGGTAAAAAAGAATCCTAGAAACATTCATGAGTTGGAACAAATCGCAGTTGAAGAGTGGCAGAAACTACCAGCAGATAGATGTATGAAACTTATAGATGGCTACAAGAAATGTTTGGAGGCTGTCATCACTGCCAAGGTTTGTGCAACCAAATATTAATGAAGGGTGCCATTAATCCTGTAATTTTGTTCTTTTATTCTCAGAAATTACTATGTCTAAGTTGCACAGATATCTTATTTTTGTTGTATACCTTTGAACATACTGTTAAAATATTATGATGATATACAGTTGGAAAATTTCCAATTATTTCTCAAGATATTGTACATTACATTCATAAATGCAAGGGTGCCAGTAATGACCACAACTGTATTTTAGAGAAGGCTCTATATTCAGTGAGCCTTTTGTAAAATACCTGGGAAATTGTAAACATTCCACTTTGGAGGTCCCTTTTCTCATGTAGATATCCTATTCAAAATAGGGCTTTAAGGGTGGTAATATTATAACAAGGTGCCTAAATTTGGAGGTGGAGAAGGTTCATATTTTAAAACTATTTTATAAAGACACATAGGTGCCGATATGTCTTTATAGAATACTAGCAAAAATCCTGCAGAAATCAATCCTGTTTGTAAAAAAGATGTAAATGTTAGTATATTTTATATGTGTACACCATGTATTTTATAAAATGTGTGTAAATTGCAATTCCTCTTGCATTCTGCCCAAGCTCCAGTTCTCAGTATGCCTACTGTAGAAAGTGATTGGCTTACAGTACACATACTTTTAGACATGGCCTAATTTTATAAGAGCCCATGCATTTTACACACGAAGCTGGTGTAGAAAATTACCCTTGTGGAGGACGATTCTGGTTCCCGCATGTCTGGCTACAGTGGCCCTGCAAAAATCGGACCTGTGGGAAATGTACCCAGTTCTGCTGCCATGGGGTCCGGACGTACCCACGATGGCAGAATCAGGGATTTGGATGTCTGGGCGCTCCCTATATGCAGATGTGATTGGCGTATGGGGAGCTGCCTGTCCAGATGCCAGAATGGCATGGCTGGGGCACAGGAGCCATAGCGTTCTGGCACCATGGCAACAAGCCATCTATCTGACTGTTTGGAATGCCGTCAACCTATGTCTGTACCTGCAGACTGCAATCCTGCCGGCACCAGAGGCCCCCATGGGCTGGATCACAGCTGCAGGGGTACAGTGCGGTTGGTGGCATGGTTTGTAGGAGTGTGCAGCACATGCAGTGGGGACCCCTGGAGACCATTTCCACCTTCAGGGTGGAATAAGCCAGGCGTCCATCACTGCCCCGGGGGACGTACAACCCCACTATTCATAGATCAGAATGACCACCTAAGTGTTTTGTTAATTTATTAAATGTTGATACCATAACTTAAGAATGTAAAAAATAATTAATTGGATGACCTAAATTTGTTAAGAATGATAACTACATCCCTTTAGGTCAGTGATGCTGTTTCTGTGGTTTTCCCGCCCAATCGGGCAACTTTTTCACCTGGGCCGCATTAAAGATTTGTGGGTTTATGGGAACTCCAGGAACAAGCAGGAATGTAGTCTTCACATATGAGTGACGTTGGTACCCACAGAGCCTGCACCCCAGCATCCAATAGGAAAGCTTTTGGGAGCATCCCACTGTGCTTGTGTCGCTGCCTTCCCACCTTCCCAACTCTCCCTACTCAGTTCTTCATTTTCCGCAGAGCCAGCAGAAAGCAAATTCTGTCACCGCTGAAAATTTGTTTATTTTATTTCTTTTGTTTTTTTTCGTGGTCGCATCTGCCTTCCCGTTGATGCCGGGACCGACTACTGTCGGTTCTTTTCTTTTCTTTCTAAAAAGTGAATTAGAACTTTCTTGGGTGCATTGATGCCATTTTAGGCCTTAAGCCTACCATTTTCTTCGGCATAATGGAAAAAACAGCTAGTGGTTTTAAGAAATGTTCTAAGTGTGGCGGTACCTTCTCGGCTACCGACACCCATGACTGGTGTCTCAAATGCCTTGCGCCCGACCATCAGCCTTCAGAGTGTCCTTTATGTAGGAAGATGACAAAGAGAGACCTGCAAAATCGAGCTGCAAAGTTAGGCACACTCTTTGCTCAGATGCAGTGTCTTTAGCATCGACGTCTTCTAGGGCATAGTCTTCCTTTCAAGGATCTCAGGTATCAAAACATAAGTCTGTGAAAACACATTGATCGCCCAAGGTAGATCTCTTTCTAAGAATTGAGATGCCTTAAGCATTGCCCTAGAGGTGGATTGGCCAGCCAAACTACCCTGGCAGGGAGGACCTTTCCTCCAAAGCCATCGAGGGTTCCTAGGATGCTCCCGAGGCCTCCACCTCTGGAGAGCTCCTGGTGCCATGCTCTGGGACAGTAGCCCACATGTCCGGTACCGATACACAAGCATTGGCGGGCTCCATGGATCAGCATATCCTTGTCATTGAGCGCAGCTTGGCAGCCCTACTAGCGGCGTCAGTTCTGATCAAACCCATACCGACGGTACTGTCAACACCGGCCCTGTCCATGGTACCGATGCAGTCTGCATCTGGGTTTGTACCGATCGAACCACTACCATCCATGTCTGCCCTTGAGTCCATCCCTGGTACCAGTGGTTCTTCCAGACAATCTCCTTGATCCGATACTGATTTCGATCGGTACCGGATCTTAGCGGAGTGTGGAAATTGCTCTCGTTGATTCTTCAGATATTCTGATTCATCCAATGAGGAATCAATAGATCCTCTGGTATACTTTGAATCGCTCGGCTATCAATCTCACTCTCTGGAATGCCGCATGTCCCCCTCCTGAGGACATGTCTTTTCAGGAATTTATTCGTGACCTAGGACTGAGAAATTAGAAATCCTCCAATACCCTGCGCTCATGACGAGGCTGCCACCCTTCCGGTTCGCTGCATCTTCCAGGACCTCATGCTCGGGATGTGAGAGACGCCCCTTGCCATCTCTCCCCATATTTGATGACTCGATATTATGTATCAAGTACCAGAGTCTCCTGGATTCCAAAAGACTCAGTTGCCTCATCACTCAATGGTGGTGGAATCGGCAATGCATCAAATTAAAAGGTCAAAGACACATTCTTCGAATCCTCCTGGTAGAGAAGCGAGGACTCTCGATGCTTTTGGGCATCGATGCTTTCAGGCCTCCATGCTTTCAGCCAGGATAAGTTCATTCATACTCTATATGGGTATGAATGGGAGGTTAGGGAGGTTACTAGAGATCTTGAGTCAATGACTCCTCTTCTCCCTGATGATAAGAGAGCTGACTATCTCACCTTGGTGAAACATGCCCAAAATGTGTCAAAGTTTGTAAATAGGGCAGCTTTTGACAGCTTTGAGTATACCAGTAGGGCCACCTCAATCTGCATTGGAGCGTGCAGGATTGCTTGGCTTCAAGCGTCATATCTTGAACAATGGGTTCAAAATAAACTGGGCAATATTCCTTACACAGGTGAAAACCTTTTTGGCTAAGATTGGCAGAGACAAGGCATCTCAGTTGGAGTTTGAGAATACTACCCTATACAGGCTTTCTAGAACCACTGCCAACTCAGCTAAGAAGAAAGCAGCTGCAAAGAAGACTTTCTTCAGTAAGAAGAAGAACTTTTACCCTTACACCCCTGCTTCGCAGTACCAACCTCAGGGTACTCAAAAGAAGAATCAGCCTCCCAAGCAGCAGAAGAAGCCACAGACTCCTAAAGAGCAACCAGCTCCGCAGAATCAACCTGTGCCTGTTTTTTACTTTTTCCTAGAGAACATAGCCACTCTGCCTCTGGAGACCCCCCTCCTTCCCCAACATTGCTGGCAGACTCTGTCACTATGCCCACAGGTGATATCTAATCACTTCAAAGCACTGGACCCTAACCATAGTGGCGGAGGGGTACAGACGTCACTTACAATCTCTGCCCCCCTTCACAATGGTGAGGAAATATCCTTCTCAGCCTCCTCTCACTGCTCTTTTGCTACAAGAGGTCATCTCTCTGCTGTCAGGAGGTGCTATAGAGGAGGTCCCAATATCCCAACAGGGAGTAGGTTTGTACTCTACGTACTTTCTCATACCAAAGAAAACCGGGGGATACAGACCCATCCTGAACCTCAGAAACCTAAATAAGTTTCTTGTCCGCGAGAAGTTCAAGATGGTCTCTCTAGGGACCCTCCTATTTATTTAGCCAGTTTTGTATTCCACCTTATCCTTCAATCAAGGTGGTTAGGGATGGAACGAGGGGTCTACATTCAACAGAGGTGACAAGACATACATATATTTCTAGCGGGTTGTGCCCCAGGTCTGAGATGATGGTGCTTGGTGGGTGTATTGGCATGGGTGGGAGTTAAGGTCCTTGTTCCTATGAGGCCCTGAACAGTGGGTTTTGGGGTATTTTCGGAAGTCCTTGACGTCCTTTTGTGCTCTTAGTTCCTCAGGGAGGGAGTTCCATAGGTCCAGCGCCGAGAGCGAATTGGCTCTTCTGGATGTTGATTTCTTCGTTTTGTGGTATCCGGCTGGGGTGAGGAGTCTATTGCTACCTTGGGTTCGTCTGGGTCTGCTGCTAGTGTCTCTGGTTACTGTGGTTTGTAGAATTTCTGCTGAGCATTGGTGTATGGCCTTGAAGATAATTAGTGTTGCTTTGAATTTTGCCCGTGCCATTATGGGTAACCAGTGCAGCTGTCGGAGTACTGGTGTTATGTGCTCGTATTTGTGCGTGCCTGTGATTATGCACGCTGCGGTGTTTTGCACCAATTGAAGCGGGTGTACAGCATGTTTGGGTAACCCCTGATATAATGAATTTCCATAGTCCAGTATGGGGGTGATGACTGCCTGGCATACTGTGCGGAAATGTTCTTGGCTGAGGATTGGCTTGAGTCATCTGATGATCTTTAAACGGTGGTATGCTTTCGCTGCAATCTTGGTTATGTGGGATTGTAGGTTCAGGTTCTTGTCTATGGTGACACCGAGATACTTTACTTTGTCCTTTGTTGCGATTGTTATGTGTAGTATGTTGATTTCTTGGGGTGGGTTGAATGTTGTGTTCCTGGAAACAAACATTTCTTCAGTCTTATCAAAGTTTACCTTGAGGTTGTTGTTGGCGAGCCAAGTGTTCATATGTTCGAGGCACTCGGTCATTGCGGTTATGTCAGGGGTGCTCAGGTCAATTGGGGTGTACACCCATTATATCGACTGCGTATAGGTGATATTGTATGTTGTGTTGTCTGATGATACTGCATATGGGCTGGATATAGATGTTGAATAATATGGATGAGAGGGCCGATCCCTGTGGTATTCCTTGCGTGGTGGGAAATTGGGCTGATTTCTTCTCCCCGCATATTACTTACTGTGTGCGGTTGCTTAGGTAGGAGGTAAACCATTTCATGGTGTTGTTGCATAGTCCAATTTCTTGGAAGCGCCGTAGGAGTATTGGGTATGATAACGTGTCAAAGGCAGCAAAGATGTCGATGACGATTAGTAAGAAACCGTTCTTTATGTTGTCTATCCCCTTTAGTAGGGTGTCAAAGAGGGAGATGAGCAGAGTCCTCTACGTTGTGATGTGGTTTGAAGCCATGTTGGTGCAAGTCTAGCGGAGCATGGAGGTCCATGTGATCCTGTAGTTGTTTTTGCACTACTTTCTCGATGATTTTGGAGATAAATGGCAAGTTTGAGCTTGGATGGTAAGACTTATCTCCAGAGTCATCCAGAACAATTTCAAGGAAGACATTATCAATACAGGGTCCTGCCATTCGGACTCACCTCTGCCCAAGAGTCTTCACAAAGTGCATGGTGATCGTGGCCGCATTTCTAAGATCTCGAGGGATATTTGTCTTCCCTTACTTAGACGACTAGCTCATAAAGGCAGGAACCTCCCAAGAGGTTCACCTGTCTCTCTCTCGTACCATGCAGGTACTTTTAACAATTGGGATTTGTGATAAATCTTCCAAAGTCCCATCTCGCTCCTACTCAAACACTAGAGTTATAGGAGCTTTAGTCAAGAGCGTTTCTATCTCAGCCCCGCTGTTCTCGTCTCATTCAGCTGGTATTTCAGGTTCGTGTCAGAGATCATCTCACTGCCTGAGAGATGCTACAAGCTTCTAAGTCATATGCTGTCAACAGTACATGTAGTACCACATGCATGCCTGCATATGCACACAGCCCAATGGGCTTTGGCTTCCCAGTGGACACAGGCTTCAGACCATCTCTCAGAGGTCCTTCCTAACATCTTGACTGTGTCACCGAACCTTGAAGAGGTAATGGCCTCATGGAACAACAGCCTGAGCTCCTTTGCACACATACCTAACCAAGCCAAGCCATATGCCTCCAATAAGCAACCGAGAGGCAGAAAACCTGCACGCTGGTACACCACCGAACTACGGACCTCACTACACCTGCTGAGGAAACTAGAAAGAAAATGGCGACGGACATGGTCCTCATCAGACCAGACAGCCTACAACTCCCACCTGCGGTCACACCGGGACTTAATATCAACAATAATGAAAGAACATCACTCTGAACTCCTAAGCAGATCGCTTAACAAGCCCCACGAGCTGTTCAATATAGTAAAGAACCTAACAAAGGAACCCTCATCCTCCCAACGAGCCATGATACACTCCCAGGACTATGCAGACTACCTGCAGGCCAAAACCAATAACGTCAGCAAAGCCACCCTGTCCAGTCCCAGTAACAACCCACCCCAGTTTAAGACACCTCCCTCAGGACACCATTGGCTGCAAATATTGAAGACATCATCGCTAGCATCAACGCCACTACTGCTCCAAACGACCCCTGTCCAGCACTCTGGATAAGATCACTATGTAAGGAAATCAGCCCTATATTAGCCAAGATCATTGACCTGTCCTTCGCTACAGGAATATTCGCCTCTTGCCTCAAGCAGACGTCAATCTGGCCCCTTCTGAAGAACACTAAACTAAATTCCCAGAAGGTAGAATCATACCGACCAATATCGAGCATCCCGCTGCTAGCAAAGGTAATCGAGAAGGTAGTACAGAGACAAATACAGGACCACATAGATGCTACAGCTCCCCTTGACCCAAGCCAACATGGCTTTAGGGAATCACACGGAGTGGAAGCTCTCCTCGCCACACTCATCAACACATTGATCATGGGGATCAACAACATCAAACAAGGATTTGCATTAATTTTTCTAGATATTGCTGCTGCATTTGACTCCGTAAAGCATGAGCAACTCCTGATACGCCTTCAGGATAAGGGAATTAATGGCTCAGCATGGAGTTGGTGCAAATCCTATCGGACAGATAGCAGCATGTAAGGACAGGATCCACAACCTCCGAGCCTTTCCAACAAAAACATGGTGTACCTCAGGGCTCCTCACTCTCTGCCCTCCTATTCAATATATACATGCAACCCATCTGCGAAATAATCTGCTCACTTAACATATCATGCCTGATTTACGCAGATGACGTACTACTCTTCACTCCATTCACGATTGACCATCCGGATTTCTCCCAACTAGTAAAATGCTTCGAGGCTGTAACCGATTGACTCCACTCACAAAGCCTCAAGATAAACTTCAGTAAGACAGATGTACTGTTCATTACAAGAAATCAATCCTTCTCACCACCGCCTACATTAAAGACAAGAGACGCTGAACTCCCAAGTAAACACAGCATCCGCTACCTAGGCGTCACGCCAGACCAGCAGCTCGAATTTAAAACGCATATCAGCAACACCATCAAGCAAATTTACCACAAAATACGAACATTGCGACATCTCCGAGCCCTGCTGCAACCAGACAACTTCAGAACAGTTTTTCAGGCATTAGTGACCCCTCACTTTGACTACGCCAACGTAATCCTGCATGGCCTACCGAAAAACACACTAAACCCATTACAGATGGCAATGAACGCAGCTGCACGCTTCCTGCACGGAGCCTCCTGAAGAGATCACATCACCCCAATCCTAAAGGACTTACACTGGCTGCCAATCTACTGCCGACTCACCTACAAAGTAGTCCTGATGACCTTCAAAGCCATCAATAAATTATCCTCCGCTTCCCTAATGGACCTACTCCACCCCACTCCAGCAAATAGAGCAAGGAGAACATTCGCCACCAATACCCTACAGACCCCCAACGAAATAACAAAATGCACCCAGGCAACGAAGAACTGTGCCTTCAAGTTCTATGCTCCCAGCTGCTGGAACGCACTCCCAACCACCATCAGGTCAATCACAGATCTTGCCCAATTCAGAAAAGCACTAAAGCACCACCTCTTTCTCCTACACTACTCACAACCCAGCAACTCCAAACTCACTCACCATACACCCTACTAGACAATTGTAAGTTTCAGACAACTCTTGTGTAGACAGTCATCTCATGTTTATATTGTAGATAGTTGTAGATAGCTGTAGATAGCTCCCCCAGTTGTAAACCAAGTTGTATCACCCATTCAATGTAAGTGCATAACAGTCCCCTTGTTCTGCACAAAACTGTTATCTGTAAACCGCGCTGATTTTAAAGAGCGCGGTATATAAAAGCAATAAAATAAATAAATAATCAGTGTCTGCCCCTTTGGCCACATCTCTTCTATGGTGTTGTTCCCCAGAGAATCTCCTCATCGGGTCACCTTTTCAGATACCTCCACATCAATGTACCCTGACAATGGATGCCTCCAAACAGGGGTGGGGGGGCCCAGCTAGGATCCCTCTCCACTCAGGGCCTCTGGACGGAGGAGGAGTCCCAAGCTCCACATAAATTTACTGGAACTTCAGGCAATCTACAACGCCCACAAAGTCTTTCAGGGACATCTAAGTTCTCAGAGAGTCCTGGTCCAAACGGACAATCAGGTAGCCATGTTCTATGTAAACAAACAAGGGGGAACAGGATCTTAGCCCCTCTGCAGAGAGGCTCTCCATCTCTGATCCTTTGCCATTACTCATCAGATACATATCCAAGTGGTATATCTTCCAGGGGAGCAAAATGTCTTAGCAGACAGATTAAGTCAGATCCTCCTCCCCACGAATGGTCTCTCCACACAGAGACAGCATCCTTCATTTTTCAGACCTGAGGGACTCCAGAGATAGACCAGTTTGCCACAATGCAGAATATAAAACTTCCCTGCTTCTGCACCAGAACTCTTATGTCGGGCAATCAGGAGGTGGATGCTTTTCACCTCCACTGGGGTCAAGATTTCCTGTATGCTTTTCCTCCCATTCCCCTGATTCCCAAGTTGCTTTTCAAGCTCCAGGTGGACAGGGTCCTTATGATACTCGTAGCCCCACGTTGGCCACGTCAACCGTGGTTTCCTCTCCTACTATGTCTATCCCAGACTCAACCCTTCGATCTCAGATCAACCCCACATCTTTCTCAAGAAGAAGGGACACTGCTCCATCCCAATCCGCAGTCTCTTCACCTCATGGCATGGCTACTGAAAGGATCTTAACCTTACTCAGGAAAGCCATCCACCAGACATTCTTACACTTTCAAGTGGTGTAGATTTTCCTTCTGGTGTTCCCAGAAGGACCTTAATCCCTTCTCAGCTCCAGTGGAGGCAGTCCTCTAGTATCTCCTCCATCTATCCTCTTCTGGTCTCAAGACCAACTCGGTAAGAGTTCACCTGAGTGCAATCGCAGCCTCTCACCATCTCCTGGATGGACAACCAGTTTATTCACAGCCGCTTGTGGTGCACTTCATGAGAGGTCTCTTGCTCACCAAATCTCCCATTAGACTGCCACTAGTGGCCTGGTATCTCAATATCATTGTAGGGCAACTTCTCAAGCCACCCTTTGAACCCTTAGCCACTACCTCGCTAAAGTTTCTGACATGGAAGGTCATCTTCCTTGTTGCATTCACTTCAGCTAGATGCATTAGTGAGCTACAAGCTTTGGTCGCAGACCCACCTTACACACGGTTCCACCATGACAAGGTTGTCCTAAGGACTCGCCCCCATTTCATGTCGTAGGTGGTGTCTTCTTTCCATTTGAATCAGTCAGTTTACCTTCCTGTCTTTTTTCCTAGATCACATTCATCAAGGACAAAGGCAACCCTCCATGCCCTTGACTGCAAACGTGCCTTGGCATTCTATCTTTAAAGGACAGCTGAGCACCGTAAAGGCTCTCAATTATTCCTCTCCTTTGATCCCAGTCACTTGGGGTTGCCACTATCCAAACGTACTCTTTCTAAATGGATAGCAGTTTGCATCTCATTTGCTTATGACAAAGCAGTACTATCCCCTGAAGGCCATGTCACTGCCCATAATGTTCGTGCCATGACTACCTCGTAGCCATTGGGGAGGGAGGAGTGGCTCAGTGGTTGGGACAGGTTACCTCAGGCCGGAGGGCTGGGGGTTCAATTCCCACATGGGGACAAGCAACCTCAGGCCGGAGGGACTGGGGTCTCTAGTCCCATGGCCACTCCTTGTGGCCTTGGGCAAGCCACTTAACCCTCCATTGCCTCAGGTACACTTAGATTGTGAGCCCTTCGGGGACAAGGGAATAAAAAGTACCTGTTAGTATACATGTAAACCGCACTGATTCTAAAGAGCGCGGTATAAAAAAAAATAAAATAAATAAATAAATAAAAAAACAAATAAATTGACGAAATCTGCAAAGCAGCAACTTGGTCTTTGGTCCATTCCTTTGCTGCTCATTACTGTCTAGACAAGGACTCCTGCCAGGATGCCATGTTTGGCCAAGCTGTTCTCTTTCAGACTGAAGGGCAACTCTTCCTTCTGTCCCAGAACGATACCAGACATCCATGGAGGAATCATGACCTCTTGAAGCCTACCCTGAGGCAAGCCTACCAGTTTTGAGATCATTTTCTCTGGCATCTGTGAGTTAGGAAGTCCCATATGTGAAGACTACATTCCTGCTTTTTCCTGGAGATAACATAGTTACTCACCTGTAACAGGTGATCTCCAGGAACAGCAGGAATTTAGTCTTCACAACCCACCCTCCTTCCCTAAGAGTTACAGGTTTCTTCTCTCTTTTTCTCTCAGCTACAAACTCAAGAGTTGGGAAAGCAGTGACGCAGGCGCAGTGGAATGCTCCAAAAACCTTTCCTATTGGACGCTGGGGAATGTTCTCGCACGGGCTCCATCGGTACTGACGTCACCCATATGTGAAGACTAAATTCCTGTTGTTCCCGGAGATCACCTATTACAGGTGAGTAACTATGCTTTATTTGCCTGTGCTGCTTTGACTGTGAAAACCGTGAGGAAATAAAGGAAAAAAACAAAGAGAGAGAAAAAGACAAACGCCCAGCTTCTGGGAGGTTCGCAGTCCTTGGATGCATCTGATTGGTCAGGTCTCAGAGCAGCATATCAGGAGCTAACCAATGAGATGTGGAAAGGAGGGAGTGATTAATTTTCAAACCACAGCCAATTGAGGAGGAGAGTGTAGGGCCATGTGGGAGGGTGAATATGGCCATGCCAGATGAAGTGCCAGATCAGCCATTCAGGGAAGGGGACGGTAGGGCCAATGTGGGTCGCTGCTTTGGGCTATTTTTTAACCAACTTTTGGCTGGAATTTTTTAGATCATCTGGAAACACTGATGCAAGTCTGGTTTCCTAATCTTTAGCAAGAAGTTTTAAAATTTTGTTTCTTCTAATTGTCTTGTCAAAGGAAGTATTTGTACAGAATACAAAATTAAGGATTATATTTAGTAAGAATCCTTTAAGTAGATGCAGGTAGGGAAAGAACTTTGAATAGGGGCTTCAAAAATAACTCAACAGCAATGTCATAGTTATCTCTTGTTGCAGATGATGACTTAATTCAAGATTTCTTGTGGATGGATTGCTGTTGTAAAATTGCAGATAAGGTAACTGCTGTAGTATTGTGAACAAAAGCATAAAGTTAATAATGAAGGAACTGTCCATTTCTCAAAGTTGATACCTTAGTTTAAACTCATTCCTAGTAGGAATAATAATCACATATTTGTAAGATTGATATATAAAGTGAAATTATTTTATTGGGTTTAGATTTTGTCAGCTTTTTTCCTTGTAGTAAATATACATTTTGGCCACTGGGCAAATTTCTTTTTTTCTTTTCAGCCCAATAGAATGTTAGAAAAAATAAACAAGTGGGGAAAGATGCAGAGCATGGCTCGTGGAATTTTTTCTAGTCCTTTTGCATGCATGTAAATTTGTGTATATCTTTGATTTGGTGAAAGAAAGGAGGGTTTGGCTTGAATGGTGCGGTACCCAAACATTCTGCTGATTTGGAAATCATAATAAAATGAAACAATGTGCTATAATATTAAACCATTAGATGTTTGTCAGCAGATTTAAAGGATGGATTTTATAGGATTGGAGAAGTGCATATAGAGATTTAAGCTCTGAAAAATGTCCAGACATGTTAGCTAGCCATCTAGTTTCTCTGGATACAAGCAGGGGGATGAAAGCACACTGATGGTGACATTCTCCAGGATCAAGCAGGAAGTCAGTCCTCACATATGGGTGACGTCGGCGCCGACGGAGCCCTCGCGGAGCAATTTCCCCAGCTTTCAAAGAAAGCCTTTGGGAATTGCAGCGCGCATGCACGGTCCCCTTCCCGCTCCAGGGTGCCATCTTGCTCAGTCTTCTTTTTTCCGCGGAACCCTACAGACGTTGTTTGTGATCGCCGCTGAAAAGTTGATTTTATTTAATATTCTTTTCTCGGTTCGACGCCGGATCCTTATCCCGCCCGGGCCCAATACGCCGGTATCGAGTCTGTTCTTTATTTTTCGGTTTTTGTCCTTCGTGACTAGCGTTCGCGCCATTTTTTTTTCCACTGGCAGCCCTGTCTTTTGACCTCGCAGGGGCCCTTTTTCCCCCGATGGCTACCAATGGGTTTAAAAAGTGTGATCGCTGTAAGAAGCTTATGTCTCTTACTGACACACACGACTGCTGCCTCCGCTGCCTCGGACCCAATCATGACCCGATGATCTGTGGTCTGTGTGGCAAAATGTCCTCAAAAGCGTTGAGGAGTCGGCAGCATCAAAAAGAAAGAATCTTCTCTGACTCCGTGTCCGGCCGGGCCCGGACCTCGTCAGAGGCTTCGACATCCAGGGACTCCGGTCCCGAGCATCGTCGGAGTTCCTCTGAGCGGGGGTCTCCTGCCTGGGAACATCATAGGAAGAAAAAACCCGCGAGGGCGGCGTCGGTGGACGCTCCTGGTTCCTCGAGGGCCAGGTCGCATAGCCCCGATAGCCGTCCCGGGTCTTCGGAGTCGGAGAGGCCTTCAAAACATCCTCGTCTCGAGATGGAGTCTCCTGGACACGTGAGTACTGTAGTCCTCGTGGACTCGCCTCCGAAGGAGCCGTCGTCGGGCCCAACGCCGTTGGGGCCCGAGTCGGGGGCTGCTGGGTCTCCTGAGCTCAGACTCAGGTTGACGGCCTTGGAGAGCAGTTTCGCTGCCTTCATGGACCAGCAGCGGGCATTGATCGCTGGCCTTGCCGGTGCATCTGCCCCGACCACCGGGACGTCGACGTCCAAGTCGACCCCGGAGACCGAGCCGATCCTCGAGTCCATGCGAGCTCGAGTCGATCCTCGGTCACGGTCTCCCTCGGCCTCCCGTTTGGGACCGAGGTCGTCGACGCCGGCCTTGGCGTCGGGGCGGAGGGCATCGGTGCCCGCCCGACCGGAGCCGCTCGATTCCTCCTCCGAGGAGTCGGACTGGGAGACGGAGGACGAAGAGTCACCCGGTACTTTTCGGACTCGGTGTGTCCCATCGGACTCGCCCGAGTCCGAACCTCGGAGACGATCCCCCCCGGAGGACACCCGGTAATCGGACTTCGTGCGGGATATGGCCAAGGCCTTGGCATTCCCCATGGATCCCGAGGAGGAGCCTCGAGCCGAAGAGCTCGATGCCCTCCAGTATGACTCTCCCCCGAAGGAGGCCTTTACTGTACCGGTTACTCCGATGCTGGAGCGACTTCTCTTCCGCATGTGGGAGAGCCCGGCGTCGGCGCCGGTGTTAAGCAAGCGGGTCGATTCCATTTATCGAGTCCGCAAGAGCCCCGGGTTCCAAAAGGCACAACTACCGCACCATTCCATGGTGGTGGAATCGGCCATGCATCGACTCAAGAGTCAGAAGATGCACTCCTCGGTGCCTCCCGGCCGGGAGGCCCGGAACCTGGATGCCCTCAGTAGGAAGTGCTTCCAGGGCTCTATGCTTGCTTGTCGAGTCCAGACCTACCAGCTCTACATGGGCATGTATCTCCGGGACCTGGCAAAGGAGATTGCCGGGTTCTCTGCTGGTCTCTCCGAGGAACCTTTGCAGAGGTTCCAGGCCTTGTCCACTGGTATTCGAGAGTGCTCGAAGTTTATTTCTCGAGCAGCCTACGATGGCTTCGAAGCATCGGCTCGAGTAGCCGGAGCCGGCATCGGTGCCCGCCGACAAGTTTGGCTTCAGTCATCCGACCTCGAGCCATGGGTACAGGACAAGTTGGTTGATGTCCCCTGCAGAGGTGAAAACCTCTTTGGCAAGCCCATGGCTGAAAAGGCTGCACAGATCGAGACCGAGACTCTGACCAGGACTCGGCTGTCCAGAAAAACCTCTGCCCCTTCTCAGAAGAAGAAGGGCTCAGGGAAAAAGCCCTTTTACCTGAGGAAGGCGGCTGCCTATAAACACTACCCTCATTATCAGGCCTCAGCAGCTCCCCAACAGGGTCAACAGGCCAAGGGACGGGGTAATGGGTCCCGTAGGCAGCAGGCCCCCAAGCCCTCAACACCGGCCCCTGCTCAGCAGGGCGGGGTTTTTTGACTCCGTCAGCATAGCCTCTTCCCCTCCGTTGGTTTCTCTCAGCACAGGAGGCAGGCTGGTCCACTTTGCCCACAGGTGGTCAGCCATCACATCAGATACCTGGGTGCTTCATATAGTTAAAAAAGGCTATCTTCTACACTTTCACCAGGTACCTCCCTCCTACTTTCCAGGGGAGCCTCCAAGACTCCCTCTGCACAGGGACTTACTCCTTCAGGAGTTAGCAAGTCTTCTTCAGGAACAGGCTGTGGAACTGGTGCCCCACCAACTGAGAGGTCACGGCTTTTATTCCAGGTACTTTCTGATACCAAAAAGAACAGGAGGCCTCAGACCCATCCTGGACTTGCGAAACCTCAACAAGTTCCTGGAAAGGGAAAAGTTCAAGATGCTTACCCTTGGAATCCTGCTGCCCTACCTCCAGCAGGGAGACTGGCTATGCTCCTTAGATCTAAAAGATGCGTATACTCACATCCTTATTCATCCAGACCACAGACAATATCTCAGGTTTGTTGTGGGAGGAAATCTTTACCAGTACAGAGTACTGCCCTTTGGCCTATCCTCCGCCCCCAGGGTGTTCACCAAATGCCTAGCAGTGGTGGCGGCCTATCTAAGACTTCAAGGCTTTTTCGTGTTTCCATACTTGGACGACTGGCTCATCAGAGCCCAGTCTTCCCAAGAGGCCACTCAGGCCACTCATCGCACTGTGACTCTACTCCAGCACTTGGGATTTGTCATAAACTTCGAAAAGTCCACTTTGCTCCCCTCTCAAAATCTCGAATTCATAGGTACCAGGTTGGACACTCTTCAGGCGCGGGCCTTCCTGCCTCTGGACAGGGCCCACAGGCTCATGGATCTCGCCAGCCACTTTCACAGCAATTCCCTGGTCTCTGCCAGGCAATTTCTGAGACTGCTCGGCCATATGGCTTCCACGGTCCATGTAACCCCCAATGCCCGCCTGAACATGCGTCCTGCTCAGTGGTGCCTTCACACTCAATGGCATCAGGCCACAGGAAGCCTGGCGGACTCAGTACAGATATCCGACCTGCTGGTCTCTTCTCTACGATGGTGGCTTCATCTGCCGAACCTAGTGCTGGGAGTGCATTTTCAATCTCCTCCGCCTTCTCAGGTACTGACATCCGATGCTTCTCTCCTGGGTTGGGGAGCACATTGCCAAGGGACATGTACTCAAGGCCTCTGGACCCCTTGGGACTCTGCTCAGCAGATAAACTTCCTGGAGCTCAGAGCCATCCGCCTAGCTCTGAGAGCCTTCTCCCACCTCACTTCTCACCAGTCTTTGCTGGTCCAGACAGACAATCAAGTTGCAATGTTCTACGTGAACAAACAAGGAGGCACAGGCTCCTTCCTTCTCTGTCAGGAGGCACAAAAACTGTGCTCTTGGGCCGTCGGCCACGGCATCCTCCTCAAAGCTGTCTATCTCCCAGGTCAGGAAAATTACCTGGCAGACAAGCTGAGCAGGATCCTCCAACCACACGAGTGGAGATTGGATCCGTTGGTGGTTCAACGGATCTTTCTCAAGTGGGGCCTCCCCACCATGGATCTGTTTGCCAGTCCTCAGAACCGGCAACTTCCCAGATTCTGCTCTCGACAACCGCATCCTCTCAGAGTAGCGGCGGATGCTTTTCTGATTCCATGGTCCACGGGCCTCTTGTATGCCTTTCCTCCCATGCCACTAGTGTCTCGGACGCTCTTCAAGGTTCTCAGGGACAGAGCCTCGATGATCCTGGTGGCTCCCCGGTGGCCGAGACAACCCTGGTTCCCGCTTCTGCTGCAGCTGGCGGTGGACACTCCTCTTCCTCTGGGGTTTCAACCCGATCTCCTGTCACAGGATCAGGGGACTCTCCTACACCCCAACCTCCGGTCCCTTCATCTGATGGCCTGGCTGCTGAAAGGGTAGTTCTTGCTCCCCTCCTGCTGCCTCGGGAGGTGGAAGAGGTCGTCTTGGCCTCCAGGCGGCTATCCACCCGGAAGTCCTACGCTCTTAAGTGGCGTCGCTTCTCCATTTGGTGTGCTCAGCAGTGTGAGAATCCTTTCTCCTGCTTGGTGGCAGTGGTCTTGCGATATTTGCTTTATCTCTCCAACCTTGGCCTTAAGCCCAACTCTGTCAGGGTCCACCTCAGTGCTCTCTCTGCGCATCATGCACCGGTGGACGGCAGGCCTCTTTCCAACCACCCTTTGGTGGCTCGTTTTCTCCGAGGCCTCCTTCTCCTTAAGCCTCCTTTGCGCCCACCAGCCCCAGAATGGGATCTGAATGTGGTCTTACAGCGGATTACCTGTCCGCCCTTTGAACCTATTGCTACCTGCCCTCTTCGTTTTCCCTCCTGGAAAACCTTGTTTTTGGTAGCCCTTACCTCTGCTAGGCGCGTTAGTGAACTGCAGGCCCTAGTGTCTGATCCTCCTTACACTAGGTTCTACAGAAATTGGGTAGTCTTACGGACTCACCCTAAGTTTCTTCCAAAAGTGGTTTCTCCTTTTCATCTCAACCAGGAGGTGGTTCTTCCGACCTTCTTTCCCAGGCCGCACACCAGCCGGGCTGAAATGGTCCTGCATACCCTGGACTGTAGGAGGGCCTTGTCCTTCTACCTTGACCGTACGCGAGAGCATCGGAGTGCTGTTCAGCTCTTCATTTCTTTTGACCCCAATAAGTTGGGGCTCCCTGTCTCCAAGCGTACTTTGTCCATATGGGTTGCTGACTGTATCGCTTGGGCTTATGGGGCGGCCAGCCTCTCCGTTGGAGGGTCGAGTTACGGCTCATCGTGTTAGGGCGAAGGCTGCATCAGTGGCTTATCTCCGCTCTGTTCCGTTGGCAGACATCTTGCCGGGCCGCTACCTGGTCTTCAAGCCAGACATTTGCGGCCCATTACTGCCTGGAGAGGGAGTCCTGCAGGGACAGTGCTTTCGGACAGGCAGTCCTCCATAATCTCTTTGAGGTTTAGGCAACTCCTACCCTCCGGCCCTGGTGTTGGGCTACCGGTCGGGGGCGTTTTCAGAGAAGATTCCTTCCTTCTGTGCTACTGAGCTAGAGGGAGCTCATTTTTCCGCTTGAGGTCTCCGGTAGCCTTAAGCTAGGGAGTCCCATATGTGTGGACTGACTTCCTGCTTGGTCCTGGAGAAAGAGTAGTTACTCACCTGTAGCAGGTGTTCTCCAGGAGCAGCAGGAATCAGTCCTCACAACCCTCCCTCCTCCCCTTGGAGTTGCAGTCCTATCATTTCGTTTTTGCTAATTTTTTTGCTGTCTTTTAGCTATGTCATCAGACTGAGCAAGATGGCACCCTTGGGCGGGAAGGGGACCGCGCATGCGCGCTGCAATTCCCAAAGGCTTTCTTTGAAAGCTGGGGAAATTGCTCCGCGAGGGCTCCGTCGGCACCGACGTCACCCATATGTGAGGACTGATTCCAATGGGGTATAACAACCTTCAATACTGGAAACTTCAAGTCAATATTATGGCCCTTTTCTATCCAATGTGCCACAAGCGGTTTATCAGGTATTTGTCTCTGTAGACAACTTTTGTGTTCTATGATACGAGTACGAACTTGCCTCTTGGTTTGACCTATATACATCAAATTACATGGGCAAAAAATTAAATAGATAACATTTTCAGTTCTACAATTTGAATAATGTTGTATATAAATCTTCTTGAGTGAGATAGGGTGTTCAAAAAAGTCTTTAGTCACCAAAGTGTTACTACATACAGAACAACGTCCACGTTTAAAATTACCTTTTATCTTGGAAATAGGTCTTGGTTTCGCTAATGCCGATGGTACAAGGATATTGGCCAAATTGCGATTACGCTTGTAGGCAATAGTTAATTGCTTAGTGGCAAACATTGGAAGAGTAGCAAAGAGATGCCATTCTTGTTTGAGAATGCGAACTATATCCTTAGAAAGGCTAGAAAAGGTAAAGGCACAGACAACCCTGTCTTGAGGTGGCTTATCTGCAACTGTAAGAAGGGAGGCGCAATCCACGGACCTGGCTCTTAGGGTAGGCTTTGCGTATACAATCTTGAGAATAATTTCGGTCTAGGAATCTTCTATGCACATCTACAGAGTTATGTTCAAAGTCATCTTCTGATGTGCGTAATCTTCTAATTCTCAAAAATTGACTGACTGGTGGATTATTTTTTAAGGAGGCATTGTGAAAACTATCATATCTAAGCAGGGAGTTCCTGTTAGTGGCTTTTTGATATAGGTCCGTAACAAATCCAGTGAGACCGTTTTTTTAATTACAATATCCAAATAGGCAATATGATCAAGGCTGTATGTACCCTCAGACTGTAAATTTTCATCAAGTGAATTGAGCCATATCAGGAATTCTTGTAACGGAGGTTCTCCAGGAACAAGCAGGAAGTCAGTCCTCACTTATGGGTGACGTCGGAACCGAAGGAGCCCTCACAGAGCAATTCCCCAGCTTTCAAAGAAAGCCTTTGGGATTGCTGCTACGCATGCATGGTCCTCTTCCCACCCAAGGGTGCCATCTTGCTCAGTCTCCTTTCTTCTGTGGAGCCCTTCTGACGCATGTCCTTGTCCCTCGGAAAAAGTTCTTGTTTTGGACCTACAGGCCTTTTGTTTTCCGGTTGCACCGATCCTCTACCCATCCCTCCCCTGCTCTATCTTCTTAGAGCTGTTGGGGACAGTCTTTTTCTCTTTTAATTTTTCCTCATGGGCTTCGTGCCCATTTTCTTTCCTTAACCGCTGGCCATGCGGGTCTTTGACCTCGCGGAGGCCATTTTTGCCCCCATGGCCACTGGCTTCAAAAAATGCGATAGATGCTCTAGGAACATGTCGCTTACGGACACTCACGACTGTTGTCTGCGGTGCCTTGGAGCTGACCATGATCCGGAGCTCTGTTCGCTCTGCAGGAAAATGTCCTCTAAGGTCCTTCTCAGTCGTAAGCAGAAGTCCAAGGACATTTTTCAAAAAGCCGCCTCTGAATCCCCGGTGGCACCCTCTGTCGTCTTTCCCCCGGTGGGGTCCCCCCCTTTGGCCCCGCGCTCTCGGCGGCACTCTGACCAGGGATCCCCTAAGGTGGAGCAGCACAAAAAGAAGAGGGTCTCGAAGTTGCTGTAGGGGGCTCCCGAAAAGCGCAAGCGCTCCTGTGCTCGGTCGCTCAGCCCTCTTCGGCGTTCCTGAGTCGGAAGGGAGCGGCCCCGTAAGGTACCCCACACGGATGTGGAGGCCTCCAGCGAAGACCCCCTCTCCTCCTCGACGCCCGACCTGGTGACCTCTGAGTTGACGTTGCATGGCCCCACGCCTGCGTGGGAGTCCCACATGTTGGCGCTAGAACACAGCATTTCTGCGTTCATCACTTCCCAGCAGGCGCTCACAGCCACCTTCGCTGACTCCCGCCCAGAGACCCTGGGTCCCTCACGTGAGACACCGAAATCTGTCCAGGAAACCCCCGAGAGTCGCGGGCATCGTGAGGGTTCTTGATGTCGGTCTTGCTTGCCCTCCCGTTCCTCGGAGGCAAGATCTTCCAGGGCCTCCGGCTCCAAATGGGCACTGGCCGTTGGACAGGGCGATCTAACCGGCTCGGACTCCTTGACCATTTTCTCGGAGTGGGAGTCCGTTGGGGACCTCTCCCCACCTGCGTTCCAGCGGCGCTCACCACCCGAGGATACCTCCTTCCTGGTGTTCGTTCGGGACATGGCACCGGCCCTCAACTTGACCATGCAGGCTGAGGAGGACCCTCGTGCAGAAGAGCTCGATATTCTTCAGTACAAGTCCCCGCATAGGGAATCTCTCACTGTGCCAGTTCCTCCTATTCTGTCTCGGCTACTGCTCCACATGTGGAAGGCCCCCGCCTTGGTCCCCATCGTGAGCAAGCGCCTTGATACTATGTACAAGGTGCAACATGGGCTGGGGTTGAGGAAGACCGAACTTCCCCACACCTCTATGATGGTGGAGTCTGCTATGAGAAAGCAGAAGAGCCCAAAATCGCACTCGTCGTAACTGCCCGGCTGAGAGTCGAGAGCCCTTGATGCCCTGGGCCGCAAGGCTACCAAGGCTCCATACTTCCTTGTCGCATCCAAGCATACCAACTATACATGGATATGTTCTTGTGCGACTTAGCCAAGGAGCTCAGAGGATTCTCTGCAGGCCTCGAGGGCGAGCCCCTCAATAGATTCGGCACTCTGTTGAAGTACATCCTTACCGACCTCCGTTTATCCCTGAGCTGGTGGCAAAACCCCTGCAACCTCCTCCGGGGATTGCCTTTCCATATCCTGCGGCAAGAAGCGGTGCTGACGACGGACACCTCCCTGTTAGGGTGGTGAGCCCACTGCGGACCGCTGTGCACGCAGGGCCAATGGTCGCCCGAGGAGTCTCAGCAGCAGATAAACTTGCTCGAACTCTGGGCGATTCGGTGGACCCTGAGGGCCTTCGAGAACCACCTCAAGGGCAGGTCGGTTCTAGTGCAGACCGACAACTGCATGGCTATGTTCTACGTCAACAAGGAGGGAGGCACGAATTCATGTTCATGAAAGGTAACCAGAGAACTTTCTGGTTACCTTTCATACCCAGTAGACAGCTGTAGTTTAAATTTCATAGTCACTCAGGGCCTAGCATCAGCAAAGTACTTTTAGTTTCAAATTAAAACACAGAAGAGAGCTTTCTGGTTAAATTTAGAATCCAGCAGAGAGCTTGTAGTTTAAATTTCATAATAGGTTAGAGCCTAGTAGCAGCAAAGAGCTATAATTTAAATCAAATCAGAATATAGTTTTCCTCAGCAGCACAGGACAAGGTACTGTGTAGCAGCCCTTTTTTAATAAGTGTTATATCCCTCCCTCCCTCCCCACACCCACACTCCCCTGGGCAAATCACAGCTTTATAGGTACTTGCACAACTTAAAAGACAGGAGGTGCTCTCAGGTGAAGCTCATTACCCAAATCAGTCATACACCAAGGACCTGAGATTAATTAAGCTTCAGGTGAACAAGGTATATTAAACTTCTTAGGTACAGTTTTAGTGGTATAAATATCCATTGCACCCTTTAGTACATATAGAACTTAAAGATCTAAACACAAACTTAAAACTAAGATGCAGACAGCAGTCCAGCAGCGGGATGTGGGCTTTCCAGTCTTTTGCATTGAGTGTCACATGTATGATTTTCTCCCAGCTGGTGAGAGGTCTTACGTGTGCACTAGGTGCAAGGAGCTCTCTGCTCTCAGGGAACGAGTCCGTTCTCTAGAGGCTAGAGTAGCAGACTTGGAAAACATAAGACAGACAGAGAGGTACATAGACGAGACCTACAGGGATATAGTCCTGAAGTCCCACCTCCAGTCTGGCAGCATCCCTGTTGCCATGGAGGAGAGAGGTCACGTGACAGGAGAGCATCACCCTGGTGTGGCAGGAAGTGATCCTGTAACTAGGACCTGTCCTCCAGGTGATGTAAACCCCTCTCGCACCAAGGAGGTTTCTCCAGGGCCAAGTGCCCATGCGGGAAGGGTTAGGACAGCAGTTATAGTTGGTGATTCGATCATTAGGCATGTAGATAGCTGGGTGGCTGGTGGACGTGAGGATCGCCTGGTAACATGCCTGCCTGGTGCGAAGGTAGCGGACCTCACACGCCACATAGATAAGGTCTTAGATAGTGCTGGGGAGGAGTCTGCTGTCTTGGTACATGTTGGTACCAATGACATAGGAAAATGTGGTAGGGAGGTTCTGGAAGCTAAATTTAGGCTTTTAGGTAGGAAGTTGAAATCCAGAACTTCCAGGGTAGCGTTCTCCGAAATGCTTCCCGTTCCACGCGCAGGACCCAATAGGCAGGCAGAGCTCCGGAGTCTCAATGCGTGGATGAGACAATGGTGCAGAGATGAGGGGTTCGGATTTGTTAGGAACTGGGGAACATTCTGGGGAAAGGAGGGGCTCTTCCAAAGGGATGGGCTTCACCTTAACCGGGATGGAACCAGGCTGCTGGCATTAACCTTTAAAAAGGAGATAGAGCAGCTTTTAAACTAGATAATAGGGGAAAGCCGACAGTCGCCCAAGAGCGCATGGTTCGGAAGAATGTATCCTTGAAGGATACTACAAAAAGCAGAGAGGTTCCAAAAAAGAGTAAAGTAGCCCAAATGCCCTCGAGTATGGAGCAGACAGAACTTAAAGATCCCAAATTACCCATGTCTACCAATAGCCAAATTAATATGAATAAAATACAGTCTCTAAAATGCTTGTATGCAAATGCTAGAAGTCTACAAAACAAGATGGGAGAGTTAGAATATATAGCACTAAACGAGAGGTTAGATATGATTGGAATATCAGAGACCTGGTGGAAGGAGGACAACCAGTGGGACACTGTGATACCTGGGTACAAACTATATCGAAATGATAGAGCTGATCCAATTGGTGGAGGGGTTGCGCTCTATGTTAGAGAGGGCATTGAGTCAGAAAGGATTAAAGTTTTGCAAGAAACAAAATTTGCTGTAGAATCTCTATGGATTGAAATTCCATGTAAAAAGGGGAAGGCGATGGCAGTGGGGGTGTACTATCGTCCGCCTGGCCAGAATGAACAAATGGATGATGAAATGCTCAAAGAAATCAAGGAAGCTAGCAAAAGTTACAGTGCAGTAATAATAATGGGTGATTTCAATTACCCCGGCATCGACTGTGTCAGTGTCACAACAGGACATGCTAGGGAGATAAAGTTCCTAGATGAAATAAATGACTGCTTCTTGGAGCAGCTGGTTCATGAACCGACCAGAGGGGAAGCAATATTAGACCTAGTCCTTAGTGGAACACCAGATGTAGTGCAAGAGATAAGGGTGTTGGGGCCACTTGGCAATAGTGATCATAGCATGATCGCCTTTGATTTAATTAGTGGAGGAGGGATAGTAAGGAAATCCACAGTACTACCCTTTAACTTTCGAAAGGGAGACTATGATAGAATGAGGAAAACAGTTACGAAAAAACTAAAAGGAGCAGTTGCAAAGGTTAAAGACGTACATCAAGCTTGGGTGTTGTTGAAAAATACTATCTTGGAAGCCCAGACCAGCTGTATTCCACGCTTTAAGAAAAGTGGAAGGAAGTCCAAAAATTGCCAGCATGGTTTAAAGCTGAGGTCAGAGAGGCTGTTGTTGCCAAAAAAGCATCTTTCAAGAAATGGAAAAAAGAGCCAAATGATGAAACCTGGAAACAGCACAAGCACTGGCAAGTCAAATGCAAGGCATTGATAAGGCAGGCAAAGAGAGAATTTGAGAAGAAGCTTGCTGCGGAAGCAAAAACGCGAAATAAAGACCTTTTCAAGTACATTCGTAGCAAAAAACCCGTGAGAGAGTCAGTTGGTCCATTAGATGATAAAGGGGTTAAAGGAGCACTAAGAGGCGACAAGGCGATAGCGGAGAGACTGAATGAATTCTTTGCTTCGGTCTTTACTGAGGAAGATGTAGGGATGTTACCCACGACTGAAGTGGTATTTAAAGGTGTGGAAGAATTGAAGGAAATATCGATACATCGGGAAGATGTCTTACAACTATTAGATAAACTGAAGAGTAGCAAATCACCTGGGCCGGATGGTATACATCCAAGGGTGTTGAAAGAACTGAAATTTGAGATTGCAGACCTGCTATCAGTAATCTGTGAACTATCATTAAAATCATCTCTAATACCTGAGGATTGGAGGATCGCCAATGTAACACCAATTTTTAAAAAGGGTTCGAGGGGTGATCCGGGAAACTACAGACCGGTGAGCCTGACATCATTACCGGGAAAAATGGTAGAAACCATCATAAAGAATAAAATTACTCAGCATATAGATAGTCATGACCTAATGGGAGACAGCCAACATGGCTTTAGACAAGGAAGATCTTGTCTTACTAATCTGTTATGTTTTTTGAAGGAGTGAATAAACAGGTGGACAAAGGTGAGTCGGTTGATATTGTGTATCTGGACTTTCAGAAAGCCTTTGACAAGGTCCCTCATGAGAGACTTTTGGCAAAACTAAAGAGTCATGGGATAGGAGGCAGTGTACTACTGTGGATCAGGAACTGGTTAAAAGATAGAAAGCAGAGGGTAGGGCTAAATGGCCAATTTTCCCAATGGAGAAAGGTGAATAGTGGTGTACCCCAGGGATCTGTGCTGGGTCCGCTGCTTTTTGACATATTCATAAATGACCTGGAAAGTGGAATAACGAGTGAGGTTATCAAATTTGCTGATGACACAAAACTATTTAAAGTTGTTAAAACCCAGGAGGATTGTGGAAAATTGCAAGAGGATCTTGATAAATTGGAAGACTGGGCATCAAAATGGCAGATGAAATTTAATGTGGAGAAGTGCAAGGTTATGCACCTAGGGAAGAACAACCCAAACTATGGTTACACGATGCAAGGTTCCACATTAGGAACCACCACCCAAGAAAAAGATTTAGGCGTCCTTGTGGATACCATGTTAAAACCCTCGGTCCAGTGTGCAGCGGCGGCCAAGAGAGCAAATAGAATGCTAGGTATGATAAGGAAAGGAATGGAAATAAAAAACAGAAGATATTATAATGCCTCTATATCGTTCCATGGTGAGACCGCACCTTGAATATTGTGTGCAATTCTGGTCGCCATATCTTAAAAAGGATATAGCAATTTTAGAAAAGGTTCAGAGAAGAGCCACCAAAATGGTAAAGGGGATGGAAGGCTACTCCTATGAAGAAAGGCTAAAAAGGATTGGGCTCTTTAACCTGGAAAAGAGACGACTGAGGGGAGATATGATAGAAGTCTATAAATTAATGAACGGAGTGGAACGGGTAAACGTAGATCGATTGTTTACCTTATCAGAATATAGAAAGACTAGGGGACATGCAATGAAGCTACAGGGTAAACTATTTAAGACTAATAAAAGAAAATATTTTTTCACTCAACGTGTAATCAAACTCTGGAATTTGTTACCGGAGGATGTAGTAAAGGCTGTTAGTGTAGCTGGGTTTAAAAAAGGTTTGGACAAGTTCCTGGAGGAAAGGTCCATAAACCATTATTAAGAAGGGACCCAGGATATCAATGCTTGAACCAATACAAGCATTGTGGAACCTGTGTCCCTTGGGGAAACTGCTAGGTACGTATGACCTAGATTGGCCACTGTTGGAAACAGAATACTGGGCTTGATGGACCTTGGTCTGACCCAGTATGGCATATCTTATGTTCTTATGCCGGGAAGCGGTCCTCCTCTGCTCCTTCGCCGTCCAATGGAAGATGTCCCTCAAGGCAACCTACCTTCCAGGTCAGGAGACTGTCCTGGCAGACAGGCTCAGCAGGATCCTTCGCGCCCACGAATGGCGGCTGGATCCAGGGGTAGCGGGCTGGCTGTTTCTTTGCTGGGGGATGCCGGCGATGGACCTCTTCGCCATTCCCCAGAACGCGCAGCTTCCCCGCTTTTGCGGCCTGGTACCACACCCAAGCAGAGAGAAGAGTCTGGATGCATTCCTTTTGGATCGGTCATCCAGACTGCTCTATGCATTCCCTCCCTTCCCTCTCGTTGTGGGAACCCTTTTCAAGGCTCAGTGGGTTCGGGGATCGTTGATCCTCGTAGCCCCCTCGTGGCCTCGGTTCCTGCTTCTGTTACGGCTCTCGATGCAGCTTTCTGTTCCCCTGGGCTCTGCCCCGGGCCTGCTAACACAGGAGGAGGGGCGGGTGCAGCACCTGAACCTAGTCTCCTTATCCCTCTGGCTCTTCCGGAGGAGGTTGAAGAAGTCCTCCTCGCCTCGAGAAAGGATTCCACTCTTCGGGCCTACGCCTTCAAGTGGAGGCGCTTCTCTATCTGGTGCTCGTGGCTCCAGATCGACCTGTTCTCGTGCCCCCATTCGATGGATCCTCCAGTACCTCCTCAATCTCTCGAAGAAAGGGCTAAAGTTGAACTCTGTCAGGGTACACTTGAGCGCCATTGAGGGAAAGCCCCTCTCGGAGCAACCATTAGTCTCCCACGTTATGCGGGGTCTTCTAATTTCTAAGCCACCCATCCGCCCTCCTCCGGCGGAATGGGACTTGAATGTGGTGCTCATGCAGCTCACCCGTCCACCCTTCAAGCCGATGGCGACTTGCTCACTCCAGCACCTGTCCTGGAAGGTGGCCTTTCTGGTAGCGCTGACCTCGGCCCGCCGAGTCAGCAAGCTCCAAGCTGTCATGGCTGATGCTCCTTACACTAGGTTCTATCGGAATAGGGTGGTCCTCCGCACCCACCCCATATTCCTGCCAAAAGTTGTCTCGGATTTCCATCTTAAATCAGGAGATAGTCCTACTGACTTTCTTCCCGAGACCCCACGCCGACCAGGCGTCGGCAGCTCTTCACACTCTCGACTGCAGAAGGGCACTTGCCTTCTACTTGCAGTACACCCAGACTCATCGCAAGTCTGGTTGACTCTTTGTGACCTACAATCCCAATCGACCGGGACAGGCAGTTACCAAACGTACCCTCTCGTTTTGTGTGGCATCACTTTCGCCCATACGAAGGCAGGTGCCTTGTTGGATCATCGAGTCACCACCCACGGGGTCCGGGCCAACGTGGCCTCGGTGGCCTTGCTGTACTCCGTGCCCATGATGGACATCCGCCGGGCGGCAACCTGGTCTTCCACGAATACCTTTGCCGTTCACTACTGCCTGGAGAGGGAGTCCCTCTGGGACAGCGCCTTCGGCCAGGCTGTACTCTGTAATCTGTTTGGGTTATAAGCAACTCTTGCCCTCCGACCCTTCTTCACGGCTACTGAGGGCTTTGCCCCTAGGACCTGAAGACTCGGGCTCCTTTGGGCATCAGCTTCTGCTCACGGCCACGCGGAGGCATTTTTTGGTACAGGTTCGGGAGCCTGTAGCTGGGGAGTCCCATAAGTGAGGACTGACTTCCTGCTTGCTCCTGGAGAAAGCATAGTTACTCACCTGTAACAGTGTTCTCCAGGGACAGCAGGAATCAGTCCTCACTACCCTCCCGCCTCCCCTGATGAGTTGCTGGATTTTTGTCCTTCCCTTGCCATCTGCTTGGTAGGGCTCGAGCTAAGGGACCTGACTGAGCAAGATGGCACCCTTGGGCGGGAAGAGGACCATGCATGCGTGGCAGCAATCCCAAAGGCTTTCTTTGAAAGCTGGGGAATTGCTCCGCACGGGCTCCGTCGGTGCCGACGTCACCCATAAGTGAGGAATGATTCCTGCTGTCCCTGGAGAACACCTGTTACAGGTGAGTAACTATGCTTTCTGTGCCATCCCAAACCATAAAAATGTCATCTATATAGCGTTTCCATAATTTTATCTGAACTTGAAAAGGGTGATGTGTAAGATATCTTTTTTCAAAATCAGTGACGTAAAGATTAGCTACATCTGGAGCCATTGATGAGCCTATGGCGATGCCTTTAATTTGCTTATAAAAAATACCTCTAAAACAAAAATAATTCTCTGTCATAGCAAGCAAAGCCATCCAAAAGTAGGAGTACAAACAGGTCTAGTCCTTTGCATGAGATCATTTGAAATAACTTTAAGAGCTGCTTTTTGAGGAATATTTGTATAAAGAGAGTTAATATCAAGAGTAACCAAAAAAAGCTGATCATGATATCCTGTAAAATCCTGTAATATGTTGATAATATGGACCAAATCTCGCACGTACGATTTGACTTGAGACACAAAGGGCCAAAGGAAAATGTCTTAAAATTTGGATAAAGGTTCAAAAAGAGAACCTATTGTTGAAATTTTCTTATCTCAGGGCCTGCCCTCCTTCAAATGAACCTGGATTCTTTAGTTAATTATCTGAAACCTTCTAACAGGAAAGAAAAGAACAAAAGACACAATTATTTAATTAATTATTCCAGAGCTCTGTAGGAGGGAGCCAGCATGCCAAAATAGGCCTTCTGTCCTGAACTCCATCAAAGATTTCTCAGCCAGAGTTCCAGCTTTTATTGAGGATTATCAGCTGACACAGTTAATTTTTAATTAACATCTGGTGATATTCATGTTACAAAAGTACAAATCTAAAATAGAATCTGCTGATATCTCTGCCAAGCAACATCAAAAAGCAGAAGTTACAAGGTTATGACTATATTCACTAGACACAGCAGGTGTCGCTATATTTCTTCCATGAAGCACAAGCTGATTAGTTACACTTACAATATTTGCTGAATTTCTGTTATTCATTCAAGCTTTGTTTAATTTCCAGTTATATGTTGACCTAAGGTCTGATTCTCTAAAGTTCATGCTGACCTAGTTACTGTCAACCAATCATCTTGCAGAGATAAAGGGGAAGCAAGGTCTATAACCATTGATTTTTTTAGAGAAGCTGGCCTGTGTGACCCAATAACTATGTACACAGGTCTGTTAGCTAATTCTCTGATGCAATTCTAACAGTACAGAACAATCTAGCAGAGAAAAACTCTTTAATAGTGCAGTTTAGCTTGTGAATTCCAATAAGCATATATTTCACCTATAGCTAGCTAACTTTACAGTCCTGTTTCGTGATTTTCTGTAGATTCACTGCTAGTTCCTATGTCCAGTATTCCATAGGTAGATTCACTGTCACTGTCACTGGTTACTTCTAGATCCAAATTGCCATAGACAGGATGATCCATAGTTGTATAAGTTACTTTATTACATGATAATTCATCAATTTCCCTTATAGTCTCCAATTTAGTTTTGAGGCCTGGGTTAAATTGCCCTTTTCCACACCTATTGCAGATACATTCGGAAGTCCCGGTGGTTTCTCTAAAGATTAATGGATTTTTGGTAACATATATATAGTCGGTATCACAGAGTGTGTGACGGTCAAGAAATCAATCTCTTTTGGTGTTAAATAATCCACTTCCTGGCCAGTGTATAAAAGGGTTTCAACTTTATTCTTTAATAGAGGTGTAAGATCGTCATAAATCTTGACGTAAAAATCTGTGTTGTTAATTTGGCATAAGACTTCAGCAATGTAAGTCGTTCTATCTTGTAAAACTAATGCCCCTCCTTTATCTGCTGGTTTAATAATTACAGATTGATTATCTCTAAAGCCTTGCAAATCAGATTGTTGTAAAGAGGTCAAATTATGAAATGTATGTGTTTTTTATCATATAAATGTTCAACCTTGTTCATTACTACCTTTTCATACGCATTGAGCATATCTGAACTATTGGGTGGAATCCATGTAGATGGTTTTTAACTACAAAGGAATCACCTTCAGAATTGTTTGTTTTGTCAAAAAAATCTATAATTTTGAGTTTGTGAAAAAACTTGCAAAGTTCTACATGTGTGGCAAATGTTTCATGGCAGGAACATATTAAAGCCCTTTTTCCAAGGCCTGGATCTCTAGTTCATTTAAGCAATAACTCTCTTGCACTGGCCCTCAGCAAGTCCCAAACTTTCACCAATAAAAGAGATTTCGAGTCCAACCTCCGTAAGCGCCACCTGTAAGCACCTTGACCTGCTTCCCACTCCAGGTTTTTGCCAGCAGCAGTTGCCGCATCAATCCATGGTATCTGAAGCCATCCTTAAACAGTGTGAAGTCTGTAGCGCAAACACCACCAGGGAAGGAACAGCATACCTTGGACATCATGGGCAGAAAAGTCTATCAAAGCACACTCTTAGCTATTTGGGTCTTGGCTCATCAGTGCAGATCCTACATTATAACCACAACCTTCTCCTGTAACTGGATGCGCTGGAGGGATCATAGGCTCCACTTATGATGTGTATGGTTCAACCACTCGGGTGGCAGCTACTGCCATCTCTGCAAGGCACTCTGCCTGGCTATGAGTCTCAGGCCTCAGGGAGGATCTGCATGATCACCTAGCAGATGCACTGTGTGAGGGTGACAGCTTATTCGGATCCAAAGTGCAGGAAGTGATCTCAGAAGTCAAGGATCACTTGTCCACAGTGCAAGAATTTGCTGCCCAACCAGCTAAATCCCCTTCCCAACCCTGGTGGGAACAGCCCTCCCAGTTCTGTAGAGCCTACCATTACCAGAACCTTCAGCAGTTCTATCCTCTTAGGAGATTTCACCCCCTTCTCTTGGCCTCCTCCACAAAGTCCCCTGGGCACTTTATATAGCTAGAGGCCATTGCCACGTGAAAGGAAGCAACAACCTAAACCTCTGCTCCCACCAACAAAATCAATCCAACCTTTTGACTACCTTCCAGGGGGGGGGGGGGGGCAGGATATGTCACTTCAGGGAGGCTTGGCAGTCCATCACCATGGGCCGCTGGATCCCCAACATTGTTCACGTGGGATACAGGATAAATTTCTGCATCTTGCCCCAGTATCATTTCTCAGCCTCAGGCAAGGGGAGAAAACAGGTTCAATACCTTCCAATTCCTCAACAAGAGATCCTTCAGTTGTTGCACAATCAAGCCATAGAGCCAGTACTGCTGTCTCAATGCAACAAAGACTTCTAATCAAATATTTTTCTCATTCCAAAGAAATCCAGGGGCATGTTACCCATATTGGATGTCCGCAATCTCAACCTTTACATCAAATGAGAAGTCCAAAATGCATTCCCTATGCATCATCCTCCTCCTGCTCTGCAAGAATGACTGGCTCGCCTCTCTCAACTTGAAAGATGCTTATGCCCACATCCCCATCCACTCCCATCACTGGAAATACCTATGATACAGATTCAAAGATCAATATTATACCAGTACAAGGTGCTGCCATTCAGTCTATCATCAGCCCTCCAAGTCTTCACGAAATGTCTTGCAGTAGTTGCAGCTCACTTACACCACCAGGACATCTGCATCTACCCATATCTCGATGACTGGCTTGTTTCTGTCACTTCAAGAAATCAGGTGCAAGTGGCCATCCACCAGACTGTCCAAACCCTGCAGAACATGAGGTTCTTTGTCAACACTCAAAAGTCGAATATAGAACTCCGCCAGATCCTCCCTTTCATAGGTGACCGCAAAGACACAATGGCAGGGAGTGTATACTTTCCGGGCGACAGGGTACTTGTTCTCAATCAGCTCAGTGCCCATTTGCTTTGATGCACCCAGGCCTCGGTGCACTTTATCCTCTGTTCATGTCCTTCCGCTAGCATGGCTCTACATGCTATCGTTAGAATGGCACCTCAGTCCAACTGGATCCAGCACTCTGTCCCTTTGAATGAAGAATCCTCCAAGTCTCACCACCTCACCCATCCTTTGACGCTTGCTCCAGTGGGAACTGTGACACCCAACCTCAATGTTGGCTGTTCCTTCCTGAACCTGCTGCCTTATCTTACCCTCACTACCAATGCATCCCCTCATGAATGGGAAGCGCACTTACTGAACTTCACCATGCAAGGAGTCTGGTCGACCCACAAATGTTCACTACATATAAATGTCCTAGAGGTTCGCACAGTGTTGTATGTGCTCATAGCTTTCCAGCAGTGGGCCAGTCACCGGGTCCTGCTAGTACAGACAGACAACCAGGTTGCCATGTTCTACATCAACAAGCAGGTCGGTTCTGGCTTCCTATAAGAGAAAGCACATGGGCTGCGGAGCAGAGATGGCATCCACCTATCGAAGAAGGGAAGTGTCTTCTGCAAAGGATTGGCTAAACTATTGAGCAGGGCTTTAAACTAGGATTGTCTAGGAGGGGTGAATAAAACCCCCAAGTAAGTAAAAGCCCTTAGGTAAATACAACTCTAAAAAAATAGTATAGAAAAGGGAAAAAAAGGGCAACATCTGTAGAGCTGCATATATTAATGCTAATAGTATGCAAAATAAAGTTCCAGATTTAGACGTAATAGAAGAGGCTGATCTAGATATAGTGGCAGTCATGGACACTGGAAATGGCTTGGGGATGGGGGACTGGGACTGGAAGGGAACTGATGCTGGGAGGGACTGGAGGAGGACTGATACTGGGAGGGGGGGGGGAGTTTAGGAAATGGGCTGATTTCCACGAACAAGCAGGAATGTAGTCTTCACATATGGGTGATGTCAATACCGACAGTCCACGCGAGAACGCTCCCCAACGTCCAATTGGAAAGCCTTTGGGAGCACTCCAGTGCGCCTGCGCGACTGCCTTCCCAACTCCCTCTCTTCAGTTCTTCATTTTCCACGGAGCCAGCAGGAAGCAAATCCTGTTACCGCATAAAAAACTTCTTTTTGTGGATAGCGTCTGCCTTCCCATCAACACTGGCACCATCTAAGATATCACTGGTTCCCTTATTCTTCTTTCTTTATTTTCTTTCTTATTTTCCTTTAAAAAAAACCCAAAAAACTACTACTTGGCATTGATGCCCTTTCAGTCCTTAAATCTCCCGTACTCTTCATTCTTTGAGAGTATGGAGAAATCAACTAGTGGTTTCAAAAAAATGCACTAAGAGTGCCAGCACCATTTCGGTGACTGACAAACATGAATGGTGTCTAAAATGCCTCGGCCCAGACCACCAGCCAAAGGACTGTTCCCTTTGCCAGAAAATGACCCAGAGAGGCCTACCAGAACTAGGCTTCTAAATTAGGCACACTCTTCGCCTTGGAAGCAGTATCGTTGGCGACCACTTTGTTGAGGGCCTCTTCATCCTCTCCTGGATCTCAGGTATCTTTGAAGTCCAAGCACAAGGCTGCATTGAAGTCTGCAGGTACCTCCAGGGGAAGATCTCCCTCTAAACATCGAGATCCCTTGGGGGGTTGCCTCAGAGGCGGATCACCTGTCAAACAGCCCCGGTGGGAGGCCCTGCCCTTCAAAGCCATCAAGGGACTCCAGGCTGCTCCAGAGGCCTCCATCTCTGGAGAGCTACTGGTATCATGCTCTGGGATGGTAGCACAAATACCTGTCTCTGATACCCAAGCATCGGCAACCTCAATAGACCAGCACATACTGGCCATCGAGCGTAGTTTGGAAACCCTACTTACAGTCTCAGTACCCATAAAACCCTTGGCTATAAGTACTGGTTCCAGTACCGACATCAACACTGGTTCCAGGTGCGACATTGCTCCCACCCATGCCCTCTTGGAAACCCTTACTGATACCGGTGCAAGGCCCAAACGGCTCACCAAAGCTGATACATCGGAACATTGGTACCGGCATCTAGCTTCCGGTGCATACTGTACCCGTCAATATTTTGAGTCCTCCGATTCCGATGTCTGATTCGGATGTGGAGTCACTTGATTCATGGGGGTCCCAGGACCTTCCTTCGGACCCTTTCCCACCTCAACAGTGGCATATGTTGCCACCAGAGGACATGTCCTTCCAGGAATTCATTCGAGACCTAGCATTACATCCTTTATGATCTTATGGTCCATATGTGGGAGACGCCTCTCATGGTCTTACCCCAGAGCAGACGTCTCCATACTATGTATCGGGTACCGGAGTGTCCAAGCTTCCAAAAGTCACAGCTTCCCCACCACTCCATAGTGGTTAAATTGGCTATGCACTGAATTAAAAGTTCAAAGACTCACTCCTCTAACCCTCCCAGTAGGGAATCAAGAACCCTTGATGCCTTTGGGCATGAATGCTTCTAGGTCTCCATGCTCTTAGCTAGGATCAATTCCTATATGAGCTATATAGGAATATTCCTAAAGGAGATTTCCAGAGATCTCGAGGCATTTGCTCCTCTCCTCCTGGATGACAAACGGGCAGACTATCTCACTCTAATTAAACATAGCCAAAATGTATTGAAGTTCGTCAATAGAGTTGCCTTTGATGCTTTTGAGTGCATGAACAGGGCTTCAGCAATTTGCATCCGTGCACATCGCATTGCATGGCTTCAAGCCTCAGATCTTGAACAGTGGGTTCAAGATAAGCTGGGCAACATACCTTGCACAGGAAAAAATCTTTGGCAAAGACTGGTAAAATAAGGCCTCTCAATTAGAGTCAGAAAATACTAACACTTGACCCTGCTAGGAAAAAGACTCCTGCAAAGAAGTCTTTCTGCAATAAGAAGAAAAAAATTCTTCTCTTCCTATCCCTTCTCAGTATCAGGGTCAGGCTCCACGGAAGAGGAAAGAGCCTCCTAAGTAGCAGAGGAAGCCACAGGTGGCTAAATCTCAACCAGCCCAGCAGCCACAGGCTGCGCCTGGTTTTGACTCTTTTCTAGCGAACATTGCCACCCTGCCTCTGGAGGATCCCCAGTCTCTCCACATAGCAAGCAGACTATGTCACTATGCCCACAGATGGCACCTCATCAGAGCAGTGGACTCTCACCATAGTTCAGGAGGGGTACAGACTTCACCTGCAAGCTCTGCCCCCCTCCACAAAGGGGGAGTATCAAACACAACCCCCTCTCACTGCTCTCCTGCAAGATGAGGTGTCTTCTCTTCTGTCTCAGGGCACCATAAAAGAGGTCCCAACATCCCAGCAGAGAGCGGGCTTCTATTCTCCCTACTTTCTCATTCCAAAGAAAACCGGAGGGTACAGGCCCATTCTAGATCTCAGAAACCTCAACATGTTTCTAGTCAATGAAAAGTTCAAGATGTTCTCTCTCGGGACTCTTCTTCCTACCTCCAGAATCAGGACTGGCTCTGTTCTCTAGATCTAAAAGAATCATACACACATACCTCCTGTGTTCTGGGTGGAGGAGGATATCTACGCTCCACCTTTTAGGGAAAACATTATCAGTACAGAGTACTTCTTTTCAGACTTGCCTCTGCCCCAAGAGTCTTCACAATGTGCATGGCGGTCGTGGCTGCATATCTAAGAATTCTGGGGATATTAGTCTTCCTCTACTTAGACAACTGGCTAATAAAGGCAAACACCTGCCAAGAGGTTCTGCTGTCCTTGTATCATACCTTAACAGTACTACAGCCCTTGGGATTTGTCATAAACCTCCCAAAATCCCATCTCACTCTGACGAGAGTTCTTCGGAGCCCTGCTAGACACCCAGTAGTCCAGGGCATTTCTGCCCCAGCTCTGTTGTACCCATCTAGAAGAACTAGCATCCCGGATGCTCCTAAATGACAATCTCACAGCCCGAGAAATGCTGCAGCTCCTTGGGCACATGGCCTCTACAGTACATGTCATTCCACATACATGACTACATATGCGGATCGCCCAGTGGACTTTAGTCTCCCAGTGGAAGAAGACCTCAGGCCATCTCAAGGACAGGATCCAAGTCACTGCCCGTCTAATCACATCCCTTCAGTGGTGGTGCTCTCCAGAGAATCTGCTCATAGGGTCATCTTTTCAGATGCCTCCACGTTAGTGCACCCTGATAACAGATGCCTCCAAGCTGGATTGGGGAGCCCATCTGGGCAACTGGACTACACAAGTATTCTGGATAGTGCAGGAGTCACAACTCCAGATAAATCTCCTGGAACTTTGGGCTATCTTCAGTGCCCTCCGGGTGTTCCAACACCACCTCACAGCGCAACAGGTTCTCATCAGGACAGACAATCAGGTTGCTATGTTCTATGTGAACAAGCAGGGGGGGGGGAACAGGCTTTTGGGCCCTCTGCAAGGAGACTTCTGATCCTTTGCTATTGCACATCAGATACACCTCCAAGTGGTGTACCTACTGGGAGAAACCAGTGTCTTGGCAGACAGACTGATTTGCAACCTTCTTCCCCACGAATGGTCTCTCCATCTGGACACAGTGTCCTACATCTTCCAGACCTGGGGAACTCCAGACATAGATCTGTTTGCGACTCCACAGACTGCCAGTCTTTCATGTTTCTGCACAAGGACTCCGTCATCCACCAACCAACAGGTGGATGCCTTCCACCTGCGCTGGGGTCAAGGTCTGCTTTATGCTTTCCCTCCCAAATCCCTTATTTCCAAGACGCATTTCAAGCTTCAGTCTGACAGGGGCTCCATGATTCTCAAAGCACCTCTCTGGCTGCGGCAACCGTGGTTTCCGCTGCTACTAAGTCTGACTCAGACTCATCCTCTCTGATTGGGATACATGCTGGGTCTCCTCTCTTAGGACAATGTCTCACTACTCCATCCCAATCCACAGTCTCTCTGCTTCACAGCTTGGCTGCTGAGAGCATAGCCTTACAGGGCTTTGACAATTCTCAAAAGGTTAAGGACATCCTCTTAGCTTCTAGAAAGCCCTTCACCAGACGTTTATATGCTTTTAAGTGGTGTAGATTTTCGGTTTGGTGTTCCCAGAAGATATATTCGGGAGAGGATGAAAATCGGAAGTGGAATTGCAGGACTCAAAAGTGCTAGGAATGGATTTGTGGAAAGTGACATTGAAAAAGCGCAAATGCTAAACAAATATTTCTGTTCTGTTTTTGCTAAAGAAAATCATGGAGAAGGTCCACCTGAGATTGACACGTATACAAATGGGAATGGAGTAGATACCACACCATTCACAGAAGATGATGTGTTAGAACAGCTTGCAAAACTGAAAGTGGATAAGGCCATGGGACCAGATGGCATACATCCCAGGATACTGAAAGAGCTTCGAGAGGTTCTTGCAAGACCGTTAAAGGATGTTTTTAATAAATCCTTGGAGACAGGAGAAGTTCCACAGGACTGGAGAAGGGCTGATGTGGTACCTCTTTACAAAAGTGGTGATAGGGAAGAAGGGACAAACTACAGGCCGGTAAGCCTTACCTCAGTGGTAGGAAAAGTAATGGAAGCACTCCTGAAAGAGCTAATAGTGGACTTTCTCGTAACCAACAGGTTGCAAGATCCGAGGCAACATGGTTTTACCAAAGGACGATCTTGCCAAACAAATCTGATTGAGTTCTTTGATTGGGTGACCAGAGAACTAGATCAAGGACATGCGATGGATGTGATCTACCTAGATTTCAGCAAAGCCTTTGATACTGTTCCTCATAGGAGGCTTGTCAATAAGCTCAACAGCTTGGGGATGGGTCCCAAGGTGGTGAACTGGATCAGAAATTGGTTGACTGACAGACGACAGAAGGTGATGGTAAACGGAACTCACTCGGATGGAAGGAAGGTGATTAGCGGTGTGCCCCAGGGTTCGGTCCTGGGACTGGTAATGTTCAATGTATTTGTGAGTGATATTGCTGAAGGACTGAATGGAAAAGTCTGTCTTTTTTCAGATAAGACAAAATTTGCAACAGAGTGGACTCCCCAGAGGGAGTGGATAAGATGAGGAAAGATCTACAAAAGCTGGAAGAACGGTCTAATACTTGGCAGTTAATATTTAAAGTGAAGAAGTGCAGTGTCATGCACTTGGGAAGCAGAAACCCAAGGGAATTGTATGCGATAGGGGGTGAGAGGTTGGTGTGCACGAACCACGAGAAGGACCTCGGAGTGTTTGTTTCAGAGGATCTCAAAGTGGCGAAACAGTGTGACAAGTCGATGGCAAAAGCCAGAATGATGCTGGGTTGCTTATAGAGAGGAATTACCAGCAGAATTGAAGAGGTACTAATGCCACTGTACAAGCCGCTGGTGAGGCCTCACTTGGAATATTGTGTTCAGTTTTGGAGACCATATCTTGCAAAGGATATAAAAAGACTGGAAATGGTTCAGAGGAAGGTGACCAAAATGATTTGGAGCCTGCATCAGAAGACATATGAGAAGAGACTTGAAGACCTAAATATGTACACTCTGGAAGAGAGGAGGGAGAGGGGAGATATGATTCAGATCTTTAAATACTTAGAGTATTAATGGACAAACAAACCTTTTCCAAAGATGGGGAAGCTGTAAAACTAGAGGGCATAACATGAAGCTGCAAGGGGGTAAACTGAAAGGCAATGTCAGGAAGCACTTTTTCACTGAAAGGGTGATGGATGCTTGGAATGCCCTCCCGATGGAAGTGGTGGGGGCAAATACAGTGACAGACACAGTGGATCCCTTTATAGCAACAGGATAAAATCAAAATAATCATAACTCTCTAGGACTACAAAAGGGGAGTGCTACTTCTGGAGAGAGATCTGCAATTGTAAGTATTTACTTTTGGGAATTTTTCTAAATCTTGGGGAAAAGGGAATCCTTTAGATTAAAGCTGATTAATCTGTCAACCCAGTGTATTTGTTAAATCAGTCAGGGCCTAGTAGCAGCAAAGAGCTTTCAGTTTAAATTTAAAACACAGCAGAGAGCTTTCTGGTTAAACTTAGACCCCAAGACTCCCTCTATCCAAGCAAGGACTGTGGGACTCCCCCTGGAGATTGATCACAGATTACCTTAGAAGCACAGGACAGGGTACTGTGTAGCAGCCAGCTTTTAATAAGTCTTCTTTTCCTCCCTCCCCAACACCCACCCACCCCTGGGATAATCGTAGCTTTCTTTATAGGTGCTTATACCTCTTAAAGGAAAGGAGGTGCCATATTCATTCTCAGGTGCAGCTGTTTATTCTCATCAGCATACATTAAGCACCTGAGATTAATTAAGCTTCAGGTGAACAAAGTACATTGAACGTATTGGGTATAGTTTTATTAGTATAAGTATCCCCAGCAACCCTTAGTAAGTAAAGAACTTAAATATCTAAACACAGTCTTAAAACTAAGATGTAGACAACAGTCCAGCAGCAAGATGGGGACTTTCCAGTCTTTTGCATTGAGTGTCACATGTATGATTTTCTCCCATTTGGTGAGGGGTCTTATGTTGCACTAGGTGCAAGGAGCTCTTTGCTCTCAGGGAACGAGTCTGATCTCTGGAGGCTAGAGTAGCAGACTTGGAGGACATAAGGAAGACAGAGAGGTACATAGACGAGACTTACAGGGATATAGTCCCACCTCCAGTCTGGCAGCATCCCTGTTGCCATGGAGCAGAGAGGTCACGTGACAGGAGAGCATCACCCTGGTGTGACAGGAAGTGATCCTGTAGCTAGGACCTGTCTCCCAGGTGATGTAAAACCCTCTCGCACCGAGGACGTTTCTCCAGGGCCATGTGCCCATGAGGGAAGGATTAGGACAGCCGTTATAGTTGGTGATTAAACATTAGACATGTAGATAGCTGGGTGGCTGGTGCATGTGAGGATTGTCTGGTAACATGCCTGCCTGGTGTGAAGGTAGCAGACCTCACGTGCCACCTAGACAAGGTCTTAGATTGTGCTGGGGAGGAGTCTGCTGTCTTGGTACATGTTGGTACCAGTGACATAGGAAAATGTGGTAGGGAGGTTCTGGAGGCTAAATTTAGGCTTTTAGGTAGAAAGTTGAAATCCAGAACTTCCAGGGTAGCATTCTCCAAAATGCTTCCTGTTCCACACGCAGGACCCAAAAGGCAGGCAGAGCTCTGGAGTCTCAATGTGTGGATGAGACAATGGTGCAAGGATGAGGGTTTTGGATTTGTTAGGAACTGGGGAACATTCTGGGGAAAGGACGGGCTCTTCCGAAGGAATGGGCTTCACCTTAACCGGGCTGGAACCAGGCTGCTGGCATTAACTTTTAAAAAGGAGATAGAGCAGCTTTTAAACTAGATAATAGGGGAAAGCCGACAGTAGCCCAAGAGCACATAGTTTGGAACAGTGCATCCTTGAAGGATACTACCAAAAGAATGAAGTTAGGGCATCTACTACCGATAATTCAATACTTACTCATCCCAAATAGGCATACAAGGTAATGACATAACACCAACTCAATACCCACTCACCCCAAACAGAGTTTAAAGATTCCAAATTACCCCTGCCTACCGAAAGCCAGATTAATATGACTAAAATAGTCTCTAAAATGCTTGTATGCAAATGTTAGAAGTCTAAAAAATAAGATGGGAGAGTTAGAATATATAGCATTAAATGAGAAGTTAGATATGGTTGGTATCTCAGAGACATGGTAGAAGGAGGACAACCAGTGGGATACTATGATACTTGGGTACAACTATATCGTAATGGTAGAGCTGATCAAATTGGTGGAAGGGTTGTGCTCTATGTTAGAGAGGGCATTGAGTCACAAAGGATTAAAGTTTTGTAGGAAATAAAATTTGCTGTAGAATCTCTATGGATTGAAATTCCATGTAAAAAGGGGAAGGTGATGGCAGTGGGGGTGTACTATCGAGCACCTGGCCAGAGTGAACAAATGGATGATGAAATGCTCAAAGAAATCAGGGAAGTTAACAAAAATTACAGAACAGTAATAATAATGGGTGATTTCAATTACCCCAGTATTGACTGGGTCAGTGTCACGGCAGGACATGCTAGGGAGTTAAAGTTTCTAGATGAAATAAATGACTGCTTCTTGGGGCAGCTAGTTCATGAACTGACCAGAGGTGAAATCATTTTGGACCTAGTCCTTAGTGGAACACCAGATTTGGTGCAATAGATAAGGGTGTTGGGGCCACTTGGCAATAGTGATCGTAGCATGATCATGTTTGATTAAATTAATGGAGGAGGGACGGTAATAATACCTTTTAACTTTCCAGTACTACTTTTTAACATTCAAAAGGGAGACTATGATAAAATGAGGAAAATAGTTAAGAAAAAACAAAAACGAGAGTTGCAAAGGTTAAAAACTTACATCAAGCTTGGGTGTTGTTTAAAAATACTATCTTGGAAGCCAAGACCAGCTGTATTCACGCCAGCATGGTTTAAAGGTGAGGTTAGAGAGGCTGTTATTGCCAAAAAAGCATCTTTCAGGAAATGGAAAAAAGAGCCAAATGACGAAAACTGGAAACAGCACAAGCACTGGCAAGTGAAACGCAAGGCATTGATAAGGCAGGCAAAGAGAGAATTTGAGAAGCTTGCAGTGGAAGCAAAAACGCGTAATAAAGACTTTTTCAAGTACATTCGTAGCAGAAAACCTGTGAGAGAGTCAGTTGGACTATTAGATGATAGAGGGGTAAAAGAGGCACTAAGAGGGGACGAGGCCATAGCGGAGAGACTGAATGAATTCTTTGCTTCAGTCTTTACTGAGGAAGATGTAGGGATGTTACCCATGGCTGAAGTGGTATTTAAAGGTGATACTGCCGAAGCATTAAAAGAAATATCGATACACTGGGAAGATGTATTACAGCTATTTGATAAACTGAAGAGTAGCAGATTACCTGGTTCGGATGGTATACATCCAAGAGTGTTGAAAGAATTGAAATATGAGATTGCAGACCTGCTATTAGTAATCTGTGAACTATCATTAAAATCATCTGTAATACCTGAAAATTGGAGGATGGCCAATGTAACGCCAATTTTTAAAAAGGGTTCCAGGGGTGATCCAGGAAACTACAGACCGGTGAGCCTGACGTCAGTACCGGGAAAAATGGTAGAAACCATCATAAAGAACAAAATTACTGAACATGTAGATAGTCATGGCTTAATAGGAGACAGCCATCATGGCTTTAGACAAGGAAGATTTTGTCTTACTAATCTGTTATGTTTTTTTTGAAGGTGTGAATAAACAAGTAGACAAAGGTGAGTCGGTTGTTATAGTGTATCTGGACTTTCAGAAAGCCTTTGACAAGGTCCCTCATCAGAGACTTTTGGCAAAACTAAAATGTCATGGGATAGGAGGCAGTGTACTATTGTGGATCAGGAACTGGTTAAAAGATAGAAAGCAGAGGGTAGGGCTAAATGGCCAATTTTCCCAGTGGAGAAAGGTGAATAGTGGAGTATCCCAGGGATCTGTGCTGGGTCCGCTGCTTTTTAACATACTCATAAATGACCTGGAAAAGGAAATAGTGAGGTTATCAAATTTGTAGATGACACAAAACTTTTTAACGTTGTGAAAATCCATGAGGATTGTGGAAAATTGCAAGAAGATCTTGATAAATTGGAAGACAGGGCATACAAATGGCAGATGAAATTTAATGTGGACAAGTGCAAAGTTATGTACCTAGGAAAGAACAACCCAAACTATGGTTACACTGTCCAAGGTTCAACATTAGGAGCCACTATCCAGGAAAAAGATTTAGGCGTCATCGTAGATAACATGTTAAAACCCTCCGCCCAGTGTGCAGCGGCAGTCAAGAGAGGAAATAGAATGCTAGGTATCATAAGGAAAGGAATGGAAAATAAAACAAAGGATATTATAATGCCTCTGTATCGTTCCATGGTGCAACCGCACCTTGAGTATTGTGTGCAATTCTGGTCGCCGTATCTTAAAAAGTATATAGTGTTATTAGAAAAGGTACAGAGAAGAGCCACCAAAATGGTAAAGGGGATGGGAGGATACTCCTATGAAGAGAAGCTAAAAAGGTTAGGACTCTTCAACCTGGAAAAGAGACAGCAGAGGGGAGATATGATAGAGGTCTGTAAATTTAAGAATGGAGTGGAACGGGTAAACGTAGATAGATTGTTTACGTCATCAGAATATAGAAAGACTAGGGGACATGCAATGAAGCTACAGGGTAACCTATTTAAGACTAATAAGAGAAAATATTTTTTCACTCAACGTGCAGTCAAACTCTGGAATTTGTTACCGGAGGATATAATAAAAGATGTTAGTGTAGCTGGGTTTAAAAAAGGTTTGGACAAGTTTCTGGAGGAAAGCTCCATAAACCATTATTAAAAGGGACCCAGGATATCACTGCTTGACCCAATATAAGAAATGAGGAATTTTTGTCTTTTGGGTAAACTGCTAGGTACTTATGATCTAGATTGGCCACTGTTGGAAACAGGATACTGGGCTTGATGGACCTTGGTCTGACCCAGTATGGTATATCTTATGTTCTTATGAGCTACATGGAGCAGTGGGTCACCCCTAAACAAAGGCATGGGGAAGGGTGACCTGCACGGAGCGGTAGGCGCACCTACTCTTACCGTCTGGCCGGGCAGACTAGATGGACCATACTGGTCTTTATCTGCCTACTCCTTCAGTATCTCCTCTACCTGTCCTCGAAAAGTCTAAAGACAAATTCAGTGTGAGTGCCATTGCAATCTCTCATCATCTGCTTGATGGACAGCCCATCCCCTCACAATAGCTAGTGGTGCATTTGATGCGAGTTCTCCTGATGGCCACACCTCCCATTAAGCCACCTCCGGTAGTTTCGGACCTCAGTGTTGTTCTAGCGCACTTCCTCAAGCCACGACCTCACTTAAGTTCCTCTCGTGGAAGGTGATCTTCCTAATTGCCCTCAGTTCAGCTAGACGCATTAGTGAGCTTTAGGCTTTGGTGGCGGATCCTCGCTATACTTGCTTTCACCATGACAAAGAGTCCTTCAGACTCACCCACACTTCATGCCAAAGGTAGTATCTCCTTTCCATCTAAATCATTAAATTTACCTTCCAGTTTTCTTTCCTAAGCCGCATGCGTCTAGAGTGGAAGCAACTCTGCATACTTTTGACTGCAAACGTGCGTTGGCCTTTTATCTCCAAAGGACTCAAGGTCATCGTAAAGCCTCGCAATTATTCATCTCTTTTGACCACAGTCACCTGGGATTACCTTTCTCTAAGTGTACACTCTTCAGATGGATAGCGGACTGCATTTCATTTGCCTATGACAAAGCAGGACTCTCCCTGGAAGGGCATGTCACTGCTCACAATGTTCATGCCCTTGCCACCTTGATGGCAATTTCCGCTCAGTAGCCATCGATGAAATTTGCAAAGCAGAACTTGGTCTTCTGTCCATACCTTTGCTGCACATTATTGTCTGGAGAAGGACTCCCGTCGGGATGCCATGTTTGGTCAGGCTGTACTCCAGCACCTCTTTCAGACTTAGATGCAACTTCTACCCTCTGTCCCGGACTTTGAAAATACCAGAAATCCATGTGGGATCCATGACCTCATCATGCCTACTCGAAGGCGAACCTCAACCGGTTCTGAGGTCACTTCATCTGGCATCTAGGAGTCTCATCTATTAAGACTACATTCCTGCTTGTTCCTGGAGATCATGTAGTTACTCACCTGTAACAGGTGATCTCTGGTACAGCAGGAATTTCACAACCTGCCCTCCTCCCCTAGGAGTTATAGGGTTTAAATTACTCTTTTCTCAGCTGCAAACTCAACTGAAGTGAAGGAGTTGGGAATGCGGGAAGGCAGTTACACAGTGGAGTGCTCCTAAAAGCTTTCCAATTGGACACTGGGGAGCATTCCCACGTGGGCTCCATCTGTACCGACGTCACCTATATGTGAAGACTAAATTCCTGCTGTCCCCAGAGATCACCTGTTACAGGTGAGTAACTACACTATGCTGGCAGATGGGGGACTGAGACTGGAAGGCAGCGAATGCTGGGAGGGACTGGAGGAGCACTGATACTGTGGAGCTAGGACTGAAAATGGGCTGATGCGGGGGAGGGGATGGTCAAATGGGACTGGAAGAGAGTGAATGCTGGGAGGGGCTGGATCTAGAAGGGAGCTGATATTGGGGGAGCACCAGAAGGGGGTCGGGCTGGGACTGGTGGGAGAAAAGAGAAGCTGGGAGAGTGAGGATGGATGGGGGAACAGATATTTTGTGTGGGAGGGAAGAAAAAATTGAGATTGGCTGAGTATTGGGAGAATAAGTGGGGATTGAGGACAGGAGTGAAATTTGAGTGGATGAAAAAAATAAAAAAGAAATGGAGGAAAAGCAAAAGAGGAAAGATCAGTATGATAGAGGCAGATGTACAGAGAATGGAAGAAAGTAGAAGAGAGAAAAAAGGACAAATGGACAGCAGACAATGGAGAGTTAGCAGAAGACACAAAGAAAGCAGAAGAAAGAGAGTGGGGCAATTGCAACTGAAAAATAAAATGCCCAAACAACAAAAGGTAGAAAATAACGATTTTATTTTGAATTTATTAACTGGAATATGTCAGCTTTGGGAAATGTGCATCGCTAATGTTTTGTTTAGTGCAAGAGGAAATTAATCTATAGTTTTATTTCTCCAGTTTTGTTGTACATTCCAAGTTTGGTTTTTGGGATTCCCAGTTTAATTATTGTCTTCATATTTCTAAATTGTGATCCCTTGTTCTGTATTTGGTGACGGACTATGTTTTGCATGTGTAACCGAGCTGCGGAATTCTGTTCATGTAGTTTCTATGTGACAGTGCCACTCGTTCTCTTTCCCCAGTAGGAGATGTATTGGTATCCTCAGAGTTGTATTGGTTTAATATTTGCAGTGTTGCCTTTTGATAGGTAGGGTTTGGTGCTTTGTAAGTCCTGGTAGTGCTGTTATGATACGGTGGGTTTGCTGTGGATTCCAAATGAGCAGGATGTATAGTATTTCCTAATGGGCCTGGAAGTTGACACTGGAGTATAGCAATGTAGAAATCTCGTAGTCTTTCTTTATCCTCACTGCCCATGCAAATGGTATTCAGACCCTCATTAAGAGGCATATTTACTAAAGGTTAATGCACATTCACAAATGTTATTATGTACTAAGTGCAGCAAAACTGATTTATTTATATTGGCGTGGTGGCACTTAACGCACATTAATATTTAGTAAACATGCCCCTAAGTCATTGCTAGGGCAAAAAAGAGGCTTGTGAAATTTTAGATGGGCAACATATACATTTTAAAATAAAGTAAATTAAATTTATGTAAATGAGGCCTCGCAGTGAGATGAGGCCTCGCAGTGAGTCCCTGCCTCATGGCCCCACATCACCTTTGGTCTGCCCCTGGCTGGATGGCAATACCTGGGCGAAATAGAAAAACTGAAAAAAGAGATTTTAAGGGCAACAAACGTTTTAATTAGGAAAGTAAATAAAATGAAGAGGAAAATGAGGCCACTCTGGTTTTCAAGAGAAGTAGCTGAAAAAGTAAAAAAAAATAAAAATAAGAGATTAGCCTTCATAAACTATAAGAGATCACTGAAAGAGAAAGTCAAACAGTAGTATCTGGATAAGCTAAGGGAAACTATAAAGTAATCAGGAAAGCAAAGATGCAAATAGAATTAAAAATAGCCAACACAATAAAACACTGGGACAAGACTGGTTTTTTTTACATATGACAGTGAGAGGAGGAAGTGCAAAGGTGGCATTGTGAGACTCGAGGGTATTTTTCTGATATCCCCTTCCTGATCTTTCATTTGTGAACACAGAACAGAAATATTTTCTAAGCAATGCCACGTTATCCTCTTCAGCCTCTACATATTCCTCCCCGTCACCCTTGAGTCTGACAATACCTTTTGCACTTCCTCCTATCACTGACATATCTTAAAAATGCTTAGTTCCCCCCCTCCTTTTTCCAGTTGAATCTTTGCTTTTGTGAGTACTTTCCCAATTTCTCTTAGCTTTTCCAAATATTGTTGCTTGCCTAACTTTCTGTAAACTCTTTATTTTATGAAGGCCATTCTCTCCTTTTCAGCTGCTATTTTCGAGAACCATAGCAGCCTCCATTGTTTGTTTTAAAATGTATTTACTTTCCTAGCCTCAAAATATCCTCTTTCAGTTTTGCTCACTGCTTTTCTACATCCAGCTAACAACTTCTTGAGGTCTTCCCCCATCTTGACAGCTTTCCTAAGTCTTGGACCCTCACTTTTGAATAAATCAGCTCCACTCTTGTCCTAATTTCTGAACTACACCATTCAGTGATCACAGGATGCGAGATGATCACCCACTATAACATCAGAAACTCTCCCTGTTTAGTAGCGGCAGGTCCAGTACTTCCTGGGTAAGTAATGTTCTCCAGGACCAAGCAGGAAGTCAGTCCTCACATATGGGTGACGTCGGCGCCGACGGAGCCCTTGCGGAGCAATTTTCCCCAGCTTTCAAAGAAAGCCTTTGGGAATTGCAGCGCTCATGCGCGGTCCTCTTCCCGCCCAAGGGTGCCATCTTGCTCAGTCTTCTTTTTTCCGCGGAGCCCTACAGACGTTGCCTATGAATCCCCGCAGAAAAGTTGATTTTTCACTATTTTTCTCTGTTTTTTCTTCGGTTCGACGCCGGTTCTTTTCCCGCCCAGATCATGACCCCATGATCTGCGCGCCATGCGGCAAAATGTCCTCAAAAGCATTGAGGAGTCGGCAGCACCAGCGGGAGCGTATCTTCTCTGACTCTGGCCGGGCTCGGACCTCGTCAGAGGCTTCGACGTCTCGGGACTCTGGTCCTGAGCATCGTCGGAGTTCCTCTGAAAGGGGGTCTCCTACCCGGGAGCATCATCGGAAGAAGAAACCCGCGAGGGCGGGATCGGTGGACGCTCCTGGTTCCTCGAGGGCCAGGTCGCATAGCCCCGATTTCCGTCCCGGTTCCTTGGAGTCGGAAAGGCTGTCAAAACATCCTCGACTCGAGGTGGACTTGCCCGCTCACGTAAGTACTGTTGTCCTCATGGACTCGCCTCCGAAGGACCCGAAGTCGGGCCCGACGCTGTCGGGGCCCGAGTCGCGGGCTGCTGGGTCTCCTGAGCTCGGACACAGGTTGACGGCCTTGGAGTGCAGTTTGTCTGCCTTCTTGGACCAGCAGCGGGCATTGATCGCTGGCCTCGCTGGCGCTTCTGCCCTGACCGCCGGGACGTCGACCTCCAAGTCGACCCCGGAGACCGAGCCGATCCTCGAGTCCATGAGGGCTCGAGTCGATCCTCGGTCGAGGTCTCCTTCGGCCTCCCGTTCGGGACCGAGGTCGTCGACGCCGATTCCCTCGGCGTCGGGGCGGATGGCATCAGTGCCCGCCCGACCGAAGCCGGTCGACTCCTCCTCCGAGGAGTCGGCCTGGGAATCTGAGGACGAAGAGTCACCTGGTTCCTTTCGGACTCGGTGTGTCCCTTCGGACTCCCCCGAGTCCGAACCTCGGAGACGGTCCCCCCCGGAGGATACCCGGTTCTCGGACTTCGTGAGGGATATGGCCAAAGCCTTGGCCTTCCCTGCGGATCCCGAGGAGGAGCCTCGAGTCGAAGAACTCGATGCCCTCCAATATGACTCTCCCCCGAAGGAGGCCTTTATTGTACCGGTTCCTCCCATGCTGGAACGGCTTCTCTTCCGCATGTGAGAGAGCCCGGCGTCGTCGCCGGTGTTAAGCAAGCGGGTCGATTCCATTTATCGAGTCCGCAAGAGCCCCGGGTTCCAAAAGGCACAACTACTGCACCATTCCATGGTGGTGGAATCGGCCATGCATAGACTGAAGAGTCAAAAAATGCACTCCTCGGTGCCCCCTGGTAGGGAAGCCCGAAGCCTGGATGCCCTCGGTAGGAAGTGCTTCCAGGGCTCTATGCTTGCTTGTCGAGTCCAGACCTACCAGCTCTACATGGGCATGTATCTCCGAGACCTGGCTAAGGAAATAGCCGGGTTCTCTGCTGGTCTCTCCGATGAACCTTTGCAGAGGTTCCAATCCTTGTCTACTGGTATTCGGGAGTGCTCCAAGTTTATCTCTCGAGCAGCCTATGATGGTTTTGAGGCTTCGGCTCGAGTAGCCGCGGCCGGCATCGGTGGACGCCGCCAGGCTTGGCTTCAGACGTCCGACCTCGAGCCCTGGGTACAGGACAAGTTGGTCGATGTCCCCTGCCGAGGTGATAACCTCTTTGGCAAGCCCATGGATGAGAAGGCTGCACAAATCGAGACGGAGACTCTCACCAGGACTCGTCTCTCAAGGAAGACCTCTGCCCCTTCTCAAAAGAAGAAGACCTCGGGGAAAAAGCCCTTTTACCCGAGGAAGGGTGCTGCCTATAAATACTACCCTCAGTATCAGGCCTCACTTGCTCCCCCACAGGGAAAGCAGGCCAAGGGACGGGATAATGGCTCCCGTAGGCAGCAAGCCCCCAAGCCTGCACCACCAGCCCCTGCTCAGCAGGGTGGGGTTTTTTGACTTTCTCAGCATAGCCTCTCCCCCTCAGCTGGTTTCTCTCAGCACAGGAGGCCGGCTGGTCCACTTTGCCCACAGGTGGTCCAATATCACCACAGATACCTGGGTGCTTCAGATAGTTCAAAAAGGCTATCTTCTTCATTTTCACCAGGTACCACCCTCCTACTTTCCAGGGGAGCCTTCCAGACTTCCTCTGCACAGGGATTTACTCCTTCAGGAGTTAGCAAGTCTTCTTCAGGAACAAGCCGTGGAACCAGTGCCCCACCACCTGGAGGGTCAGGGGTTTTATTCCTGATACTTCCTGATTCCGAAAAGAACGGGAGGCCTCAGGCCCATCCTAGACTTGTGAAACCTCAACAAGTTCCTTGCAAAGGAAAAGTTCAAAATGCTTACCCTTGGAATCCTGCTGCCCTACCTCCAGCAGGGAGACTGGCTATGCTCCTTAGATCTGAAGGATGCGTATACTCATATTCTTATTCATCCAGACCACAGACAATACCTCAGGTTTGTGGTGGACGGACGCCATTACCAGTACAGCCTTTCGGCCTATCCTCTGCCCCCAGAGTGTTCACCAAAATGCCTAGCAGTGGTGGCGGCCTATCTGAGGCTTCAGGGTCTCTTTGTGTTCCCATACCTGGACGACTGGCTCATCAGGGCCCAGTCTGCCCAAGAAGCCTCTCAGGCTACTCATCGCATGGTGGCTCTGCTCCAGCACTTGGGATTTATCATAAACTTCGCAAAGTCCACTTTGCTCCCCTCTCAAGATCTAGAATTCATCGGCGCCAGGTTGGACACTCTTCAAGCGCGGGCCTTCCTGCCTCTGGACAGGGCCCAAAGGCTCATGGATCTCGCCAGCCGCTTTCACAGCAATTCCCTGGTCTCGGCCAGGCAATTTCTGAGACTGCTCGGCCATATGGCTTCCACGGTCCATGTAACCCCCTATGCCCGCCTGACCATGCGACCTGCTCAATGGTGCCTTCGCAAACAATGGCATCAGGCCACTGGGAGCCTAGCGGACTCCGTACAGATCTCCGACCAGCTGGTCTCCTCTCTGCGATGGTGGCTTCACCTGCCAAACCTAGTGCTCGGGATGACTTTTCAGCCCCCTACACATTCTCAGGTCCTGACGACCGATGCTTCTCTCCAGGTTTGGGGAGCACATTGCCAAGGGACTTGTACTCAGGGTCTTTGGACTCCTTGGGAGTCCGCTCAGCAGATCAACTTCCTGGAGCTCAGAGCCATCCGCCTAGCGCTCAAAGCCTTCTCTCACCTGATTTCTCACCAGTCAGTACTTGTCCAGACAGACAATCAGGTTGCCATGTTCTACGTGAACAAGCAAGGCGGAACCGGCTCCTTCCTTCTCTGTCAGGAAGCACAAAAGCTCTGCTCTTGGGCCGTCCATCGCAACATCGTCCTCAAAGCTGTCTATCTCCCAGGTCAAGAAAACTACCTGGCAGACAAACTGAGCAGGGTCCTCCAACCGCACGAGTGGAGGTTGGATCCGCTTGTGGTTCAGCGGATCTTTCTCCGGTGGGGCCTCCCCACCATGGATCTGTTCGCCAGTCCTCTGAACCGACAGCTTCCCAGATTCTGCTCTCGACAGCCGCATCCTCTCCGGGTGGCGGCGGATGCTTTTCTGATTCCATGGTCCACAGGCCTCTTGTATGCCTTTCCACCCATGCCCCTGGTGTCTCGGACGCTCTTCAAGGTTCTCAGAGACAAGGCGTCGGTGATCCTAGTGGCTCCCCGGTGGCCGAGACAACCTTGGTTCCCGCTTCTGCTGCAGCTGGCGGTGGACACACCTCTTCCTCTGAGGTTTCAGCCTGACCTCCTCTCGCAGGATCAGGGGACGCTCCTGCACCCCAACCTTCGTTCCCTTCATCTGATGGCCTGGCTGCTGAAAGGGTAGTCCTTGCTCCTCTCCAGCTACCTCCAGATGTGGAAGAGGTCGTCTTGGCCTCCAGGAGGCCTTCCACCCGGAGGTCCTACGCTCTTAAGTGGCGTCGGTTCTCCGTCTCGTGTACTCAGCAGTCTCAAGACCCCTTCTCCTGTTCAGCATCAGTGGTATTGCAGTACTTGCTTTCCCTTTCCAATCTTGGCCTTAAGTCCAACTCGGTCAAGGTCCACCTCAGTGCTATTTCTGCGCACCACCTACCGGTGGAGGGTAGGCCTCTTTCCAGCCACCCTCTGGTGGCTCGTTTTCTCCTGGGCCTTCTACTCCTTAAACCACCTTTGCGCCCGCCTGCCCCGAACTGGGATCTCAATGTGGTTTTACAGCGGCTTACCTGTCCGCCTTTTGAGCCTATGGCTACCTGTCCTCTTCGTTTTCTTTCCTGGAAAACCTTGTTCTTGGTGGCCCTCACTTCTGCTAGACGCGTTAGTGAGCTGCAGGCCCTGGTATCTGATCCTCCTTACACTAGGTTCTACAAGAACCGGGTAGTCCTACGGACTCACCCCAAGTTTCTTCCTAAAGTGGTTTCCCCTTTTCACATCAACCAGGAGGTGGTACTTCCGACCTACTTTCCCAGGCCACACTCCAGCCGAGCTGAAATGGTCCTGCATACCCTGGACTGTAGAAGGGCGCTGAACTTCTACCTGGACCGTACGCGGGGGCACCGAAGGGCTGTTCAGCTCTTCGTGTCTTATGACCCCAACAAGTTGGGGCTCCCTGTCTCCAAGCATACTCTGTCCATCTGGATTGCGGACTGCATCGCTTGGGCTTACGAGGCTGCGGGCCTCGTGCTGGAAGGTAGAGTCACCGCTCATCGTGTTCGGGCGAAGGCTACGTCAGTGGCTTACCTCCGTTCTGTTCCGTTGGCAGACATCTGCCGGGCTGCTACTTGGTCTTCAAGCCAGACTTTTGCAGCCCATTACTGCCTGGAGAGGGAGTCCCGCAGGGACAGTGCTTTCGGACAGGCAGTCTTCCGTAACCTCTTCGAGGTATAGGCAACTCCTACCCTCCATCCCGGATGTTGGGCTACCGGTTGGAGACGTATTCAGAGAAGATTCCTTCCTTCTGTGCTGCTGAGCTAGAGGGAACTCATTTTTGCGCTTAGGGTCTCCGGTAGCCTTAAGCTTGGTAGTCCCATATGTGAGGACTGACTTCCTGCTTGGTCCTGGAGAAAGCGTAGTTACTCACCTGTAACAGGTGTTCTCCAGGAGCAGCAGGAATCAGTCCTCACAACCCTCCCTCCTCCCCTTGGAGTTGCAGTTTTATGCTTTCGTTTTTGCTAATTTTTGCTGTCTTTTTGCTATGTCATCTGACTGAGCAAGATGGCACCCTTGGGCGGGAAGAGGACCGCGCATGCGCGCTGCAATTCCCAAAGGCTTTCTTTGAAAGCTGGGGAAAATTGCTCCGCGAGGGCTCCGTCGGCGCCGACGTCACCCATATGTGAGGACTGATTCCTGCTGCTCCTGGAGAATACCTGTTACAGGTGAGTAACTACGCTTTACCAGTTGCCAGAATAGTTTGACTTTTCAGTGCCTCGTTGGAGTTGGGAGTGCTGCCAAAGGACTGGAGAGAGGCACATGTGGTCCCTTTACACAAAAGCGGAAGTAAGGATGTGGTTGAAAACTACAGGCTGGTTAGTTGAACTTCAGTGGTGAGTAAATTATTGGAAACACTGCTGAAAGAGAAAATAGTGAGGTTTCTGGAGTTCAGCGGATTACAGGATCCGAGGCATCATGGATTCACCAGAGGCAGGTCTTGTCAGACAAATCTGATTGATTTCTTTGACTGGGTGACCAGGGAGTTGGACCGAGGGAGAACCCTAGATGTGGTGTATTTGGATTTCAGTAAAGCCTTTGACACCGTTCCTCACAGGTGACTTATAAAGAAACTGAGTACCCTAGGGATGGACCCTAAAGTTACTGCTTGGGTTAGAAATTGGTTCAGTGGGAAGCGATAAAGGGTACAGGTAAATGGAGCTCACTCTGAGGAGAAGGAGGTTACCAGTGGTGTGCCCCAGGGATCTATCCTTGGTCTGATTCTTTTTAACATTTTTGTTAGTGATATAGCGGAAGGGCTGTCGTGTAAGGTTTGCCTCTTTGCAGATGATACCAAAATCTGCAACAGACACCCAGGAAGGTGTAGATAAGATGAGGAGAGATTTAGCTAAGCTTGAAGAATGGTCTAGAATTTGGCAATTCACAAAGTTGTTTGATGCGGCACGGCTTCCTCTGTCAGATTTTGTTTTATATGTTGATACGGTTGTTTCGTTTGGACACATATTTGGGTACTCCACATGCATTTATTTACTAAAATTGTATAGAAATAATGAAATGGCCTAGGGTCCCCTTGACTGGTCTCTTCAGTCGGCAGAGGATTTTCTGCCTTAAGTTTATAGTGGGCCTCACCCCTGAAGACGTATCTTACGAAACACGGGTTTGGGCCACCTTTACCAAATAAGGACCAATAAAGGTTGTGAGTTTTACTTGCTGCTCACGTCTTTGGACTGTTTTTTCTGCTATTTTGCGTGGCAGTGTGCTGTCTCCTTCTTGGTGGTCATGCATTTGGGCTGCAGCAATCTAAGGGAGCAATATAGCATAAGGAATGAAGTACTTTTGTCCACTAAAGAAGAGCGGGACCTAGGAGTGATTTTGTCTGATGATCTTAAAGTAGCTAAACAGGTAGAAAAGGCGACAGCAAAAGCTAGAAGGATGCTTGGGTGCATAGGGAGAGGAATGGCCAGCAGAAGAAAGGAGGTGATAGTGCCTCTGTATAAGTCTTTGGTGTGACCTCTTTTGGAGTATTGTGTGCAATTCTGGAGACCATACCTTCAAAAGGATATAAACAGGCTGGAGTCAGTACAGAGGGTGACTACTAAAATGGTTAGTGGTCTTCATTATAAAGCATATGAGGACAGATTTAAGGAAAGGCGGGATAGAGGTGATATGATTGAGATGTTTAAATACCTCTGTGGCATAAATGTACAAGAGGAGACCCTCTTTAGATTGAAAGCAAGTTCTGCTATGAGGGGACATAGGATGAGGGTGAAAGGGGATAGATTCAGGAGTGATATGCAGAAATATTTCTTTACGGAAAGAGTGGTGGATCTGTGGAATAGTCTCCCAGAGGAGGTGGTAGAGATGAGGACAGTATCTGAATTCAAAGAAGCATGGGACAAACACAGAGGATCTCTAAAGGAAAAAGGGGGACTGTTGTAGTAGTTGATATGGAAGGACAGACTAGATAGGTTGTGTGGTCTTTTTCTGTCATCATGTTTTTTTTTTGTGTTGTTTTTTTTTTTATTTAAAGGCAACAGAAAATTACAATAAAACAGCAATAGCATGAGTTACAAGCCAAATACAATACCAATCAAAACAACCGGGAACTCAAAGGCAAAATTCTCACGGCCTTTTTTTGTTTGTTTGTTTTTTTTGTTTTTGAATTATAATTAGCCCCTTACTCCCCGGTTATCGCCATATAGCGGCCCCAAACCACCCTACCCACCCACCCTAATTACCCCCCTAAGCCCCCCTCCCCCCTCCTTTCACCACCCCTCACCCAGCTCGAAAACTCTCCCTGCCTATGAAGGATGGTGAGAGGGCTTCAACATACCAGATCACACGGAATGGCGGAGGAGCCAGGAGACACCACCTCCCGTAGTTGGACTAAATCAGCGTGGCCAGGGAAGGAAAGGACCCCTAAGCACTCAGGAACCTACTTCAACACAAAGGCTTCCCACACTTGTTCAAATTGGGGGAGGCGAAGTTTTCCAGCCGCCACCCGCGTTCCATGGTCTGTTGTCATGTTTTTATGTTCCCATATAGGATCTCATTTCTTCTAGATGACACCACAGCTGAGATGTTCCAATCCACATCTAGTGTATTGACATTGCTTTTGAGTAGCATTTCTTTGGTAACAATACTGTGAAGATGTTCAATGATATCTCTGTCCACGTTTTCTGCCTCTGAAGGAGATCTATATATCACACCTGTGCAAACAGTTGTTGCATTCCTTCTTTCCAGATTAATCCACAATGTCTTCTCCTTATTTGTAAGATCTGCAATTCTTTTGATTTAATATTATTTACATATAGTTCCTCTCTTCCCTTTCTTCCTTCTCCTTCCTTTCAAGGGGCAGCAGAACACCTTTTTGGTTGGAGGCGCCAAACAAACAAACCAATCTCCAGCCCTGCTTCCAAGCTCTGTATTGCTGATGCTATGTTATGCAAATATTGGTGGAGCTATGGCCCCTGTGGCCCTCCCCTTTCCGCTGCCTATGTTCCTTCCTGAATAAATTGTAGCCTGGTATAATTATTTCCCATTCATGGTTTTCCATGAACTATGTCTCTGTGACAGCTACTAAAACAAGCCAGCCTCTTCCATTATAGTTCTAGATCCAGAATCTTATTTCCCATCATTAGTGTACGCCACTTTCCAGATGTTGCCGCTTCTTTGCATTTCTACAAAGATCTCGGGGGTAATTATATCCTGTGATTTCAAGAAAAACTGTGACAATAGCTAGATATAAAGCAGTGTGAGTGCATAAGGAGGGGTAGAAAAGAGGATATTGTAGAGGTCATTAATAAAACCACACCTGAGTATTGTCCGGTTCTGAAGGGCTTATTTCCATAAAGATATAGATATAATTGATGCAGAACATGCATCAGAAACCTTATAAGATGAAATTTTGAAATTTAAATGCAAGTACTCTAGAGGAGGGATGAGATAGTGTAGAGGCCCCCCCTTTTTGAATGAAGCTCATGATTTCTGGTAAAAACAATGGGATTTGAGGAACTGCTGACACATGGAGAGTTGCAAGCAGCATATCTGATCACCAGAGAGCTGCAAACTGCACCAACACCTAAGACTTTGCCGAGGATTTCACAGTGTAGAGGTGTATCTGACAAAAATAAGAGGTTGAAGAGAAATTTGAATGATGCCTTTTGAGAACTGGGAGAATCTTGATTCTTCTGAATAGTTGGACATTGAGAGCACTGGAGACTGAATGGGTGAATGTTGAACTAAGTTAACTTTATTAAACGGTATGTGTGTGACATGTCTAGAATGAGTAATGTAGTCAGAACCCCCTCACTATGAGTTTCGAAGTACGTATTAGCATCAAGGAGGATGTTGGAGTGCCTTGTAGTATCCTCCAATCTCCAGGAACAAGCAGGAATGAGTCTTCACATATGGGTACGTCGGTACCGACGGAGCCTGCGCGGGAACGCTCCCCAGCGTCCAATCAGAAAGCTTTTGGGAGCATCCCTCAGCGCCTGCGTGCTGCCTTCCCGCCTTTCCAACTGTCTCTCCTCAGTTTTCGTTTTTCCATGGAGCCGGCAGGACGTCCTCCTGTCACCGCAGAAAATTTTTTCTTTAATTCTTTGTTTTCTTGTGGTCGCGGCTGTCTCCCCGACTCCACCGGTACCGCCGGTGTTTTTTCTTTTTCTTTTTCTTAAATTCAGGGAATTCTTTTCCCTCAGTTTCTGTCTTAAACTTTTTGGGCCTTCTAGGCCTCTCCATCATGGAGCTGCCACCTTCTTTTCCTAAGAAGTGCCTAAGCTGTGGCAGTACAGTTTTGTTTTTAGACTCCAAGAACTGGTGCCTAACCTGTTTGGGTCCTGACCATTTTCCTCCGGAGCCATTAGGCTACAATAGTACGAGAAGAGATTTTCCATTTCGAGTTTCCCTCGATACCGAGCTCCCTTCCAGTGTCAGGGCACCGACCATTTCTTCTTCTCTACAGGATCAGGTAACCCACAAACAGTCTGTTAAGACTAGCCAATCCTTGAGTGGTAGGTCTCATGCACAGCATGATGACGGCTCAGGCCTTGCCCTCAAGGGTCCATTGGCTTCAAAACCCCGGCGGGAGTCTTCGGCCTCCAAAGCCTATCAGGGGTTTCAGGTTGTTCCTGGGGCTCACCCCTCACAGAACATACCTGAGCCATGCTCGCTGGTGGCATCCGCTTCGAGTGGTACCGATACCCCGGCATCGGCACTGGTGTTGAGGGATTCACTCCTCACCAGGGATCGTCATCTGGCTTTCTCGGTACCTTCGGGACCGGTCGATACGTCCCAGATGACTTTCCAGTATCAGCATCACCGCCGATACTACCACCGACGTCGGTACCTTCTAGACTTGCATCGATAGACTCGCTTCCTTCGATGCCGAGTCTGGAATCGATTTCTAGTCTGGAAGACTGGGTACCAACACGTCTCGGAACCGACGCTTACTGGTTCCGGATGCTCGGTACCGAGGGTAATTACCAAAGGCCTTCGGTTAACTCGGTACCGATTGAGCAGCCTCCAATGACTGCTTCGATGTCGGTATCGCCTTCGATTCCGACACAGCTACCGGTATCAGTATCGGTGCCGGTACCCGCAGTAACATCGGGGCCAGCTCCTTCCATGCTTCTTTCACCAGGGTCGCTCCTTTCTATACCTAGTTTGGAGTCGATACCTGGCATGGATGATGCAGTACTGACTGTCTCAGGTCATGACCTCCAGTATGAGCATCCATCCCTTAGGGATCCTTTCTTGCACCGGGCAGGATCTTATATTCCTATATTCTCAAGTAGATCCTCCGGTGCCCAGGCTAGTTCTTCAGTAGGTCTAGCCTGTCCAGGGACGGTTCCCGTTGGAGATCCTTCTTTTCAGAATTTTCTCCTGAATATGGCAACATCCCTTGCTATTCCTATCCCTGGCTATGATCCTACACAAGGCTCTCTTTCTTCTGGAGAAAAGGAAAATATAATGCTTCCTTTACATCATTCCTTGCAGGATCTTCTTCTAAGAATGTGGGAAGCACCTTTAAGGGTTTCCCTCACCTTCTAGAGCAACTGATCTTCTGTATCAGGTGCCCCCCTCTCCAGGGTTTCAAAAGACTCAACTTCCCCATCATTCCATTCTGGTGGAATCAGCAATGAGGAAGGTGAAAAGTAAGAAGAAGCACTCTTCTTACCCACCAGGTCGTGAGTCTAGAACACTAGATGCCTTTGGACGTCAAACCTTCCAAACATCTATGCTGCCAACAAGGATTCTCTCATATATTTTTTATGAGTCTATCCCTTCAGGAGGTCACAAAGAAATTATATCTTTTGACTCCTTTTCTTTCAGAGCCCAAGACTACAGACTATTCCTTACTCCTTAGTCATATTCAAAGTATCTCTTGGTTTCTTACTCGTGCTTCCCTAGACTCCTTTGAGTCTGTTAGCAGAACTTCTGCTATAGCCATAGGAGCACGACGTAGAACCTGGCTCCTAGCTTCAGACTTGAACTAATGGGCACAACAAAGACTGGGTAATACTCCTTGCACTGGAGAAAATCTCTTCAATAAGGAGTCTTTACATCAGGTTGCTCAGTGCTCCACTGACTTCCCTGTTTCTGAAGGCTATCCTAAGCCTTCTCCTTCCCCAGTAGGTAGGAAATGCCCTACCAAACCTTCTTTCCCTAGGAGGAGAAGGTTTTACTCTTTTCCTGCCCATCATACAGATGTTCCCAAGCAGGGGAAACCTTGCTCTGGTCTGAAGAATCCAAACTCTAGCCAGGCTAAACAAACCCAGCAACCATAGGGTTCTGATTAATCTGTTTTCTGCCTCTTTACAACCTACAGTTGACTTCTTCTCAGCAGACGTTTTTCACTGTTTTTCATTCAAAACTCTACACATGGATTCCTTTTCTCAGGACATCCAGTTGCTCCTAGGTATGCTGAGCTGTCAGGATATTCATGTCTATGGATCACAGGTTTCTCCTCCTCTTCCTGCCAAGAAGAGAGGTTTAACAACTATCCCATGATAGTTTTCTGTACCAACATGAATTTTTTCCTTCCACAGACTTACCATATGGAAAGTCACCCTTCAGCTCCTGTTTCTCTACCCTCTTATCCAGGGTTTCCCCTGTAAGAGTGGTACCATACCACTGGAAGGCTTCTTTAGCCTTTCTAGTCTTTCTTTCCATTCCAGTGTGGAGTTTTTTTCTCTTGAATAAACTCCCTCCTTTTGCTGGGCAGCTCATCAGACAGGGACAGGAATTTCTCCTCTTGTTCTGTCTGTTCTCTCTGTTTTACACAGAAAGCTTCTCTCTGCTGTCTTATTCAGCAGCTGCCCATGCAGGAGTTCCAGTGATTGGACTACTGGTACTTTTCGACAAGTTTCCAGTCTTGTCTTCCAGTCTTGTCTGGCCGTAGTAGTGCTTCCAAGATAGTGCTTCATCTGTCTTGGATAATCCTTATCACTTCAGGCTTATCACACTATCTTCTTTTCTGCCATCTCCAATTCCTTGGATTTGGCAGCATAGTTGAAGTGGCAGCTGGTTTTTTCCAACAGCCAGTTCTATCTCCCAATTCTCCTGCATAATGCTCTTTGCAATCCTACAGAGAAGCTTTCCACTATGGGCCCTTGCTAGAGAGCATGGGTTTTTTTTTCTAATGACTATCCTATATGCTTGAAAAAGGCTTCCTCAGTCATTCCCCATGACTGTGAGGGTTCTTTACACCCTTCTATCTCCTTTTAAAATAAAGGACATAAGCCTTCTCTACGTGAAAGTCTAAAGAGTTGTCCAATTCCTACAGGGAATATGCTCTTTTTTCCTTGCAGCTTGTCCTCATGGTATCCTAATCCTTCATGGACAGCACATATTTAACTAAAAAACACATGATACCCCTTTTTGTCCCTCAAGTGGGTCAACCTGGTATCTCATCCTATGCGTTTTCTGTCCATTTACCATGCTAGAGTTCTACAGGACTCAGGACTTGCTGTTTACAGACTGATATTATCCTCTGTTTTTTCACGCAACCATCCTGGTTATTTCACTGGATAGCATTCCTGCACCATCTTAACCAGGGGGAATAGATTCTCTATATATCTTCTCAAGTAGGTTCCACCTTCTTGTTATTGGATGAATCTTTCCTTTTCACATCTCCCATGTGAATGTTTTTATAGGCATATCTCTGTCTGCTTAATTGCAGACATTTATCTTTAGACCTATTGTGATAAGGAAGCTTATCATAGCTCAGGAAGGAGCTATAGAAAAGGTGAAGTGACTCTGAACAAGCAACCTGTCAGTTCTGGTAGAAATAAGAAAACAGAATTTTCCCATAAAAGACTACCAGTCCCAGAATGCACCAGGTTTCCAACAGCCATTAGAGGAGCTGAAGTGGGGAAACGTGTGTTCAATCAGGAGGGCTATGAGGTAATCCCCAAGCACTCATCTCAAAGGGCAGGGCCTGATTCAGCACAGCTGCACTGTGCTAGGGTGGAGCACTCATCTAGGCATAATAAAGGTAGAGAATTCTACAGAGAATTATCCTCATCCTCAGTTTCATCTGGGAGATCCTCATCCTCAGTTTCATCTTGGAGATCTTCATGATCTTGGACAGCTTCATCATCTGGAGGATCATCAGAAGCAGAAGCCAGTGCGGGCGGACAGAGAGGGCAAGAAACCCTTTGGAAGAAAGAAGAGAAAAGCATTTGGGAGGTCTAAAGGAGTCCAGAGCAGTACGTATACTGGAAGGCATTCCAAGGGCCAGCATACACCATTGGACTGGGGAAAGCCAGAGGAATGGTGCTGCAGAGCTAGGAATCTCCAGAGGGTACCTGTGAGGGAGACAGCTGCACTTGGAAGGGACCCTAGGACCCGTGCCAGAAGGTATGTGAAGAGAGATCCAGTGTCCAGGGATCTGGATTGGAAGGCTGGACATAAAAACTGGACTACATACTGGCCAGGCTATTTAGAGAGGAACTCTAACAGTAATGGAAGCTCAGGTATGAACACTGATCTATGCCCTAGCTATAACCTTGAAAGACAGCAGGGAAACAAGTATTCTCCTGAGAGTGCTACATTGAGAAATTCCTCTGTGCCAATCCATGATATTGGACCCATGATTGTTGAAGAAGGGGGAGCGGTCTTAGATACAGGCTGTGAATATATGGATTGCTCTCTGTCTAAACTCCTTTGGTAATTTTCTGTTACAAAGTACAACAGCCATCACAAAGAAATACAAACTTGTTCTTTAATCTACTCAGAAAAGCTCCTGAAGTAGGATTTGAGCCACGCAGTAGAAAGCAAGCCAGCTAAGGGGTTTCAGCTGGGTAACTGCTAGCAATTGAGCCTTACCTAATTGCTTGTGAGCTCTGAGGGAATCACTTCTGAATCTATGTGTGAAGATATAAGAAGTTAACCTGAAAAGAACAGTTTTTTCCCTTCTTTGTGGGTTTTGCTTGTTGTTTGATACACTGCTAAGAAAATATTAGCTAAAGCCTACAGAAAAGACCAGTTTGTTACCAACCAGGTCTTTATTTTTTTGCTTTGATTGCCTGACAAGTTCATCTGTTGTTTTCCTGATTTTGTTTTTCTAAGTTTAACACTGAAAGCAAGTATCCTGTTTTATGTGCTACCAAGCATATCTGTGTTGGGAGAAATAACCCCATAAATAAATATCTTATTGGCTTTACACTCAAGCACAACTAATTATTGTGAGCAGCTGTGTCTGGTGTGAATGGACTGCATTTCCCACAATCCCTTGCAAATCATATTGATATATGCACTTGCCAACACTGTGAACATTCTTACCCAGGCAGCCGTTTGACACCTATATATTCATATATGTATATATATCTATATACATCTCTATAGATACATATCTCTGTCAGCTGCGTGTGCATATGTTATGCCCCTCTAGATCTCACTATAAACAAATATATATACCCTTATATATGTGTGTATCTGTCGAGATGCTTCGTTATAGGTAGATATGTATTTACATACTTATCTCTCTAACTGTCTATGCTCATAAAGGTTTTACCTTCCTATATGTTCCAGACAGTGGGCTTTGCACATGTTCATACTGTTCCACAGTATGTTTGGGGTATTATGCACACAACCACTCCTGTGGTACTGACAGCTCCTACCATAATCCTAGGTTTAGGTATCCCTGAAGCTCCATGCTCCAATATCTTCCTACCTCTCACCAGTTAGGAAAGACATGGTGGATCTTCAGTAGATCTGAGGTTTCAACTCCTCAGACATCTGTCCTTTCTTTGGGAATACGGGGTTTTTTCCCATACCCCTTCTTCCCTCAAGGACTAGGCCAGTTTGTCCAAATCGGTCAGTCTTCCTCTTTTGCTCCTAACTGTGAGTAACTCTGTAGCCAAAAGAGTTTTCAGCTTTTTCCATAAAGCTTCCCACTAAAGACCTACCATTTTTGTACTACCCCAGTTGAATCCTGGGGTCACCTGTCACTTCCAGATTTTGACCTTCACCTTCACTTCAGTGAGGTCACCTTGAAGATTCCTCTACTGGATCCCCAGTAGACTCCATCAGCCTCTCTACTTCCTGCAATCCAGTAGGTGAGGTCCATATTGTGATTGTTCATTTCAATATATTTCATGATAATTATCATACATACAAGGACTCCTTGCCTGTAGTCCTATCTTAGGTTAGCTGTTTCCTACAGCTCCTCTCTTTTTCAACTCCTACCCTCCATCCTCAGGATGCCTGGCCATATGAGGTGTAGCATGTTTCAATCTCCAACATGCTAGGGCTCCAGGCATCTTAGCTTGGGAGTCCCCATATGTGAAGACTCATTCCTTATCGTGCCTCCAGCTTAGTCCTCCACTTCTGGGTAGTGCACCTCCTCCTGCAGCCTGGAGACTGGACCAATCAGAATTCTGCCATCACTGGATGTATCCTGCAGGCATTACCCATCAGCCCCAGTGTGTCCAGTCTCCAGGCAGCAGGGAGACGTAGTGAGCCTAGCTCTAGGCTCACTTTAGCATAGGAAGGCCAATTTAGGCAAGGTTTAGGAGTTTTTCTCTTAAATCAACTAGTTTTCTTTTATTTTCAGTTGCTTTCATTGATTTGTTTTATTTCTTTTCATGCCTGTTGGCTACAGATTTTGTATTATCTATGTGCCTTTTGGAAGAGCTGTTCCTTTTGGGGGAACTAAACAGTTCTGCCCCGGGGGGGGGTTGTGTGAAGCTGACTTCTCCCATTTTTTGTTTGAATCAGTGGTGTGAGAAGTTGCCAGTTTGGATCTCTCCCCCTGGACAGTACGGGGGAGAGCTCCGCAGGTCGTACCAGCGCTCTGTGTGGGTGCATCGGACGACGGCTTGCCGTGGCTGCAGGATAAGGCCCTCAGCCTTTCAGTTGGCAAAGCGATTCTCTCCACGACAGCCGCTCACGCCAGAGTTGAGTGACATCGTGAGGTGAGCGCCTATCTCCTTGTGCCTTAGCCGGGCCAATTCCTCCCAGATGTCAGCACCGCTGGTAAGGTCTGCGGACATGGTACTTACTTCAGTCAGTTTTAAACAAGCGGAGCTTTGGGCGGGCCGGCTCTAGCTGGCGCCATTTCCTCCCTTGCGGGGGCCGCATGGCAGCGTTTCGCAGTGCTCCGCGCTCGGGGAAGGGGTCCTATTCTATAGAGAGGGCATTTTCTTTTCTTTTACTTTGATTATTTTATTTCATCTATTTGGTTAAGTTACTTACTTAATTATTTACTTAATTACTTTACTTATTTTGTTTTTGGGTCCCTCTCTATTTCGCAGAAGGTCCCCTCGAATAAGTACACTAACCTGTTTCTAACAGGGCCGTCCTTCGGTCTGTTTCTTACAGTTGGGCACAGCTCTCACAGGGTTAAGCGTCCAGGCCTCGCCTTTTGGTAATGGCGGGCCGGCGCGGCTATTGTGGAGACCAGTTTTTTCTTCCCGCGCTTTTTGCCTCGACGCAGGTAGGCAGCACGGGCGGGTAGTATTTTTTATTTTCTTGTTTTTAAATTTTGTTGGCAAATATGACAACGCTTGTTTTCTCTCCTGGGTGAGATAGTTACTGTTTGTGGGCTAAAGTTCCTTGATTAAAAAAAAAAAACAAAAAAACAACCCCGACCTAAGGTGTTTATTTCCACCGGCAGGTTTCCGGTACATACTAGTAACTCTGCGGTAGGTACATTTCTTACAGGGAATTTCTAGCAGGGGCGACCCGGCACTACCTGGTTTGTGCGTGGGGGGATCCCTTCGCAGAGCTAGCATGGGGCAGCAGCAGCTAGCCCATTGAGAGCCGCCCTTATCTGAGTGGCCTCCATTTTCAGCCAATTGTATAGGCCGCCTGAAACGCAGGCCTACGGTGCTATGAGGAGGAAGGAGGCTATCGATAATTTGGATTTTCGGCAGCAGCGGGTGTCTGGACACTGCTGCTGACTGTTCAGGTTATGTTACGTGCCAGACCTGTACTTCAAGTTTATATTAAAAAAAAAAACAAAACAAAGAGGACTTTGGCCTCAGTTAATTTTAGCCGATGCTGGCCGGACTCCCTCGAGAGAGCAGTCGTCGGAGGATGTCTCGCGACGCTCCTTGGGAGGGGGGGCAATTACTGTATGGTGGCAAGTTTTGCCTTTAGGTTAATTCTTCGCTGCTGGCTACCTGTCTGATGGTACGGCTGCACGTCAGGAGGTTCGGCAGCGGCTCCGGGTCCAGGTTTACCAGGTTCCCCCTCTCCAGTCCCTTTCTGGACTCGGGGTTGAAGAGAGGGTCTTCGACAGTGGATTTTTGAATACGACTTCGCCGTTCTTCGGCTTCTGCAGTTCCAGGCACAGACAGTGCTCCTTGACTTCAGGCCGCCCAGTGGGGCCTTGTTTACCATTCCCGTGATCCACACACGAGGCTCAGAGATTGGTGTTTCTGGGGATTTTCTCTACTCATTGGGTTCTTCGTTTGTGTCTTTAGGTAACGCGTACACTACTTTGAGAATGCATCCGTTGGACTGTATTCACGTTTGGTTTTGTTGAGGTGTTGGTAGAGTTAAAAAAAACCAAAAAAAACCAAATTGAAAAATACATTTATAAGAATATACTTAGACGACTACGGAGGGTAGCTCGATGCCCGTATCGTTGGGTCCCAAGTCAGTAGCCCCTGATAGGTCTGGCAGGTTTTGCTGTTATCCAGCAGGTTTTCAACCTCACGGGGGGGTTTTCAGAGTTGCCTCGGGGTGTTAATGTGTGTCTATGCGATTAGCACCTCGAGGTGTTAATGTCTCGGTATGCGGACAGCGGCCTGTCCGGAGAGGGCTTCGGCGGCTGGTAGCATCCCTTCTCCCTGTTCGGGGGGGCTGATTGGCATAATTGTTAGACATTTCCTTCCTTGCGTGGCGTGTGGTATCTTCCCCAGCAGGGTCTTTCTGCGAGGTCTGCCATCCTCGGGGTGCCAGTAAGGGCTTGAGCACAGGGATTCCAGGGTTCTTGTCCTCGTTATGGCCCCTTAGGTCTACTGTTCATCCCAGTTTCTTCCTGGGGCTCATCTGCATCGGTAGTAGGCCTACGTGTCGGTCGCAGTGTACTCATCGGCACCTTTGTGGAGGTGCGTCAAACACTTCTGTGTCCTCGCCGTTAGCTACAGGGCCCCGCTGCTTCAGTGACGTCTTTGCGAGATCTCTTGGAGGGAGAAAATAAACAGCAGTTACTGTGGCCCATGCTACGTTGATTTTCGTTTCATTCCGTTCCGTTGGTCGATTGATCCTCTGGAGCAGTTTTCCTTCGGTGATTGTTGGCTTACTCTTAGTTTTATAGCGCGGCAGTTTTCAAATTGATCGGATGTTACATGTCTTCTCCTGCCTGCTCGTGTCCCTGGGAAGCATCGCTTAGGGCCTGGGGTTTCAGGCAAGTAGCCAGCTAAGCTTGGACCTATGTGGCAGAAGCAGCCTGCCTCCTTGCTCTCAACAAGGTGGCGAAGCCTGCCACCGCATCAGGCCCGGAATATTAGGCACATTGCCAGCTTTTAGGTTCCAGGGCAGAGCCCTAGCTTGTGGTTGGCGGGATAGGCATGCTCAAAGGGTGCTTTGATCAGTGGCTCTGATTTGTATTCATCTTAGCCTGTCGTTTCCTGAAAACAGGTTTCCGTGGCTTTCAAAAAAAACAAAAAAAACAACACGATAACTAAATAAATAGATAAATGAATACACATTGTTCTATCTATATAATTATACTGACAGTTCAACAGTCTCCCAGGAGGAGCCTGTCCTACAGGCTATGTTCCCCAGGGGGCAGCTGGGGCATCCATTAGTGCCTTTCTGCGACCAGGTGGATCTCTGCAAGTCAGGGGAGTTCTACCCACATTGCCGCCTCATGGGCGCTCTGGGCTTAGGGGCGGCATATGCATCTGTAACGTTCTGTAACTCCAGATTTATGCCCAAGATTTGTTGCTGGGGGTCTAAAGGCCATTGAGTGACTTCGCTCCTCATAATTTCCCTATGGTATCCAGTACCCCCTTCCCTGTGGGGGGATTTTGAGGTAGCATACTGCATAATTGTTTGCGCCTGGTCCGCACAGGCATCTATCCTTAGGACCTCCTCTTACTAGGGTGTCGGTGTGTTCCACTGATATTTCTCTGGCTCCCAGATGGTCGGGGGACGTGTTTCACGGGTCTGTTCCAGGGCAATCCCCTCTATTTGTAGAGCCTGTACTGGCAGCGCACGGCTTCGTTGTTGGGCAGTGACGCTGACCCGTCTGTGTCCTTTTGGTCAAAGGGTCCGTATTGATGCGGCGGAGAAGGTCATCTCTGTAGCACGGTCTTGGGTCTAGTGCTCCGAGCCGCTGGAACGCTTTTGTAGAGGGAGTCCCTCCTCTGTGTAGGTTCACGCATTCAACCCTTGCTCAAGTGGGTTCTCGGCGCGGTGTTTGGAGGCCGGGTGCTGAGTCTCCCATAGTTGTCTATGTCCCTTGCATTTGTGCTTACCTGGTACCTCCGGGAGGTCGGTTGCTTGTGGAGGCGCGCTCACATGTCAACAGTGCCTGTTGACTGTGGTGGTTGCGGTGTTCTTCTTGTCGATGTTCACAATTGTTTAGGCTGGCTGTTGGGGTACTCTAGGCAGACTGAGACTGCCTTCTTGCTTGGACTGTATTTTCAGACTCAGGTAATTTCGCCAGTTTTGGGGGTTGGTCTGTTGTAATGGAGTGAAGGTGGTCCTCATGGGGGTACATGACCTTGGAGCCGTGGTCAGTTAGTCTGCTGTGGGGTAAGCAGAACAGAGGATTTTCTTTTCTGGGGGCCTTGCACCCAGTACCTCTGCGTGCGGCAGCAGGCGTCCCCGCTGGTCCTCATCCGTGGTTAGTGCATCTTGATGTCTGGGGCTCCAGACATCGGATCCGCACTGCCACGGTGTCAGTCTCAGTGGTATTGGATTTCTAGCGGGATGGATTGATAACCGGTTAGCTTCCAGTTCTTTGAGGGGGCGGCTGGCAGCCGTTACCTGTTTCAGTGGTACCGTGCGAGGCGCAGCGCTTGAGTCGCACACTGATAGTGTATGTTTTTTCTTAAGCTGATCTAATTACACCCGACACGCCGGATTCCGTTCCGCCGTCTGCGTCAGGGCTTCAGTTTCGGTCACAGTCTTGGCCTCCAAAGCGGTGTTGTTGAAACAGTTTGTTTGTCTTGGCTCATCTGCGGCCGCTATCGTATACGGGTTTTTTTCCTTGTCTTTCTTTGGTTCTTCGGCTCAGTAATCCGGTTCTGGTCAACGGCTTGCTTCTGTCTCGCTTGTCTACGTTTTTTTCCTTGTGAATCAAGCGGGGTCTCTCCCGGTCTCTCCGGCGGGCGGAGGCTTCCTTTCTGATCGGGGTCTGCGGTGCTGGGACGTGCGGGGAGCTCGGAGTCATTCTGTGGCGGTCGCAGGCTCCGTCCCTTCCTCCCAGCGTTTTGTTTGACTGTTTGGGGGTCCCCGGCAGGTAGAAGCTGGGACGTCGGTCTCCATTTCCAGTGGGCTCCAGGATTCGGTTTTCTCAGCTTGCTTGTTGCACGGGAGGCCAGTGCCTGGGAGGTTGCGGGATCGCCTTTTCTGGACTGCAGGCAGCTTCCTGGGCGGAGCATGGTTTCGTTGGGCGTGCCCGTTGGCAAAGTCCCTCCCTTTAGTACTGCTCTGTTACATCCCAGAAGTGGAGGACTAAGCTGGAGGCACGATAAGGAAATTGAAATTACACTTACCTGGTAATTGTAGTTCCTTGAGTGCGACAGCTTAGTCCTCATCCCCGCCCTCGCTTCTTTGACTTGCCCCGGCACGCAGTCGGTCCTGAAGGGTGCTTATACAGGTGAGTGTCTTTTCGAGGACTCCAGTTCTCTGGTTAATTCTAACTTTCCTTTTCCTTCAATGGCCCTTTCGATTAGTACAACAGAAAGGGGGAAGTGAATGGGGAGAATCTTGTTTGGTTTGCACTTTTCATAGTTTGACCGGTTAACTATCTATTTCTTGCTCTTTTGAGTCTGCTTTGTCAATAGTTCACTGGGGCTGATGGGTAATGCCTGCAGGATACATCCAGTGATGGCAGAATTCTGATTGGTCCAGTCTCCAGGCTGCAGGAGGAGGTGCACTACCCAGAAGTGGAGGACTAAGCTGTCGCACTCAAGGAACTACAATTACCAGGTAAGTGTAATTTCAAGTTCCTGCTTGTTCCTGGAGATAGCACAGTTACTTACCTGTAACAGGTGATCTCTGGGAACAGCAGGAATAAGTCTTCACAACCCATCCACCTCCCCTAGGAGTTGTATCTCTCTATCTGTCTTTCCTTTCCTCTCTCTCTCTCTTTGTTTCAGCTATAAAACTCAACTGAGGAGAGACAGTTGGAAAGGCGGGAAGGCAGCACGCAGGCACTGAGGGATGCTCCCAAAAGCTTTCTGATTGGACGCTGGGGAGCATTCCCGCGCAGGCTCCGTCGGTACCGACGTACCCATATGTGAAGACTTATTCCTGCTGTTCCCAGAGATCACCTGTTACAGGTAAGTAACTGTGCTTTCTGTGCTGGCACCCTCTGGTTCTCCCTTCTGAAATCATTGAGATTTACAGATGACCTTGAATCATTTCACAAGGCCTTAAAAATATTTCTGTTTAGGAGGACTTTTGGGGAAGGGGGCGGGAAGCAGAGACTAGACCAGAAGCTAGTGTTGGGTAGATGGGAGGTGGAATTGGATAAAAGCGGGTTGGAGTTTGGGAGGAATTGGGTTGAGTTTGATTATACTTCGAATATTTGCTGGCTTGATGCCTTGTATACTGCAAGGAATGGTTTTGATTGTTGAGGTAAACAAATGCAAATAAATGAGTTAACTAATTAGAGGTTGTAAATTCACCCAAAATAAGCTGGCTAGTTTTAGTAAGGCTTCTAAATTATCCCTTTATCTACAGTTTGGCTTCTAAACTTAGCAACTGAGATTTAAGGCTGTCATTCATCCTCATTGTTTTTTTTTTTGAAGTGCTGTCAAATCAGTGCTAACTCCAGGCAGCACCCCAGCTGTCTCTGGGGGATTTTTTTGGCAATGTATCACTAGAAGTAGATTGCCAGGCCTTTTCTTCTGAGGCAATGGAGAGTAAAATGACTTGCCCAAGGTCACAAGGAATGCCAGTGGGTACTAGGCTGTTGCTCTAACCACTAGGCTACTCCTCCATATTCAGCTTCATTGTCAGGGGGCTAAATTTAGCTTACTAGTGCTGCAAATCAGTACTAGGCAGCTATACCTTCCCCTGGGCCTCAGAAATGACTTTAGGATTGCCAGTTTTCTGAATGATTACATTTAGCATCTGCTAGATGGATAAATCTTGCTGAAAAATCAACTCTATAAAATGTAAGATGTCAGTTCTAATATTACAGTAAAATATTTACATTACCTCCTTCTTTAACAGTATCTTTTGGCAATGACATTTGTTTACTTCAAGAGAGCTGGATTCAGTGTAAATGAGCACACCAGAATTAATTTCTTTGTTGCGCTGTAAGTATACTTTAATTAACCTTTTATACTGTTATTGCAAAAAGCCTTTATATAAGGCTGGTGGTTTTCACTGTTATGTTGAATATTTGAGTAATGTGTAAAACTAAAAATAAATAAATTATGGGGGTCGTTTTAGAAGCCCTACATGTGAGCTGGACATCTGAAAATGGGCACATAGATGTGCAAATCATGGTGATGTCCTTGGAATCATTTTAGAATGGTTTGGAGATGTCCCTAACGTGAGAATGTCTGTCATATGGGGCATGGCAGAGATATGTCTAAGGGCGTTCTATAAAGATGCACGTCTATACGTGATTTCAGAAACGATGTTCCTTGTCATCTCTCCGGGCCAGTCCGGCACTTGAGGGTTGTCAACCTTCTCCAGCAGCTGAGGACTGAAAGCAGAATCTTTTCTGTGATGTAGCATCTGGCTCCCCCTAGTGGCTCACCTCAGTCTTTCAGTCCTCAGCAGCTGGAAGGGACGTTCGTTTTCTGGCTCCCGGTTCACTGGCTGTTTAAGGCTTTACTTTCCGTTCTTTTTTTCTATTTTTTTTGGTTAGTAGTTCTGTGGCTCCGATTTGCTGTAGTGTGGGAAAGCCCTGGCTGCGGTTTTTTTCTAGGAGTCCAGTGGGGCTCTTGGCTTGGCCTGAGCTCGGCAGCATGACTTCTTCCCGCGGAGGCAGAGCCTGTCTCAATCTGGGGAGCAGAGACCGGAGCATAGCTTAGCGGCGGAGCGGGGAGCCCCCGAACACCGACTGTATCTTTCTGAATCAATCAGACCCCCCCCCCGCTAGCAGCGGGAGCGTGGGTCTGAGGCGGCACGAGCGCCATTACTACAGGTGCTGTTCTCCGGCACAGGATAGACCGCTCTCGCTGGCAGCGGGAGTGCGCGTCGTCCTTGCTGTCTCCCGGGCACGGCTGGCTGTGTGCCTGACAGGTTAGTTTGTTTGTGTTGGGCTGTTCTTCTTTGACACCGCCGGTCTCAGCGTTATTTGGGGTGCCCGGGGGTAGAGCGTTCCTCCGCCGAGATGGATAGCAGGCCTGACGCCAGTGTTGCTCACAGGGACGGTCAGAGCGTGTCGGAAATGGCAGGAAAGGCAGCCATTTCTTTTAAGGCGCCAGGCTTGGACGCCGTTTCAGCAAAGCCGGCAAAAAAGAAGGGCAAATCAAAAAAGCCGGCGGGGGTGGAGGAAGCTCCTTCACTGCACGTGCCTTTCAGTCGGTGTTTTCGGCAGATTTCATTTTAGAAATGCACCGGGCTTACTGCATAAAACAGTGGCAGTCTCAGGGGGCAGAGCCTGCCTCTCTTGCTGCCTCAGGCCGGGAAGCGGATCTTTCTGCCTGGGACCCGGGGGAGGGCTCTTCCCAGTCGGTCCGCGGGGCACCAGGGGAGACCGATGGTTTTGGTTCTTCCTTCCTGGCGCCCTCAGCCCTGGAAGAAGGTGACGTTGGGGAATCTGATGTGGATCCCTGGCTGGGGAATGCAGAAGATAGTGAGTTGGGGGATGCGGATGATCCGAATTTTTTCGGGTATTCCAGAAAGAGGAATTGGCCCCTCATCTCCCAGACGTTAGCAGCGTTAAATATTGAGCTGCCTACGGTGCCCGACCTGCCGTTGGAGGATCCCCTCCTCTGGGGGTTTAAGTCGGATCAGAAGTGTTTCCCTGTGCACCGAGTAATGAAACAAATGGTGGAGTCGGAATGGGAATGCCCGGAGGCCACCTTGCGGGGGGCTAGGGCGATCGGGCGAATGTACCCCCTACCGCAGGAGGAAAAAGACTTGCTGAAAATGCCTAGGGTCGATGCCCTTGTCTCGGCGGTGACTAAAAAGACCACTATTCCCGTGGAGGGCGGAGCGGCCCTCAAGGATTTACAGGATAGGTGGCTGGAGACTCTCCTCAAGCAAACCTTTGAGACGTGCGCCTTGGCACTCCGAGCGTCTATCTGTGGGGCTTATGTCTCCCGAGCGTCCATTCGGTGGATGCAGGGTGCCCTCCGTGCCCCTACAGAGGCCGAGGAGGCTGCAAAAATGGAGCCAGCCGCAGTGTATTTGGCAGACACTTTTTATGATCTCGTGCGGGTTTCCGCGAAGTCCATGGCTTCGGTCATAGCGGCTCGCAGGTTTTTGTGGCTCCGCAATTGGGCGGCGGATGCATCGTCTAAAGCACGGCTTAGCAAGCTTCCGTATAAGGGAACGCTCCTGTTTGGAGCTGCTTTAGAAAAGATCGTCAAAGACTTAGGTGACTCCAAGGGGGGTCGCCTCCCGGAGGATCGCCCGAGGGCGCAGCGACCCGGTGGGGGTTTCCGCGGTCAGTCCCGGGAGGCGCGTAGGTTTCGAGGTGCGAGGTTTGCTCCTTATGCGCAAGGGCGGTTATCCACCCGTGGTCAGTCCTTTCGTGGGGCTCGGGGGTTCGGCAGGGGGTTCTTCCCTACCCAGCCGAATCCGGGTAAAAAGTCCCAATGAAGGGACGTTGGTCCAGACGGAGATTCCGGTGGGAGGACGGTTACATCGATTTTTATCCGTCTGGACCAGCATAACCACAGATCAGTGGGTCCTGGAAATCATCCGGGATGGCTATGCGCTGGAGTTTGCACAACCATTGGCGGAAGCGTTCGTGATGTCTCCCTGTGGTTCCCGGGACAAAGCGCGGGCGGTGGAGGAGACGCTTCAGCGTTTGGTGCGTCTGCGGGCCGTTGTCCCAGTTCCCTCCGACCAGTGCGGCTTAGGTCGGTACTCGATTTATTTCGTGGTGCCCAAGAAGGAAGGGTCCTTCTGTCCGATCTTGGACCTCAAGCACGTAAACCGTTGCCTTCGCGTTCCGCATTTTCGCATGGAGACTCTACATTCTGTGATCGCGTCCGTGCAGCCGTCCGAAGTCCTTACCTCCATAGATCTCACGGAGGCTTATCTCCATATTCCAGTACGGGCGGAGCATCAACGCTTTTTGCGTTTCGCGGTGCCCATGGGGCATTTCCAGTTCCAGGCCTTGCCTTTCGGGCTGGCAACGGCGCCTCGGACATTCACAAAGGTGATGGTGGTAGTCGCGGCGGCGCGACGGCTTGCTCGTACATCCTTATCTGGACGACTGGCTCATTCAAGCGCCCTTGGTGGCCGAGTCTCGAGAGGCTACGGGGAAAGTGGTATCGCTACTGGAAAGCCTTGGCTGGGTTGTAAACCGAGCCAAGAGTCAGCTGGTGCCGGTGCAGCGGCTCTTGTATCTGGGTGCGCTGTTCGACACGAGCGTGGGCGCAGTGTTTCTGCTGGAGACCCGCGTTCAGAAGATCTGGAGCCAGATCGAAGTTTTCTTGTGGCTCAAGGCTCCGTCGGCATGGCGTTATTTGCAGCTTCTCGGTTCCATGGCAGCGACCTTGGACCTTGTTCCCTGGGCTCGGGCGCGCATGCGACCATTACAACATTCCCTGCTGACCCGGTGGTCTCCGCAACGGCACTCGTTGGACCGGAAGTTGGTCCACACGCCAGAGGCGCGCCTCAGTCTTCAGTGGTGGTTGAATCCGGTTCATCTGCGAGCAGGCGTTCCCTTGCGACAGCCGGACTGGCTGCTTCTCACGACCGATGCCAGCCTAGCAGGTTGGGGGGCCCATTGTCAGGCCAGGTTCATGCAGGGAGTTTGGTCCCCGCTGGAGTCCACGTTTTCCATCAATCTGTTGGAACTCACCTCCGTCCGTCTCGCTCTGTTGGCATTTGCGTCTCTGGTCGAGCAGAAGGCCGTGCGGGTGTTTTCCGACAATGCGATCACGGTCTCGTACATCAATCGTCAAGGAGGGACGGGCAGTGCGTCTCTCTTGGAAGAGAGTCTCCGGTTGATGGACTGGGCGGAGTCGCACTTGCTAGCCTTGTCAGCAGCGCATGTAGCGGGTCGCGACAATGTGCAAGCAGACTATCTCAGTCGGCATGTCGTGGATCCGGGCGAATGGTAATTGCACGAGGAAGTGTTTCGCGAGCTGTCCCACCGTTGGGGTCAGCCGGTAATGGACCTCATGGCCACCTTCGACAATGCCAAGGCGGGGCGGTTTTACAGCCGGAGAAGAGATTTCATGTCGGAAGGCCTGGACGGTCTAGCGCAGCCGTGGCCGACGGGGGTTCTGCTGTATGTCTTTCCCCCCTGGCCTCTGATAGGCAAGGTCGTCCGGAGGGCAAAGAGGCACGACGGGCAGCTGATTCTGATAGCCCCGGATTGGCCCCGGCGGGCTTGGTACGCGGATCTGATTCGGCTCCTGCTCGACAAGCCCTGGCGGCTGCCCGCCCGGTCGGACTTGCTGAGGCAAGGGCCGCTTTTCATGCCGGACGTGGATCGCTTCTCTCTTACGGCTTGGCTCTTGAGAGGCACAAGTTGAGGAGACGTGGATATTCGCAGGTGGTGATCTCCACTCTGTTAGGGGCTCGGAGACCCTCGACTTCGCTGGCATACGTTCGTGTCTGGCGTGTCTTTGAGCGCTGGTGTGCGCAGCGGAGTTTGTCTCCGCGCCGGGCTCTCATTCCTGACATTCTGTCTTTTCTGCAGGATGGTCTCGATAAGGGTTTGGCGCTCGCAACCCTCAAGGTGCAGTTGGCGGCTCTGGCATGTTTTCGGGGCAAGGTGAGCGGGGGGCTTCTCGCCTCTCATCCGGATGTGGTTCGTTTCTTGCGGGCTGTACGGAATATCCGTCCTCCGGTGCGTTCGGTAGTGCCAGCCTGGGATCTCAATTTGGTGCTCGAGGCTTTGGCGAAGCCACCGTTTGAACCATCTAAGGAGGTCTCTCTCTGGGATCTTTCCTGGAAGACAGTTTTCCTGGTGGCCTTATGTTCGGCGAGACGCGTGTCGGATCTTCAGGCGCTCTCTTGTCGCGAGCCTTTCCTGCAGTTTTCACCGGAGAAGGTGACTTTGAGACCGGTGCCCTCTTTTCTTCCCAAGGTGGTCTCCAGTTTTCATGTGAATCAGTCTATATCGCTGCCGACCTTTCCGGTGCGAGAAGGTCAGCCCATTGAGGCGGTCCTCCGGAGCTTAGATTTAGGCAGGGTGCTTAAGAGATATTTGCGCCGCACGGCGGCGTTTCGCAAGACGGACCGGCTGTTCGTGTTGTTTGGAGGACCGCGGAAGGGTGAGGCGGCCTCCAAGGCGTCCATCGCTAGATGGGTGAAACAGGCCGTTGTAGCAGCGTACCAGGCGTGTGGCAGAGCGCTCCCGGAGGGCTTCCGGGCGCATTCCACGTGGGGTTTGGCTACGTCCTGGGCGGAGTTTGCCTTGATCCCGCCGGTTGAGGTTTGTAGGGCGGCGACGTGGTCTTCCCTGCACACTTTTGCCAAGCATTATAGATTAGATGTTCAGGCTCGCCGGGATGCTATTGTGGGGACGTCGGCCGTTATTGCGGGACTGGCGGGTCCCTCCCGGGGCTAGGTACTGCTTTGGTACTACCCTCAAGTGCCGGACTGGCCCGGAGAGATGACAAGGAAGATGAAATTAGGCCTTACCTGCTAATTGTCTTTCCTTTAATTCTCTCCGGGCCAGTCCGGAACCCACCGGTACATGGTCTAATGTCTTCTCTCAGGTGATTTCGGGAATCTTCTGGCCGGATTCGCATTTGCTGTTTCTTGGGGATCGCGCGGAGTGGGCTTCGACAGGCGTCTGTCAGTGTTTCCGCTTGGATTGCTTGCTCACTCGGTTTCAGGAGATTCCTCGCTCCGTTAGCTAAGAGCATAACATAAGGAAAAAAAAAAAATTCATAGACTCCAACTCCATAGCAAAGGAACATAAGAAACGCTGTTTTCAGGCTGGCTTAAGTGTTTCAAATTTCGGAGGCGTTGAGGCCGCGTCCGCGGATGCGTTCTTCCGGGTTGAGGCAGGCTTGCTTCCGTGCGGTTTTGGTTTGTTTTTTCTATTTTCTAGACGTTGGGGTGTTCAGAGTTATCGGTTTTATCCACTGCTTATCACATTTAGACTGAGGTGAGCCACTAGGGGGAGCCAGATGCTAGATCACAGAAAAGATTCTGCTTTCAGTCCTCAGCTGCTGGAGAAGGTTGACAACCCTCAAGTGCCGGACTGGCCGGAGAGAATTAAAGGAAAGACAATTAGCAGGTAAGGCCTAATTTCGTCTTTCTTCTCAGCACCAGTAGCGTCCATGTCTGTACCTGCTCCACAGCATGAATAAACATCATAAAAGCTTTCGTTTTGCCACCAAAACATATGACAAGATAGTAGAGAAGATAGTACTCTGGTAGCCCCAGTACTTTTCAAAACTATAATGAAAAATGAAGGGAAATGAGGACACTTGTTCTATAGCAGGCACACTGATGCACATATCCACTTGGAAAAATAGCAGGCAGGAACATGCATGTATCATTTGACAAAAGTCCCTATCCTGAAATATGGTTGCGGGGATGTCTGTGAGCTCTGATGAGCAGGGACCGTCTTTTACATGTGTCTGTGCAGCGCTGCATATTTCTTATAGCACTATATAAATGCTTAGTAGTAGTAGTAGTAATTTCCACAGCCGTTCATTTTAGGCCTGTACACATTTCTTAAATTGCCCCAAAACTTGAACATGGCCAGCTTTTATTCAGATGTTTTGACCTGAGCTTCCCAGATTGCACTAGACGTCATTTCTAAATTACATCTCTCTCTCTGTGCAGGGATGTAGTCTTCACATATGGGTATCGTTGGCACTGACTGAGCCCGCGTGGGAACGCTCCCCAGTGTCCTATAGGAAAGCTTTTGGGAGCATCCCATTGCGCCTGCACTGCTTCATTCCCGTCTTTCCAACTCTCCCTCTTCAGTTTTTTCTTTTTCTGCAGAGCCGACAGGCAGCAATTCCTGTCACCGCAGAAAATTTTATTTTTTTGTGGTCGCGTCTGCCTTCCCGTCGACGCCACACCGGTACCATCGGCATCTTCTTTATTTTCTTCTTCTTCTTTCAAAAAAAAAATAAAATAAAATAAAAAGCTTTATCTCCAGGAACAAGCAGGAATGTAGTCTTCACATATGGGTATCGTCGGTACCGACGGAGCCTGCGTGGGACTGCTCCCCAGCGTCCAATTAGAAAGCTTTTTGGGAGCACCCCACAGCACCTGCGTGCTGCCTTCCCGCCTTTCCCAACTGTCTCTCTCCAATTCTTCGTTTTCCGCAGAGCCGGCAGGTCGCACTTCCTGTCACCGCAGAAAATATCCCATTTATTTCTCTTTTTTGTGGTCGTGTCTGCCTTCCTTCGATGCTACACCGGTACCGCCGGTTCTTTCTTTCTTTTCCTAAAAAAAAAAAAAAAAAATCTTTTCCAGCTTTTTTCTCTGGTGCCACGTGACATTTTGGGCACTAGGCCCAACTTTCCTCTACAATGGAAAAACCCGCTTCGGGTTTTAAAAAGTGTTCTAAGTGTGGCGGTACCATCTCCGTCACCGACACCCATGAGTGGTGCCTCAAATGTTTAGGTTCTGACCACTCTTATCTCCGAGTGTGTTGCCTGTGGGATGATGTCGAAGAGGGGTCGGCAAAACCGAGCTGCTAAACTTAGCACCCTTTTTCCCTCCGATGCAGCATCTGTGGCATCAACATCTTCCAGGGCTTCGTCTTCCTCCCATGGATCTCAGGTAACTAAACATAAGTCTAGCCGGTCCTCAAAGGGTAGATCTCCTTCTAAGTATCGAGATTCCTCTGGCGTTGCCCTTGAGGGACTCACACCGGCAAAATTGCCCCGGCGGGAGGCTTCGGCTTCCAAAGCATCATCGGGGCTCCAGGATGTTCTCGAGGCCCCAACCTCGGCAGAACTACCGGTGGCATGCTCTGGGGTACCAGCCGCGCTGCCCAGTACCGAAACCCAGGCATTGGCGTCGTCGATAGACCAGAGATTCTTGGCTATTGAACGCAGTCTGGCGGCTCTTCTCTCGGCATCGATGTCCCCGAAACCGCATCAGACAATTCAACCGTTACCAGTACCAGTATCGGCACCTAAATCAGTACCGGGGCCAATTGCATTGAGGTCAGCAGGTGGACTGCCGGTACCGATGCATGCTGTGCCCTCCAGTACTGACAAGTCGGTACCGGACCCTGTTGATACCGACTTCGATCGGTACCGGTATCGTGCGCTGCACGATTACCCGGACAGGAGATACTTTGAATTCTCCGACGAGTTTGAAAACTCTGACAGCTCGGTCAATACCAGAGTATTTCTTCCTGAGGATTCTTCCTCTCCTAAACGTAGGAGATTTTATCCAGGATGTGGTTCGAGGTCTTTCCATCACAGTGGCTCCTGAAACAGAGCCTAGGGCGAAGGAATTGGAGATTTTACAGTATCCTAAAGCTCCCAAAGAGGCAGCTACTTTGCCTATTCATGAGATCTTGCATGATCTCATGCTAAGGATGTGGGAAACACCTCACCACTTCTCCTCATTCTCGTAGGCTCGATACCATGTATCGAGTTCCTCCCTGTCCTGAATTTCAAAAAACTCAGCTGCCCCACCATTCCATGGTGGTGGAATCAGCTATGAGAAGGATCAAGAGTGCAAAAAGACATGCATCTAATCCTCCAGGACGTGAATGTAGAACTTTTGATGCCTTTGGGCGTCGAACCTTCCAGGCCTCTATGCTTTCTGCCAGGATTAGTTCCTACATTTTATATATGGGAATGTTCCTTAAGGAAGTTACAGGAGATCTAGAGCTTATGAGCCCTCTCCTTCGTGATGATAAGAGACAAGATTATCTTGCACTTATCAAACATGCTCAGGATGTTTCCAAATTCCTAAATCGTGCAGCTTTTGATTGTTTTGAGTGCATAAGCAGAACTTCTGCTATTGCCATAGGCGCACGTAGCATTGCCTGGCTCCAGGCATCTGACTTGGAACGTTGGATACAGGACAAACTGGGGAATATTCCTTGCACAGGAGAGAATCTCTTTGGCAAAAATTGGCAAGAGAAAGCTAATGAGCTAGATGCTGATAATCTCACCTTGGATAGATTATCAAAATCTACAGCTGATCCTGCAAGGAAAAAGTCCTACAAAAAAACATTCTTCACTAGAAAGAAGAAGTTCTACCCCTCCTATACCCAGCAAGGGCATCGTTCAGGTCAGTCTGCCCAAAAGGGTCAGCAGCAACCTAAACAAAGAAAAACAAAGGCTGCTAAGCCTCAACCGGCTCAGCAGACTCAGCCTCCACAGGGGCTTTGACTCCCATCTAGAGAACTTTGTCTTCCTGGCCCTGAATGGGCCAGAGCCTTCCACCATTCCAGGAAGGTTATGTTATTTTGCCCCCAGATGGGGGCAGATAACAGCAGAAAGTTGGACTCAGTCCATTGTAAGAGAGGGATACAAGCTTCACTTCCTCAGCATGCCCCCTCCTACAATGGTAAGACAGTTCAATTCTCAGACCTCTCTCAACTCCCAGTTAGATCACGAGGTCAGTCTGCTTCTTGCCCTAAGGGCAATAGAAGAAGTACCTATTCATCAACAAGGTGCAGGGTTCTTTTCCCCCTTTTTCCTTATTCCAAAGAAAACAGGAGGGCACAGACCCATTTTGGACCTCAGAGAATTGAACAAATTCCTGTTCAAAGAGAAATTCAAAATGATTTCTCTGGGAACTCTACTGCCATACCTTCAGAGTCAGGACTGGCTTTGTTCTCTAGATCTCAAGGATGCGTACACTCATGTTCTCATCCATCCAACTCGCCGAAGGTTTCTTCACTTTCTATTTCAAGGGAAGCACTACCAATACAGAGTTCTTCCTTTTGGCCTGGCCTCGGCACCAAGGGTGTTCACAAAATGCAAGGCTGTGGTGGCAGCATTTCTTCGCACCCTAAAAATATTCGTCTTTCCTTACTTGGACGATTGGCTCATTCGAGCCCCATCAGAGCCAGAGGCCAGGATTTCTCTACCTCGCACAATGCGTATCCTTTAATATTTGGGACTTGTCATAAACTTCCCAAAATCCAACCTAGCTCCCACTCAGTCTCTAGAGTTCATAGGAGCCCTGCTGGATACTAGACAGAGAAGGGCCTATCTTCCACAGTCCCGCTGCCTTCACATTATGCAGTTTGCTTCCCAAGCAATGCTAAAGTCTCACCTCACTGCTCGGGAAATGTTACAATTGCTAGGCCACATGGCATCCACCGTGCATGTGGTCTCTTATGCCCGCCTCCATATGAGGGTAGCCCAGTGGACTCTATCCACTCAGTGGACTCAGGAGTAAGGTTGCCTGTCAGACAAAATAGTAACCTCAGATCGTCTAATTTTGTCTCTCCAATGGTGGCAGTCACCCCAGAATCTGTTTGTGGTGTCCCCTTTTCACCAACCCCCACCTCAAGTAACTCTAACAACAGATGCCTCACAGGTGGGTTGGGGAGCCCATTTGCAAGGTCTCTCTACCCAGGGTACCTGGACTCCACAGGAGACCGATCTACACATCAATCTCCTAGAGCTCAGAGCAATCTTTCTCCAGGACCAAGCAGGAAGTCAGTCCTCACATATGGGTGACGTCGGCGCCGACGGAGCCCCCGTGCGGAGCATTTCCCCAGCTGTCAAAGAAAGGCTTTGGGAATGCAGCGCACATGCGCGGTCCCCTTCCCGCCCAAGGGTGCCATCTTGCTCAGTCTTCTATTTTCCGCAGAGCCCAACGGACGTGTTTCGTTTTCACCCGAGGAAAAAGTTTATTTTGTTCTGCGTGGACCTGTTTTCTTTGGTTCGACGCCGGTTTCCCTTTCCCGCCTGGGCCCGATACATCGGTATCGAGCCCGGACTTCTTTTTTCAGTTTTTGTCCTTAGTGACTAGCGAACGCACCATTTTTTCTCTTTTCACTGGCAGCCCTGTCTTTTGACCTTGCAGGGGCCCTTTTTCCCCCGATAGCTGCCAGCGGGTTTAAAAAGTGTGATCGGTGTAAGAAACTTATGTCTCTCACCGACACACATGACTGCTGCCTCCAGTGCCTGAGACCCGATCATGACCCGATGATCTGTGGCTTGTGTGGGAAAATGTCCTCGAAAGCGTTGAGGAGTCGGCAGCACCAAAAGGAAAGAATCTTCTCTGACTTCGCGTCCAGACGGGCCCGGACTTCGTCAGAGGCCTCGACGTCTCGGGACTCCGGCCCCGAGTAGCGCCAAGGTTCCTCTGAGAGGGGGTCTCCCTCGCGGGAGCATCACAAGAAGAAAAAAACAGCGAGGGCGGCGTCGTTGGACGCACTTGGCTCCTCGAGGGCCAAGTCGCATAGCCCCGAGCGCTGTCCCGGGTCTTTGAAGTCGGAGAGGCCTGCAAAACAACCTCGTGTGGAGATGGAGTCCCCGGGTCACATGAGTACTGTAGTCCTCGTGGACTCTCCTCCAGGGGAGCTGAGGTCGGGGCCGGAGTCGGGGGCTGCTTAGTCTCCTGAGCTCGGACTCAGGTTGACGGCTTTGGAGTGCAGCTTGGCTGCCTTCATGGAACAGCAGCAGGCACTGATCGCCGGTCTCACCGGGACATCGACGTCCAAGTCAACCCTGGAGGCCGAGCCGATCCTCGAGTCCATGCGCACTCGAGTCGATCCTCGGCCTCCCGCTCGGGACCGAGGTCGTCGATGCTGGTACCCTCGGCGTTGGGGCGGATGGCATCGGTGCCTGCCCGACCGGAGCTGCATGATTCCTCCTCCGAGGGGTCCGGCTGGGAAACGGAGGATGAGGAGTCACCTGACACCTTTCGGACTCGGTGTGTCCCATCGGTGTGTCCCATCGCCGGAGTCTGAGTCTCGGAGATGGTCCCCCCTGGAGGATACCCAGTTCTCGGACTTCATGCGGGATATGGCCAAGGCCTTGGCCTTCCCCGCGGATCCCGAGGAGGAGCCTCGAGCCGAGGAGCTCGAGGCCCTACGGTATGACTCTCCCCCAAAGGAGGCCTTTACTGTACCGGTTCCTCCGATGCTGGAAGGGTTGCTCTTCCGCATGTGGGAGGCGCCGGCCTTGACACCGGTTTTGAGCAAGTGGGTCGATTCCATCTATCGAGTCCGCAAGAGCCCCAGGTTCCAAAAGACACAATTACCGCACCACTCCATGGTTGTGGAATCGGCCATGCATCGTCTGAAGAGTCAGAAGATGCACTCCTTGGTGCCTCCCGGCCGGGAGGCCCGGAACCTGGATGTCCTCGGTAAGAAGTGCTTCCTGGGCTCTATGCTTGCTTGCCGTGTCCAGACCTACCAGCTGTACATGGGCTTGTACCTTCGAAACCTGGCAAAGGAGATTGCCGGGTTCTCTGCTGGTGTCTCCGAGGAACCTTTGCAGAGGTTCAATGCTCTGTCATCGGGTATTCGTGAGTGCTCGGAGTTTCTCTCTCGAGCAGCCTATGATGGCTTCGAGGCTTCGGCCCGAGTAGCCGCGGCCGGCATCGGTGCATGCCGTCAGGCCTGGCTACAGTCATCGGACCTTGAGCCATGGGTGCAGGACAAGTTGGTCGATGTCCCCTGCCGAGGTGAAAACCTCTTTGGCAAGCCCATGGCTGAAAAGTCTGCAGAACTCGAGACCGAGACTCTTACCCGGAGAAGGCTGTCCAGGAAAACCTCTGCCCCTTCTCAGAAGAAGAAGGGCTTGGGAAAAAAGACCTTTTACCTGAGGAAGTCATCTGCCTATAAACAGTACCCTCATTTTTAGGCCTCTGTAGCTCCCCAACAGGGTCAGCAGGCCAAGGGGCAGGGACATGGGCCCCATAGGCAGAAAACCCCCAAGCCACCAGCTTCGGCTCCTGCTCAGCAGGGAGCGGGGTTTTGACTCCAGTGGCATAGCCTCTCCTCCTCCACTGGCCCCTATCAGCACAGGAGGCCGGCTGGCTCTTTACGCCCACAGGTGGCCAGCCGTAACAAGGGATACCTGGGTACTAAGCATAGTCCAGAAGGGCTATCTCCTCCACTTCCACCAGGTACCCCCCTCCTATTTTCCAGGGGAGCCTCCCAGACTCCCTCTGCACAGGGACTTACTCCTGCAGGAGTTAGCAAGTCTTGTAAAGGAACAGGCAGTGGAACCGGTGCCCCACCACCTGAGGGGTCAAGGCTTCTATTCCAGGTACTTTCTGGTACCAAAATCTTCATGGATCCACTAGCACTAGCACGACATTACAAGCAGCTTCAACAACCACAAAATCCACAACTGAACACAGAGACAACAACAGCAAACCACCCCATCACCACAGACAGAGACTGGAACACATTCGAAACAGTCACAAAAGAGGAAGTATCATCCACCATCTCTCGACTAAATACCACCACCTCTCCGCTAGACCCCTGTCCTACAGAATGGATAAAGAAAACAAAAGATGACCTGAGCACACCATTAACCCGCATTGTTAATGAATCCCTCAGCCAAGGACGCATGCCAGATCTCCTTAAAACCTCAGTCATCCGACCAACCCTAAAAAAACACAACCTGGATCCCCTCAAACCCACCTCCTACAGACCTATAGCAAGCCTCCCGTTTACCGCCAAACTCATTGAGAAGGTAGTCCAGAGACAGCTCCAAGAACATTTAGATGCCAACGACATATTGGACCCACAACAACATGGCTTTCGTCCACTCCACGCAGTCGAGACCCTCATGACATCACTAATGAACACCCTTGTCATAGGAACTCAAGCCAAGCACTCTGGATATGCCATGATCTTCCTAGACATATCAGCCGCCTTCGACACCATCTCCCACAACATCCTCATACACAGACTACAAGCAATCAGCATCAAAGATAACGTACTCCAATGGTTCCGTTCCTACCTGACCAATAGACAACAATTGATCCGCACAAACATATCAACCTCCCCCCCCCCCCTTCCAGCAACACCAAGGAGTACCCCAAGGATCCACATTATCTGCCATGCTCTTCAACATCTACCTGCAACCACTCTGCTCATTCATACGCACATACAATATTAACTACCATATCTATGCGGACGACATAATGCTCTATGCTCCAATCACAACATCCAACCCAATCAATAAATACTTATCAGAATGCTTCACCGAGGTATCCAGCTGGCTACAAAAGAACAACCTATCCATCAACATAAAGAAAACTGAAGCCCTCATAGTAACAAAGGACCCAGACTTCACATCACCTCCACACCTCGACATTGGGACCACAAAAATACAAATACAACCACAAATAAGATACCTAGGAATCATCACAGACCAAGCACTCACACTCAATTAACAGATCAAAAAAACCACCGCAACAATCTACCACAAGGCTAAAACAGTACAACGCCTCAGACCTCTCCTTGAACCACAGGACTTCAGAACAGTGATGCAAGCCTTGACACTCCCCCACCTGGACTACTGCAATATAATATACCATGGACTTCCAGCCACTCATACCAACCCACTTCGAACTGCCTTAAACACCACAGTAAGAATTATCAAGAATGCAAAAAAACAAGACCACATCACCCCAGTCCTGAGGGAGCTACAGATACTCCCTCTAGAAGCAAGAATCAAATACAAATCCGCCCTACTCACCCACAAAGCTCTTTACCAAACTCAAACTTCCCAGCTCTGCACACTACTGCCTCAACCATCCCACAACAGAACAACCAGACAAACCATCAACAACTCCCTCACCATCCCACACAAAAGAATGAAATACAATCAACGGACCTGCAACAGAGCCCTCGAACTATATGCACCATCCCTCTGGAACTCTCTCCAAATCACATCAGAAGCAACAAAGACCCCTTATCTTTCAGGAAACAACTTAAAACTGCACTATTCCAAGAATTCCTCGGACCAGAAACAAGCACCCACTACTGACTCCCTCCCAACCACCCTATTTCATCCCCCTGAACATATGTCCTATGTAATCATAACACAATGTCTATGTCTATGTCCCAATTAAAATCATTATTGTTGGCCACTTGGTGACGGCCCCAAACCCTTATAATTGATTATTGTATGTTCCACCGCTTTGACCCGGTGAAAAGCGGGATATAAATACAGCTAAATAAATAAATAAACAAAAGGAACAGGAAGCCTCAGACCCATCCTCGACTTGCGGAATCTAAACAAGTTCCTGGAGAGGGAAAAGTTCAAGATATTTACCCTTGGAATCCTGCTGCCCTACCTCCAGCGGGGAGATTGGCTATGCTCCTTAGATTTAAAGGATGCTTATACTCACATCCTCATTCATCCAGACCACAGACAGTATCTCAGATTTGTAGTGGGAGGAAGCTATTACCAGTACAGAGTACTGCATTTTGGCCTAACCTCCGCCCCCAGGGTATTCACCAAGTGGTGGCGGCCTACCTCAGGGTTCAAGGCCTTTTCGTCTTTCCATACCTGGATGACTGGCTTATCAGGGGTCAATCCCCACAAGAGGCCAATCAAGCCACCCTCCGCACTGTCGCTCTGCTGCAGCATCTGAGTTTTGTTATAAATTTCGCAAAGTCCACTTTGCACCCTTCACAGAACATGGAGTTCATAGGAGCAAGACTGGACACCCTTCAGGCAAAGGCCTTTTTGCCCATAGACAGGGCACACAGGTTGATGGATCTGGCCAGTCGGTTCCACAGCAATTCTCTGGTCTCCGCCAGACAATTCTTGAGGCTCTTAGGCCACATGGCTTCCACAGTCCATGTGACTCCAAATGCCCATCTACACATGAGGCCGGCTCAATGGGGCCTCAGAACTCAGTGGCACCAGGCCACGGGAAACCTCACGGACAGAGTGAGGGTGTCCACACACCTAGAGTCTTCTCTACAGTGGTGGCTTCATCTTCCGAATCTGGTGCAAGGGGTGTTTTTTGAGACACCTCCACACTCTCAGGTGCTGACAACCGATGCTTCTCTTCAAGGTTGGGGTGCACATTGCCAGGGAGCATGTACTCAAGGCCTGTGGTCTCCTTGGGAGGCCGCACAGCAGATCAATCTCTTAGAACTGAGAGCTATCCGCTTAGCCCTGAGAACTTTCTCTCATCTCATCTCTCACCAGTCCGTCTTGGTTCAGACGGACAATCACGTTGCTATGTTCTATGTGAACAAACAAGGGGGCACAGGGTCCCGCCTTCTATGTCAGGAAGCGCAGAAACTGTGCTCCTGGGCAGTCAATTACGGCATTCTTCTCAAAGCGGTCTATCTTCCAGGTCAGGAGAATTACCAGGCGGACAGATTGAGCAGGATCCTGCAGCCGCACGAATGGCAGTTGAATCCTTTAGTAGTTCAACAGATCTTCCTGAGATGGGGTCTTATGCCTTTTAAGTGGCGTAGAGTCTCTACCTGGTGTACTCAACACAATGAGAATCCTTTCTCATGCCTGGTACCAGTGGTGCTGCAATATTTGCTTCACCTGTCCAACCTAGGCCTTAAGTCCAATTCTGTTGGAGTACATCTTAGTGCTCTTTCAGCACACCACTCACAGGTGGAGGGTGAGTCTCTATCCAGCCATCCTTTGGTGGCTCGCTTCCTCAGAGGCCTACTTTTGCTTAAGTCTCCAGTGCGTCCACCTGCCCCTGAATGGGATTTAAATGTGGTCTTGCAATGGCTTACTTGCTCACCATTTGAACATATGGCTACTTGCCCTCTGCATTTTCTCTCCTGGAAAGCGTTGTTTCTGGTAGCCCTTACCTTCGCAAGGTGAGTGAGTGAGCTTCAGGCCCTAGTATCAGATGCACCATATACTAGGTTCTATAGGAACAGAGTAGTCTTACGGACTCACCCTAAGTTCCTTCCAAAGGTTGTCTCCTCCTTCCACCTCAATCAGGAGGTGGTTCTTCCAACTTCCTTTTCCAGGCCTCATGCCAGCCGGGCTGAGATTGTCTTGCATACCCTGGACTGTAGGAGGGCGTTGTCCTTCTACCTTGACCGTACGCGGGAGCACCGGAGGGCTGTTCAGCTCCGTCTCTTTTGACCCCAATAAGTTGGGGTTAGCTGTCTCCAAGCGTACTTTGTCCATATGGGTAGCCAACTGTATCGCCTGGGCTTACAGGGCAGCCAGCCTCTCCTTGCAGGGTCGAGTTATGGCTCACCGTGTCAGGGTGAAGGCTGCATCAGTGGCTTATCTCTGCTCTGTTCCATTGGCAGACATCTGCCGGGCCGCTACATGGTCTTCAAGCCAGACTTTTGCGGCCCACTACTGCCTTGAGAGGGAGTCCTGCAGGGACAGTGCTTTCGGGCAGGCGGTACTCCATAATCTCTTTGGAGTTTAGGCAACTCCTACCCTCCGACCCTGGTGTTGGGCTACCATTCGGGGGCGTTATCAGAGAAGATTTTTTTCTTGCATGCTGTGGCTCTAGAGGGAGCTCATTTTTCAGCTTTGGGTCTCCGGTAGCCGTAAGCTGGTGAGTCCCATATGTGAGGATTGACTTCCTGCTTGGTCCTGAAGAAAGAGTAGTTACTCACCTGTAACAGATGTTCTCCAGGAGCAGCAGGAATCAGTCCTCACAACCCTCCCTCCTCCCCTTGGAGTTGCGGTCATATGTTTTATTTTGTTTTTTGCTATCTTTTAGCTATGTCATCAGACTGAGCAAGATGGCACCCTTGGGCTCGAAGGGGACTGCGCATGCGCGCTGCATTCCCAGAGGCTTTCTTTGAAAGCTGGGGAAATGCTCCGCACGAGGGCTCCGTCGGCGCCGATGTCACCCATATGTGAGGACTGATTCCTGCTACTGGAGAACACCTGTTACAGGTGAGTAACTACTCTTTCTTGCTCTTTGAGTGTTTCACACCCAGCTCAGCTCCAAAACTGTCCTAATTCAAACAGACAACCAGGTAGCCATGTTCTATGTGAACAAGCAGGGCGGAACAGGCTCTCTGTCGCTCTGCAACGAAGCTTTGCGACTTTGGGCCCTCGCCAGAGAACATCAGATTCATCTCCTTGCAGTGTATCTTCCAGGCATTTAAATCTCTTGGGCAGACAGACTCAGTCGAGTTCTGCTTCCACACGATTGGTCTCTCCATGCAGACCAGGTGGCCAAAATTTTCCAATTTTGGGGAACCCCGGACATAGACCTCTTTGCAAGTCCGCTGAATGCCAAACTTCCCCGGTTCTGTTCCTTCTGTTCCAGAATTCCGGCTCAGGGTTGTCAGGCCAGGGATGCCTTCCTCCTCCATTGGGGTTGGGACTTTCTGTATGCCTTCCCACGCATTCCCCTAATTCCCAGAACTCTATTCAAGCTTCAGAGAGACAGAAGCCATATGATTCGCATAGCCCCACATTGGCCACGACAAGTGTGGTACCTTCTGCTCTTACATCTCTCTCAAGCTCCATCTCTGGAGCTAGGATCTGCTCCAGATCTCCTATCCCAGGAGGACGGGATGCTGTGGCATCCCAATCCCCAGTCTCTACATCTCAGGGCCTGGTTGCTGAAAGCCTAGAACTTCATGGTCTTAACCTTTCTCAGCAAGTAAAGGATAACCTTTATGCTTCCAGGAAACCATCCACAAGACGCTCTTATGCTTTCAAGTGGAAAAGGTTTACCATGTGGTGTTCGCAGAAGGGTCTTAACCCTCTTGCAATACCTCTGGAATCATTACTGGAATATCTCCTTCATTTGTCTAATGCAGGGCTTAAGACCAATTCATTGAGAGTTCATTTGAGTGCTATTGCAGCTTCTCTCAAACCTTTAAATGGGCAACCTATTTCCTCTCATCCTATCATAGCGAGATTTATGAGAGGCCTTCTTCTAACTAAGCCTCCCATTAAGCCACCACCAGTGGCATGGGATTTAAATCTGGTTCTTGGCCAGCTCATGAAGCCGCCTTTTGAACCATTAGCTACTACCTCTTTAAAATTCCTTTCCTGGAAGGTTATTTTTCTTATTGCAATCACATCAGCACATCGCATCAGTGAGTTGCAAGCATTGGTGGCTGATCCTCCTTATACAAAGTTCCATCATGATAAGGTAGTCCTTAGGACTCATCCTCACTTTATGCCAAAGGTAGTTTCACCTTTTCATTTAAACTAAGCAGTTTACCTTCCTGTTTTTTTCCCAAGGCCTCATGCCTCTAATGCAGAAAGGAATCTTCATACTTTGCACTGTAAAAGAGCTTTGACCTTTTACTTGCAAAGGACGCAGCAACACAGAAAGTCTTCTCAACTCTTTGTTGCTTTTGATCCTAATCATTTAGGGCTTCCAGTCTCCAAAAGGACACTGTCCAACTGGATTGCACAGTGTATATCTTTTGCCTATCGGAGTAAGAACCTTCCTTTTGAAGGCCATGTCACAGCGCACAATGTGAGAGCCATGGCAGCCTCTATGGCTCATCTTCACTCTGTGTCTATCGACGACATCTGTCGAGCAGCTACCTGGGCCTCGGTTCATACCTTCACAGCCCATTACTGCTTGGACAAGGACTCCCACCGGGATGCCTTGTTTGGTCAGGCTGTTCTTCAACACCTGTTCCATACTTAATCAACTCCTACCCACCATCCCTGGTAGGATGCCAGAGATCCATGGGGGGAAGGGGAGCCCTTTCAAAAGGGCACACAACTTCTGGGGTTTCTCCCTGGCATCTGTAGCTAGGGAGTCCCCATATGTGAAGACTACATTCCTGCTTGTTCCTGGAGATAGCATAGTTACTCACCTGTAACAGGTGATCTCCGGGAACAGCAGGAATTTAGTCTTCACAACCCACCCACCTCCCCTAGGAGTTGTATCTCTCTATCTCTCTTTTTCTCTTTCCCTCTCTCTCTCTCTTTGTCTCAGCTTTAAACTCAACTGGAGAGAGACAGTTGGGAAAGGTGCAAAGGCAGCACGCAGGCGCTGTGGGATGCTCCCAAAAACTTTCTAATTGGATGCTGGGGAGCATTCCCGCGCAGGCTCCGTCGGTACCAATGATACCCATATGTGAGGACTAAATTCCTGCTGTTCCCGAAGATCACCTGTTACAGGTGAGTAACTATGCTTTCTTGAGGGTCTGTCCCCTCTTGGTGCTTCAGCGCCATTTTGGGCACTAGGCCCTGTTTTCTTTTAAAATGGAGAAACCAACTAGTGGTTTCAAAAAATGTTCAAAATGTGGCGGTACCATTTCTGCCACCAACACCCATGACTGGTGTCTCAAATGTTTGGGCCCAGACCATTCTCCATCGGAGTGTCTCCTCTGCAGAAAGATAACTAAGAGGGGCCTGCAGAATAGAGCTGCGAAACTCAGCACCCTTTTTGCCTTGGATACAATGTCCGTTGCATCAACGTCGTCCAGGGCTTCATCTTCCTCCTATGGATCTCAGGTAACCAAACCCAGGTCTTCTTCAAAGACCGGTCGGTCCTCAAAGGGTAGATCTCCTTCTAAGCATCAAGATGCTTCTAGCATTGCCCTTGAGGAGAATACACCAGCCAAACAACCCCGTCAGGAGGTCCTTGCCTTCAAAGCATTAACGGGGTCCCAAGATGTGCCCGAGGCGTCCACCTCTGGTGAGCTCTTGCTGTCATGTTCTGGGGTCGTGGCCCGCTCTGCCGGTACCACCACTCAGGCATCGGCAGGCTCCATGGATCAACGCATCCTAGCCATCGAGCGCAGTCTTGCGGCATTGTTAGTAGCCTCCATACCGCTAAAGCTGCTACACTTGGTCCCACAGTCATCGGTACCAATACTGATACCGGATGTATCTGCAGCTACCGTTGTGCTGCTCTCCATGCTACCACCCATGCCGGCCCTAGAATCAGTGTCCGGCATAGAGGGTCTGGTATCGAGGCATTCCGATGCTGACTTCGATTGCTACCGTCGACAGGCAGCAGGAGAGCACCCAGACCGTCGATACTTTGAGTCTTCCAAATCCGAAGATTCTGATGAATCCATCGATACCGGAGCGGTTCTTCTGGAGGATCCTTCCCCTTCGCCACAACGCCAGATGTCTCCTCCGGAAGACATGTCTTTTCAAGACTTTATACGGGATGTGGCTCGGGGCCTGTCAATCACCGTGACCCCCGAAAAGGAACCGAGAGCTGAAGAACTTGAAATTCTTCAGTATCTGACAGCCCCTAAGAAGGCTGCAACCCTTCCCATACACCAGATTTTGCATGATCTCATGCTTAGAATGTGGGAGACACCATTAACGATTTCTCCACACTCTCGAAGGCTCGATACAATGTACCGGGTACCGCAGTGTCCCAGGTTCCAAAAAACGAAGTTGCCACACCATTCCATGGTTATGGAATCGGCGATGCGCCAGATTAAAAGTGCAAAGAGACATTCCTCTAATCCTCCGGGCCGTGAGGTGAGGACTCTTGATGCCTTTGGTCGTCGATGCTTTCAGGCCTCTATGCTCTCTGCCAGAATAAGTTCTTACATACTCCTACATGGGGATGTTTCTTCGAGAGGTTACTATGGATTTGGAACTCATGGTTCCTCTTCTCCCTGATGACAAGAGGGCCGATTTTCTTATTCTGGTTAAGCATGCCCAAAATGTTTCTAAGTTCATGAACAGGGCAACTTTTGTTTCGAATATATTAGCAGGACCTCTGCTATTTCCATCGGTGCACGTCGGATTGCTTGGTTACAAGCATCTGACTTAGAACAGTGGGTGCAAGATAAGCTGGGAAATATTCCTTGCACAGGAGAAAACCTCTTTGGCAAGGATTGGCAGAATAAAGCTTCTCAGCTTGAGTCCGAGAACACTACCTTAAATAGACTATCCAGGACTACTGCCAACCCAGCTAAGAAAAAGACAGTTAAGAAGCCCTTTTTCAACAAGAAAAAGAAATTATATCCCTCTTACACCCAAACTGTCTACTGTCCAGTCCATGCTCCCCAGAAGGGGCAGCAGCAACAGAAACAACAAAGAAAGGCTCAAGTCCCCAGAGCTCAACCAGCTCAGCAGCACAGCCTCTGCAAAGTCTTTGACTCCTTCCTAGAGAAGCTAGTCATCCTTCCTCTAGAAATACCAGAGCCTCTCAACATTCCAGGCAGACTGTGTTACTTTGCCTGGAGGTGGCAGCAGATAACATGAGAACATTGGACTCTCTCCATAATGTCAGAGGGGTACAAACTCCACTTCCACAGTATGCCCCTTCTCTCTACCCCAAGAGAGTTCAGTTCTCGGCCCCCTCTCACCACTCTCTTGAGTCAGGGAGTGATAGAGTAGGTACCTCTTCCTCAACAAGGCCTGGGCTTTTATTCCCCTTACTTCCTTATACCAAAGAAAACAGGTGGGTACAGGCCCATATTGGACCTCAGGGAGTTAAACAAGTATCTCTTCCGAGAAAAATTCAAAATGATCTCTCTTGGAACACTTCTCCCTTACATCCAGAGTCAGGATTGGCTATGTTCTCTAGACCTAAAGGACACCTATACACATATGCTCATTCATGCAGAACACAGGAGGTTTCTTCAATCCCTCTTTCAGGGAAGACATTACCAGTACAGAGTTCTACCCTTTGGTCTGGCTTCAGCCCCAAGAGTTTTCACAAAATGCATGGCAGTAGTAGCAGCATTTTTGAGGACTCTAGGGATATTCGTCTTCCCCTACTTAGGCGACTGGCTGATCCGAGCACCAACAGCTCCAGAAGCCAGCTCCGCTCTTTTCTGCATGATGCAAATTCTACAATATTTGGGATTGGTCATAAATCTCCCAAAATCTCATCTCACTCCTTCTCAGTCTCTAGAGTTCATGGGGGCTCTTCTAGATACATGGCAGACAAGGGCTTTCCTGCCATAACTCCGCTGTGCTCAAATAGTTCCACTGGCTTCTCAGGCAGCTATGAAAACTTTCCTGACTGCTCGAGAAATGCTTCAGTTGCTGGGACATATGGCGTCACTGTACTTGTGGTCCCCTATGCTCGCCTACACATGGGAGCAGCCCAGTGGACCCTAGCCTCTCAGTGGTCACAGGCGTTGGGTCGTCTGGAGGACAAAATCAGAAACTGTGCACGCCTCATTTCATCCCTTCAGTGGTGGCAAACACCAGAAAACCTTCTCTGGGTCACCTTTTCAGCAGCCACTGCACCAAGCTACCTTGATGACGGATGCGTCCAAGTCAGGTTGGGGAACTCATATGGACAATCTTTCCACTCAGGGTCTATGGACCCAACAGGAGGCTTGTCTTCACATAAATCTACCCGGAATCAAGAGCCATTTTTTATGCTCTCCGAGTCTTTCTGGACCATCTGTGCTACAAGACAGTTCTTGTCCAGACGGACAATCAGGTAGTCATGTTCTATGTGGACAAGCAGGGTGGAACTGGCTCTCAGATGTTGTGCAATGAACCTCTACACCTCTGGTCCGTCGCAAGAGGCCTCCATTTTCACCTACTGGCGGTGTATCTCCCAGGCACACAGAATCTGCTGGCGGACAAACTCAGTCGAGTGTTGCTCCCACACGAGTAGTCTCTTCATTCCAAACAGATTGCTCAAATCTTTTGAATCTGGGGAACCTCAGATACAGACCTATTTGCAAGTCCTCAGAATGCCAAACTTCCCCGATTCTGTTCCAGAATTCTGGCTCAAAACAGTCAGGCAATGGATGCTTTCCACCTCCACTGGGGCCAGGACTTCCTGTATGCCTACCCACCCATTCCCCTCATTCCCAAGACTCTGAGACAGAGAGACAGGCGCCATATGATCCTCATAGCCCCATGCTGGCCACGACAGACGTGGTATCCACTGCTTCTACGTGTCTCTCAAGCCAGGCCTCTGGACTTGGGATATGTTCCAGACCTTCTATCCCAGGAGAACAGGATGCTTTTGCACCCGAATCCTCAGTCTTTACACCTGATGGCATGGTTGCTGAGAGCTTAGAATTCCAGGATGCCAACCTCTCTCAACAGGTTAAGGATATCCTTTTGGCCTCAAGGAAACCTTCCACAAGAAGGGCTTATGCCTTCAAGTGGAAAAGGTTCTCTATCTGGTGTTAAAAGAAGGAACAATCCTTTTTCAGTTCCAGTAGAGGCATTACTGGAGTATCTCTTCCACCTCTTGTCCTCTGGACTTAAAACTAATTCAGTAAGAGTCCACCTTAGTGCCATTGTGGCTTTCCTCAAGCCCTTTGATGGACAACCTGTCTCCTCTCACCCGCTTGTAGCGCAGTTTATGAGGGGTCTACTCTTAACTAAGCCTCCCATTAAGCCACCACCCATGGCATGGGATTTAAATCTTGTCCTCGGACAGCTAATGAAGCCGCCCTTCTAGCCCTTAGTCACTACATCACTTAAGTTTCTTTCTTGGAAGGTAATCTTCCTAATTGCCATCACTTCTGCAAGACGCATCAGTGAGCTACAAGCTTTAGTGGCTGATCCTCCTTACACAAGGCTCCATCATGATAAAGTAGTCCTTAGGACTCATCCTCACTTTATGCCAAAGGTGGTTTCGCCTTTTCATTTAAACCAGTCTGTTTATCTTCCTGTATTCTTCCCTAGGCCTCATGCCTCTAGTGCAGAAAGGAATCTTCACACTCTAGATTGTAAAAGAGATTTAGCCTTTTACCTTCAGAGAACTAGACAGCATAGAAAAGTTTCACAGCTTTTTATTGCCTTTGATTCCAGTCACCTGGGTTTACCAGTTTCCAAGAGAACACTCTCCAAGTGGATTACAGACTGCATATCCTTTACCTATGAGAGTAAAGGACTTTCTCTCGAAGGTCACGTCACAGCTCACAATGTTAGCGCAATGGCTGCCTCTATGGCCAACTTTCGCTCGGTGTCGATTGATGACATCTGCAAAGCAGCCACTTGGTCCTCGGTCCACACATTTGCAGCCCATTACTGCTTAGACAAGGACTCCCGTCGGGATGCCTCGTTTGGCCAGGCTGTTCTCCAGCATCTCTTTCAGACTTAGAACAACTCCTACCCCCCATCCCAGGTTTCGATACCAGAGATGCTTGGGAGGAAGCATGACCCACCTCAGCTTGGGTTTAGCTGTTCTATGTGGTCATCTCCCTGGCATCTCTAAGCTTGGGAGTCCCCATATGTGAAGACTACATTCCTGCTTGTTCCTGGAGATAGCATATTTACCCACCTGTAACAGGTGATCTCCGGGAACAGCAGGAATTGAGTCTTCACACCCCATCCACCTCCCCTAGGAGATGTATCTCTCTCTCTTTCTTTCCTTTTGTCTCAGCTACAAACCCAACTGAAGAGGGAGAGTTGGGAAGGCGGGAAGACAGCAGCGCAGGCGCAGTGGGATGCTCCCAAAAGCTTTCCTATTGGACGCTGTGGAGCGTTCCCGCGTGGGCTCCATCAGTGCCGACGATACCCATATGTGAAGACTCAATTCCTGCTGTTCCCGGAGATCACCTGTTACAGGTGAGTAACTACGCTTTCCCTTACTATTAAAGATGACATATCAATAGATGATTTTTGTAGTGATCTTAAGCTGTCACTATTTAAGCATATTCTTTTTCATATTTTCCTGTGCAGCACATAGAGTGAATTTATAATTGGGAGGTGAGGAAGAAAAGGTATTGGCCACAATTTTCAGGCTTGATTGGAGCATGCTTTATTATTTAATTATGCAACCTTATTTTATATAGAATGTTAATTTCCTTATTGTTCCTCCAGTCCAGTCCTGCACCTCCTAGTGTACCTCTTCCAGCAGCTCGAAAACTGAGCATGTCATCTTTTTGATGACACTAGTGTACTTATGCAGCTGGCATCATCTGCCAGCCCCAATATGCTCAGTCTCCAAGCAGCTGGAGGAGGTAGTGAGCCAGGGTGCTGGACTCACTGAAGGGACAAATAAGGAGATAGGTTTAGTTAGAGTTTGCTTTTCATTTCCCCTGTTAAGGTGCAGGTTTCTTTGATTTTAAAGGCAGAAGAAAAAAAAAAGAAAAAAATCAGAAGGATCAGCAAGATCCTGGGGAACAACAGGGCTGAGGGAAGGATATTCCTTCTTCCCCCTCTCCCCCCAGGACTTTGGGGGGGGGAGTTCTATGGGGGCCTTCACCAATCTGAGACTTCTGAAGGCTCCCGAACCCGTTATCTGATGAGGAGCCGCCGCAGGGGCAGCAGTTGATTGACAGGAGTGAAAGCTGGCAGCCCCGAATTGTCCCCCTCAGCCCTGAGTCGTCCCCCTCAGCCCCGAAACCGGAAAGGAAGGCTGAGCGCAAGGGTTAGAAAAGCCACGTGGCAAAGAGGCTCCAAGGTAAGAGTGGCGGCGGGAGGAGGACAGCAGGAACACCTAACAACCGTCGGAACACGAGGAGAAAGAGAGCGGTCTGCAGCCACGTGTTTGGGAGCCTGCAGTGACGCGGGAAACTCCCCCCCATCCGCTGTGTTTAGGCACGATTTCTTCTTCAGGCCCGCGTGCATTTTAACCCCCTGCTGTGTTTTGGGCGCCCGGTAGAGGGAGCCACCGGAGAATAAAGCAGGACAGAGCAGCTTCTTCCTAGGGGGCCATTTGCAGTTTCGTTTGAATTTCAGTTTCAGTTAATTAGATTTTGGTAAATTGGTTTTATTTCATTTTAGTTCAGGTGCTCTAGTGCTCCGTGCCTGAGCCTGTGGAGGTGCACTGTGCTAGGGATCCTTTTACCCACACGGGTACAGATTGAGAGCGTTCCTGAGGAGTGCCCCCCAGCCCTTCCCACCATGCTGGCCAGTGCTTGGTATGGGATGGTTTCAAGGGGGGGTGAACCCCACTTCATCCTTAAGCATTCCTTGTGTTATACAGCTCAAAACCTATTCAGTGCACAATGACTTGATGCAGACCTGTGGAAAAAGCCTAACTAAATGTGCCATTGTTGCTGGGCAGATTTCAAAGTGGTGGTGTGCCTGGTCAGGTGATGTAAGTGACAGTTTGTTGAGACATTGTGACTTCTCCTGAGAAGGATCAGGCAAAAGGTCAGAGACAGAAATAAATGAAAGAATAGTGCTGCATATAGGTTTGCAGCAGCTACAGTTTTGTTCTGTGAAAAACAGGAAGTACCTGCATACAAGAAATGTATATGTAACTAGAAAGATAGACACAGTCAGTGGATAGGAGGCAAATGAAATCCTTCCATCTGTCTGTGGTCAGTGAATAACCTGACATGATCATCCCTTGTCTCTTAGCCCAGATTATGTACCTATTAAATTTGTAATATTGCTTGTAAGGGAATCTGCACTCTCGTATAGCCATTTGTAGTACTTTTAATAAAAACGTAAACTTTACTCGGAGAAAGTGTCAGTTTGATTGGATCAATGCAAGGTCCATTTCATATCTTTAAGATACAACACGGCAGCGCAATCTAAAAATCCTCAAGATATGTGGTATGGTCTTGGAGGCAGGTGTCTACCTAGACTGCATGCAAGAAGCTAAACCATTGGAGCAGAGCCTGCAGGATGAGACAAGGCAGGAGAGTCCCTCCCGGTTGCAAGAAACCCTGGAGGTCGGGGCGCTGTGTTGCCTTCAACAGATCCGGCCCCTGGTCCTTGCACAATGCCCGGACCATCCACCCCTCCAGCCCAGGGAGTAATAGGGCTCCCAGGAGAGTTCTCACTGGAGTTTGTCTTACTTTTGCATAAGGCGTTTAGCTTACATCAACAGGGCTTGGCAAGCGGCTCCTCAGCCCCGGAACATGGGACTAAGAGGGCGTCAGATGCAAAATAGCACGAGTCAGGAGCAGTGGCGTCTAAGCGAGCTAGAGGCTTAGAGGAGTGGCAGCAATCGCCATTGTCAGAGGGGCTGGATGGGGAAGACCTCGACATGGAGCTAGATCTGCAGGAGGACTTGGAAGAAGGAGAGATACCAGAACAGGAGGATCAGACATGGATTGTTCGGGTCTTCCGTCGGGAGGCGCTACCGGCGCTCATCTTGGAGTCCTCAAGGCTTGAATATGCCTGCTAACCCCATGCAGAGAAAGAGGCGCTGTAAGATCCGCTATTCCAGGCAGTGCAGAAATCGCAGAAAGTTTTCCTGGTACATGGAGTAGTAGGACAGATGATCCCGGATGAGTGGGATTTGCCGGGAGCCGGTCTTGAAGGGGTGCAATCCATGACGCACCTATACCCGCTTCTGGAGCAAGAATGAGAGCTCCTTCAATCGTCCAAAGTGGATGCAGCGGTTTTGGCGGCAGTAGAAGAGACCTTGACTTGTCTCTTGCAGCTAACAGCTGTGGAACCGGTTCCGCAAGACCAGTACGGCTGTGGTCGATACTCCATGTATTTCGTGGTGCCCAAAAAGGAAGGTTCCTTTCGCCCGATTCTCGACTTCAAAGGCATGAAATTGCTGTCTCCGGGTACAGCATTTCCACATGGAAATGCTGAGATCAGTAATAGTGGCGGTGGGAAGCAGAGAGTTTTTGACGTCTCTCGATCTCATGGAGGCATATCTGCACATTCCCATCCATCCAGAACATCAGCAGTTTCTACGCTTTGCAGTGCCAAGGGGCCATTTCCAGTTTCGAGTGTTGCCCTTTGGTCTGGCAACTTCCCCCCATACCTTCAAGGTCATGGTGGTGGTGGCAGCAGCTGTCTGCAATGAAGGGGTTCTCTTGTCCACCTGTACCTAGATGATTGGATGATCCAGGCGAAGTCCAGGGATGACAGCGAAAGAGCAATAGCGCGGGTGAGGGAGTTCCTTCAAAGTTTCAGTTGGGGGGTCAACCTGGCCAAGAGTCAGTTACGGCAGGCCCAGGAGCTAGAGTATTTGGGAGTATGCTTTGATACCTGCGTGGGCAGGGTTTTCCTGCCGGATCGCCGGGCACAGGAGCTATGACAGTGGATACGGCAGTTCCTGAAGATGGTGAGACCATCAGCGTGGCTTATCTGCAGGTTCTGAGGACCATGGCAGCCACTCTCAAGCTAGTCCTATGGGCAAGGGCGCACATGCAATCGCTGCAGAGGGTGCTGCTCCATCAGTGGTCCCATCAGAGTCATCCCCTGTCCCAAGTACTCCCCTGCCCGCGGAGCACCAGGAGAGCCCTCAGGTAATGGCTGTATCTGGGGAGCCTGGAAGGGGGCATGCCACTCAAGTCCCAGGTATGGTTTCTGCTGATGACTGATGCCAGCCTGTCAGATTGGGGAGCCCATTGCGAAGGACGCTTTGTTCAGGGACAGTGGAGTCTGCAGGAGTCCCTGTGGTCCATTAACAGGCTCGAGATGCGAGTGGTGACCTTGGCTCTAGAAAGTTTCGAGCCATTGTTGAGCCATTGTTGAATCTTCTCAGACAATGTGACCACGGTGGCTTATATCAACCGGCAAGGAGGCACGGGCACTGCAGCCCTAGAGGAGGAGTCCAAAAGGATGTTCGGATGGCAGAGATTTGTCTCCAGGCGGTGAACATAGTGGGATTTGACATTGTGATGGCAGACTACCTCAACTGAGTGCACGTGGACCCCGGAGAGTGGCAGCTCAACCAGGAGGTGTTCAAGCAGATGGTCCACCGATGGGGCACAACGGTCATGGACCTAATGGCAACATTTTAGTCAGCCAAGGCCTGCCAGTTTTTCAGCAGAAGACAAGAGAGGATATCAGAGGGCCTGGATGCTCTAATTCAGTGGTGGCCCAAAGAGGGTCTTCTGTTTTTCCCCCATGGGCGCTCATAGGCCGGGTAGGGCAACAGATAGAGGCGCACCGGGGATTAGTAATTCTGGTGGCACCACACTGGCCGAAGCGCCTGTGGTATGCCGACCTGATTCAGATACTGGTGGATCAACTATGGTGGCTTCCGGTTCAGAAGGGCCTCTTGACACAGGGGCCGCTTTGCATGCCCCAGGTGGATCAATTCTCGCTTACGGCATGGCTCTTGAAAGGCGAGGTTGAAGAAAGGATATTTGGGCTCGGTGATAGCGACCTTGCTACAGGTCCAGAGGAGGTCTACGAACCTGGTGTGCATCTGCGTAGGGCACATCTTTGAATCGTGGTGTGGAGAGAGGCAGGCGTGCCCCTCCACTGCCTCCATTACAGACATCTTGGTGTTCTTACAGTCTGGTTTTGATAAGGGTCTAGCTTGCCAGTTCTTTGAAGGTGCAACTGGTGGCGATTTCCGATTATCATGGGAAAGTCTATGGTGTGCCATTAGGTACTGTGATAAGGAAGCTTATCATAGCTCAGGAAGGAGCTATAGAAAAGGTGAAGTGACTCTGAACAAGCAACCTGTCAGTTCTGGTAGAAATAAGAAAACAGAATTTTTCCATAAAAGACTACCAGTCCCAGAATGCACCAGGTTTCCAACAGCCATTAGAGGAGCTGAAGTGGGGAAACGTGTGTTCAATCAGGAGGGCTATGAGGTAATCCCCAAGCACTCATCTCAAAGGGCAGGGCCTGATTCAGCACAGCTGTGCTGTGCTAGGGTGGAGCACTCATCTAAGCAGAATAAAGGTAGAGTTTATTCTACAGAGAATCATCTTCTTGATCTTGGACATCCTCAGTTTCATCTTGGAGATCCTCATCTTGGACAGCTTCATCATCTGGAGGATCATCAGAAGCAGAAGCCAGAGCGGACGGACAGAGAGGGCAAGAAACCCTTTGGAAGAAAGAAGAGAAAAGCTTTTGGGAGGTCTAAAGGAGTCCAGAGCAGTACGTATAATGGAAGGCATTCCAAAGGCAAGTTTACACCATTGGTCTGGGGAAAGCCAGAGGAATGGTGCTGCAGAGCTAGGAATCTCCAGACGGTACCTGTGAGGGAGACGGCTGCACGTGGAGGGGACCCTAAGACCCGTGCCAGAAGGTATGTGAAGAGAGATCCAGTGTCCAGGGATCTGGATTGGAAGGCTGGACATAAAAACTGGACTACATACTGGCCAGGCTATTTAGAGAGGAACTCTAACAGCAATGGAAGCTCAGGTATGAACACTGATCTATGCCCTAGCTATATCCTTGAAAGACAGCAGGGAAACAAGTATTCTCCTGAGAGTGCTCCATTGAGAATTTCCTCTGTGCCAATCCATGATATTGAACCCATGATTGTTGAAGAAGGGGGGGAGGTAGATACAGGCTGTGAATACATGGATTGCTCTTTGTCTAAACTCCTTTGGTAATTTTCTGTTACAAAGTACAACAACCATCACAAAGAGATACAAACTTATTCTTTACTCTACTCAGAAAAGCTTCTGAGTAGGATTTTGAGCCACGCAGTAGAAAGCAAGCCAGCTAAGGGGTTTCAGCTGGGTAACTGCTAGCAATTGAGCCTTACCTAATTGCTTTTGAGCTCTGAGGAAATCACTTCTGAGTCTATGTGTGAAGATATAAGAAGTTAACCTGAAAAGAACAGTTTTTCCCTACTTTGTGGGTTTTGTTTGTTGATTAAAGCACTGCTAAGAAAATATTAGCTAGAGCCTACAGAAAAGACCATTCTGTTACCATCCTGGTCTTTATTCTTTTGCTTTGATTGCCTGACAAGTTCAGCTGTTGTTTTCCTGATTTTGTTTTTCTAAGTTTAACACTGAAAGCAAGTATCCTGTTTTATGTGCTACCAAGCATATCTGTGTTGGGAGAAATAACCCCATAAATAAATATCTTATTGGCTTTACACTCAAGCACAACTAATTATTGTGAGCGGCTGTGTCTGGTGTGAATGGACTGCATTTCCCACAATCCCTTGCAAATCATATTGATATATGCCTTTGCCAAGACTGTGAACATTCTCACCCAGGCACCCGTCTGACAGTACATATCCAAACGTGCTGAGCTTTCTAAGGGCAGTGACCCACCTCCGTCTGCCGACGGTGCTGGTGCTGACTGCGCTGTCTGGGGAACCCTCTGAGCTGTTGAATCACGCTTCCCTGAAGGATTTGACTCTGAAAACGGTGGTGATTTGTTCGGCATGCAGAATTTTTGAGCTTCAGACCCTGTCGTGCCAGGGGCCATGCCTTCTCCAAGGAGAAAGTGGTCTGGTGCCTGGTACCTTCATTTTTGCCCAAGGTGATGTCAGCATGACTAATTCTCATGCCTTTGATCCTCGCCGTCTCTTCATTGCTCTCAATTCTTTCCTCAAAGTGCCTCCGCCTCTGATACCTCCATCCCTTTCTGCCCAGGCTCTGGCTGATTACTTCCATGATAAAATCCATAAGATCACTCTCCAGTTTCCCTCTAAATCCACGATTTCCCTTTCCTGCTTTCATTCTCTCCCCCCTTATCATCCTACCCTCTCTTCCTTCCCCATGATTTCTATTGATGAAACTGCTCTTCTTCTCTCCTCCTCCAAGCTCACCACTTGCTCCTCTGATCCTATCTCCTCCCATCTCCTCTCCTCTATTTCCTCTACCGTTGTCCCCTCCGTTTCTCATATTCTCAACCTTTCGCTCTCCATTGCCACTGTCCCGGCTGACTTTAAACCTGCTGTGGTCACTCCTCTCCTTAAGAAACCCTCACTTGATCCCTCTTGTCCTTCTAATTATCGCCCCATCTCTCTCCTTCCTTTCATTTCTAAACTGCTCGAACATGCGGTTTACCGCCGTTACATAGTAACATAGTAACATAGTAGTTGACGGCAGATAAAGACCAGCATGGTCCATCCAGTCTGCCCAGCAAGATGGCAAGAGTAGGTGCACCTGTCGCTCCGCGCAGGCCACCCCTCCCCATATCCTTGTTCAGGGGTAAACCCACCACTCCATGTAGGACATCCCTATTTGTTGAGACGTTATATGGTTCAGAAGTTAGATGGTACCGTTTATTTAGTTTTTTTTCTATTTCTGTAAAGGGATCCTCTGTGTTTGTCCCATGCCTTTTTGAATTCCGTCACCGTGTTCGCCCCTACCACTTCCATCGGGAGGGCATTCCAAGCATCCACCACCCTTTCAGTGAAAAAATATTTCCTGACATTGCCTTTCAATTTACCCCCTTGCAGTTTCATGTTATGCCCTCTAGTTTTACAGGTTCCCCGTCTTTGGAAGAGGTTTGTTTGTTCATCATTTCTCTTTAAGTATTTAAAGGTCTGAATCATATCTCCCCTGTCCCTCCTTTCCTCCAAAGTATACATATTTAGGTCTTCAAGTCTCTTCTCATAAGGCTTCTGACGCAGGCTCCAAATCATTTTGGTCGCCTTCCTCTGAACAGTCTCCAGTCTTTTTACATCCTTTGCAAGATATGGTCTCCAAAACTGAACACAGTATTCCAAGTGAGGCCTCACTAGTGACCTATACAGTGGCATAAGTACCTCTTCTGCTGGTAATCCCTCTTTGTATGCAGCCCAACATTCTCCTGGCTTTTGCCACTGCCTTGTCGCACTGTTTTGCCACCTTGAGATCAGCAGAGATAATCACACCAAGGTCTTTTTCCTGAACTGTGCATACCAACCTTTCTCCCCCTATCGCGTACATTTCTCTTGGATTTCTGCTACCCAAGTGCATGATACTGCACTTTTTTGCATTAAATCGTAGTTGCCAAGCTTTAGACCAGTCTTCCAGCTTTTGTAGATCTTTCTTCATGTTAACCACTCCCTCGGGGGAGTCCACTCTGTTGCAAATTTTTGTGTCAGTTCTTCAGCAATATCACTCACAAATACATTGAACAGTGCCGGGCCCAGGACCGAACCCTGGGGCACCCCGCTAATCACCTTCCTCTCATCCGAGTGAGCTCCATGTACAATCACCTTCTGTCGTCTGTCAGTCAACCAATTTCTAATCCAGTTTACCATCTTGGGACCCATCCCCAAGCTACTGAGTTTGTTGACAAGCCTCCTATGAGGAACAGTATCAAAGACTTTGCTGAAATCCAGGTAGATGACATCCATTGCATGCCCCTGATCTAGTTTCCTGGTCACGCAGTCAAAGAACTCGATCAGATTTGTTTGGCAAGATCGTCCTTTGGTAAAACCATGTTGCCTCGGGTCTTGCAAGCTGTTGGTTTTCAGAAAGTTCACTATTCGCTCTTTCAGGAGTGCCTCCATTACTTTTCCCGCCACCGAGGTAAGGCTCACGGGCCTGTAGTTTGACACTTCTTCCCTGTCACCACTTTTGTGTAGAGGTACGACATCAGCCATTCTCCAGTCCTGAGGAACCTCTCCTGTTTCCAAGGATCTGTTGAAGACATCCTTTAACGGTCCTGCAAGAACCTCTCTGAGCTCTTTCAGTATCCTGGGATGTATCCCATCCGGTCCCATGGCCTTGTCCACTTTCAGTTTAGCAAGTTGTTCTAACACCTCTTCTTCTGTGAATGGTGTGGTATCTACTTCATTCCCATTTTTATATTTGGGAGTCACAGCTGGTCCATCCCCAGGATCTTCTTTAGTAAACACAGAGCAGAAGTAATTGTTTAGCAATTTTGCTTTTCCAGTGTCACGTTCCACGAGTCCTTTCCCAGCACTTCTGAGTCCTGCAATTCCAACTCTGATCTTTTTCCTTTCCCGAATATACCTGAAGAAATTTTTGTTGCCACCCTTAACATCTTTAGCCATCTTTTCCTCTGCCTTTGATTTTGCTATCCTTATTACTCTTTTAGACTCTTTGAGTTGGATCCTGTATTCATTTCTGTGTTCTTCTGTCTGCAAGCTTTTGAATTTTGCAAAAGTTGTGTTTTTTGCCTTTATATGAGCAGCCACCTCTTTGGAAAACCAAATAGGTTTCCTTCTCCTCTTGCTTTTATTTACTTTTCTTACATATTTATCTGTTGCTCCTTTTATTGCCTCCTTTAGTTTAGCCCATTGCAATTCCACTTCCTTTATCTCTTCCCACCCCGTCATCTCCTCCTTTACGTACTCTGCCATTTTATTGAAGTCAGTGTATTTGAAGTTTAGGACTCTGAGCTTGCTATGATTGGCCTGTACCATGGCTTTTATTTCAAACCACACCGTGTGATGGTCGCTGTTGCTCACAGGGGCACTCACGCAGACATTTGACACACTATCACCGTTGGTGAGCACTACATCCAGCGTTGATCTTTCCCTGGTTGGTTCCATCACCATTTGTCTAAGTAATGCATCTTGGAGAGCATCCACAATTTTTTTTGCTTCTTTCCAGATGTGCAGAAGGAGTAATCCAATCCACATCAGGTCTTGACTTCCTCTCTTCCCATGCTCTTCTCGATCCCTTAAAATACGGTTTTCGTCCTTTGCACTCTACTGAAACTGCTATTGTCGAAGTCTCTAGTGACTTGTTGTTGGCTAAATCTAAAGGCCTTTAATCTGTCCTTATCCTCCTTGACCTTTCTGCTGCCTTTGACACTGTTGACCATGATCTTCTCCTTGACACTTTGTCTTCGCTTGGCTTTAGGGACTCTGTTCTCTCCTGGTTATCCTCATATCTCTCCCCTCGCTCCTTTAGTGTATGTTCTGGTGACTCCTCCTCCTCTGTTACCCCGCTCTTGGTTGGTGTCCCCCAGGGTTCTGTCTTGGGTCCCCTTCTTTTTTCTCTCTATACCCAATCCCTTGGTGCGCTTATTTCCTCTCATGGTTTTCAGTACCATCTCTATGCTGATGACTCCCAAATCTATCTCTCTACTCCTGATCTTTCTTCTGCTTTCCAGTCCCAGATCTCTTGCTGTCTCTCTGCCATTGCTGCCTGGATGTTCCATCATCACCTGAAATTGAACATGGCCAAGACTGAACTTCTCGTTTTTTCTCCTAAAATTTCCCTTTCTCCTTCTTCTTTTTCAGTCTCTGTTGATGGCTCTGTTCTCCAACCTGTTTCATCTGCTCGCAATTTGGGTGTTATTTTTGACTCTTCGCTCTCTTTCTCCTCTCATATCCAACTCATTGCTAAGACCTGTCGCTTCTTTCTCTTCAATCTGTTTCTTAACACTCTGACACTATCATCAAGATGAAATGTAATTCAAACAATCAGCAAAATACTAATAGTAGGTGTTAACCTTATAGTAAGAAAGCAACAGGTCTCAGACTCCTCGGGCAGTATAATTACTCAGACTGTATTCAAATTTCTGAATAAACGCCCATATTGCATCAATGACCTTCATGCTGTATACTTAGCAAGCAGCTTAAGATATAGTTTAAAATGCTTAGCTCCCATTCTGATAAAGTTATAATAAATTAAGGCAGTGCTTAGCTTTTCAATCCACTCCCCGACGCCACTTTCGCGCTTCCTCTGCGTTTCACTGTGACTCAGTTTCCTCAGGGGGTTCTGTAGTTGAAAGCACTGTTAAACCAAAATAACAATGGTGTGCTCGTTAATCACATTCTCCTCGCATCAATGTAAATTTCATGATTAATCCACCTATTTATCCGAAAAATACCAAACTTATTACCTTTCATTCACTTGTCGAGAAAATGCTTGCCATGTCTTAACTCTGAGCTCGCCGGCTTCACAAAAGACGCCGCGCATGCGGACTTGCCTTTGTGATCTCTCCATTAAAGCCCTTCGCCTTTTATCGACTTAATCAAAGGCTGCTCATCATGGTTCGAGTTTGAACTGTTGTGCATGCAAGCCAACTATTCTGCTCCCTGGTAAGTTATTTCTAAAAGAAGGATGTGTAGTGTGTGCCATGATTCACATTATCCGAATCAGGACTTAACTGTTTTTTCTATTTCACACTCCTTCCTACGAAAATTGAATCTTAAAGTATTTTTTGCATCTAAACCGGCGAAAGCTGAATTAGAAGTGGACACAGTCCCTAAGAGAATGCAGCTCCCGTTAAAATCTACGTGGTCTCCCCCAGGCCCTCTGCACCCTGCACTAGTTTTATATAGGGATTTAATTCTGAAGGATATGCAACTGCTTGAGGGAAGTGGAAGAAGTACCTTCTGTGTATTGTCTAAAACAGAAAGAATGGGTTTGAAAGATCTCCAACAATGATCCGAATTGGTTATCCGGAGAGCGGATAAAGGTGGGGCTGTCGTAGTTCAGAATAGAACTCAATACTTGACTGAAGCTCAACGACAGTTATCTGATCTTCAGGTCTATGAAATCTTAAAAGAAGATCCTACTAAAAGGTTGCAAAAACAGATTAAGCAAATTACATCTGAAGCTCTAGAACAGCGATTAATATCGAAGAAGGAATGGCTATTTCTAAATCCACCTAATCCGAGAATGGCAAAATTTTATTTGGTGCCAAAGATTCATAAAAATTTGTCTAACCCTCCAGGTAGACCAATTGTCTCCACCCGAGGTACGCTTCTGGAACCATTGTCAATGTTCGTGGATTCTTTTTTGAGACCATTGATTATTACGATTCCTTCTTATATAAAGGACACCACTCATTTTTTACAGATTCTAGCAGATCATGCCCAGTTGGCTTTGCTACCCGATGTTCTTTTAGTTACTCTGGATGTGACGTCCTTGTACACAGCCATTCCGCAGTCAAGGGCATATGAAAGTGTGATGACGGCCCTAAGAAATAGAGGAGATTTGTCCGACCAGTTATTATCATTTTTGTCGGAAATAACAATGCTAACTGTTTTTCAAAATTTTTTTGTTTTTGAAGGTGTTGTGTATCATCAATTATCAGGGGTGGCAATGGGGGCCACATGCGCCCCCTCTATAGCCAATTTATTCATGGGGTTGTATGAAAAAAATTGGATAGAAACATCACCCTATAAAAATCAGGTGCGATTATGGTGTCGTTATATTGATGACATTTTTCTATTGTGGGTCTGATCAGTGAAGCTTTTGCATCAGTTTTTTAATTGGTTGAATAATAGAGAGGAAAATATTCAGTTCACTCTTGCCTATCACAGTGACACAATGACATTTTTGGATGTCACAGTGAGTAAACACGAAACAGGCTGGAACACGTCTATTCATAGAAAAGATATGGATAGAAATACTTTTCTACACTATAATAGTGCTCATCCGGCACAGTTACGTGATAGCCTACCATTTTCGCAGTTTGTGCGATATAGAAGGAATTGTTCAACAGTGGACGATTTTAAATTGTAATCAAGGATTTTGAAGCAGAGTTTCCAACATAGAGGATACCCGAAGCGGGTGGTAGACACAGCATTTAAAAGAGCATTGTTTAATAACCGTGATCTACCTTTATATCCAAAAGAGAGAACAAATATGACATCGGTTTCTAGTCATAATATCAATTTAGTTACTAGATATTCTCCATATAGTAGTCGATTAAAGAAAATCGTGAAACGACATGCCAATATGTTGAACAGCATCCCCGGGTTGGAAGAAAAAGCAGTTCGATGCGTTTGGCAACGTCATGCTAATTTAAAAGAGAAGTTAAGTCCAGCAGTATTGCGACCTTTATCAATACAGTCAACTGCTCCAAAAGGACATACGAAGTGTGGTGATTGTACCATTTGTGAAGTCACTCGAGAAGTGACTGCATTTCTGTACCATGGGATAACTTACCATATAAAAAGCCAGACATCTTGCAGTTCTACGTTTGTTATTTATTGCATTCAATGTCCTTGTGGCCTGATCTACGTGGGTAAAACCATCAGGGCTTTTAAAGTACGGATAAACGAACATAAAACTAGGATTAAGGGTAAGAAAATAGAGGCACCCATAGTGGAACACTGTCTACAACATAATCATAATTTTGAGGCACTTCGGTGTTTTTGTATTGATCAAGTTATGGCAGGCCACAATGGAAAGTTGCGTGAACAGACGTTGAGTCGGGAACAACGGTGGATATATAATCTCTGTATGGTCATACTAGAAGGGTTAAATGCAAGAATCGAGTGGGAGGTCTGCATATGATGAAGTAACCTGACAAGTCTAGTTCTCTATGAAGACATTTGTATTTGTATGAACAGGAGTGACAAGATATGTTGCCACATCTGTGGTTTTGATAGTTAATGATCAGACCCACAACAACGGAGGAAGGAGTGTGAAATAGAAAAAACAGTAAGTCCTGATTCGGATAATGTGAATCATGGCACACACTACACACCCTTCTTTTAGAAATAACTTACCAGGGAGCAGAATAGTTAGCTTGCATGCACAACAGTTCAAAACTCGAACCATGATGAGCAGCCTTTGATAAAGTCGATAAAAGGCGAAGGGCTTTAACGGAGAGATCACAAAGGCAAGTCCGCATGCGCGGTGTCTTTTGTGAAGCCGGCGAGCTCAGAGTTAAGATATGGCAGGCATTTTCTCGACAAGTGAATGAAAGGTAAGACGTTTGGTATTTTTCGGATAAATAGGTGGATTAATCATGAAATTTACATTGATATGAGGAGAATGTGATTAACGAGCACACCATTGTTATTTTGGTTTAACAGTGCTTTCAACTACAGAACCCCCTGAGGAAACTGAGTCACAGTGAAACGCAGAGGAAGCGCGAAAGTGGCGTCGGGGAGTGGATTGAAAAGCTAAGCACTGCCTTAATTTATTATAACTTTATCAGAATGGGAGCTAAGCATTTTGAACTATATCTTAAGCTGCTTGCTAAGTATACAGCATGAAGGTCATTGTTGCAATATGGGCGTTTATTCAGAAATTTGAACACAGTCTGAGTAATTATACTGCCCAAGGAGTCTGAGACCTGTTGCTTTCTTACTATAAGGTTAACACCTACTATTAGTATTTTGCTGATTGTTTGAATTACATTTCATCTTGACGATAGTGTCAGAGTGTTAAGAAACAGATTGACAGAACGTACTACACTGAAAAAAGTGACCAAAATTAGAATTTGTGAAGCTTCTTTCTCTTCAACATTGGCAAAATCTGCCCCTTTCTCTCTGAGTTCACTGCTAAAACCCTCATCCATTCCCTAATCACTTCCCGCCTTGATTATTGTAATCTCCTTCTTTCTGGTCTCCCTCAGTCTCATCTCTTCCCTCTTCAGTCTATTCAGCACTCCGCTGCCCGTTTGATTTTCTGTCAGCCTCGTTTTGCCCACATCACTCTTCTCCTCAGATCTCTTCACTGGCTCCCTATCCGTTTCCGTATTCACTTTAAGCTTCTCCTTCTGACCTATAAGTGCATTCACTCTGTGGCTCCTCAGTACCTTTCTTCTCTCATTTCTCCCTATTTCCCCCCTCGTGTACTCCGTTCTGCTTCCCAGTTGCTTCTTGCTATGCCCTTCTCCTCTATTGCCAACTCCAGATTCCGCTCTTTTCACCTTGCTGCTCTTTACACTTGGAATAAACTTCCTTTGTCTATACGTCAGGCATCTTCTTTGCCCCTCTTCAAACTCAAGTTAAAAGCTCATCTTTTCGCCTCTGCCTTTGGCTCTTGATTTTGCTGTTCTCCTTCCTTCCCCTCTTTTATTTCACCTTTCTTTCTTCCTCTTACACTTGTTCTTACCTCTTTCCTTTGTCCTGTCTCTCCTGCTCTTGTCTCTTTGCCCTTGTTCTTATCTTTTTTCTACTCCTTTTCTTGCTTTGTCTTTTTAGATTGTAATCTCTTTTGAGCAGGGACTGTCTTTTTGTGTTTTCATTGTACTGCGCTGTGTGCGCCCTGTAGCGCTTTATAAATGCATAGTAGTAATGTAAATCAGGCTGTTTCCTTACCAGCTCTGGCGAGCGCAGATGTAGGCGAGTGCGGATGGGGGCCCTACCACTCTGCAGCTGTGCTGCCTGGATGTTAAAAAAGCTCTGTGATGGTATGTGAAAAGGGCATCATCCTTTTGGAGATCAGACTGTCTGTTGGTTCTGTTTGGCGGACCACGCAAAAGTGAGCCGGCAGCTAAGGCCTCCATTTCCAGATGGATCAGGGAGGCAATCGCATCTGCATACATCTTGAAGGGTAAAGCAGTGCCGGCGGGATTGCAGGCGCATTCCACGAGGGCTCAAGCAGCCTCGTGGGCAGAGTGTAGTTTAGTTCCGCTGGTGGAGATCTGTAGGATGGCATACTTTCTCTGGGCATTATCACCTGAATGTCCAGGCGGTGGGGGACGCTCTTTTCGAATCGGCAGTGCTTCAGGCTGGTTGTGCGGGTCCCTCCCGTTAGTTTAACTGCTCTGATACATCCCAGAGGTGCAGGACTGGACTGGAGGGACGATAAGGAAAGAGAAATTAGACTTACCTGCTAATTGTTGTTCCTTGAGGAATTCCAGTCCAGTCCCAGAACCCTCCCTGAGTGCTTTCAGTGATAATCTGTGCACACCCCAGTCCTGAAGCTGGTTCCCTTGGTGGAGGAATTGGCTAGGAGGAGCTGGAGAGGGGGGTGTAATCAGCGTTTGGGGGGGCGGGGCGGACCGGAAGAGCTGTCTGTTGTTCGTTCCCGGTGGTTGGAGTTGCTTGGGCGCTCAACAGGTAGGCCTTCCCATCCTGGAGGGGGGGGGGACGGGGTATTCTTCCCAGGGGAAGGAGGGGGTACTAGTTTATTTAGATGTAGAAGTGTTTGTTGCATGTTAAACTATTTATTTGTTGCTCCTCTGAGTCTGCTTTGTTAATAGGTACTGGGGCTGGTAGGCGGTGCCAGCTGCATAAGTACACTAGTGTCATTAAAAAGATGATATGCTCAGTCTCCAAGCTGCTGGAAGAGGTACACTATCCAGAGGTGCGGGACTGGACTGGAGATCCTCAAGGAATAACAATTAGCAGGTAAGTCTAATTTCTCTTTTCCTCTCATAGTATTTTATTACAGTTACTTACTTGATCTGATTTTTCCCTATTTTTCATGTTCTTAGATTGTTTAACATAGTTTAATAACAAATGTTCCGTATTATCCTGCTAGGTCAGTCGAAAAAAGAGGGTGTGTTCCCCTACCTGCAGAGATAGAGACAGAGAAACATTAGAAGGTTTCTGATGACCTCATCCTGCACCATATCTGCAGCAGTTAGGGGCATAAAACTACATATTTCTCTGTCTTCAGCAGAGTGTGGACACATCTGAAAACTTTGAAAGAGATTGATTTAGCTCATGAGTAACCACTCTTAGGGGTGACTTCCTCACTTGAGCTTGATATGGAAGGCTCCCTTTGGGTCATCCTTAACTTCTCCAGGAACAAGCAGGAAGTCAGTCCTCACTTATGGGTGATATCGGCACCGACAGAGCCTGCGCGGAGCAATTCCCCAGCTTTCAAAGAAAGCCTTTAGGATTGCTGCCCTGCATGCGTGGTCCTCTTCCCGCTCAAGGGTGCCATCTTGCTCAGTCTCCCTTTTTCCACGGAGCCCATTGGACACACGTCCTCATCCCTCGGAAAAAGTTTTGTTTTTTTGCCTTAACAGTCCTCTCTATTTTCCGGTTGCACCGGTCCTCTATCTGTCCTTCCCTGGCTCTACTTCTAGAGCTATCGGGGATACTTTTTTTCCATCATTTTTTCTTCACGGGCTTTGCACCCTTTTTCTTCCTCTAACTGCTGGCCGCGTGGGTCTTCGAGCTCGCATTGGCCATTTTTGCTCTTATGGCCACCGGCTTCAAAAAATGCGATAGATGCTCTAGGAACATGTTGCTTACGTACACTTACGACTGTTGTCTGTGGTGCCTCGGAGCCGACCATGAACTGGAGCTCTGTTCACGCTGCAAGAAAATGTCCTCTAAGGCCCTGCTCAGCCGTAAGCAGAAGTCCGAAGACATTTTTTGAAAGGCCGCCTTGGAATCCCCAGTGGCACCCTTGGTCATCTCTCCCCCAGTGGGGTCCCCCCCTGCGGCCCCGCGCTCTCGGTGGCACTCTGGCCAGGGATCCCCTGAGGTGGAGTGGCGCAAAAAGAAGGCCTCGAAGTCGCTGTCGGGGCCTCCCGACAAGCACGAGCGCTCCCGTGCTCAGTCGCTTAGCCCCTTTCGGCATTCCCGAGAGTCGGACAGGGAGCAGCCCTGCAAGATTCCCCGCACGGAAGTGAAGGCCTCCGACAAAGGCGCCGGGTTTCCTGAGGGCTGTCCCGGTGAGGACCCCCTCTCCTCCTCGACGCCCGACTCGGTGACCCCGCGGTCGGCGTCGCAGAGCCCCATGCGCACGTTGGAGTCCCACATGCTGGCACTGGAATGCAGCGTTTCTGCGTTCATTGCTTCCCAGCAGGTGCTCACAGCCAGCTTCACTGACCCATGCCCAGAGACCGTGGGTCCCTCGCATGAGACACCAAAATCCATCCGGGAAATCCCTGAGAGCTGCAGGCCTCGTGAGGGTTCTCGACGCTGGTCTCACTCGCCCTCCCGTTCCTTGGAGGCAAGGTTGTCCAGGGTCTCCAGCTCCAAGCGGGCACCGGCCATTGGACAGGGCGATCAGTCCGATTTGGACTCCTCGACAGATTTTTCGGAGTGGAAGTCTGATGGGGACACCTCCCTAGCGACCCGTACCCACTGGGATCTTCCATCTGACCCCTCACTACCCTCTTTCCAGCAGCGTATTTTTATTGTTTTATTTGTTTTTAATTTGTTTTTATAGTTCACCCCCCTGAAGCAGCGTCTGCGAAATGCTAAGTGGGACGTCTGCTGTGGCGTTGGGGTTGATATCACACTGATCATCTTGAAGCTGAGGATTGCTATTTCTACTGATGGGTTTTTGTTCTCTTTGAGCCTTCTGAGTTTTTCTCTGTCTCTGTTTTGAGCAATGGCCACTAAGGGATGTATAATATGTTATCTGTTTGCCTCTGAGGGCTCAGAGTATTAGCTACCTATAGATACATAGTATATAATATGTTTCCTTTATGAATAGGTTGGTTTGATGTATGTAGTTGGAATGTGTAAGTGATGATTTCCCATCAGTATTGTGTAAAAATAAGCTTTTCAGTACTGTTTGATGGATGGTGGGGGCTGGTTACAGACCATTGATGCTACCTTTTCCCCTGTGGATTACTGAAATCCGGTTTTTCCGGTTTTGAAGTATTCAATGAATTTTTGGGGATTTGTCTGAGGTCTGTGCTCCCCTGTCACTACGGTATTGTTAGCAGGGATATATAAAATACATGTGTTTCTTATGTGAGTGGGATAGCCGAGCAAGGGATTGGCATTACTTGCGAAAGGAATGGAATCGCAGACAAAATGTAATAATTGGAGAGAAGAATATCCAGCACCCAGCTCTGGTTGAGGCTCACAAAATCCTGCTACCACCCCTTCACATCAAACTCGGTTTGATGAAAAACTTTGTGAAAGCCATGGACCGCACTTCGCCAGCTTTCCGATACCTGCATGAAAAATTCCCTCGACTCAGTGAAGCAAAGATTAAAGAGGGAGTTTTTGTGGGTCCTCAGATTCGAGAGCTCTTCAAAGATGACCGGTTCAACAACTTGCTGCAGGGTGATGCAAAACAAGCATGGAATGCTTTTCGCCTAGTGTCAACAAACTTTCTCGGGAATGTTAGGGCAGAAAACTACAAGGGACTAGTAGAAGACATGCTGATGCAGTATCAGAAACTTGGCTGCAATATATCTCTAAAGATCCATTTCCTTGATTCCCATCTCGATTTCTTTCCTGACAACTGTGGTATGGTTAGTGATGAACAGGGCGAACGTTTTCACCAGGATATCGCAACAATGGAGCAAAGATACCAGGGAAAATGGTCCACTACAATGTTGGCTGACTACTGCTGGACATTCCCCAGAGAAGCTCCCGAACAGCTGTATAAGAGACAGGCGAAAAAAAATCGAAGAAATAGTCTATGACTTGGTTTTTTACAGGTATTAACTGAAGGCCTATTATATTTACTATTGACATGCGTTTCGTTATGTAAACATTAAATCTCCAGGAACAAGCAGGAATGAGTCTTCACATATGGGTACGTTGGTACCGACGGAGTCTGCGCGGGAACGCTTCCCAGCGTCCAATCAGAAAGCCTTTGGAAGCATCCCAACACGCCTGCGTGCTGCCTTCCCACCTTCCCAACTGTCTCTCCTCAGTTTTCGTTTTTCTGCGGAGCCGGCAGGACGTCCTCCTGTCACCGCAGAAAATTCTTCTATTTTTTAGTTTTCTTGTGGTCGCGACTGCCTTCCCCGACGCCACCGGTACTGCCAGTGTTTCTTTTTTCTTTTCTTGTAAAATGTTTCCTTTTTAAGTAATATTTTTTCTCCTCAGTGTCTCACAGTTTCTCAAGCTTGTTAGGCCTCTCCTTTTTCCTTCATGGAACCGCCAGCCACTATCCCCAAGAAATGTACAAACTGTGGCGGTACAAACTTATTTTTAGACACTCACAATTGGTGTCTAACCTGCTTGGGTCCTGACCATTTTCCTCCGGAGCCTTCTGGCAATGGTATTGTGGGAAGAAGTTTTCAACATCGAGTTCCCCTCGACACGCGGTCCTCATCCAACTTCAGGGCACCGACCATATCTTCTTCTACACAGGATCAGGTAACCCAAAAACAGTCTGTTAAGACTAGCCAGTCCTCGAGCGGCAGTTCTCATGCACAGCATAGAGATGCCTACGGCCTTGCCCTCGAGAAACCACTGGCTTCAAATCCCCGGTGGGAGTCTTCGGCCTCCAAAGCCTGTGTGGGGTTTCAGGTTGTTCCTGAGATTCACCCCTCACAGAACATACCTGAGCCATGCCTGGTGGTGGCATCCGCTTCGAGCGGTACCGATACCCCGGCATCGGCAATGGTGTTGGATGAAACATTCCTCACCAAGGATCATCGTCTGGCTTCCTCGGTACCTACGGGACCGTTGGATACGCTCCAGACCGACCTTCCAGTACCGGTACCGATACTAGTTCCGACGTCGGTACCCTCCAGATGTGCATCGATAGACTCGCTTCCTTCGATGCCGAGTCTGGAATCGATGCCGAGTCTGGATCTGATGAAGAACTAGCGTTGGCACTGAGGGATCTTTCCAAGCTTATAGGAATAGAAGATCCTGGATGGTGCAGTATGGAATCCTGGATCTTCTATTCCTATAAGCTTGGATAGATCCCTCGGTGCCAACGCTAGTTCTTCATCAGATCTAGCCTATCCAAAGGAAGTTCCCTCTGGGGATCCTTCTTTTCAGGTTTTCCTCCTAGATATGGCAAAATCCCTTGCCATTTCTATTCCTGGACAAGATCCTACACAAGGCAATACAGGATCCCTCTATATTCCTGAGAGAGCAAAGGAAAACATCATGCTACCTTTGCATCATTCCTTGCAGGATCTCCTTCTACGAATGTGGGAAGCTCCTTTAAAGGTACCCCCACTTTCCAGAGCAACTGATCTTCTATATCAAGTGCCCCCTTCTCCAGGATTTCAAAAGACTCAACTTCCTCATCATTCCATTGTTGTAGAATCAGCAATGAGGCGGGTGAAGAGTACTAAAAAGCACTCTTCTTATCCGCCAGGTCGTGAGTCTAAGACTTTAGATGCCTTTGGATGCCAAACTTTCCAGGCATCCATGCTTTCAGCAAGAATTCTCTCATATATTTTTATATGGGCTTATCTCTTGAGGAGGTCACAAAGAAATTACATCTTTTGACTCCTTTTCTTCAAGAGCCCAAGAGTGCAGACTATTCCTCACTGGTTAGTCATGCTCAAAATATCTCTAAATTTCTTACTCGTGCTTCCCTAGACTCCTTTGAGTCTGTTAGCAGGACTTCTGCTATAGCTATAGGAGCACGACGTAAAGCCTGGCTCCAAGCTTCAGACTTGGACAAATGGGCACAAGTTAGACTGGGAAATACTCCTTGCACTGGAGAAAATCTCTTTAACAAGGAGTCTTTACTCCAGGTTGCTCAGTTAACAACTGACTGTCCTGTTTCTAGAGGCTGTTCTACACCTTCTTCTTTCCCAGTTGGTAGGAAATGTCCTGACAAAATTTCTTCCCCTAGGGGAAGAAGATTTTATCCATCTTCTGCCCATCATACAGATGTTCCCAAACAGGGGAAACATCACCCTGGTCTGAAGAATCCACAACCTCAGCAAGGTCAACAAACCCAGCAGTCTCAGGGTTTCCAATAGATCATCATTGCCTCTTGGTTGGTGGTTAAAGTAGCAGTCTGCTTCTTTTCATTTGCAGTATCTGCACTAAATTTATTCTAACCTTCCTAGATATCTCTTCATGAGGCATCTTTTCTTTAACTTTAAGAGTCTTTATGATGATCATGCCCATACTTAACAGGGGTTTCCTCTTCCTCTTGGAGGAAAGAGAACTAACAACTATTAATAGACAGTTGTTTTCCCTGTACTGGCATGTATCATCTCACCTGTCAGAGGCTTCCTCCATAGTCAGTCTCTTTTAACTCTGTCTTGCCTCCCTCTTACTATAACATTTGGTTTGTAAGAGGGACCCTTTTACACTGGTAAGCCCCTATAGTCCGCTACCTGTTCTACCGGGGGATTCTCCCTTCCGGAGTTGTCTCCCCCCTTGTTACCTTAGGGCAGCCCATCAGACAATAGGAAATCCTACCAGGTCTGTTGTTTCTTTTTCCCAATCTAAGAGAGGGATAGGAAAAAGAAATTTTCTCTGCTGCCCTGGTACATTGCTGCAGATACAGCAATTCCTAGTGGTTAAGCCACTGGTTCTGTCCACCACACAACCAGGGATTCTCCTCCACTAGCAATCCTTCTAGCCTCAGTGCTAAGTCCCAAACAGGTTATCAACTTCGTTTGGGAAACCCTCTTATCACAGCCTGGTTGGTTAACTTCTATTCTTCGCCCCCTTGTCCTTGGCAGAATACTTGGTTACCTGCTGGCTTTCCACAGCCAGTTTTTCTTGTAACCAACCTGCAGCATGCTCTCTGCAACTCTTCAGAGTAGCTTTGCACTATGGGCCCTTGCTAGAGAGCATTAGTATCTTGCCTAGCAGATAACCCCAGATGGTTAAAAGGGGTTCCCCCAGTCATGTTTCCATGACTGGTAGGTATTTCCTACCCTTACCATCTCATCTTAAATCTCTTTTGAGACATCAGTCTCAGGCCTTTCATTACGTGAAAACCTAAAGAAGGGCCAATTCCCTGACTTGGCCCATATCTCCTTTGGTCTTCTCGTTAGAGATAATTTTCTTCAATGGCAGCTAGAGGACGCCCAATACCCCTCTTGCCCTCATAGGCAAGTCACTAGGGTATCTTCCTCTAGTGGCGTCCTCTATCCATTCTCCATATGGCAATTCTGGAGAAATCTGGACTTCCTGCCTACAGTCTGAAGTTATCCTCTGCCTTTTTCACGTAGGCCATCCTGGTTATTCAAGAGCTCAAATTCTGAAAAGAATCCAGACTTCTTCTTGTCAGGGAGACCCCTCCTCTGACTCTGCCAATCATAACCAGGAAAAGAGATTTCTCTGTATGTCTATTCAAGCAGGTATTAACCTTCTTGCTCTTAGATGAATCTTCCTCTCTCCCTATATCCCTAGGGGGGATCAGCTTCTATAGATCTCTCTCCTTCCACATACCTGGAGATATGTGTCTATATGTCTACATATTCATATATATATATATATACACACACACACACATATATATATATATATTTTTTTTTTTTATCTATATCTATCTGTGTGTCTTCTGTCCTTATATATCTCCTATAGATATATGCATATATACCCTATATGTGTATATATTCAATATATATATGTATATATACATAGATATATTTATAGATCTACTGAGATATATTTTTAGATAGATATGTAGCCATATACTCATCTATCTGTTCTGTTAGGTTCAGATATCCTTATATTCCTATATGATCCTGACAGATGGGCACTACCCCTATCAATGCTATGCCAGCATACTTAGGGGGCGACACTTATAACCACTTCCTGTGGTAATTAACAAAATTTTCCTTACCATATAGGTTGGGTACTCCTGAAGCTCTCCATGTACCTTTCTTCTTTCCTAATTGACCCCATTTAGGAAAGACATTGCGGAGCTTCAGTTAACCTAACGCTTAGCGCTCCTGAGTCTGTCCTTACTTTCTTATCAGATACAAGGGTCTTCATACCCTTTCTCCCCAGTCCAGTTAGGTCAGACTCATTTTTTCTTTGGGTTCTAAATTTATACTGTTTTTGGACGTAAACAGCTTAAGCTTTCTTTAATACTGCCTTCTGCGTCTCCGCTGAAGCTCTACCTCTTATACTACCCCAGTCTTTCCCCCTGGGGCCATTTCTCACCCTGAAGGGTTCTGACCTCCACTTGTTTTTCTCTGCTTTTATTACCTCTACTTCTCAGTGAGGTACCCCTTGAGCACATTCACTGGCTCTTCTAATAGATCCATATGTACCTCAGTGGAATTGTATAAGGTCTACAAGGGAGGCCCAGATTACAATATTTTACTACAAAATACCCTCTATACAGGGTCTTCCCCTTTAAAAACCCTGTTCTAGCCAGCTGTTCCACAGCTCCTCTTCTGTATTCAACTCCTACCCTCCATCCCCAGGATGCCTGAGGTCTTAAGCAATAGCATGACTCATTCTAGACTTGCAACATGCTAGGACTCCCTCTGGGCATCTGAGCTTGGGAGTCCCCATATGTGAAGACTCATTCCTGCTTGTTCCTGGAGATAGCACAGTTACTTACCTGTACCAGGTGATCTCTGGGAACAGCAGGAATAAGTCTTCACAACCCACCCACCTCCCTTAGGAGTTGCTTTTTCTCTATCTCTATCTTTCCCTTCCTTGCTCTCTCTCTCTCTCTTTGTCTCAGCTTTTAAACTGAGGAGAGACAGTTGGGAAGGCGGAAAGGCAGCACGCAGGCATGTTGGGATGCTTCCAAAGGCTTTCTGATTGGATGCTGGGAAGCGTTCCCACCCAGACTCCGTCGGTACCGACGTACCCATATGTGAAGACTTAATCCTGCTGTTCCCAGAGATCACCTGTTACAGGGAAGTAACTGTGCTTTCTTGTAGATTACAAAAAAACTAGAGCCAACTTTGCAATTCCACTGTCATATTCGTGTTCAGCATATAAAAATTGATAAGAAAGGACTATTTTTATTTCAGTAACATGACTTTTGTAAAAATTTGTTGACCAGTGGGATCTGTAAAGGAAAAAAGGGGACTGTTGTAACTGTTGATATGGAAGGACAGACTAGATAGGCCATGTGGTCTTTTTCTGTCGTCGTTTTTCTCTGTTTCTTCGTTTCTTCAGATTCAGACGAGGGATCACTGGATTTCCAAGAACTTCTAGACATCCTTTCAGACCCATCCCTTCCACATGAGTGGTGCAGGTCTGCATCAAAGGAAATGTCTTTCGAAGACGTCAGCCATGACATGGCAGCAGGACTAGCCATCACAGTAGTCTCAGAGAAGGAACTGAGGGCAGAGGAATTGTAGATACTCCAGTATTCTCCCATGCCCAAGGAGGTGGCTACTTTACCGGTGCATTGTATTTTACAAGATCTTATGCTCCACATGTGGGAGACCCCTTTCATGGTTCTGCCTAACAGCAAGAAGCTCGATACCATGTACCGAGTTCCAGTGTGTTCAGGCTTCCAGAAGCCTCAGCTCCCACACCACTCAATGGTGGTGGAATTGGCAATGTGCTGACTAAAGAAAAAAAAAATCACACTTTCATGCCTCCGAGTAGAGACTCGAGGACACTCGATGCCTTTGGGTGTCGATGCTTTCTTTCAGGGATGCATGCTGGCCTCTAGTATATATACTATACATGGACATGTTTCTAAAAGACATCACCAGGGATCTGGAGACATTCCCCCCCCCCCGCTTCCCTCCCCCCCTGCTTCCCGATAAGAGGAGTGCATTTCCGGGTTCTGTTGAAGTACCCCCCCCCCCCCCGCTTCCCGATAAGAGGAGTGCATTCCAGACACTTATCAAATAAGGTCAGAATACTTCAAAATTTCTTAACAGGGCATCCTTTGATGCTTTTGAGTCAACCAGCAGAGCAGTGGATCCGGGTCAAGTTGGCCAACATCCCATGTACAGGAGAAAACCTTTTTGGAAAAGGTTGGAGAGAAAAGGTTGGGGAGATTGGACAGATGATCTCACTCTCAAACGCCTTTCCAGAAAAACAGCTGACTCCACCAAAAGGAAGGCTGTTCCCAAGAAACCTAAGAAAAAGAGATATTCCTTATCGTCTCTCCAGTTCAGTCCTTCACCTCTGGGTAGTGCACCTCCCTCTGCAGCATGGAGACTGGGCATGTCAAACTTTTGACATCACTGGATATATCCTGCTGGCCTCTCCCACCAGCCCCCAGTGTGCCAAGTCTCCATGCAGCTGGAGGTAGTCAGCCTAAGTGCTAAGCTCACTAGGGAGCAGATAAGGAGCCTTGGTTTAGGATAGATAGATGGCTTTTGAGGTTTATTTCTATGGGGTTTATTTTAGTTTAATTTGAAGGACACTGTATCTTTAAAAAAAAATAAAAAAAATAAAAATAAAAACTTTAAGAGGGGAAACGTGAGATTACAAGGGGACAGCTCTCTCTTTCCCCTACAGCTTTATTTCGATTCTGCCCACTCTCCCCTCCTGGACTGCACGGAGGGGAGCTGTGCTGGGGTGCAGCGGTGTCTGAGCTTGCTTCGGCAGGCTGTGGCGATTTCCTCAGGCGGTACAGAGCACTGCGGAGCGCCGATTATTTTTCTATAAAAAAGCAGCTGTCAGCCTGATCGTAGCTTTCTGCCTGGTAGAGCTGCCGTTGCTGCGATCAGCAGAAGGTAAGCAGGGTTGAAGTCCTTCTAGCCTGGGAGGAGTCCCCGGTAGCGGTTCTTAGGCAGCGCAAGGCTTCTTTTGGCCTGCGGTTGCGTGTGCAGGACTCTAGTAGTAGTGGGTGGCTGAGGAGATTAGCGGGCCATTTTCCTTCCTGCACTTTTGCTGCCAACTTTAAAACTGTTTTTAGGACCGGAGTTTTTAGCGGGGTTTGTATTGGTAGGTGTTTGCGGGTAGTTTACTTGTTTTAATTGGATTTCAGTCATTTAATTTCACTTTGGGATTTTCAATCGGGTTTTTCTTCTTAAAGGGGCCACGATATATTAAAAAAAAAAGAATAGAGAAGAGTAGTACTTTGTTTGCTGTCAATTTTATTTGTATGCCCCGACGGAATTACTCTAATGCCGTCGCGCCCACAGTGTCTGGTGTGTGGGTTGCGTAGGGGCACAGTCTCGGACGTAGGGGTCTGTCGGGGCCGTGCAACTGAGGCGCTCAATATAATGCAGGAGCTTCTCAACAAGCCTACGGATGGGATTCAGGGGATTCCCAGTGGGGGAGAAGGGGAGTGCCCCCTGGAGTCATCGGTCGCTCCATTGGCAGACAATCTGACCGTACCTGGTCCTTCCACTACGCCTTTGGCAGTTGGAGCGGTCCTTGGAGGTTTTTCCCTAGATTTTGTGCTAGTTATGCATCAAGCATATTGTTTGCGCAGTCAGGTGGCGGTTGCGGATCCTCCGCTGTTAGGGGCGTCAGGGAATCAAGTGGCTACGGACAAGATTGGTTTATCTAGAGCAGCTAAGAGGGCTCGCTTGCTGGACGATCAGCCACTTGATTCGGATTGGCCGGAAGAGGAAGACTTTGACATGGAACCTGAATCAAGAGTGGTAGAGCTGGAGGAAGGAGAAAAGCCATCAAAATGGTAAAGGGGATGGAAGGATACCCCTATGAAGAAAGGCTAAAAAAGGTTAGGGCTCTTTAACCTGGAAAAGAGACGGCTGAGGGGAGATATGATAGAAGTCTATAAATTAATGAACGGAGTGGAACGGGTAAACGTAGATCGATTGTTTACGTTATCAGCATATAGAAAGACAAGGGGACATGCAATGAAGCTACAGGGTAAACTATTTTAAGACTAATAAAAGAAAATATTTTTTCACTCAACGTATAATCAAACTCTGGAATTTGTTACCGGAGGATGTAGTAAAGGCTGTTAGTGTAGCTGGGTTTAAAAAAGGTTTGGACAAGTTCCTGGAGGAAAGGTCCATAAACCATTATTAAGAAGGGACCCAGGATATCCATGCTTGACCCAATACAAGCATTGTGGAACCTGTGGCTTTTGGAGAAACTGCTAGGTACTGCGACGCCCTTGCTTGGGCCAGAAGGCTTACAAGCATAGAGCGGCCTTATAGTGTCCCTTTAAATAAAGCTTCCCTTGTTTGTCACCAGAGGGATTCTGGGACTTGTAGTTGGCTTACTTATATACGGACAAATGTAGTTGTGAGACCGGTGGGTTAAGGCAGCAAGAATTTTTTTTTTTTTTGCAGGATTCCAAGGCATTAAAGCTCAAAAACACAAAAGCCAAAGGATGCTTCTCCAACATAAGAGTAAATCAGGTTAACAGAGGAAAATGCAACAAAAACCTTCTATCACTGGGCAGCAGCTTTCATTCAAATAAACTTTCACAGAGCACAGCTTCTTGTGGTCATTCCACGTATCAAGTAAACTTTTTAACAGCTGCTGTTTTCTTTTCCAAACCAAACTTTTACTAAAGGCAGCTTCTGGGCTTCAGAAGCTCACATACTTAGTAGGGCACAGTCTTGGCTTTTTCCAACTCTTGGCAGTCACAGAAATTAGTCACTATATTGTTTCACAGTCTTTCAACCCTGTTCATCAATGCTCAGTTCTCCTTTAGAAAAAAAAACAACAATCCATTGGTAACAATTCTGACTCAGCTTCTGGCATACAAGAATCCACCTGCGGGTACTTCTTACTTCCACCAATATTATAAACTTGCCCAGCCTTCCTGTCTTCTAAAAACTCTTGGAACTGCTTCAATAGCAAATCACCCTGAGAAGGCACACTTGTATAGGGAGGGTACAGCTTCCTCTCTGCAAACAGTTTTCTTAATGCTTCTAGTGTTAAAAGCTCAGTTTCTCTGCTCTTAATCTGGGTTTCGGTTCTCTTCATACATAAAACTATTCACCCATCTCTTAGCAGACGTCAGGTCTGGCTCCTGGACACTAGCGTAAGCAAACTGTTTCTCTGCAAGCTGTTCAGGTTTACATGTACTGGCTTTACCTTGGGGCGAGTCTCTCAGGCAGCTACTGATTCCTTTCCTCCTGATATCTTTCAGGCTATGGAACTCAGCCTTCTGGTGCCTTTCTCCACTCCTTCCCAGATAGCCGATCTCTTGAAAGTTTCCTTGGAACCTTTCTCCCTTTCCAGGATCTCTCAGAGTTTCTCCTTCATGTGCCTCTGTTGCTCTGTCTGCTCTGGCTGCAGATCTATTCCTTTCCAGCTTCTGCTGGCTCTGCTCTCTCTGCTGCCTCTCCTGTGTGTCCTGTTCGTCCTTTCTTTGCTCTGAGTATGCTTTTAAAAACCGTTTGCTGCTGGGCACTCCCTTGCCTCTGCACAGGTGTGACCAATCATTGTGCAAGCTTGGCTGTACGTCTGAACTAGGGCGTGGCATGGCCTCAGCAAAGAGCTGAGTTTTTTTCTTGCCTGCCTTGCAAACACTGTGCACAACTGAACTGTCACTTGTTTTAAAGGGAAAAACAGGGTTTTCTTCCACTTCCATCTCTTCCTGGGAGCTCTCCTCACCACAGTACATATGACCTAGATTGGCCACTGTTGGAAACAGGATACTGGGCTTGAGGGACCTTGGTCTGACCCAGTATGGCATATCTTATGTTCTTATGTAAATTCAGGAGCCTGAGGACCAGGCTAGGATCATTAGAGTGTTTCGGAGAGAAGAGCTCACAGCGCTCATTACTGAGTCGCTTCAGGTTCTCAATCTGTCGTCAGTGCATCCAGCAGAGGATGAGGGACTAGGGGGTTCTCAACCCTGTCCTCGGGACCCACCTAGCCAGTCGGGTTTTCAGGATAACCACAATGAATATGTATGAGAGAGATTTGCACACAGTGCCTCCATTATATGCAAATCTCTCCCATGCATATTCATTGTGGTTATCCTGAAAACCCGACTGGCTAGGTGGGTCCCAAGGACAGGGTTGAGAACCCCTGGACTAGAGGATCCTCTTATTCAGGTGGTGTGTAAGACGTAGGCTGTGTTTCCCGTTCACCGAGTGGTTAAGCAGATGATTCAGGATGAATGGGATTTGCCAGATGCAGGTTTGCGGGGCGTTAGGTCTATGAATCGGCTTTACCCTTTAGCAGATCAAGAGAGAGATATGTTTCGTTCTTTGCGTATAGATGCAGCGGTGTCTGCGGTCATGAAGAAGACGACTATTCCGGTGGAAGGCAGTGCGGCTTTGAAGGACGCACAGGATAGAAAGGTGGACACCTTATTGAAACAGGCCTTTGAAGTTAATGCTGTTTCGCTACAGGCGTCTATTTGTGGGGCTTGGGTAGCAAGAGTTTGCCTTCGTTGGTTGCAGCATTTACAGCAGCCTTCGCAACAAGCGCAGGACCGTTTAGCGGATGTGACAAGCCTCGAATCAGGGGCTGCTTATTTGGCAGATGTCCATTATGATCTGATTAGATCATTAGCGAATAGTATGGCTTCCCTGATAGCCGCTCGTCGGTATCTTTGATTAAGAAATTGAGCGGCGGACAGTTCTTCCATGTCATGTCTCAGCAAACTGCCTTTTAAATGGAAGTTGTTGTTTGGAGAGGATATAGACAAGCTGGTCAAAGATTTGGGAGAATCAAAAGGTGGACGCTTGCCAGAGGATAAGTCAAAACAGAGTTGAATCATGGGATTTTCCAGGAGTCGGTTTCGTGACTTCAGGCGTTTTCGTATCTCCAGGTTAGGCGGTTTTCAAAGAGGATGATTCCCTTTGCGAGGTCAAAATTTCTGAGGGGCAGGAAGAGGCTTTTCTAGCTCCTCGTCATCACCACTCAGGAAGCCCCGATGAAGCAAGGTGGGCTCAGGCAGGATATCAGCCGATAAGGGGTCAGCTTCGAGAGTTTCTTCCTGCCTGGGTCCAGATAATGTCCGATCAGTGGGTGTTAGAGGTTATTCGCGAGGGTTATGCTCTCGAATTTGCTCGTCCGGTGCTCGACTCCTTTTTCCTATCTCCTTGTAGAGGGTTGGTAAGGACGACGGCGGTATGGGAAACCCTCGCTCGTCTATTGCAGCTGGGAGCAGTGATTCCGGTTCCACGAGAGCTCTGCGGTATCGGTCGATACTCGATTTATTTCGTGGTTCCAAAGAAGGGTGGAGCCTTTCATCCAATTCTGGACCTCAAAGGGGTAAATCAGTGTCTGTAAGTGCCTCATTTTTGGATGGAGACCTTACGGTCCGTCATAGTGGCGGTTCATCAAGGGGCGTTTTTGACATTGCTCGATTTGACGGAAGCATATTTACACACTCCTATCAGGCCGGGACATCAGAAATTTCTAAGGTTTTCACTTCTGTGGGGGCATTTTCAGTTCCAGGCATTGCCCTTCGGGCTGGCAACAGCTCCGCGCACCTTTACTAAAGTTATGGTGGTGGTAGCGGCGGCTCTGCGAAAGGAAGGAATATTAGTTCACCCGTATCTTGACACCTGTTTGATACGGGTGAAATCCAAGGCCGAGAGTGTTCGCATTACTGCCAGGGTGGTGCAGCTTCTTCAATATCTTGGTTGGATAGTCAATGCGGCCAAAAGCCATTTGGAACCATCACAGGTTTTGGAATATTTAGGAGTACGGTTCGACACTCGTGTGGGAGCGGTATTTCTACCAGATCTCCGAGCTCAAGCGTTGCGGCGCTTGGTGGGCAAATTTCTGAGGACTCCAGCACCATCAGCCTGGAACCATCTTCGGGTTCTGGGGACGATGGTGGCAACGCTGGAGGTCGTGCTGTGGGCCAGGGCCCACATGCGTCTGTTACAGAGGTCTCTACTTTGTCGCTGGTCGCACCAGAACGATTCTCTGTCCAGTCGGCTCCCTTGTCCTTTGCAGGTCAGGAGGTCGTTTCAGTAGTGGCTTTGTCCGCAAAATCTTGCGGCAGGCATGCCTCTTAAGCAACCACAGTGGGTTCCACTGCTGACAGATGCCAGGCTGGGGAGCTCATTGTGGAGATCGGTTTGCGCAAGGAAGTTGGACCAAACAGGAGGCAAAGTGGTCAATCAACCGGTTAGAGTTGCGAGCGGTAGCACGAGTGCTTCGCGCATTCGAGACATCAGTGACAGGTCAAGCGATTTGAGTGCTCTGACAGTGCCGTGACAGTAGCATACCTCAATAGACAATGGGGGTATAGGAAGCATGGCGTTGGAAGAGGAGGCGGAAAGCTTATTCGCGTGGGTGAGCCTCCTCTTCAAGCGATATCGGCTGCGCACATTGCAGGAACGGAGAATGTGACTGTGGATTTTCTCAGCAGAGTACGAGTGGATGCTGGAGAATGGGAGCTCCATCCGGAGGTGTTTGCTCAGATAGTCGCCAGGTGGGGACTTCCGATTATGGATCTCATGGCAGCCTTTCGGTTGGCCAAGTCGGATCGCTTTTACAGCAGAAGAAGAGAAAGGATGTCGGAAGGTCTGGATGCCTTATTGCAACCTTGGCCCACGCAAGGCCTGTTCTATGTTTTCCCACCTTGGGCGCTCATAGGTCAAGTAGTTCAGCGCATCACAGGAAAGTAGAATTAGTGGCTCTGTATTGGCCACAACTCCCGTGGTATGCAGATCTGATTCATCTTCTCGACGGGGAGCCTTGGCGAATTCCCTTGAGACCGGATCTTCTGAGCCAAGGGCCTCTGCGAATGCCTGAGGTGGATTGGTTCTCTCTTACGGCTTGGCCCTTGAAAGGGCTAGGTTAAGGAAAAAAGGTTACTCTACGGCGGTAATTACTCCCTTGCTGTTGGCCAGGAAGAGGTCGACATCTTAGCATATGTGCGCGTTTGGCGTATCTTCGAGGACTGGTGTGCGCAGCACCAGGTCCGTCCAACTTCGGTGTCGGTTCCGATGGTGTTGAGTTTTTTGCAGGACGGTTTCGATAAGGGATTGGCAGCCAGTTCTTTAAGGGTCCAGCTGGCGGCAATTTCTTGTTATCGAGGCAAAGTCCAGAGAATTTCCTTGGGTTCTCATTTATTTTATTTATTTATTTAGCACACATTTATATACCGCTCTTTCCCAAGTATCAAGTGCGGTTTACAATGAACAGAGAAAATTCAAGGTACATGGTTAATCATGTCCTAGTCATTTTACAGGGAACAGATTTAACTTTTTACATTTAACAGTATAATTAAAGACATATAAACTGTGATTTCATCCGGTGGTATTGAGTGGATGTAATCAAACCTTTTTACATATTTACATTAATTTTATAAAATTTGAATTACATGAAGACCATCTTTTAGTATCAGATTATGCGTTTATTTTGGTTAAGTGAGTGTATGCCTTGTAGGGATTATTATCCTGTGTCGACTTGTATGGTTTGGCAGTCCAGAGGTGTATAATGTAAGGTGAATAGATGTGTTTTTAGTTTTTTTCTAAATTCTTTGAGTTCAGTTAGGAGGCAGATATTGTCAGGTAGGTTATTCCATAGAGACGGTGCACAGTGAGAGAAGGCCCTGTTATTGGTTAGTTTTCTAGCTTTTTTATAATCTTTAGGTAATGATATTGTGTTTGTATTTCTACTTCTTTGAGATCTCTTATTTGGTTCTATGTTGATCAGGTTATTAAGTACGGATGGTGAAAGTTTATTCATCAGTTTGAAGGTGGTAACTAGTATTTTGTAGTGTATCCTTTCCTGAATAGGTAGCCAATGGAGTTTAGCAAGAATTGGTGTAATGTGTTCTTTTGGACTTACTTTCATTATAATTCTAGCCGCAATATTTTGAGTTAATTGGATCTTTTTAATGTTTTGCCGCGTGATTCCCTAGAGAATTAAGTTTGCAAAATCAAAGTATGGGGTGATGATTGCTTGTATTATTGATATGAAGTCATGTAAATGAATTAATGGGCGTATTTGTTTCAGGGTCTTAATTTTAAAATGTATAGTTTTTGTAAGGTTTTTTATGTGTGAGTCCATATTAAGTTTATCATCAAGTATTACACCTAGGTATTTTAATTCTTTTTTAGCTTTAATCTCGTGGTTATTTAGGGTGATGGAATTTGGAGGTGTATATGTTTGGTTTTTTGTGACATAGAGGATATCAGTTTTTGTAAAATTAATGTATAGGTTGTGGTCAATGAGCCAAGATGTTAATTCATTAAAGCAATCTTTTATTTGTTGTATTGGTGGGTGTGGGATTTTAAATGGTAGGTAAAACATAATATCGTCTGCATAAATGTGGTAATTTACGCCGTGGCGTTTAAAGATGTTGCAGACTGGTTGGAGGTAAATATTAAATAGAAGTGCTGACAGCGCAGATCCTTGTGGAAGGCCTTGAGTTTGTTTAAAGATATTTGATGTTGGATTGTCAATTCTCACTGTTTGGGTTCTATTTGATAGTTAAGACTTAAACCAATTATATACTGTGGATGTTATTCCAATTTGTTGGAGTCTGCTTAGCATTGTTGCATGGTTAACACTGTCAAACGCTGCGGAGATGTCTAGAAAGATTAATATAAATGCTTGTTTTGGGTCGTCAATTCCTCTTATTAGCGTGTCAATGAGTACTGTCAATAGAGTTTCCACTCCATGATATGGACGGAAGCCATATTGATGTTCATCAAGGAGATCTATTGTATCAACAAATTCTTGTAATTGGGTTTGGACTATTTTTTCAGTGAGTTTGGCCATGAAAGGGATACTTGAAATGGGTCTGTAAGAGGTTGGGGATGTCTTGTCGAGGGTCTTATTTTTGAGAATTGGTCTTATTTGGACGTGCTTTAGGGAAGGGGGTAAATAGCCATTTTCCAATGAAAAGTTAACTATGGGGAGGATGAAGGATGAGAGTGTAGGGAGAGTCTTCTTTATCCATTTTACTGGGCAGGGATCGAGGTGTGAAGTTGTTGTATTTATATTAGATATGATGGTTTTAAGAGTGGATTTTGTTACTAGGTTGAAGTTTGACCAGGTATCAGAGATGTTAGGGATCAACTCAGTGTATAATTTTGGGGGCACCATTTGTGGTTTAGTTTTGTTTATATAGTATTGTGCTAGTTCTTGTGGGGAAATGTCAATAGATGTTTCATGTGTGTTATGGCTTTTGTTAGTCAAATTCTGAACTATACTAAACAGTTCTCTTGGACGATTCATAGAATCATTCCGACGTGATTCGATTTTGAAGGCGGTTTCCCGTTTACGACCGGCTCGCAGGATGGTGTCTCCTCCGTGAGATCTCAACTTGGTGCTTAGTGCATTGACGAAGGAGCCGTTTGAGCCCTTGCATTTGGCTTCATTAAAAGATTTGACTTTGAAAACAGTGTTTTTGGTGGCCATTTGTTTGGCGCGTCGAATATCAGAATTGCAGGCTTTGTCCTGTCGAGAACCTTTTCTGTCGTTTTCTAGGGAAAAGATAGTGTTGCGTCCGGTGCTGTCTTTTTTGCCGAAGGTGGTCTTGCCTTTTCATATGAATCAATCTGTCTCCCTGCCAGTTTTAGGGAGTGCAGGGGAAGACGCGTCGGACCGTAGTTTGCGTCTCTTGGACATAAAGAGGGTTCTACGGCGTTACCTGAAGGTCTTGGAATCATTCCGGAAGTCAGAGCGTTTATTTGTCCTCTTTGGTGGTGCGCGTAAAGGGGAAGCGGCGGCTAAAGCTTCAGTTTCCAGATGGGTCCGTGAAGCAATAGCGTCGGCGTACATTGTTCAGGGGTGTCAGGTGCCCATGGGGCTGCAAGTGCATTCTACTAGAGCGCAGGCGACTTCATGGGCAGAACATAGCTTGGTTCCACCGGTAGAAATTTGCCGAGCAGCCACTTGGTCTTCTCTGCATACTTTCAGTAAGCACTATCGCCTAGATGTTCAGGCGACGCAGGCCGCCTGTTTTGGGCCTGCGGTTTTGCGGTCAGGTGGACAGGTCCCTCCCAATAATTACTGCTCTGTTACATCCCAGAGGTGAAGGACTGAACTGGAGAGACGATAAGGAAAGAGAAATTAGACTTACCTGCTAATTGTTGTTCCTTGAGGAACTCCAGTTCAGTCCTGATTCCCGCACGGGGACTTGTAAATTTTCTGCAGGTTGGTGGTACTGAGAAGAGTTTGAAGAGCTAAACAGACAACGAATCAAGAGAAGTATTACGCTGTTTTCTGTTCTAACACTATGTTTCTACCTTTTCTATTTGCGCTCACCTTTCTGGCCTGTTTTCTTTAAAGGGGTGAGAGGGAGTTATCCTCTTGGTTAATGGGGATTTAGTGCAGTTTGAAAGTTAGAAGTTTTGATTTGATATTCTAGCTACTTATTTGTTGCTTCTTTGAGTCTGCTTTGTTAATAGATCACTGGGGGCTGGTGGGAGAAGCCAGCAGGATATATCCAGTGATGTCACAAGTTTGACATGCCCAGTCTCCATGCTGCAGGAGGAGGTGCACTACCCAGAGGTGAAGGACTGAACTGGAGTTCCTCAAGGAACAACAATTAGCAGGTAAGTCTAATTTCTCTTTATCCTTCCTAACCATCTTCAGCTGCTTACTAGCCTCAGCAGTGACAGCAGGGCCCTCACCAGCCCAAAATGTCCAAGGCTCCCAAACCTCAACCACCAACTCAAGCACAACCTGTTCCTGGTTTTGACTCTTTCCTAGAGAGAATTGCCACTTTGCTTCTGGACAGCCCAGCCCCTCCACATAGCAGGCAAACTCTGTTCCTATGCTCACAGGTGGCACCTCATAACTGCTTCACTTCGAGATTTTACTCCCTATCAGCTTCACAGGGAACTATCCCACCCATCCCCTTCAAAGCGGTACCATAGAAAGAGTTCCTCCTCCTCAAGAAGGGATGGGCTTCTATTCTCCATATTTTCTCATTCCAAAGAAAACAGGAGGATTCAGGCCCATCTTCAATCTTGGAGACCTAAACAAATTTCTGGTCTGAGAAAAATTCAAAATGACTTCCTTGGGAGCCCTTCTTCCATACTTCCAGAGACATGATTGCCTATGTTCTCTAGACCCAAGAAGGCGTACATGCACTTACTGATACATCCTCAGCACGGACAGTATCTACGCTTCATGTTTCAGGGGAACCACTAGCAATACCCGGGTGGTGCCCTTTGGCTTAGCCTCTGCACCGCAAGTATTCATAAACTGCATGGTAATAATCGCTGTCTATCTCTGCACTTTGGAGGTCTTCATCTTCCCTTACATAAATGACTGGCTAATCAGGAGAGACTCCCCTCAAGAGGTAACACTCTCCCCTTCATCGCACCATCACAGTGCTCGAACATCTGGGATTTGTCCTAAACTTCCCAAAGTCTCAACACCCTTCAACTCAGCAGCTGGAGTTCATCGGGGCGTTCTTAAACACTCAACAGGCCTGAGCTTTTCTTCCTCAAGATCGCTGTGCCTGCCTCATCGAGGAGGCAAAAGGAATGCAACATACCTGCGTAACAGCTTGAGTGATGCTACGTCTGTTGGGACCCATGGCTTTAACAGTCCATGTCATCCCCTATGCTCGACTATACATGTGACAAGCCCAATGGATTTTGTCTTCTTGATGGACGCAAGCAAAGGGGCATCTCAGAGACAAGATCCACATCACCCCTCAACTAACCAAGTCTCGTCAGTGGTGGTGGTCTCCAAAGGACCTACTCGGCGGGTCACCTTTTCAGATGCCTCCATCTCGATGCACCCTGACAGCAGATGCCTCCAAGTTAGTTTAGAGAACGCATCTGAATGACTTAACCACATAGGGACTGTGGACGCAACAGGAATCTGCTCTGCAGATCAACCTTCTAGGAACTACAGGCTCTAACAAATGCTCTTCGGGTTTTTCAGCCCCCTAACAGTCAGGGCAACAGATATTATTCAAGACAGACAACCAGGTTGCCATGTTCTATGTGAACAAACAGAGGGGGACAGCATCCTATCCCCTGTGCAGGGAAGCACTTCACCTCTGGTTCTTTGCCATCGCACACTGCATTCACCTCAGAGCGGTGTATCTCCCGGGAGAACTCAATGTACTTGTGCATGAGCTAAGCTGAATCCTTCGCCCACATGAGTGGACCCTACATCAGGAGGCAAGCCGCTTGGATCTTCCAAACGTGGGGTAGCCCACTCATACTGTAGATCTTTTCACTACTCCGCAAAACACACAACTTCCATTCTTCTGCTCCAGGCTTCCGTCCCTGCAGCGACAGGCCCCGGACACCTTCCTTCTCCATTGGGACAGGGTTTGCTCTATGCATTCACTCCTATCCCCTTGATATCCAAAACGCCGACAAGGCCTCCATGACCGCCATAGCCCCTTTTTGGCCCCAGCAAACGTGGCTTCCTTTGCTTCTTTCTTTCTTTCTTTATTTTATTTATTACATTCTCCAGGACCAAGCAGGAAGTCAGTCCTCACATGTGGGTGACGTCGGCGCCGACGGAGCCCCCGTGCGGAGCATTTCCCCAGCTTTCAAAGAAAGCCTTTGGGAATTGCAGCGCGCATGCGCGGTCCCCTTCCCGCCCAAGGGTGCCATCTTGCTCAGTCTTCTTTTTTCCGCGGAGCCCGATGGACGTAGTTCGTTTTTCCCCAAGGAAAAAGTTGATTTCCCTATTTTTACTCTTTTTTTTCTTCGGTTCGACGCCGGATCCTTTTCCCGCCTTGGCCCGATACGCCGGTATCGAGTCCACTCTCTTTTTCAGTTTTTGTCCTTTGTGACTAGCGTTCGCGCCATTTTTCTTTTTTCACTGGCAGCTCGGTCTTTTGATCTCGCAGGGGCCCTTTTTCCCCCGATGGCTACCAGCGGGTTTAAAAAGTGTGATCGGTGTAAGAAACTTATGTCTCTTACCGACACACATGACTGCTGCCTCCGCTGCCTCGGACCCGATCATGACCCGATGATCTGTGGTCCGTGTGGCAAAATGTCCTCGAAGGCGTTGAGGAGTCGGCAGCACCAGAAGGATAGGATCTTCTCTGACTCCGCGTCCGGATGGGCCCGGACCTCGTCAGAGGCCTCGACATCTCGGGACTCCGACCCCGAGCAGCGTCGGGGTTCCTCTAAGCGGGGGTCTCCTTCGCGGGAACATCACAGGAAGAAGAAACCTGCGAGGGCGGCGTCGGTGGACGCTCCTGGTTCCTCGAGGGCCAGGTCGCATAGCCCCGATAGCTGTCCCGGGTCTTCGGAGTCGGAGAGGCCTGTCAAACATCCTCGTATCGAGATGGAGTCTCCTGGACACGTGAGTGCTGTAGTCTTCGTGGACTCTACTCCAGGGGAGCCGACGTCGGGCCCAACGCCCGAGTCGGGGGCTGCTGGGTCTCCTGAGCTCGGACTCAGGATGACGGCCTTGGAGAGCAGCCTCGCTGCCTTCATGGAACAGCAGCGGGCATTGATCGCCGGTCTCACCGCTGCATCTGCCCCGACCACCGGGACCTCGACGTCCAAGTCGACCCCGGAGGCCGAGCCGATCCTCGAGTCCATGCGGGCTTGAGTCGATCCTCGGCCACGGTCTCTCTCGGCCTCCCGTTCGGGACCGAGGTCATCGACGCCGGTACCCTCGGCGTCGGGGCGGATGGCATCGGTGCCCGCCCGACCGGAGCCGCTCGATTCCTCCTCCGAGGAGTCGGGCTGGGAGACGGAGGATGAAGAGTCACCCGACACTTATCGGACTCGGTGTGTCCCATCGGACTCGCCGGAGTCCGAACCTCAGAGACTATCCCCACCGGAGGATACCCGATTCTCGGACTTCGTGCGGGATATGGCCAAGGCCTTGGCCTTCCCCGCGGATCCCGAGGAGGAGCCTCGAGCCCCTCCAGTATGACTCTCCCCCGAAGGAGGCCTTTTCTGTACCGGTTCCTCTGATGCTGGAGCGGCTGCTCTTCCACATGTGGGAGGCCCCGGCCTCGACGCCGGTGTTGAACAAGCGGGTCGATTCCATCTATCGAGTCCGCAAGAGCCCCAGGTTCCAAAAGGCACAATTACCGCACCATTCCATGGTTGTGGAATCGGCCATGCATCGACTGAAAAGTCAGAAGATGCACTCCTTGGTGCCTCCCGGCCGGGAGGCCCGGAACCTGGATGCCCTCGGTAAGAAGTGCTTCCAGGGCTCTGTGCTTTCTTGCCGTGTCCAGACTTACCAGCTCTACATGGGCATGTATCTCCGAGACCTGGCAAAGTAGATTGCCGGGTTCTCTGCTGGTCTCTCCGAGGAACCTTTGCAGCGGTTCCAAGCCTTGTCCACTGGTATTCGAGAGTGCTCGAAGTTTATCTCTCGAGCAGCTACGATGGCTTCGAGGCTTCGGCCCGAGTAGCCGGGGCCGGCATCGGTGCCCGCCGACAGGCTTGGCTACAGTCATCCGACCTCGAGCCATGGGTGCAGGACAAGTTGGTCGATGTCCCCTGCCGAGGTGAAAATCTCTTTGGCAAGCCCATGGCTGGAAAGGGTGCAGAACTCGAGACCGAGACTCTGACCATAACTAGGCTGTCTATAAAAACCTCTGTCCCTTCTCAGAAGAAGAAGGGCTCGGGGAAAAAAGACTTTTTACCTGAGGAAGTCATCTGCCTATAAACCATACCCTCATTATCAGGCCTCTGCAGCTCCCCAACAGGGTCAGCAGGCCAAGGGGCAGGGTCATGGGCCCCGTAGGCAGAAGGCCCCCAAGCCACTAACACCGGCCCCTGCTCAGCAGGGTGGGGTTTTTTGACTCAGCAAGCATAGCCTCTTCTCCTCAGCTGGCTCACATCAGCACAGGAGGCCGGCTGGCCCACTTTGCCCACAGGTGGTCAGCCGTCACATCAGATACCTGGGTACTCCATATAGTCCAAAAGGGCTATCTTCTCCATTTTCACCAGGTTCCTCCCTCCTATTTTCCAGGGGAGCCTCCAAGACTCCCTCTGCACAGGGACCTACTCCTTCAGGAGTTAGCAAGTCTGCTAAAGGAACAGGCTGTGGAACCGGTGCCCCACCACCTATTTATTTATTTGTATTTCTTATATACCGCACTATTTGCGATCAGCGCGGTTTACATAGAACAAACAGTATCCGACAATATACAAAAGTCAGGTCATTACATTGAACAGGAACAAGTAACTTGGACAACAGGGTAAACTATATACATATGCGATACATTGAGTAAGGTAAATTATATACATGTACAAATGAAATTATTAGGTATTGGTCATACTTGGGGGTGCCCTAATAATGATGGCTGGGGTTCAGGGGAGTCAGTGAGGTATTTGATAAAGAGAAAGTGTTTCAAGGCCTTCTTGAACTGGCTCAAGTTGGGGATTGCTCTGATGTATGGTGGTAGGGAGTTCCAGAGACTTGGGGCGCATAGTCTGAAGGCTCTATTCGATGTTGCTTTGGTGCATTTTGTCGTGTCTCTCGGTATAACTAGGATGTTGGCTGCTGAGGATCTCCTTAGCCTGTTAGGTGTGGGAGGATGGATGATGTCACTTAGTGAAGAGGAGGAGAGCCCCTTGGTGGCCTTGAATGTCATCACTAAGATCTTGAAACTGATCCTGGCTTGAATGGGGAGCCAGTGAAGCTGCTTTAGGAGGGGTATGATATGCTCTCTTCTCGGAGCTCCAAGGAGAATCCGCGCAGCACTATTCATGGCATGTTGTAGGGGGTTCAAGGTGGCCTGAGGGAGAGTCCTTGTAGGATGGCGTTTGCATAATCAAAATGTGGAATAATGAGGGCTTGATAGATGGTGCGGAAGTCGCTTGGTTCGAGTAATGGGCGTAGGTGTCTGAGGGATCTGATCTTGAAGTAGATCGCTCTGACGGTGTTGGCTATGTGTTGCTTCATGCTGAGATTCTGATCCAGTGTGACTCCGAGGTAGCGTATAGCTGATTTTACTTGCAACTCGGCGTTGTTCACTTTCAAGTAGCTGGGTGGTGTGAACTCTGGATTTCTGGAGATGAACAAGACCTCTGTTTTTTTGTGTTGGATGCACAAATTTTGAGATAGGAGCCATTAGGATATTGTGTTGAAGCACTTAGTCAGAGGGGTAAGGTCTGGGCAGTCCAGGGATATCGGCAGGTAAAGTAGGACATCGTCGGCGTATATCATGCAACTCACATTGAACGATCTGATGATGTTACAGATGGGTTGGATATAGATGTTAAACATAAGTGATGATAGGGAGGATCCTTGAGGAACTCCTTGACTTTGTAGGAATGGTTCAGATGTGGACCCGTTTGCTCGAACGTATTGCCATCTTCCAGACAGGTAGGATCTGCACCACTCAAGAGCTGTTCCACTGATGCCTTTTTCTCTCAGCCTACAAAGGAGAATTTCGTGGCAGACCGAGTCAAAGGCCGCTGCTATATCTAAAAAGATGAGTGCGAAACCTTGATGTATGTTGTCGATGCCTGAAATTATGGTGTTGAAAAGCGTTGTGAGAAGAGTTTCCACTCCGTGTGACTCTCTGAAACCATGTTGGGATGAATCTAGGGGGGCGTTGGTATCGATATGATCTTGTAACTGTTTGTAGACTATCTTTTCAATGATTTTGGTGAGCATCGGGATGCTGGAAATAGGCCTGTATGTCTCCACCTTTTGTGGGTCTAATTTGGAGTTCTTCAATAGAGGTCTAACGGAGGTTTGTTTGAGAGCAGAGGGGAAAGACCCAGTGCTAAAAGATAGGCCTATCATATTGGCTAAGATCGGGGCGAGGTCACATCGCAAATCCCTTATCCAGAATGCTGGACAGGGGTCCGAGTATGCAGTGGAGGTATTTAGAGTTGAGATGGTGTCTTCTATAATTCTCTTTGAAGGTGTAACTAAGGTAGTTAGAGATGCTGAGAATTCTTGAGCGTTGGGGGGGTCCGGTATCTCCATTTTGTCGGTCTTGCACAGTTTAGATTGCATAGTCCTGCGGGTGTAAACTTCCAGGGTGCTCCGGGGTGGGTTCCTTAGCAAGGGAGTTAACCAAGTTGAAGTGGTTGTGCGGCTTATTTAATGACCTTTTCAGGGTGTCTGTGTGGTGTTGCTTCATTTTGACTATGACGGCGTTGCGATGTGTGTGTAGTTGCTGGGTGTATGCTGCTTGGTCACTGCTAGTATGTGACTTCCTCCAGCGCTTTTCCAGTCTCCGTAGGAGGGTTAGTGATGCCCTTAAGTCGGCTGTGAACCATGGTGCTGACGATCTTCTGTTTGGGGCTTTAGTTGTTGGGGGACGGATTGCGATTGCGCTGAGTTTGCTGTTCCAGGTGGAGACCAGTTCCTCTAGATCTAGTGAGGTCTTATCAAGGAGTATGTTCGTTTCAGCCAGTATACATTCTCTACTGAACGGGTGAAAACTTCTGGCAGTTGGGTTAGAGATCTTGCTTAAATCCTCATTGGGTCTTTGTGACTTGAAGAGGGTAGGTATCTGGAAGGTAATGAGCTTGTGGTCAGACCATGGTACTGCTGTTAATGAAAGTGTGATGTTTTGTGATTGCTGAAGCACTGCTTGTGGGGCGAATATGAGGTCGAGAATGTTACCCTTTGAGTGTGTGGGTTCTTGTACCAATTGGGTGTAACCCAAGATGTCTAGTGCTTCTATGAATGCAGCTGCTTGATTGTCCTGTAGGGATGGCAGATTGAAGTCGCCTAGGATCCAATTTGGTTTATTTGGATCCTGGGTGTTGGATGCTATGTTTATGATATTAGAGAGGTTGTCTGGATTTGCAGAAGGTGCTCTGTAAATCAGGTTTATAGAGCAGGTGTTGTTGGAGATAGTTACCGTTTCAAGGGTGTTGATGCTGTTAGATTCAACCATTTTGAACTGAAGGTCCGATCTGGTGATGATGATCACTCCTCCACCCCTTTTGTTCTGCCTGTGGCTGGTGAAAGCAACAAAGTTGGGTGGTAGAAGTTGATTGAGTATGGTGTTGTCCTCCGGTGAGAGCCAGGTCTCAGTGATCATGATGATGTCTAATTTATGATACATTATCGTTTCAGTGATTGCTGGCCATTTTTTGCGAAGTGAGCGAGAGTTAATGAGTGCACACTTCAGGCTACTAGTGTATGGGCTTTTACTTTGCTTGGTTTTTAAAGAAGTTTGTAGTGGAATATAATATTAGATGGTGGCGGTATGGATAGCTAGCTCCATAAGAGTGGTTGTGGGAGTCATCTGGCCATTTTCTTCCACTAGTAGAAACTATTGGGATGTGATTCTGTGTTGTAAGTAGTGCCAGTGAGGAGGATGGCAAGATTGTGAGTAGAAGGTAGAGACTCATTAGGGTGATGATTATGTGCTCCATTTTGAATCTTACTGAGCCAGTCCAGGTGAGGCAGGGGTTTGTGCAGGAGGGGTGAGTTTGGTGTGTCCCCTGACTAAGGATATTTTATTTAGGTGGCTGTATCTTCTGAGGTGCGGGAAAGGAGAGTGAGTGCCCTTTCATAGTTGTGTGTTATGGCAGGAGTAGAATTTTACTAACGATAATAATGGCAGGAACACTATGATCCACAGTGGCAATGGAACACAATGATTACAGTAGCAATGGAACACAGTGATATACAGTAGCAATGGAACACAATGATACACAGTAGCAATGGAACACAATGATACACAGTAGTAATGGCAGGAAGAAGTAAAGCTAAACAACGGCAATGATAGGAATCTGATGATACCAAACAATAGCAGTGGGTGATGCGGCTTAGTGACTGATTCTGTTTTTCTATTGTGGTCAAAATGGCGTTTTACCATGTAGGAAGCAGGTGATATTATCTATGCGTGGTAACAGATAAGGAGTATCGCTCGGGATATTATAAAGTACCTGAGATACTGTTTCTGCCGTCAGAGGAGAGTTGTTGACACAGGCGATGGAGGGTTGTTGGTGCAGGATGGGAAAGCGACTATTCAGTCCTGCCTTCACGGTCCACGCCAAAGGGCCCTCTGGCGAGGCCCTCAGGCGCGGGCGTGCCCGATGGCGCGAACTTTTAAAGTTCCTGGCCGGAGCCCCGATTGGGCGAAGATGTTGTTGCAGCTCCTCCTGCCGCTTGAGGCTCAATCCCCCAACTGGGGAGAGCTGATGAAGGCGGCGGGTGCACAGGGACCACGCGCCCAATGGCGCGAACATTTAAAGTTCCTGGCAGGAGCCCCGATTGGGCGAAGATGTTGTTGCAGCTCCTCCTGCCGCTTGAGGCTCAATCCCCCGACTGGGGAGAGCTGATGAAGGCGGCGGGTGCACCTGAGAGGTCACGGCTTTTATTCCAGGTCCTTTCTAGTACCAAAAAGAACAGGAGGCCTCAGACCCATCCTAGACTTGCGCAACCTCAACAAGTTCCTGGAGAGGGAAAAGTTCAAGATGCTTACTCTTGGAATCCTGCTGCCCTACCTCCAGCAGGGAGATTGGCTATGCTCCTTAGATCTAAAGGATGCTTATACTCACATCCTTATTCATCCAGACCACAGACAGTATCTCAGATTTGTTGTGGGGGGAAACCACTACCAGTACAGAGTACTTCCCTTTGGCCTAACCTCCACTCCCAGGGTGTTCACCAAGTGCCTGGCAGTGGTGGCGGCCTACCTGAGGCTTCAAGGTCTTTTTGTGTTTCCATACCTGGACGACTGGCTCATAAGGGGCCAGTCTTCCCAGGAGGCCAGTCAAGCCACCCTTCGCACTGTGGCTCTGCTTCAGCACTTGGGGTTTGTCATAAACTTCGCAAAGTCCACTTTGCTCCCGTCCCAGAACTTGGAATTCATAGGAGCAAGGCTAGACACTCTTCAGGCGAGGGCTTTTCTGCCAGTGGACAGGGCCCTCCGGTTGATGGATGTAGCCAGACAGTTTCACAGCAATTCCCTGGTCTCCGCCAGGCAATTCCTGAGACTTCTCGGCCATATGGCTTGCACGGTTCATGTCACCCCCAATGCCCGCCTGCACATGCGGCCTGCTCAGTGGAGCCTTCAAACTCAGTGGCATCAGGCCACAGGGAGCCTTGCAGACTCGGTGAGAGTATCCACCCTGCTCGTCTCCTCTCTACAGTGGTGGCTTCATCTTCCGAATCTGGTACTCGGAGTGGATTTTCAATCCCCTCCGCATTCTCGAGTACTGACGACAGATGCTTCTCTTCTGGGTTGGGGAGCACATTTCCAAGGGGCATGTACTCAGGGTCTCTGGACACCTTGGGAGGCTGCTCAGCAGATAAACTTCCTGGAGCTAAGGACAATACGCCTAGCTCTGAGAGCCTTCTTCCACCTCACGTCTCACCAATCTGTACTGGTCCAGACGGACAATCAAGTTGCCATGTTCTACGTGAACAAACAGGGAGGCACAGGCTCCTTCCTTCTCTGTCAGGAGGCACAACGGCTGTGCTCTTGGGCCGTCGATCACGGAATACTCCTCAAGGCTGTCTACCTCCCCGGTCAGGAAAATTACCTGGCGGACAGGCTGAGCAGGATCCTGCAACCACACGAATGGAGATTGAATCCATTGGTGGTTCAGCAGATCTTTCTCAGGTGGGGCCTCCCCACCATGGATCTCTTCGCCAACCCTCTGAACCGGCAACTCCCGAGATTCTGTTCCAGACAACCACATCCTCTCAGAGTAGCAGCGGATGCTTTTCTGATTCTGTGGTCCCAAGGCCTCCTCTATGCGTTTCCTCCCACGCCACTAGTGTCTCGAACACTGTTCAAGGTCCTCAAGGACAGGGCCTCAATGATTCTGATAGCCCCCAGGTGGCCGAGGCAGCCGTGGTTCCCACTCCTGCTGCAACTGGCGGTGGACACTCCTCTGCCTCTGGGACTTCAACACGATCTCCTGTCTCAGGACCAGGGGTCTCTCTTGCACCCCAACCTCAAGTCCCTTCATCTGATGGCCTGGCTGCTGAAAGGGTAGTCCTGGCTCCCCTACTCCTGCCTAGAGAGGTGGAAGACGTGGTCTTAGCCTCTAGGCCGCATTCCACCAGGAAATCCTACGCTCTTAAGTGGCGTAGATTCTCCACATGGTGTGCTCAGCACAGCGAGAATCACTTCTCGTGCTTGGTAGCGGTAGTATTGCAATATTTGCTTTACCTCTCCAATCTAGGCCTTAAGTCCAACTCTGTCAGGGTTCACCTCAGTGCTCTCTCAGTGCACCACTCGCCGGTGGACGGGAGGCCTCTTTCCAACCACCCTTTGGTGGCTCGTTTTCTCAGAGGCCTTCTCCTGCTTAAGCCTCCTTTGCGTCCACCAGCCCCTGAGCGGGATCTGAATGTGGTCTTTCTCCAGGACCAAGCAGGAAGTCAGTCCTCACATTTGGGTGACGTCGGCGCCGACAGAGCCCTCGCGGAGCAATTTTCCCCAGCTTTCAAAGAAAGCCTTTGGGAATTGCAGCGTGCATGCGCGGTCCTCTTCCCGCCCAAGGGTGCCATCTTGCTCAGTCTTCTTTTTTCCGCGGAGCCCTACAGACGTTGTTTGTAATTCCCCGCTAGAAAGGTTGATTTTATTTGTCTTTTTTCTCGGTTCGACGCCGGTTCTTTTCCCGCCCGGACCCGCGACGCCGGTTGCGAGTCCGTTCTTCATTTTTCGGTTTTTTGTCCTTCGTGACAGATTTCGCGCCTTTTTTTCTTTTTCACTGGCAGCCCTGTCTTTTGACCTCGCGGGGGCCCTTTTTCCCCCGATGGCTGCCAGCAGGTTTAAGAAGTGTGATCGGTGTAAGAAGCTCATGTCTCTTACCGACACACACGACTACTGCCTCCGCTGCCTCGGACCCGATCATGATCCGATGATCTGTGGTCCGTGTGGCAAAATGTCCTCAAAAGCGTTGAGTCGGCAGCATCAGCGGGAACGTATCTTCTCTGACTCCGGCCGGGCATGGACCTCGTTAGAGGCTTCGACGTCTCGGGACTCTGGTCCTGAGCATCGTCGAAGTTCCTCTGAACGGGGGTCTCCTACCCGGGAACATCATCGGAAGAAGAAACCCGCGAGGGCGGGGTCGGTGGACGCTCCTGGTTCCTTGAGGGCCAGGTCGCATAGCCCCGATACCCGTCCCGGGTCCTCGGAGATGGAGAGGCCTTCCAAACATCCTCGTCTCAAGATGGACTCGCCCGCTCACGTGAGTACTGTTGTCCTCGTGGACTCGCCTCCGAAGGAGCCGACGTCGGGGGCTGCTGGGTCTCCTGAGCTCGGACTCAGGATGACGGCCTTGGAGAGCAGTCTGACTGCCTTCATGGACCAGCAGTGGGCATTGATCGCTGGCCTCGCCGGTGCTTCTGCCCTGACCACCGGGACGTTGACGTCCAAGTCGACCCCGGAGACCGAGCTGATCCTCGAGTCCATGAGGGCTCGAGTTGATCCTCGTCGCGGTCTCCTTCGGCCTCCCGTTCGGGACCGAAGTCGTCGACGCTGACTCCCTCGGCGTCGGGGCGAACGGCATCGATGCCCGCCCGACCGGAGCCGCTTGACTCCTCCTCCGAGGAGTCAGCCTGGGAATCCGAGGACGAAGAGTCACCTGGTTCTTTTCGGACTCGGTGTGTCCCATCGGACTCCCCCGAGTCCGAACCTCAGAGACGGTCCCCCCCGGAGGATACCCGGTTCTCGGACTTCGTGCGGGATATGGCCAAGGCCTTGGCCTTCCCCGCGGATCCCGAGGAGGAGCCTCGAGTCGAAGAGCTCGATGCCCTCCAGTATGACTCTCCCCCAAAGGAGGCCTTTATTGTACCAGTTCCTCCGATGCTGGAACGACTTCTCTTCCGCATGTGGGAGAGCCCGGCATCGTCGCCGGTGTTAAGCAAGCGGGTCGATTCCATTTATCGAGTCCGCAAGAGCCCCGGGTTCCAAAAGGCACAACTACCGCACCATTCCATGGTGGTGGAATCGGCCATGCATAGACTTAAGAGTCAGAAAATGCACTCCTCGGTGCCTCCCGGTCGGGAGGCTCGAAGCCTTGATGCCCTCGGTAGGCAGTGTTTCCAGGGCTCTATGCTTGCTTGTCGAGTCCAGACCTACCAGCTCTATATGGGCATGTATCTCCGAGACCTGGCTAAAGAAATTGCCGGGTTCTCTGCTGGTCTCTCCGGAGAACCTTTGCAGAGGTTCCAAGCCTTGTCCACTGGGATTCGAGAGTGCTCGAAGTTTATCTCTCGGGCAGCCTACGATGGCTTTGAAGCATCAGCTCGAGTAGCCGGAGCCAGCATCGGTGCCCGCCGACAGGCTTGGTTTCAGTCATCCGACCTCAAGCCATGGGTCCAGGACAAGTTGGTCGATGTCCCCTGCAGAGGTGAAAACCTCTTTGGCAAACCCATGGCTGAAAAGGCTGCACAAATCGAGACCGAGACTCTGACCAGAACTAGGCTGTCCAGAAAAACCTCTGCCCCTTCTCAGAAGAAGAAGGGCTCGGGGAAAAAGCCCTTTTACCCGAGGAAGGCGGCTGCCTATAAATACTACCCTCAGTATCAGGCCTCAGCAGCTCCCCAAAAGGGTCAGCAGGCCAAGGGACGGGGTAATGGGTCCCGTAGGCAGCAGGCCCCCAAGCCCACTACACCGGCCCCTGCTCAGCAGGGTGGGTGTTTTTGACTTCATCAGCATAGCCTCTCCCCCTCAGCTGGTTTCTCTCAGCACAGGAGGCCGGCTGGTCCACTTTGCCCAAAGGTGGTCCAACATCACTACAGATACCTGGGTGCTTCACATAGTCCAAGAAGGCTATCTTCTGCATTTCCACCAGGTACCTCCCTCCTACTTTCCAGGGGAGCCTCTCAGACTCCCTCTGCACAAGGACTTACTCCTTCAGGAGTTAGCAAGTCTTCTTCAGGAACAAGCTGTAGAACCAGTGCCCCACCACCTGAGAGGTCAAGGCTTTTACTCCTGGTACTTTCTGATACCAAAAAGAATAGGAGGCCTCAGACCCATCCTGGACTTGCGGAACCTCAACAAGTTCCCCGCAAAGGAAAAGTTCAAGATGCTTACCCTTGGAATCCTGCTGCCCTACCTCCAGCAGGGAGACTGGCTATGCTCCTTGGATCTAAAGGATGCCTACACTCACATCCTCATCCACCCCAGCCACAGACAATATCTCAGGTTTGTTGTGGGGGGCAATCATTACCAGTACAGAGTACTACCCTTTGGCCTGTCCTCTGCACCAAGGGTGTTCACCAAATGTCTAGCAGTGGTGGCGGCTTATCTAAGACTTCAAGGCCTCTTTGTGTTTCCATACCTGGATGACTGGCTCATCAGAGCACATTCTTCCCAAGAGGCCACTCACGCCACGCACCGCACTGTGGCTCTGCTCCAGCACTTGGGCTTTGTCATAAACTTCGCAAAGTCCACTTTGCTCCCCTCTCAGGATCTCGAGTTCATCGGCGCAAGATTAAACACGCTTCAGGCGCGAGCCTTTCTCCCTCTCGACAGAGCAAACAGGCTCATGGATCTTGCCAGCCACTTTCACAGCAATTCCCTGGTCTCCGCCAGGCAATTTCTGAGACTGCTCGGCCATATGGCTTCCACAGTCCATGTGACCCCCAATGCCCGCCTGAACATGCGGCCTGCTCAATGATGCCTTCGCACACAATGGCATCAGGCCACTGGGAGCCTAACGGACTCCGTGCAGATCTCCGACCCGCTGGTCTCTTCTCTGCAATGGTGGCTTCATCTGCCAAACCTAGTGCTCGGAATGGCTTTTCAGCCTCCTCCACCTTCTCAGATCCTGACGACCGATGCTTCTCTCCTGGGTTGGGGAGCACATTGCCAAGGGACATGTACTCAAGGCCTCTGGACTCCCTGGGAGTCTGCCCAGCAGATCAACTTCCTGGAGCTCAGAGCTATCCGCCTGGCTCTGAGGGCCTTCTCCCACCTCACTTCTCAGCAGTCTGTGCTGGTCCAGACGGACAATCAAGTTGCGATGTTCTACGTGAACAAACCAGGGGGTACAGGCTCCTTCCTTCTCTGTCGGGAAGCACAAAAGCTGTGCTCTTGGGCCGTCAGCCGCGGCATCCTCCTCAAAGCTGTTTATCTCCCGGGTCAAGAAAATTACCTGGCAGACAAACTGAGCAGAATCCTCCAGCCACACGAGTGGAGATTGGATCCGTTAGTGCTTCAACGGATCTTTCTCAAATGGGGCCTACCCACCATGGATCTCTTTGCCAGTCCTCTCAACCGGCAACTTCCCCGATTCTGCTCTCGACAACCGCATCCTCTCAGAGTAGCGGCGGATGCTTTTCTTCTCTCCTGGTCCACAGGCCTTCTGTATGCCTTTCCTCCCATGCTGCTGGTGTCTCGGACGCTCTTCAAGGTTCTCCGGGACAAAGCCTCAATGATCCTCGTGGCTCCCCGGTGGCCGAGAGAGCCCTGCTTCCCGCTTCTGATGCAGCTAGCGGTGGAAACTCCTCTCCCTCTGGGGTTTCAGCCCGATCTCCTGACCCAGGATCACGGGACTCTCCTACACCCCAACCTCCGGTCCCTTCATCTGTTGGCCTGGCTGCTGAAAGGGTAGTCCTTGCTCCCCTCCTGCTGCCTCCAGATGTGGAGGAAGTCGTCTTGGCCTCCAGGCGACCCTCCACCCGGAAGTCCTACGCTCTGAAGTGGCGTCGGTTCTCCGTCTGGTGTGCTCAGCAGTCTCAAGATCCCTTCTCCTGTTCGATATCAGTGGTCTTGCAGTACTTGCTTTGCCTCTCCGATCTTGGACTTAAGTCCAACTCGGTCAGGGTCCACCTCAGTGCTCTTTCTGCGTATCACATGCCGGTGGATGGCAGGCCTCTTTCCAACCACCCTCTAGTGGCTCGTTTTCTCAGAGGCCTCCTTCTCCTTAAACCACCTTTGCGCCCACCAGCCCCTGACTGGGATCTGAATGTGGTTTTACAGCGGATTACCTGTCTGCCTTTTGAACCTATGGCTACCTGTCATCTTCGTTTTCTTTCTTGGAAAACCTTATTCTTGGTAGCCCTCACTTCTGCTAGACACGTTAGTGAGCTACAGGCCCTAGTATCTGATCCTCCTTACACTAGGTTCTACAAGAATAGGGTAGTCCTACGGACTCACCCTAAGTTTCTTCCTAAAGTGGTTTCCCCTTTTCACATCAACCAGGAGGTGGTACTTCCGACCTTCTTTCCCAGGCCACACTCCAGCCGAGCTGAAATGGTCCTGCATACCCTGGACTGTAGGAGGGCGTTAACCTTCTACCTTGACCGTATGCGGGAACACCGAAGGGCTGTTCAGCTCTTCGTGTCTTATGACCCCAATAAGTTGGGGCTCCCTGTCTCCAAGCGTACTCTGTCCATCTGGATTGCTGACTGTATCGCTTGGGCTTATGAGGCAGCCGGCCTCTCGTTGGAAAGTCGAGTCACGGCTCATCGTGTTAGGGCGAAGGCTGCGTCAGTGGCTTACCTCCGCTCTGTTCCATTGGCAGACATCTGCCGGGCAGCTACTTGGTCTTCAAGCCAGACTTTTGCAGCCCATTACTGCCTGGAGAGGGAGTCCCGCAGGGACAGTGCTTTCGGACAGGCAGTCCTCCGTAATCTCTTTGAGGTATAGGCAACTCCTGCCCTCCGTCCCGGATGTTGGGCTACCGGTTGGGGGCGTACTCAGAGAAGATTCCTTCCTTCTGTGCTACTGAGCTTGAGGGAGCTCCTTTTTTGTGCTTAGGGTCTCCGGTAGCCTTAAGCTTGGGAGTCCCATATGTGAGGACTGACTTCCTGCTTGGTCCTGGAGAAAGAGTAGTTACTCACCTGTAACAGGTGTTCTCCAGGAGCAGCAGGAATCAGTCCTCACAACCCTCCCTCCTCCCCTTGGAGTTGCAGTTCTATGATTTCGTTTTTGCTAATTTTTTGCTGTCTTTTAGCTATGTCATCAGACTGAGCAAGATGGCACCCTTGGGCGGGAAGAGGACCGCGCATGCGTGCTGCAATTCCCAAAGGCTTTCTTTGAAAGCTGGGGAAAATTGCTCTGCGAGGGCTCCGTCGGCGCCGACGTCACCCATACGTGAGGACTGATTCCTGCTGCTCCTGGAGAACACCTGTTACAGGTGAGTAACTACTCTTACAGCGGATTACTTGTCCGCCATTTGAACCTATGGCTACCTGCCCTCTCCGTTTTCTCTCCTGTAAAACCATGTTTCTGGTAGCTCTTACCTCTGCCGGCCTCTCGTTGGAGGGGTCGAGTCACGGCTCATCGTGTCAGGGCAAAGGCTGCATCAGTGGCTTACCTCCGCTCTGTTCCATTGGCAGACATCTGCCGGGTCGCTACTTGGTCTTCAAGCCAGACTTTTGCGGCCCATTACTGCCTGGAGAGGGAGTCCCGCAGGGATAGTGCTTTCGGACAGGCAGTACTCCATAATCTCTTTGGGGTCTAGGCAACTCCTTCCCTCCGGCCCTGATGATGGGCTACCGGTCGGGGGCGTTCTCTGAGAAGATTCCTTCCTTACATTCTGACGCTCTAGAGGGAGCTCATTTTTTCGGCTTGGGGCCTCCGGTAGCCTTAAGCTGGGGAGTCCCATATGTGAGGACTGACTTCCTGCTTGGTCCAGGAGAAAGTTGCTCACCTGTAACAGGTGTTCTCCAGGAGCAGCAGGAATCAGTCCTCACAACCCTCCCTCCTCCCCTTGGAGTTGCAGTCATATGATTTATTTTTGCTAATTTTTTGCTGTCTTTTAGCTATGTCATCATACTGAGCAAGATGGCACCCTTGGGCGGGAAGGGGACCGTGCATGCGCGCTGCAATTCCCAAAGGCTTTCTTTGAAAGCTGGGGAAATGCTCCGCACGGGGGCTCCGTCGGCGCCGACGTCACCCATATGTGAGGACTGATTCCTGCTGCTCCTGGAGAACACCTGTTACAGGTGAGTAACTACTCTTACAGCGGATTACTTGTCCGCCATTTGAACCTATGGCTACCTGCCCTCTCCGTTTTCTCTCCTGTAAAACCATGTTTCTGGTAGCTCTTACCTCTGCTAGGCGAGTGAGTGAACTTCAGGCACTAGTGTCTGATCCCCCTTACACTAGGTTCTACAGGAATAGGGTAGTCTTACGGACTCACCCAAAGTTTCTTCCTAAGGTTTTCTCCCCTTTTCACCTCAATCAGGAGGTGGTTCTTCCGACCTTCTTTCCCAGGCCGTATGCCAACCGGGCTGAGATGGTTCTGCATACCCTGGACTGTAGGAGGGCCTTATCCTTCTACCTCGACCGTACGCGGGAGCACCGGAGGGCTGTTCAGCTCTTCGTTTCTTCTGACCCCAATAAGTTGGGGCTACCTGTCTCCAAGCGTACTTTGTCCATATGGGTAGCTGACTGTATCGCCTGGGCTTATGGGGCAGCCGGCCTCTCGTTGGAGGGTCAAGTCACGGCTCATCGTGTCAGGGCGAAGGCTGCGTCAGTGGCTCATCTCCACTCTGTTCCGTTGGCAGACATCTGCTGGGCCGCTACTTGGTCTTTAAGCCAGACTTTTACGGCCCATTACTGCCTTGAGAGGGAGTCCCGCAGGGACAGTGCTTTCGGACAGGCAGTACTCCATAATCTCTTTCGGGTTTAGGCAACTCCTACCCTCCGGCCCTGGTGTTGGGCTACCGGTCGGGGGCGTTCTCAGAGAAGATTCCTTCCTTACGTACTGACGAGCTAGAGGGAGCTCATTTTTTCGGCTTGAGGTCTCCGGTAGCCTTAAGCTGGGGAGTCCCATATGTGAGGACTGACTTCCTGCTTGGTCTTTGAGAAAGAGTAGTTACTCACCTGTAACAGGTGTTCTCCAGGAGCAGCAGGAATCAGTCCTCACAACCCTCCTTCCTCCCCTTGGAGTTGCAGTCATATGATTTATTTTGCTACTTTTTTGCTGTCTTTTAGCTATGTCATCAGACTGAGCAAGATGGCACCCTTGGGCGGGAAGGGGACCGCGCATGCGTGCTGCAATTCCCAAAGGCTTTCTTTGAAAGCTGGGGGAAATGCTCCGCACGGGGGCTCCGTCGGCGCCGACGTCACCCATATGTGAGGACTGATTCCTGCTGCTCCTGGAGAACACCTGTTACAGGTGAGTAACTACTCTTTCTCTTATATACCGCGCTATTCTGCATCAGTGCGGTTTACATTGAACAAACTGAAATTACATTGAACAAGGCATTATAACTTGGAGATAACTATTTTACAGGGAACATGGGCTATGGAGGGTTAAGTGGCTTGCCCAAGACCACAAGGAGCACCCGTGGGACTAGAAACCCCAGTCCTTCCGGCCCAAGGTTGCTGTCCTCTAGTGGGATTTGAACCCCCGACCTTCTGGCCTGAAGTACCTTGCCCCAACCACTAGGCCACTCCTCCACTCCTTTGCCTTGCGCAGACTCAATCTTTCAGACTCGGATGTGCGGCCAAACTCCTTTCCCAGGACCAAGGAACACTTCTTCATCCCAATCTTCACACCCTTCGCCTCATGGCATGGCTGCTGAAGGGATTGTGCTCACTCACCTTGACCTGCCATAGGAGGTCAAGGATATCCTCCTTGCATCATGCAAGCAGTCCACAAGATGATCTTATGCCCCCAAATGGCGAAGTTTTGCCTTCTGGTGCTCCTCAAAGGACATAGACCCCTTTGCCTCCCTGGTGGAATCTCTTCTACAGTACCTCCTCCACTTGTCCCTTGCAGGTCTTAAGACTAACTCAGAGTTCATCTTAGTGCCATTGCGGCCTATCTCCTCACACCCACTTCATGTGCTACTGCTGACCAAGCCACCTATTAAACCGCCTCCGGTGGCCTGGGACCTCAACGTGATTCTAGCTCAACTTCTAAAGCTTCCTTTGGAGCCTTTAGCTACCAACTTACTGAAGTCATTGTCTTGGAAGGTAATCTTCCTCTTCACCATCACATCAGCTCGCCGCAGCAGCGAACTGCAGGCTGTGGTGGTGGATCCACCATATACTTTGTTCCACCATAACAAAGTGGTCCACCGTACCCATCCACATTTCCTTCCGAATGTGGGCTTCTCCTTCTATCTGAACCAGTCAGTGATCCTACTGACTTTCTTCCCGAGACCACATGCATCTCGGGCTGAAGAAGTGCTACACACCTTACCTAAGAGTCATCATGGACCAAGCACTGACTTTTAAACAACAGAGCGCAAGAACAGCTAAGGCTGTATTCTTCAAAGCCAGGATGCTTCAATGCCTCAGACCACTCCTTGACCCGCCAGACTTCAGATCAGTCATGGAAGCAATGACTGTCCCCCACCTTGAATATTGTAACGCCATTTACCAAGGACTTCCTAGCAATAGCCTCAACTCCCTACAGCCCTCAACTCAACGGCGAGGATTATACAGAAAAGGAGGTGATACAATCACATCACCCCAATACTAAGAAGCCTCCACTTTCTTCCACTAGAGGCACGGATCATAACATGTCTTATATATTAAGTGTATATTTCTTGTATATTAATTGTAAATAAGTTATTTTTCTCCTGAATTATGTAAATTATTGATTGCAGCACCAGTTATTCTGTTAACATGTTTTATGTACTTATTGTTCAGTTGTAAACCACTATGATTACCTGATATAGCAGTATAGAAAACACTCAAATAAAAAATAAATAAATAAAATAAAATACTGGTACTGATTCATAAGGCACTCCAACAACAAACCACGTATATGAGCACCCTGTTAACACGGTTGGGCTCCAGTACACCAACACAACATTCTACAACCGACCTACTGATAGTACTGCACGAAAAAATGAAATTTAATCAACAACCTTGCTTTTGAGTTATATGCCCCCACCTTATGGAACACCCGACCAACATCCATGGTAACAAGGATCTCTCCTCTTTCCGGAAACTACTAAAGACTCACCTCTTCGCCATCCACTTAGGGAAGGAATGGACAAGCACCAACTGACTAGACTCCTCCCCTGCCTAGACTCTAATCAAACCTTGAATCTGTAAATATCTCGTCAATTTAATGGAAAGGTATATTGTTGTGAAACCCCCCCCCCCATTTTTCTTGATGCCCAGAGATAAGGGCCAGCCCCCGGTGATGGTCTGCCCCCTGTCTTATAATTATGTTATAACTTGCTTCATTGTATTTCACCCCTGCTTTTGTAAACCACTTTGACCCAGTGAAAGGCAGTATGTAAGTACAGGTAAATAAATAAATAGACTGTAAATGAGTGCTAGCTTACTACTTGGATAAAACTAAGGTTCACAGTAAGATCCTCTCAGTTATTCATTTCTTTTGATCCCAGTCACCTTGATCTACTGGTAAGAAAATGTACTCTATCTAGATAGATAGCAGATTACATTTCTTTTGCTTGTGCCAGACAGGACTCTCTTTGGAGGGTCACATTACTGCTGTTAATATGCGGGCTATGGCAATCTCTGTAGCTAACCTCCGGTCAGTATTCATTGATGAGATCTGTTGGGCAGCTACGTAGTCCTCCATTCATGCTTTTGCTGCACACTATTGTCTGGACAGACTCTCGTCGGGACGCTGTCTTTGGCCAAGCTGTACTCCAGCACCTCTTTGGGACTTAATCTCAACTCCTACCCTCTGTCCAGGACTTCTACAAGAGACTAAACTATCATTAAATGGGATATAACTTCCTAGACTTGAGTCCAATGGGACACATTGTGTCCACACTTTTCGACCCTACCCTTTAGCCTCAGGGATCACACTGCTCTCCCCCCATGCCAGTCTACTACTTGGGAGCTAGTGAGTCCCATATGTGAAGACTGCATTTTCCGGGAACAAGCAGGAAGTCAGTCCTCACATATGGGTGACGTCGCCACGGACGGAGACCTCATGGAAGCATCCCCCAGCTTTCAAAGAACGCCTTTGGGAGATGCCACCACACATGCGTGGTCCCCTTCCCGCCCAAGGGTGCCATCTAGCTCAGTCTCCTTTTTTCCACGGAGCGCTTCAGACCTCTGTCTGGCTTGTCCCCGGAAAAAGTTGATTTTTCAGCCTAAGTTTCACTTTTGTCTCCGGTACTGCACCGGTACTCTTCTCGCCACCCGATCTCGGTGACCCGGCATAGAGTTCAGGTCTTTTTGTAGTTTTTTACTCCTTTGCATCTTCGTGCCTTTTTTCCAACTGGCAGCTCGGCAGGTCTACAACCTCACTGGGGTACTTTTTTCTGATATGGCTTCCGGTGGTTTTAAAAAGTGTGATCGGTGTGCCAAAATTATGTCTTTGACCGACACTCATGACTGCTGCCTTCGCTGTCTTGGACAGGACAATGACCCCACAGCTTGCGGTCTCTGCAAAAAGATGTCCAATAAGACCCTCAAAAGCCGCCAGCAGCAGCACGATATGTTTTTCCCCAATTCCCCAGTACCTCCGAAGGCCAGGGTCTCATCTGAAACCACTGCATCTCGGGGCAGCTCTACGGAACCCAAGCGGCGCTGTGGTTCTTTGAAGAGGGGGTCTCCTTTGAGGGAACCCAAGAATACCTTGAAGGTGGCATCCCTGGATGGATCTGACAGTCCGGGTATGTCTCGAGCCTGGTCCTGCAGTCCGAGATTCTCGTCCAAGGGATCGGAGACGGAGCGGCATGCTAAGGTCCCCTGAAAGGACTTGACCTTGGACCGGCCTCGGTCGCCAGACACCATCCTCGTCTAGGATTCCCCTTCAGGGGAACCAGCATTGGGCTTGATTCCTTCAGTGGCCGCGCCGATGGTTGCGGAGCCTTCTGGCCTGGAGTCCAGATTGGTGGTCCTGGAACACAGTTTTGTCTGCCTTCATGGACTAGCAGCAGGTGCTGTTGTCTGGTACGACTGGTTCCTCCGTCCCGATCACCAGTCCCTCGATGTCAAAGATGTCCCCGGAGGCTGAGCCGATCCTCGAGACCCTTCGGCCTCGAGTTGATCCTCAACATAGGTCTCGATCTGGTTCCTGCTCAACGGGACCATGATCGTCCCCAGCAGTGTGCTCGGCGCTAGCTTCGGGGCTTCTGAGGGCCACGAGCTGGGATCAGCCCTGAGGCTTGTGGAGCATCCTTCCATCAAATCCTCGATGGACTACTCTGAGTGGGAAACGGAGGACGAGGAGTTGCCTAACACCCATTGCCATCGTGACATCTCCTCAGACTCTCCCACTTTAGAGCAGTCTCTGCTGGAGGAAATGGCATTCCTTTACTTCGTTAGGGACATGTCTAAGGCCCTAGCGTTCCCGATGGAATCCGAGGAGGATCCTCGGGCAGAGGAGCTAGAGATCCTCCAGTATGAGGCCCCTCTAAGGGAATCATTTACAGTTCCCATCCCTCCCATCCTGGAACGACTAATGCTCCATATGTGGGAGACACCGGCATCGGTTCAAGTAGTGAGCAAGCAGCTCGACTCGATGTATCGAGTTCGCCAGAGCCCAGGCTTCCAGAAATCACAGCTGCCGTACAACTCCATGGTGGTGAAGTCGGCCATGCATTGACTGAAGAGTCAGACGCACTTCTTGGTCAGGGAGGCACACATCTTGGATGCCCTCGGCAGAAAGTGTTAAAAGGGCTCAATGCTCATCAACCGCATCCAGGCCTACCAGCTGTACATGGGCATGTACCTGAGAGACCTGATGAAGGAAATTGCCGGCCTCTCGGCTGGTCTGTCCGAGGAACCCCTGCAGCAGTTCAAGAACCTGGCCAAAGCCGTCCGAGGGTGCTCCAAGTTTGTCTTGGGCAGCCTATGATGGCTTCAAATTGGTGGCTCGAGTAGTGGTAGCGGGCATCGGCGCCCGATGCCAAGCTTGGCTACAGTTGTCTGATCTCGATCAATGGGTTCAGGACAAATTGGTCAATGTCCCATGCCAAGGAGAGAACCTCTTTGGCAAGCCCATGACCGACAAGGCTGCTGAACTGGAGACCGAGTTCATGACGAGGACCAGGCTCTCTAAAAAGACTGCTGCCCCTCCCCGACGGAAGGGCTCAGGTAAAAAGCCCTCCTACCTGAGGAAAGGGGCTGCTTACAGAAACTACCCACCTTTTCAGGCCTCCCTAGGAAGGTCAGCAGGCTAAGGGACGTGAGCCCTCGTAAGCAGAAGGCTCCCAAGCCCCAGGTGTCGGCCCCAGCATAGCCTCCTTGGGCATAGCCTTTCCACCCCAAGGAGGTCAACAGCCCACAGGGGGATGTCTGATCCACTATGCCCAAATGTGGCTAATTATCACCACCAATCCCTGGGCACCTCGGGTGGTCAGGGAGGAGTACCTTCTCCATCAAACTCAGACACGTCCCCCTTAGTTTCCAGGAGAGCCCCTCAGGTCTCCCCTTCACCAGGACTTTCTACTAAAGGAGCTCACAGGTCTTCTCGAGGACAAAGCGGTAGAACCAGTACCCCATCATCTCAAGGGCAAGGGGTTCTACTCCAGGTACTTCTTCGTGCCAAGTAGACCCTTTGTCATGTCCCTAACCACCTTGATTGAAGGAAAAGGTGGTATACAAAACTGGCTAAATAAATAAAAGGGACAGGAGGCCTAAGACCCAACCTCGACCTGCGCAACCTGAACAAGTTCGTGGTGAGGGAGACGTTCAAGATGCGCTCTCTTGGAACCTTGCTGCCTTACCTCCAGCAGGGAGATTGGCTCTGATCCTTGGATCTGAAGGATGCTTATACCCGCATCCTCATTCACCCCAACCACAGGCAGTACCTGCAGTTCATGGTGGGGAGGGCCACTACCAATACAGTGTGCTGCCTTTCAGCTTGGCCTCCACCGCAAGGGTCTTCACAAAATGCCTGGTAGTCGTAGCCGCCTTCCTTTGCCTCCAGGGGATCTTTGTCTTCCCCTACCTGGACGACTGGCTCATAAAAGGAGGCACAGCCTTAGAGGTGCAGCAGGTAACTGCACGCACCATCCAGGTCCTGCAACACTTGGGGTTTGTGATAAACTACCCCATGTCTCACCATCTCCTAACAGTGTGTCTGGAGTTCATAGGGGCAAGACTGGACACCTTCCAGGCAAAGGCCTTCCTGCTCGGAGACTGAGCTGACTGTCTCAGCGCCCTGGCCCTGGACATACAGCACCGTCCCTTCCTATCTGCTCAGCTCCTCCTGCGCCTACTCAGGCATATGGCCTCCATGGTCCATGTCACCCCAGACACCCGCCTCCACATGAGAGCTGCGCAGTGGTGCCTTTGGGGCCAGTGGACACAGGTCATGGAACGCCTCCGAGACAAAGTCTCAGTGACCTGCCAGTTGGCAGACTCCCTGACCTGTTGGCAGGCTCCCCAATACCTTGAGGCGGGGATGCCCTTTCAAACCCCGAGCCCTTAAGGGTCCTCACCACAGATGCCTCCCTGCTCGGCTGGGGAGCCCACTGCGAGGAACTCTGCACCCAGGGCAGCTGGTTGCAGGATGAGAGCAACCAGCAGATCAACCTCCTGGAGCTACAGGTGATATACTTAGCCCTCTGAGCCTTTTACAACCCCCTATGTTACCAACTGGTGTTGGTTCAGACGGACAATCAGGTGGCAATGTTCTGTGTGAACAAACAGGGGGGCATGGGGTCTCGTGCCCTCTGCCGAGAGGCAGTGGTTCTCTGCTCCTAAACAGTCCGGCAGGGTATACTCCTGCGGGCAGTATACCTGCCAGGCCAGAACAACTCACTGGCTGACAGATTGAGCAGGGTCCTCCAGCTGCACAAATGGCAGCTGGACTCCAGTGTGGCCGACTGGCTCTTTCAGCTCTGGGGGGAACCTGAGATAGACCTGTTTGCCAGACCGGACAACTACCAGTTGCCCCACTTCTGCTCCCGGCAGGCCCACCCCTCCAGGGTCCTCACAACCCTTCCTCCTCCCCTTGGAGTTGCTCCTTTACCATCTTTTATTTTATTTTTGCTGTCTTAGCTATGTCATCTGACTGAGCAAGATGGCACCCTTGGGTGGGAAGGGGACCACCCCCGCATGCATGGAGACATCTCCCAAAGGCTTTCTTTGAAAGCTGGGGGATGCTTCTGTGAGGGCTCCGTCGGTGTTGATGGCACCCATATATGAGGACTGATTGGTGTGTTCCCGGAGAACACTTGTTACAGGTGAGTAACTACGCTTTCCTTCTTGTTCCTGAAGATAGCATAGTTGCTCACTTGTAACAGGTGATCTCTGGGAACAGCAGTAATCAGTCTTCACAACCCGCCGTCCTCCCCTAGGGTTGGTTTATTTTTGTTTCTCCTCCTCTCAGCTACAAACTCAACTGAGGAGAGGAGTTGGGAAGGCAGATACGCAGGCACAATGGAGTGCTCACAAAGACTTTCCTATTGGACACTGGGGAATGTTTCTGTGTGGGCTATGTCAGTATCGATGTCACCCCATATGTTCCCGGAGATCACCTATTAAAAGTGAGTAACTACGCTTTATTTACTTACCATACAGTACTGATTGAAATCTTTTGCTTTCGGATTATAGCTGGGTGGGAGGGTGCTGTTGAGTCGGTGTCGACTCATGGCGACCATCTTTATAGTTGTCCTAAATTGTGTTCAGTCTTCAGTCAGGCGGCTCATTGTTGACAGACTGGTACCCATAGCTGCTGTTATTGTATCGATCGTACTCTGGATTTTCTACTGGTATATGAACCGCCATCATTTACAGCTCAGTTGTAATCTTCTTCCTATCCAAATTATAGAACCTTAATTGTGTTAGGTAATTTTAACATCCATGGTGACAACCACTGATTCAGTTTAGAGGCATTTTTCTTGTCTTTTGCACAAGATCTTCGTTTGTCCCAGTTGATAACTCTACCAATCTCATATCGCTGGTCATTATTTGGATTTGGTTGTTACAGATGTATACAACTTATTATAAATTATTAATCTTTTAACAGTGCCTGTACATTGATCTGGCTATTTCTTGATATCTCCAGGAACAGGAAGGAATTTAATCTTCACGTATGGGTGACGTCGGCACTGACGGAGCCTGCACGGGAACGCTCCCCAGCATCCTATAGGAAAGCCTTTGGGAGTACTCCACTGCACCTCCATGTCTGCATTCCTGCTTTTCTGACTCCCTCTCCTCAGTTCTTCTTTTTCTGTGGAGCAAGCAGGATCAGTTTTTTGCTTTTCCTGTTACCGCAGAAGATATATCGGTATAGCGCTTCTGCCTTCCTGTTTTTTCACCAGCACCACCCACAATTCCAATATTCCTTTATAATTTCTTTTTTCCTCATAAATATTTTTTTCTTTTTCATTTTTTCCTTCAAGGGCCTTGGGCCCCGCATAGACCTTTGGCCTACTCTACTCTCTTCGCCATGGAGAAACACCCTAGTGGTTTCAAGAAATGCATCAAGTGTTCCCAAACAATTTTGGTAACGAACACAGATGAGTGGTATCTTAAGTGCCTCGGTCCCGACCATATCCCAGATTCTTGCTCCCTCCATAAGTAGATGACTAAGAGAGGTCTGGAAAACTGGGCCAGGAAGCCATCGGAACTTTTCCCATCGGATTCAGTTTCATTGGCATAGACATCCTCCTGAACTTCATTGGCTTCAGAGGTATCTAAAATCTCGAAGACCTTAAAGCATAGTTCGGACTCAAAAAGAAAGAAGACTTAGAGATCCCCACAAAAATCTCCATGGGATCTGAAGAAGTTTTGAGCTTCATCCAAGGAATCCAAAGAGACATCAAGAGGATTGAGGGAGAGCTCCCATTCAAACACAGAGACTTCCCAAAGACATCCTCTGAGGCTGGCTGCCAAACCAATGCCCCCAGTGGGAGGACTTGCCCTCCAAAGCCTCAGTGGGGAACCAGGAGACGACCGAGGCTTTGAACTCGGCAGAGCCCCCGGTGCCATGCTCTGGTATGGTGGCTGCAAGCCCTGTTTTTCCTGGACTAAACACCAGCAATCTCGTTGATCAGCGCATGTTATCTATTGAAAAGACTTTAGTGGCTTTCCTTGCAGCCTCGGTACCACAGGCACCGATAGCTCCAGGATCGCTTTCATTGGTATCGACATCGGTGCCAACAGCAGAAGCAGTATTGGTACCGACATCGGTATCACCACAGGTGCTTCCGCCAGATGTCTGCCTCTCCCATATCTCTGCTCCACCATAGGTACCAGGGGTTTGGACCCAGGCAGCAAGGGGAGAGCTTTTAGCACGATCGGTACCGACAACACCGCTCACATGGTCATTGACACCGACAACGCTCATTGAGCTCGGATTCTGAGGCCTCTGATTCAGAACATTGATCCCTTGAACATAAGAACATAAGTTCTCCAGGACCAAGCAGGAAGTCAGTCCTCACACATGGGTGTCATCGGCGCCGATGAAGCCCCAGCGGAGCATTTCCCCAGCTTTCTATGAAAGCCTTTGCGAATGCAGGCACGCATGCGCGGTTCCCTTCCCGCCTAAAAGTGCTATCTTACCTCAGTCTCTTTTTTTCCGTGAAGCCCATCGGACGTGTGTCCAGTTTTCCCGGTTAAAATTAGATTTTTCAGCGATTTTTTGCTCTTTTTCTACCGGTTCGACGCCGGTTCCCCTCCTGCCGGGTTCAGTACACCGGTATCGAGCCCGATTCTTCTTTTGCGGTTTTTGCCCTTCGTGGCTGGCGTTCGCGCCCTTTTTTCTCTTTTTCCCTGGAAGGCCGGTCCTTTGACCTCGCGGGGACTCTTTTTTCCCCGATGGCTTCCAGTGGTTTTAAGAAGTGTGATCGGTGTAAGAAACTAATGTCTCTCACCGACACACACAACTGCTGCCTTCGGTGCCTCGGCCCCGACCACGATCCTAAGTCGTGCGGGGCTTGTGGAAAAATGTCTTCCAAGGCAGTACGAAGTCGCCAGCAGCAAAAGGAAAAGCTTTTCTCGGACTCAGCCTCCGGCCGGGCCCGGACTTAGTCTGAGACCTCGACATCTCGGGATTCCGATCCCGAGCGCCGTCGAAGCTGCTCGGACAGGGGGGACCCAGACCGGGAACGCAAGAGGAAGAAACGGCTCGCTAGGGCGTCGGAGGAGGAGGTCCCTGGCTCCTCGAGGGCCAGGTCTAAGACCCCCGACCGTCGCCACGGGCCTGTGGATCTGGAGAAGCCTGCCAAAGTTCCTCGTGTGGAGCCGGAGTCTGCTGGACATGTAAGCACCTTAGTCCTCGTGGACTCTCCTCCCAGGGAGCCGATGTCGGGCCCGGCGCCGCCGGGGCCCGAGTCGGTAGCTGCTGTGTCTCCCGAGCTGAGTCTCAGGATGACAGCTTTGACGAGCAGAATGTCTGCCTTCATGGAGCAGCAGCGGGCACTGATGGCCAGCCTGTCTGGTGCATCTGCCCCGACCACCGGGACGTCGAAGTCGACCCCGGAGACCGAACCGATACTCGAGTCCATAGTGGCTCGGAGTCGACCTCAGTCACGGTCTCCCTCGACCTCCCGTTCAGGACCGAGGGCGTCGACACCGGTGCTTCCGGCGTCGGGGCGGGTGCTCCAGGGCCCCACGGGGTCGGACCCCGACTCTTCCTTGGACGAGTCGGCTTGGGAGACGGAGGACGAGGAGTCTCCTGATACCTTTAAAACTCGGTGCATCCCTTTGGACTCACCGCAGTCTGAGCCCCGGAGTAGGTCCCCCCCCCCGGAGGACACCCGGTTCTCGGAGTTTGTCCGGGATATGGCCACTGCCTTGGCTATTCCGGCGGATCCCGAGGAAGAGCCTCGAGCTGAAGAGCTTGAGGCGCTGCAGTATGACTCTCCTCCGAAGGAGGCCTTTACTGTCCCGTTCCTCCAATGCTGGAACGGCTCCTCTTCCTATGTGGGAGGCACCGGCCTCGGTGCCGGTTCTTAGCAAGCGAGTCGATTCGATCTATTGACTCCGGAAGAGCCCTGGTTTTCAGAAGGCACAGCTACCACACCATTCCATGGTTGTGGAATCGGCCATGCATCATCTGAAGAGTCAGAAGATGCACTCCGCGGTGCCTCCTGCCAGGGAGGCCCGAAACCTCGATGGCGTCGGTAGAAAGTGTTTTCAGGGCTCGAAGGAGTTGGCCGGGTTCTCTGCTGGTCTCTCCGGGGAACCCTTGCAGAGATTTAAGTCCTTGTCCTCGGGGATTCGGGACTGCTCGAAGTTCATGTCCCGCGCCGCCTACGATGGCTTCGAGGCTTCTGCCCGAGTTGCGGCAGCCGGCATCGCGGCTCGATGCCAGGCATGGCTGCAGTCATCGGACCTCGAGCAATGGGTTCAGGACAAGTTGGTCAATGTCCCTTGCCGAGGTGAAAACCTTTTTGGCAAGCCCATGACCGAGAAGGCCGCTCAGTTCGAGACCGAGCACCTCCCCGGACAAGGCTGTCGAAGACCTCTGCCCTTTCTCATAAAAAGAAGGGCTCGGGTAAAAAGCCCTTTTACCCGAGGAAGGGCACTGCCTACAAACAGTACCCACAATATCAGGCTGCCCAAGCTGCCCCCCAGGGTCAGCAAGCCAAGGGCCAGGGTAATGGGCCCCGTAGGCATATAACCCCCAAGCCTCAGGCCCCTGCTACCACTCAGCAGGGTGGGGGCTTTTGACTCCTTGAGCATAGCCTCTCCTCCACTGCTCTCCCAACCCTGACAGGAGGTCGTCTCGCCCTCTTTGCCAACAAGGGTCCCTTATCACCGGGGACAGTTGGGTGCTGGAGATAATCCACAAGGGATATGCCCTCCATTTCCACCAACTGCCACCCCCATATTTTCCAGGGGAGCCTCCAAGGCCTCCTCTGCACACAGACCTTCTCCGTCAGGAGCTTCAGGGTCTGTTGGTGGACAGGGCGGTGGAGCCTGTGGCTCCCCATTTGCAAGGTCACGGATTCTACTCCAGGTATTTCCTGGTGCCCAAAAGGACCGGTGGCCTTTGTCCCATTCTGGACCTCAGGAACCTCAACAAGTTCCTAGTGAAAGAAAAGTTCAAGATGCTTACTCTTGGAACCCTTCTGCCCTGCCTACAGCAGGGAGATTGGCTATGCTCCTTAGATCTAAAGGATGCATACACTCACATCCTCATTCATCCAGACCACAGAAAGTAAGGTTCATCGTGGGAGGAAACCATTATCAGTACAGAGTGCTGCCTTTTGGCCTCACCTCCGCCCCCAGAGTCTTCACAAAGTGCCTAGCAGTGGTGGCGGCCTACCTGAGAAATCAGGGCATCTTTGTCTTCCCCTATCTGGACGACTGGCTCATCAGGGGTCAGACAGGTCAGGAGGCCAATCAAGCCACCCTCAGGACCATTGCTCTTCTACAACGCCTGGGGTTTGTCATAAACTACGCAGAGTCCACTTTGCTCCCTTCCCAGAACTTGGAGTTCATAGGGGCAAGGTTGGACTCTCTCCTGGCAAAGGCATTCTTGCCAGAAAACAGAGCCCAAAGGTTGATGGCCTTGGCAAGTCAGTTTCTCAGCAGGTCCCTGGTCTCCGCCAGACTGTGCCTGAGGCTTCTAGGCCACATGGCTTCGACAGTACATGTGACCCCCAATGCCAGGCTCCATATGAGGCCTGCACAGTGGTGCCTTCGGACTCAGTGGTCACAGGCCACAGGCAGCCTCAGAGACAGGATAAGGGTGTCCAGACCATTTCTGCACTCGCTCAACTGGTGGCTGCACCCATCCAATCTACTAAAAGGGGTGCCTTTTCAGATTCCAGGGTACACAGTAGTAATGACAACAGATGCCTCCCTGCAAGGCTGGGGAGCTCATTGTCTGGGCAAGTGCACCCAGGGCCTCTGGTCCCCCTGGGAAGCTGCACAGCAGATCAATCTCCTTGAACTCAGAGCTATTCGGTTAGCACTCAAAGCTTTCACTCCTACCCTGGCTCACCAGTCTGTCCTGATTCAGACAGACAACCAAGTTGCCATGTTTTATGTGAACAAACAGGGCGGAACTGGGTCCACAACATGCTCCTCAAGGCTGTGTACCTTCCAGGCCAGGACAACTACCTGGCAGACAGATTAAGCAGAATACTGCAGCCCCACGAGTGGCAGCTGCATCCTTCGGTAGTTCAGAAGATCTTTCTCAAATGGGGTCTTCCTTTGATGGATCTCTTTGCCAGCCCACTGAACAAGCAACTGCCAAAGGTCTGCTCCAGGCAACCACATCCTCTGCGGATAGCACCGGATGCTTTTCTGATATCTTGGTCTCAGGGCCTCCTCTATGCGTTTCCTCCTACGCCCTTGGTTGCCCGAACCCTGTTCAAGATTCTTCAGGACAAAGCCTTGGTCCTGCTGGTAGCTCCCAGTTGGCCGAGACAGCCTTGGTTTCCTCTTCTGCTTCAACTGGCGGTGGATCCTCCACTACCTCTGGGGTTGCAACTCGACCTTCTCACACAAGACCAGGGTTCCCTTCTGCACCCCAATCTCAAGTCTCTCAATTTGATGGCTTGGAGGCTGCAAGGGTAGTATTGGCTCCCTGGGGCCTTCCTCAGGAGGTTGAGGAGGTTGTCCTAGCCTCTAGGAAACAGTCCACTAGGAAAACCTATGCTCTCAAATGGAGGAGGTTTTCTGTGTGGTGTCAGCTACGTACAGAAGATCCTTTCTCCTTTATTGTGCCAGTAGTCCTTAGTACTTACTGCACTTGTCAAATCAAGGTCTTAAATCCAATTCTGTTCGGGTCCACCTCTCAGCTGTAGCAGCTCACCACTCATTGGTAGAGGGGCAGTCTCTCTCTGTTCATCCCTTGGTGTCCCGCTTTCTCAGGGGCTTGCTTTTGCTCAAGCCTCCCATCCGTCCTCCTGCTCCTGAGTGGGAGTTGAATGTGGTCTTGCAGCAGTTGACTCGCCCACCTTTTGAGCCGATGGCTACTTGTCCACTACGCTTCCTCTCCTGGAAGACACTCTTCCTAATAGCCCTTACCTCGGCTAGGCGAGTAAGTGAGTTTCAAGCCTTGGTCTGTGACAGGCCTTACACCAGGATTTACAGGAAAAAGGGTAGTCCTCAGGACTCATCCAAAGTTCCTCTCTAAGGTTATCTCCTCTTTCCACCTCAATCAGGAGGTGGTTCTTCCAACATACTTCCCTAGGCCTCATGCTAGCCAGGCTGAAGCAGTCCTGCATACCCTGGACTGTAGGAGGGCCTTATCCTTCTACCTTGACCGTACGCAGGGGCATAGAAGGGCTACTCAGCTCTTCGTATCCTTTGACCCCAATAAGTTGGTGTTGGCTGTGTCCAAGCGTACTTTGTCCATCTGGGTGGCTGACTGTATCACCTGGGCTTCCAAGGCGGCTGACCTTCCTTTGCAGGGTAGGGTCACAGCCCATCGTGTCAGGGCAATGGCTGCCTCAGTGGGTCATCTCCGCTCTGTGCCCTTGGTAGACATCTGCAGGGCTGCAACTTGGTCTTCAAGCCAGACTTTTGCAGCCCATTACTGCCTGGAGAGGGAGTCCCGTAGGGACAGTGCTTTTGGCCAGGCAGTACTCCTGCCCTCCTGCCCTCTGTTGGGCTACCGGTGGAGGTTGTGTCCTTGAAAAGCCTTTCTTTGCTGCTGAGACCAGAGGGAGTTCTCTTGTTCAGCCTGGGTTCCTCGGTAGCCCAGAGCTAGGGAGTCACCCATATGTGAGGACTGACTTCCTGCTTGGTCCTGGAGAAAGAGTAGTTACTCACCTGTAACAGGTGTTCTCCAGGAGCAGCAGGAATCAGTCCTCACAACCCTCCCTCCTCCCCTTGGAGTTGTAGTTGTACATAGTTTATTTTTTCATTTTTGTGTGCTGTTCTTAGCTATGTCATTTGACTGAGGTAAGATGGCACCTTTAGGCGGGAAGGGAACCGCGCATGCGTGCCTGCATTCCCAAAGGCTTTCATAGAAAGCTGGGGAAATGCTCCGCTGGGGCTTCATCGGCGCCGATGACACCCATATGTGAGGACTGATTCCTGCTGCTCCTGGAGAACACCTGTTACAGGTGAGTAACTACTCTATATGCCATACTGGGACAGACCAAGATGCATCAAGCCCAGTATCCTGTTTCCAACAGTGGCCAATCTAGGTCAAAAGTACCTAGCAGTTTCCCCAAAAGCCACAGGTTCCACAATGCTTGTATTGGGTCAAGCAGTGATATCCTGGGTCCCTTTTAATAATGGTTTATGGACCTTTCCTCCAGGAACTTATCCAAACCTTTTTTAAACTCACCTACACTAACAGCTTTTACTACATCCTCTGGTAACAAATTCCAGAGTTTGATTACACGCTGAGTGAAAAAATATTCTCTCTTAAATAGTCTTAAATAGGTTACCCTGTAGCTTCATTGCATGTCCCTTAGTCTTTTTATATTCTGATGATGTAAACAATCGATCTACGTTTACCTGTTCCACTCCAATCATTAATTTATAGACCTCTATCATATCTCACCTTAGCTTTCTCTTTTCCAGGTTGAAGAGCCCTAACCTTTTTAGCCTCTCTTCATAGGGGTATCCTTCCATCGCCTTTACCATTTTGATGGTTCTTCTCTGTACCTTTTCTAATAACACTATATCCTTCTTAAGATATGGTGACCAGATTTGCACACAATATTCGAGATGCGGTAGCACCATGGAATGATACATTATAATATCCTTTGTTTTATTTTCCATTCCTTTCCTTATGATACCTAGCATTCTATTTGCTCTCTTGACCGCCACTGCACATTGGGCGGAGGGTTTTAACATGTTAACCACAATTCCTGGGTGGTGGTTCCTAATATGGAACCTTGCGTCATGTAACCATAGTTTGGATTGTTCTTTTCTCCAGGACCAAGCAGGGGATACCTGGGTCCTCAGCATAGTCCAAAAGGGCTACATGCTCCACTTCCTCCAGATACCCCCCCCTCCTACTTTCCAGGGGAGCCTCCAAGACTCCCTCTGCACAGAAACCTCCTCCTTCAGGAGCTGGCAAGTCTTCTAAAGGAACAGGCAGTGGAACTGGTGCCTCACCACCTGGAAGGGCGAGGCTTCTACTCCAGGTACTTTCTGGTATGAAAAAGGACAGGAGGCCTCCGGCCTATCCTAGACTTGTGAAATCTAAACAAGTTTCTGGAGAGGGAAAAGTTCAAGATGCTTACCCTTGGGATACTGCTGCCCTACCTCCAGCAGGGAGATTGGCTATGCTCCTTAGACTTAAAGGATGGTTATACCCACATTCTCATCCACAGACAATATCTCAGATTTGTGGTGGGAGGAAACCATTTTCAGTACAGAGTACTTCCCTTTGGCCTAACATCTGCCCCCAGGGTTTTCACCAAATGCCTGGTGGTGGTGGCGGCCTATCTCAGAAATCAGGGAATCTTTGTCTTCCTATACCTGGACGACTGGCTCATCAGGGGTCAGTCTCTCCAGGAGGCCAGACAAGCCACTCTTCGCACTCTCTCTCTTCTTCAGCATCTGGGCTTTGTCATCAATTACGCAAAGTCCACTTTGCTCCCCTCACAGAACCTAGAGTTTATAGGGGCAAGATTAAACACCCTGCAGGCAAGAGCTTACTTGCCCGAGGACAGGGCCCCACAGGCTGATGGACTTGGCCAGCTAGTTCCAAAGCAATTCTCAGGTCTCCGCCAGACACTTCATGCAGCTCCTGGGTCACATGGCATCCAAGGTGCATGTGACCCCTAATGCCCGTCTGCACGTGCGGGCAGCTCAGTGGTGCCTTGGAGCTCAGTGGGCGCAAGCCACAGGCGACCTCCGAGTGAAGGTGTCCAAACCGCTCTTGGACTCTTTACAGTGGTGGCTACATCTCCCAAACCTTCCAGGCCCCAGCACACACAAGGGTGCTGACGACCGATGCTTCCTTAAAGGGCTGGGGTGCACATTGCCAGGGCAGGTGCACTGAAGGCCTCTGGTCTCCTCGGGAGGCCACACAGCAGATCAATCTTTTGGAGCTGCGGGCAATCCGCTTGGCTCTACAGACTTTTTCTCATGCCCTCTCTCACCAGTCTGTCTTAGTTCAGACAGACAATCAGGTAGCAATGTTCTATGTGAACAAGCAAGGGGGCACAGGGTCCAGACTCCTGTGTCAGGAGGCGCAAGCCCTTTCCTCCTTTGCAGTCAAACAAGGCATGTTTCTCAAAGCAGTTTATTTACCTGGTCAGGAGAACTTCTTGGCAGACAAATTAAGCAGGATTCTCCTGCCTCACGAATGGCAGTTGAATCCACTGGTGGTCCAGCAGATCTTTCTATGATGGGGGCTTCCGTCCATCGATCTCTTTGCAAGTCCACTGAACCATCAGCTGCCCAGGTTTTGCTCCAGACAGCCGCATCCCCTGAGAATGGCAGCAGATGCGTTTTTGATCTCTTGGTCTACGGGCCTCCTGTATGCGTTTCCTCTCACACCCCTGGTGGCCCGAACTCTGTTCAGGATTCTACGGGAAAAGGCCTCGGTCGCTCTGGTAGCCCCCAGATGGCCGAGGCAGCCGTGGTTTCCACTTCTTCTGCAGTTGGCAGTGGAAACTCCATTCCCTCTGGGGTTGCAACCCGATCTCCTGTCTCAGGATCAGGGTTCCCTTCTGCACCCCAATCTCAGATCCCTCAATCTGGTGGCCTGGCTGCTGAAAGGATAGTGCTAGCTCCCTTACTTCTACCTAGGGAAGTTGAGGAGGTGGTCTTGGCCTCGAGGAGGCAATCCACCAGAAAGTCCTATGCACTCAAGTGGCACAGGTTCTCAGTGTGGTGTGCTCAGCACAATGAAGATCCTTTCTCCTGCCTTGTGCAAGTAGTACTACAATACCTACTTCACCTGTCAGACCTAGGCCTTAAATCCAACTCTGTTCGGGTCCACCTCAGTGCTGTTTCAGCACACCACTCACCGGTGGAGGGACAGTTGCTGGCGGTTCACCCCTTGGTGTCCCGCTTCCTCAGAGGCCTGCTTTTGCTCAAGCCTCCGATTCGTCCACCTGCCACTGCGTGGGATTTGAATGTGGTCTTGCAACAACTAACTCGCCCACCGTTTGAGCCAATGGTTACTTGCCATTTATGCTTCCTATCTTGAAAGGCACTCTTCCTGGTAGCTGTTACCTCGGCCAGATGTGTGAGTGAACTACAAGCTCTGGTTTCTGATAGACCGTACACATGGTTCTATAGGAACAGGGTGGTCCTTTGGACTCATCCGAAGTTCCTTCCAAAAGTTGTCTTCTCTTTCCACCTCAACCAGGAGGTGCTTCTTCCGACATTCTTTCCCAGGCTGCATACCAGCCGGGCTGAGACAGTCTTGCATACTCTGGACTGTAAGAGGGCGTTGTCCTTTTACATTGAACGTACGCAGGAGCATCGAAGGGCTACTCAGCTCTTTGTCTCCTTTGACCCTAATAAATTGGGGTTACCTGTCTCGAAGCATACGTTGTCCACTTGGGTAGCAGATTGTATCGCCTGGGCGTACAAGGCAGCCGGCCTCTCCTTGCAGGGTCGAGTCATGGCCCACCGTGTCAGGGCGAAAGCAGCATCAGTAGCCCATCTCCGCTCTGTTCCGTTGGCAGACATCTGCCAGGCCGCTATTTGGTCTTCAAGCCAGACTTTTGCAGTCCAGTACTGCATCGAGAGAGAGTCCTGAAGGGACAGTGCTTTCGGACAGGTGGTACTCCGTAATCTCTTTGAGGTTTAGGCAACTCCTACCCTCCGGCCATTGTGTTGGGCTACCGTATGGGGGCGTTCTCAGAGGATATTTTTATCACAGATGCTGAGGCTTTTGAGAGGGAGCCATTTTTTCAGCTTTGGGTTCCCGGTAGCCTAGAGCTGGGGAGTCCCATCTGTGAGGACTGACTTCTGCTTGGTCCTGAAGAAAGAGTAGTTACTCACCTGTAACAGGTGTTCTCCAGGAGCAGCAGGAATCAGTCCTCACGACCCTCCCTCCTCCCCTGGAGTTGCAGTCATATCCTTTATTTTGATTTTTGCTGTCTTTTAGCTATGTCATCAGACTGAGCAAGATGGCACCCTTGGGTGGGAAGGGGACCACGCAGGCGCACTGCATTCCCAAAGGCTTTCTTTGAAAGCTGGGGAAATGCTCCGCACGGGGGCTCCGTCGGTGCCGACGTCACCCATATGTGAGGACTGATTCCTGCTGCTCCTGGAGAACACCTGTTGCAGGTGAGTAACTACTCTTTCTAGGTGCATAACTTTGTACTTGTCCACATTAAATTTCATCTGCCATTTGGATGCCCAGTCTTCCAGTTTATCAAGATCCTCTTGCAATTTTCCACAATCCTCATGGGTTTTAACAACTTTAAATAGTTTTGTTTTATCTGCAAATTTGATAACCTCACTCGTTATTCCCTTTTCCAGGTCATTTATGACTATGTGAAAAAGCAGCGGACCCAGCACAGATCCCTGGGGTACTCCACTATTCACCTTTCTCCATTGGGAAAAATGGCCATTTAGACCTACCCTCTGCTTTCCATATTTTAACCTGTTCCTGATCCACAATATTACACTGCCTCCTATCCCATTAGTTTTGCCAAAAGCGTCTGATGAGGGACCTTGTCAAATCCTTTCTGAAAGGCCAGATACAGTTCTTGAATGGCATCAGTATCGGAGTCACCACCTCAGGACATGTCCTTCCAAGATTTTATCAGGACATGGCGGCAGGGCTCTCTATGTGGTCTTGGCAGAGCTTCTCAAACCCCCATTTGAACACCTACTACTGCTCACATGAGGTACTTGTCTTGGAAGGTCATATTCCTAGTTGCTCTGACGTCGGCCAGGCGCATCAGTGAATTACAAGCCTTGGTGGCCCATCCACCATACACAAGATTCCATTATGACAGGGTCATCCTATGGGCACACCCTCATTTTCTGCTAAAGGTGGTATTTATTTAGCTGTATTTATTTATTTAGCTGTATTTATATCCCGCTTTTCACCGGGTCAAAGCGGTCAATTGGGAGATACATTTAACATGAAGGGATATGACACACATATGCTAATACTTACAGGGAACATGGGCAATGGAGGGTTAAGTGGCTTGCCCAAGACCACAAGGAGTACCTATAGGACTAGAAATCCCAGTCCCTCCGGCCTGAGATTGCTGTCCCCAGGTGGGACTTGAATCCCCGGCCCTCCGGCCTGAAGTACCTTGTCCTAACCACTAGGCCACTCCTCCATCTATCTCCCTTCCACATCAATCAATCAGTAATACTTCCAGTTTTCTTTCCAAGATTGCACTCTTCCCGTGCAGAAGCAACCCTGCATACCCTGGATTGCAAATGAGTCCTGGCCTTCTATCTACAGAGGACTCAGGATCTCCCCAGGTCCTCTTAATTGTTCGTTTCCTTTGACCCCACTCACTTGGGGCTTTCTGTAACAAAGCATACATTGTCCAGATGGATAGCACTTTGCATCACCTTAGCTTATGATAAAGCAGGATTCTCCCTCACAGGCTACGTCACTGCTCACAATGTCTGAGTCATGGCAGCTTCTGTAGCCAACCTATGCTCAGTGGCCACTGATAAAATTTGCCAGGCAGTAACCTGATCCTCCATCTATACCTTTGCTGCCCACTATGCATGGACAAGGACTCTCACTGGGATGCTGCCTGTGGCCAGGCGGTCCTTCAACATCTCTTTGGAATATAGCTACAACTCTTCCCCCCGCCCACACTGTTTATTCCAGATCTCCATGGTGAGGATGTCTATGTCCAACTGAAACCAGTCCGATCTTTCTGACCTGGTTTCCAAGTCTCCTGAATATCTGGGAGCTAGGGAGTCCCATATGTGAAGACTACATTCCTGCTTGTTCCTAGAGATAGCATAGTTACTCACCTGCAACAGGTGATCTCTAGGAACAGCAGAAATTTAGTCTTCACAATCCACCCTCCTCCCATGGAGTTGTAGAGTTATTTTTATTCTTCCTTCTCAGCTACAGACCCAACTGAGGAGAGGGAGTCAGAAGAGCAGGAAGGCAGTCATGCAGGCGCTGTGGAGTACTCACAAAGTTCCTGCGCTGGCTCCGTCGCTGCCGAGATCACTCATATATGAAGACTAAATTCCTGCTGTTCCCGGACATCATCTGTTACAGGTGAGTAACTACGCTTTCTTTCAATTTGTTACCACCTTGTACTCCTGAGATGCAGCCTACCATTTTGATATATAGATTTCTTTAAATGTGAATAATTCCCTAGAGCAGAGGTTCTCAACCTGTGGGTCGTGACCCCCATGGGGGTCGCCACCGGATTTAGCAGGGGTCACCTCACCCCGCTGTTTAAAAAAAAAAAAAAAAGCGCACAAGTTGCTGCCGCTGCCGAGTCCGCTTCTCGGCAGCGGCAAACTCACCGCTTCCCTCCTATTGCAGCCGCGACTCCCTGTCTCTTAGGGAACCACAGCTATGGCTGTAAAACCGTTGCGGAGCCTTCCTGCCTCTCGACGGGCTCCATGCAGCATTGTCCTGCCTCCAAAGGAAGTTCTTTACCACTTCCTTTGGAGGCGGGACAATGCTGCACGGAACTTGTTTAGAGACAGAAAGGTTCCGCAACGGTTTTACAGGCATAGCCGCGGTTCCCTAAAAGGCAGGGAGCCGCGGCTGCAGAAGAAGTAGGCAGACATGGGGAGAGGGTAGCAGGGAACCTGCAACGGGGCTGACATGGACAGAGGGGGGGGGGGCTGATATGGATGGAGGGAAGGAGGGGGAGGGGGCTGACATGGAGGGAGGGAGGGGAGGGGAGGGGGGCTGACATGGATGGATGGACAGGGGGTACTGACATGGATGGAGGGAGGGAGGGGGGCTGACATGGACAAAGGGAAGAGACGGGGGACATACTGGACAGACGGGATAAATGCTGGACAGGGGAGAAACAGTGTGGGTTAAACTGAGTTACTTACCTGTAACGTGAGTTCTCCAGGGACAGCAGGATAAGTCAGCCACAAGTGGTGATGTCATCCGACGGAGCTGAGACGGAAGTACTCTCAGTAGCCCAGAAGGCTTTAGCCCCCTGGGCATGACCAGTAGCCCCACCTCTCGATCCGCCCCTAGCTGGCCAGGATTTCTCTAGCTGAGGCACGCCAGGAGCTAGGTGGCGGATTGAAGAGGACGTGCCCTGTATGCCCCCCCAAGCTGGGGAGGAGGGTGGGAAGGTGTGGCTGACTTATCCTGCTGTCCCTGGAGAACTCACGTTACAGGTAAGTAACTCAGTTTTCTCCCAGGACAAGCAGGATGAGTGAGCCACAAGTGGTGCCTCCCGAGCTGCACTTACGGCGGCGTGGGGGGGAGAGGGCCAAAATTAAGAAGTAGGCGGGGCATTAAAGTGCAACAGGTTAGGTTTAATGTGCAACACCGCAGGCAGTAACATGGCAACAATGTGCAAGTAATATGAGTGACAAGGCAACAAGCCGTGAACAATCAAGAGTGCAATGACAATGGAGTCAACAACAGTCAACAGTGCAAGAAGACAGTGCATTGGACACAGGGACAGCGACCAACCGGGGCGCTGAAAGTAGCAAACAGTGCAAGAAGTCTTACAATAGTGCAAGAAGTCATTAGAGAACAACAATGCAATCAGTCATTGGAGACGTCACGAGTAGATAGCGGGCATCTTGAGGCTTAGAGTTGCCCAGGTGCTGGTACTCGTGTGTTGGCCGCGGACAGCACCTCTAAGCCGAAGGCAGAGCCGGTGTGCTCTGTCATATCCAGGCAGTAATGGCGTTGAAAGGTGTGGGTGGAGGCCCAGGTGGCCGCTCTGCAGATCTCAGGGACGGGAATGGAGCGGAGATTGGCAATGGTGGCGGCAAGAGCCCGCAAGTGGTGGGCCCGAACTCCTGAAGCGGAAGGCGCTCCCGCGAGCGAAAGGCAGAAGGAGATACAAGAGGAGATCCAGATGGACAAGGTGCGCTTAGACACAGGGCGACCAGGTTTGTTGGGGTCGTACGAGACGAAGAGCTGTGAGCCCATGCGTAGAGAGGCAGTCCACTCCAAGTAGCATCGAATGGCCCTGACGCAGTCCAGGGTGTGAAGGCGCTGCTGCTCCAAGTCTGAGTGCGGACTCGGGAGGAAGCAGGGCAGCTCAATGGCCTGATTGAGGTGGAAGGCGGTGGCTACCTTCGGGACGAATTTAGGATGCGTTCGTAGACATGTACGATTCTGGTGGAGAATGGTGTACGGTGGGTAGGCCACCAGGGCTTGAAGCTCGCTGATCCGTCTGCCCGAAGCAATGGCAATAAGGAACAGAGTTTTCCAGGAGACGAATTTCAAATCTGCTAGATGCAGCGGCTCAAAGGGGGCCCCCGTGAGCTGATCCAGGACGATGCTGAGGTCCCAAGGAGGCACTGGTTCACGGACAGGGGGGTGTAGGTTGTGCAGGCCTTTCATAAAGCGGGTAACTAGAGGCAGAGCCGCAACTGATATGTCGCCGATGCAATGGTGGAAAGCCGCAATTGCGGACAGGTGGACCTTAACGGACTGTGTCTTTAGGCCAAGAGAGGAGAGAATGGAGAGGTATTGAAGGAGAGATGGGACCGGACAAGAGAAGGGGTCCAGGCGCTCCGTCTCGCACCAGATGCTGAACCGACGCCACTTGAGGCTATAGGACTTTCTGGTAGAGGGGTGTCGGGCTGCTAGGATGACTCGCTGAACTTCTGACGAGAGGTTTAGTGGCGCCAGGGCTAGCCTTTCAGCTTCCAAGCCGTTAGCGATAACATCTGCAAGTTGGGATGGAGGATGGTGCCGCTGTCCTGTGAGAGTAAGTCTGGCCTCAAGGGCAGGCGAATGGGCGATTTCAGCGCCAGGCGATGCAGGTAGGGGAACCAGACTTGCCGGGGCCAGTAAGGGGTCACCAGGATGGCCACCGCCTTGTCCCTGATCAGGTGTTGGACAGTCCGTGCGATGAGGGGAATGGGTGGAAAGGCGTACACCAAGGGCCATTGGTCCCATGCCACATTGAAGGTGTCTGCAGCAATCCTGTGCTGGGTGGGTCTCTTGTGGCATTTGGCGTTCTCCTGAGATGCGAAGAGGTCAATATCTGGAAGACCCCACTTCGTGAAGAGGGACTGCGACACGTCCTTGTGGAGAGTCCACTCGTGAGGGTTCAGCTGCCTGCTGAGGCGATCGGCTATGACGTTCTCCTCCCCTGGCAGGTAGCATGCTTGGAGACTGCATTGGTATGACCTGGCGAGGTGCCAGGAGCGGAGGGCCTCCCTGCACAGGGGCCTTGAGCCCGTGCCCCCTTGCTTGTTTATGTAGAACATGGCCACCTGGTTGTCTGTTAGGATCCGGATTCGGCCAGTGATGTAAGGAGAGCCGGCGGAGCTTCAGCAAGCTGGGTGACGGAAGATTTGATGTTGGCCACCAGCAAATCCTGGTAGATGGCGTGTTGGAATTGGTGGGCCGCTATTCTGGCGTTAAGCGTGGCCCCTTGGTAAACACGCTTTGCTACATCATTGATGAGTTTGTTGTCCTTACCCGGTGGTGCATTGCTGGAGATGCGTGAATTTTTAGAGCGCTTGATAGCCGACTCGACCACAATAGACTGATGTGGGAGTTGCAGTTTGTCAAAACCCGGTAGGGGTTGGACTGCATATTTAAGATCCAGTTTGTGTGGGCAGGTCAGATTGGAAGCAGGAGTTTGCCACGTTTTGGATAGATTGTGCTGGAGAAGCTGATGCATAGGCAGTGCGGTGACGGTCTTGGGAGTGTCCACGAATTTGAGGGCGCTTTGAACTTCGTTGCGCTGGTCAGGGGTATCCAAAGGAGCGATGGACAGTGAGGAAATAACCTTGCGGACGAACTTGTAGTATGTCAGGTCCTCCGGGGGTGCGGGGGTCTCAATAGGGTTATCAGAGGCCTCGGTGGAAAGAGAGAGCCTGGGAGGCAGGGCCTGAGCTGCGGGAGCTAGCTCGGCGGCGCTTCCCTGTGACTGTGCAGCAGTGAACAAAGGGGGCGGCGCTTCAGGAGCTGATGACGTAGATTGGGGTGCTGTCAGCAATAATGGAGTGGAAGCCATGCTGGACAGTTTGGTAGCCCACTCCTGCAACATGCCTGTAAGAAGCAGGATGGGTTCAGTGGGCTGAAGTGGTGCAGCTGAGCACTGGGCACCAGGAGCAGGGTTCAGATTGTCATCCTTTGGAGAGGGCAATTCTTCCAAGGCTGATGAGGAGGACGATGAAGATAAGGAAACCGCTCCCTGACTGGAGGCAGAGGAACTGGAGGAGTGCCGCGTCCTCTTATTTGGTGTAGAGGGGTATTTGTCCCTTGAAGAAGTGCTCCTGCTACGTTTGTGCCCTGAGCTGCTCCTGTCCAGGCTGCGGGATTTGTCACTGCGCCGTGAGTTGGACTTGGAGTCCCTCCGTGCATTTCTGATTCTTCTCTTGTCGGAATGAGCACTGCTGCGCCATTTGGGTGATCTGCGGCGACTATGTGAGACGCGCCGGCTGCGCGATCTGCGCCGGCTCCTCGATCTTCTCCGAGTTGAAGAGCGACGTCTGCCACTAGATCTGTGCCTAGACAGGCTGCGCCGGCTCCGATGGTATCTGTGCCGGCCGTGGGAACTACGCCGGCTGCGATTGGATCTGCGCCGGCTGCTAGCTCGTGTGCGGCTCTGGCTCCGGGACCATCTTGCGCGGCTGCGGGAGGCACTGGTTTGCTGAGCCAGGCAGCGAGATGGTCCTGCGTTGTGCTGCAGTTCTGTGATCCTGTGTGAGCCGGAGGTCCTGTGCCGGAGCCTGTCGGGGCTGACGCGATCTTCAGGGTCGTTGGTCAGGAGGGCAGGAACCGGAAGAGCAGCAGGAAGGAGGGCAGAGTCAAGTTGATTGGAGATGGCGGCCTCCATGGGCAGACACGAGGCAGGCAGAGGCACACTTTCGTGGCGGGGGACGGAGGCTGAGGCGGGCTCGTCCCCGGCCGGAGTGGGAACAGAAGAAGTTCTTAAGGGCGCGGAGCTCGGGATCGAAGCAGCAGCGGGATCTGCTGAGTCAAGGAGGGCATGCCTACGCGACTTTAGAGCCAGTGGAGACATACGGGCACAGAAGAGGCAATCTTCGACGGGGTGCTCCTTACCTAGGCAGCGGACGCAAAACTGATGCGAATCTGCGTTGGCCATCTTCCTGGAGCACCCCGGACATTTCTTGAAGCCCGTTTTCTTCATGATGGTCGAGGTAAATGGTGAGAGTAGAAAAATACGTCTTGCTGGCAAGGCGGAAGACAAATTCTGGCCAGCTAGGGGCGGATTGAGAGGTGGGGCTACTGGTCATGCCCAGGGGGCTAAAGCCTTCTGGGCTTCTGAGAGTAATTCCGTCTCGGCTCTGTCGGATGACATCACCACTTGTGGCTGACTCATCCTGCTTGTTCTGGGAGAAGGATTAATCTCCAGGAACAAGCAGGAATGTAGTCATCACATATGGGTATCGTTGGTACCGACGGAGCCTGCGCGGGAACGCTCCCCAGCGTCCAATTAGGAAGCTTTTGGGAGCATCCCACAGCACCTGCGTGCTGCCTTCCCGCCTTTCCCAACTGCCTCTCTCCAGTTCTTTGTTTTCCGCGGAGCAAGCAGGTCGTGTTCCTGTCACCGCAGAAAATTTTTCTTCTTTTTTGTGGTCGCGTCTGCCTTCCTCGACGCTTTACCGGTACCTCCGTTTTTTCTTTCTTTCATTCTTTTCTTTAAAAAAAAAAAAAAAATTTCTTAGTACTTTTTCCTTTTCAGGTGCACGCGCCATTTTGGGCCTTAGGCCCAGGATTTTTTCCATAATGGAGAAACCCTCCTCGGGTTTTAAAAAGTGCACCAAGTGTGGCGATACCATCTCCGTCACCGACATCCATGAGTGGTGTCTGAAATGTTTAGGTCCTGACCATTCCATCTCGGAATGTATGGCCTGTGCCATGATGTCCAAGAGAGGTCTACAGAACCGAGCTGCCAAGCTCAGTACCCTGTTACCCTCTGATGCAGCTTCGGTGGCATCGACGTCTTCCAGGGCTTCGTCTTCCTCCCGTGGATCTCAGGTAACTAAACATAAGTCTAGCCGGTCCTCAAAGGGTAGATCTCCTTCTAAGCATCGAGATGCCTCTGGCATTGCCCTTGAGGATCCTGCACCGGCAAAATTGCCCCAGTCGGAGGCTTCGGCTTCCAAAGCATTATCGGGGCTCCAGGATGTTCTCGAGGCCTCGACCTCGGCAGAACTACTGGTGCCATGCTCTGGGGTACCGGCGATCTTCTCCGGTATCGACATCCAGGCATTGGCAGCATCGATAGACCAGAGAGTCCTGGCTATTGAGCGCAGTCTGGCCGCTCTCCTTGCAGCATCGACGCCCTCAGAACCGTGACAGACAATCCAACCGGTATTGGTACCGGTACCGATAGCATCGACATTGACATCAGTGTCTGCATTGCCGGTACCCAGTCATCTGATGCCTTCCGGTACAAATACTCCGGTACCGATTACTCCCAGTACCGACTTCAGTCGGTATGGGTATCGGGCTCTTCAAGAGCATCCGGACAGACGGTACTTCGAGTCCTCAGAAGAATCTGAGGATTCTGACAGTTCTGTCGATGCAGGAATGCTTCTCCCAGAGGACCTCTCCTCCCCTAAGTGTAGGATGTCTCCTCCAGAGGATATTTCCTTTCAGGATTTTATCAGGGAGATGGCTCGGAGTCTGTCCATTACTGTTGCCCCTGAAACAGAGCCCAGAGCAAAGGAGTTGGAAATTTTACAATATCCCAAAACTCCTAAAGAGGCAGCTACCTTGCCCATTCATGAGATTTTGCATGATCTCATGTTAAGAATGTGGGAGACACCTCTTACCACCTCTCCTCATTCTCGTAGACTGGATACTCTGTATCGAGTCCCTCCTTGTCCTGGTTTCCAAAAAACTCAGCTTTCTCACCACTCTATTGTAGTGGAATCAGCTATGAGAAGGATCAAGAGTGCAAAGAGGCATGCCTCTAATCCTCCAGGACGTGAGTGCAGAACTCTGGATGCTTTTGGACGTTGTGGCTTCCAAGCTTCCATGCTTTCTGCCAGGATCAGTTCCTAAAGTCTATACATGGGAATGTTCCTGAAGGAGGTCACAGATGATTTAGAGGCTTTGAGTCCTATTCTTCCTGAGGATAGAAGACAGGATTTTCTCACATTGGTCAAACATGCCCAAGATGTTTCTAAATTTGTCAACCGTGCAGCTTTTGACTGTTTTGAGTGCATAAGCAGAACCTCTGCCATTGCCATAGGTGCACGTAGAATTGCTTGGCTCCAGGCATCTGATCTGGAGCTCTGGGTACAAGACAAATTGGGAAATATCCCTTGTACTGGTGAGAACCTGTTTGGTAGAGATTGGCAGGAAAAAGCCAATGAGTTGGATGCTGACAACTCCACCTTGGATAGATTATCCAAGTCCACAGCTGATCCTGCTAGAAAGAAATCTTTCAAGAAACCATTCTTTTCTAAGAAGAAAAGATATTATCCTGCTTATGCTCAGCAGGGACGTTCTGCAGGTCAGCTTGTCAGGAAAGGTCAGCAACCACCCAAACAGAAGAAAGCAAAGACTGCTAAGCCTCAGCTGTCCCAACAGTCTCAGCCTCCACAAGGCTGACTTTCAGCTAGAGAACTTAGCCTTCCTGGTTCTCGTGGGACCAGAGCCTTCCATCATTCCAGGAAGGTTATGTCACTTTGCCCCCAGATGGGGGCAAATAACAGCAGAACATTGGACACTCTCCATCATAAAGGAGGGGTAAAAGCTTCATTTTTCAAGCATGCCCCCTCCCACAATAATAAGGCAGTTCAATTCTCCGACCTCTCTCATCAACCTGTTAGATCAGGAGGTCACTATGCTTCTTGCCCAAGGGGCAATAGAAGAAGTACCCATCCATCAGCAGGATACAGGGTTTTACTCCCCCTGTTTCCTTATCCCAAAGAAAACAGGGGGATACAGACCTATCTTGGACCTCAGAGAATTGAACAAATTCTTTGTCAAAGAGAAATTCAAGATGATTTCTCTCGGAACTCTGCTGCCATACCTTCAGAGTCAGGTTTGGCTTTGTTCTCTAGATCTCAAGGATGCGTACACCCATGTTCTCATCCATCCAACTCACAAAAGGTTCCTTCGGTTCCTTTTTCAAGGAAAGCACTACCAATACAGGGTGCTTCCTTTTGGCCTGGCCTCAGCTCTAAGGGTGTTCACGAAATGCATGGCTGTAGTAGCAGCATTTCTCCACACTCTAGGGATATTCGTCTTCCCCTACTTAGACGACTGGCTCATTCGAGCCCCAACAGAGTCAGAGGCCAGGACTTCTCTATCTTGCACAATGCGTATCCTTCAGTATTTGGGTCTGGTCATAAACATCCCAAAATCCAGTCTGAAGAGTTTGGAAGATGACAAGGAGAGTATGGCATTGAAGCTGGAAGATTTGGAGAACAGAGCCAGGCGACAGAATCTGCGCATAAAGGGTGTCCCTGAAGTAGACGCGTTCCAAGATTGTATGAAAACAGCGAAAGCTATCTGTGAGGCGGTCCTGCAAGAAGCGGGGGAAGAAGTAGTGTAGGTGGTGCTGGATTGAGCACATAGATCGCTTGGAGCAGCGCGACGGGAAAAGCCTAGAGACATTATCATTTGCTTCCATGATTACCAGACTAAGGACAAAATTGCCAGCAAGATGCGTTCCATGGGATAGTTTAAATGGCAAGGAACTGACATTGCTATATATGCTGATCTGGCCGCAGCTATGCTGCAGCACCGGAAGTCCTGGCGGGAGTTTACTACTTGGCTACGCGAGGACAATATATGATATAAGTGGCTATTTCCGGTGGGGCTTGCCTTCACCATTAATGGGACGCCTAGGCGTGCGGAGACCTTGCTGGCACTGAAGGAAGCTATGAAGGAGGCTGGCATTCAGCGGATTCCAGAGCTGGAGCAGACGGGCGGCACACAGCAGCGAGTTCCTGATAGGCGGTGGCATCGGGTGGACAGACAGGAGAGGAAATCTGCCCGTGGGGGAATGAATACGCCCAAGATGAGGGATGAATTTGTATGTTTAAATATGCTGTGGGGAGGGTTGATGTGGATATGTCAAGAGTGGGGAGGTGGGGAAGACAATGTCTATGGGATTGTGTATGTTGTTTAAAGATGTGGGATTGGGAGTTCTGCTAAAGTTGGCTAGCGGAGAGGGGGAAGGTAGGTGAGTGGGGGTGCAGCGACACTGGGTTCTGGGGTGTCCAGATTGGGGTGGATGTGGGAGGAGCGAGCATGGTAGAGGAGCGAGCATGGTAGAGGGCTATAGGGGTGGGTGTTGAAGGGGAGGGGGGAAAGGGGTTGGGGAACAGGGTGGGGGGGAGGGCAATATTAATCGGATAAGCGTAGGGGTGGGGGGTGGGGGAGGGGGGCTCACTATGGAACGGTGCACACTGATGGTAGAAGTGATACATGAAAATGGAACGTGAATTAAAGATCCTCACGCTTAATGTGTATGGTCTCAATTCCTGGCAAAAGAGACGGGCAGTGGTAAGAGAAGGTGCCCGAGTTCAGGCGGATGTACTCCTGCTGCAGGAGACCCATTTAAAGAGCTCTCGGGGGGGGGGGGGGGGGGGGACTTTATCAGGGTAAATACGATAGAGGCTTTTTTGCTGCCAATTTTTGGCATACTGTGGCATACGCCTTGCGTTTCAGGACCAACTGCACCAAATAGTCCTGGAAGACCTGACCGCGTGCTCCCTCATACATTAAAGGCCCCTTTGCTCGTACAGATTTTAGAATATTGTCTTTCTGCAGAAAATTCAGAAATCTGGCAAGTACAATTCGAGGTCTTGTGTCTCCTGGTTGAATCCTTCCCAATCTGTGTATCCTTTCGATGATAATCTGTGCGTTGTCCTCGACCAGGTGCAAAGTGGATATCAACTCTAGGAAATATTTGCGCAGGTCTCCGTCCTTTATTGACTCTGGTATACCATGTATCCTGAGATTTTTCCGTCGGTCACGATTCTTTAGGTCATTTAGTTTTTCTCCTTGTTTGCTGACTGTGGCCTGTAGTGATGTAATCTCCCTTCCCGCGCTTTGTAGATCGTCTTCAAGCTGCGATATCCAGTCTTCCACTGCTTGCATTCGTGCTCCCACAGCCTCTAACTGTTTGCTAATGCCATTTAGTTGACCCATGATACTGTCAATCTACTATTCAGTGCATTAACAACAGCATTAGTCACCTCTTCTCTGGCTGGCCCGGAGAGGGAGGTCCGTCGGCCATCTTTGTTGCAGCTGTGGATGTTTTCTCTCTTTCGTGTCGGGCTGACTTCATTCTACGGTGTAAACGGCCCGTTTTGCTGATCCTGAATTCTTCCGCTACCGTTTCCACTATTTTTTATGCTTTTTAGGGCATTTTCAGGGTCTGTAGGGGAAAGGGAACCACAGAGCTAACTCAGTTCACGTCTGAGCTAGCTCAGCACATCACGTGACCCCATCCAGTGGTTTTAAAAAATGTTCAAAATGTGGCAGTACCATTTCAGCCACAGACAACCACGACTGGTGCCTAAAATGCTTAGGTCCGGATCATCTACCGTGAGAGTGTCTTCTTTGTAGGAAGATGACAAAGAGAGGCCTACAAAACTGAGCTGCAAAATTAGGCACCCTCTTTGCCTCCGATACAGTATTTTTAGCATTGACATCATCGAGTGCTTCATCTTCCTCCCAAGGATCTCAGGTATCGAAACATAAGTCTTCTTTGAAGACTAACTGGCCCTCCAGGGGTTGATCTCCTTCTAAGCATCGAAATGCCTCGGGCGTTGCCCTGGAGGGAGACACTCCAGCCAAACAATCCTGGTGGGAGAACCTTGCCTCCAAAGCCTTCGTGGGGTCCCAGGATGCTCCTGAGGCCTCCACCTCTGGAGAGCTCCTGGTGCCATGCTCAGGGATTGTGGCCCACAATTCCGGTACCGATACCCAAGCATCGGTAAGTTCCATGGATCAACGTATCCCGGCTATTGAGCATAGCTTAGTGGCCTTACTGGCGGCCTGGGTACCGGTAAAGCCTTTACAGCTGATCCCTCAGGCACCGGTACCAACTCCGGTACAGACACAACCTGCATCAACTTTTTTGCCACTTACCATGCTACCGCCCATGCCGGTCCTCAAATCCGTTTCCGGTACTGAGGTTCTGACACTGCCAGCCTCAACTACCGATTTTGATCGGGTACGGGGACACCGCAAACATCCTGCCCGTCGATACTTTGAGTCTTCAGACTCCGATTCGTCGGACGATGAATCAGCTGATACCCAGACATGAGAACTCGTCTGGAGGACCCATCTCAGTCCCCACAACATCGCATGTCCCCTCTGGAGGACATGTCTTTTCAAGACTTTATTCGCGTTATTGCTCGGGGTCTGTCCATAATGATGACATCGGAGAAAGAGCCTAGGGCTGAAGAACTTGAAATTCTTTAGTACCCTGCAGACCCGAAGGAAGCTGCAACTCTCCCCATTCATCACATACTTCATGACCTTATGCTTCGTATGTGCTTAACGCCCCTTACCGTTTCTCCACATACCTGACTGCTCGATACCATGTATCGGGTACCAGAGTGTCCTGGTTTCCAAAAAACACAATTACCACACCATTCCATGGTGGTGGAATCAGCAATGTGTCGAATAAAGAGTGCTAAGACACATTCCTTGAACCCTTCAGGAAGGGAATCGAGAACCCTTGATGCCTTTGGTCGGCGTTGTTTTCAGGCCTCCATGTTATTGTCTAGAATCAGTTCCTACATACTCTATATGAATATGTTCCTCAGAGAGGTTGCTAGGGATTTGGAGTTAATGGCTCCTTTTCTCCCCGATGACAAGAGAGCAGATTATCTCAGCCTGGTAAAACATACTCAAAACGTTTCAAACAGGGCAACTTTTAACTGTTTTGAGTGCATCAGCAGAACTCATCTATCTGCATCAGAGCACGCAGAATTGCATGGCTTCAAACACTGTATCTTGAACAATGGGTTCAGGACAAACTGGGTAACATCCCTTGCACTGGTGAAAACCTTTTTGGCAAGGACAGGCAAGACAAGGCCTCTCAGTTAGAATCTGAGAACACTACTCTTAATAGACTATCTAGGTCTATGGCTAACCCAGCTAAGAAAAAAGCAGCAAAGAAAGCTTTTTTTCAATAAGAAAAATAAGTACTATCCTCCTTACACCCCTGCTGTACAGTGTCAACACCATGCTTCTCAGAAGGGGCAGCAGTCATCAAAACAGCAAAGGAAGGCTCAGACTCCTAGGTCACAGCCACCTCAACAGACCCAACCTCCTCAGGGTCTTTGACTGCTTTCTAGAGAACATAGCCACTCTGCCTCTGGAGATTCCAAATTCTACCCTCATTCCCGGCAGGCTTTGTCACTTTGCCCACAGATGGCATCTTATCACATCAGAGCAGTGGACACTGTCCATAGTACGGGAGGGCTACAAGCTTCATCCACAAAGTCTGTCCCCCCGAACTCCTCCAAGAGCGTTCTGCTCTCAGACCCCCCTTTCTGCTCTGTTGTTACAAGAGATCGCCTCCCTTCTTCAGGGAGCAATAGAGGAGGTTCCATCATCCTAGCAGGGAATGGGTTTTTATTCTCCCTACTTCCTCATTCCAAAGAAGACATGGATACAGGCCCATTCTGGACCTCCAAGAACTAAACAAGCACTTGATATGGGAGAAATTCAAAATGATCTCCCTAGGTGCCCTTCTTCCCTATCTCCAGTTAGGACTGGCTCTGTTCTCTGGACCTCAAAGAAGCATATACTCACATACTGATTCACTCACAGCACAGAAAGTTCCTGCGCTTCATGTTTCAGGGGAGACATTATCAATACAGAGTCCTGCCTTTCGGCCTCGCCTCTGCCCCAAGAGTTTTCACAAAGTGCATGGCGGTAGTAGCCGCATTCTTAAGAACTCTAGGGATATTTGTCTTCCCCTACTTAGACGACTGGCTCATTCGAGCAAACACCTCTCTAGAAGCCAGTCTTTCCCTTTCACGCACCATGCAGGTGCTGCAACACTTGGGATTTGTAATAAATCTTCCTAAGTCCCAACTCGTTCCCTCTCAAACTCTAGAGTTCATAGGGGTTCTTTTAGACACTCAGCAATCAAAGGCATTTCTGCCTCAACTCCACTGCGCACGACTCAGTCAGTTAGCATCTCAAGCAAGCCTCAAGAAGTTTCTCACTGCTCGAGATCTACTACAACTTCTGGGTCATATGGCATCAACAGTGCATGTTTTCCCATATGCACGTCTACATATGCGCACAGCTCAATGGGCACTGGCTTCCCAGTGGTCTCAGCCATCCTCTCTCCTGGGAGACTATATAATGGTCTCTACCCACCTAATCTCGTCTCTCCAGTGGTGGCAATCCCCAGAAAACCACCTCGTAGGGCCACCTTTTCAGATGCCAGCACATCAAAGTACCCTGACAACGGATGTGTCCAAATTGGGCTGGGGAGCTCATCTGGACAATCTCTCCACTCAGGGGCTTTGGTCTTCTCAGGAGTCACAATTCCACATAAATCTGCTGGAGCTCAGAGGCATTCACAATGCTCTCAAAGTCTTCCAGGACCATCTTCGATTCCGCTCAGTTCTCGTGCAGATGGACAATCAAGTATTCATGTTCTACTTGAACAAGCAGGGTGGAACAGGCTCTTGGACCCTCTGCAGCAAGGCCCTGCATCTGTGGTCTTTTGCTATACAGCATCACATTCACCTACTCACGGTGTATCTTCCGGGCAAACACAATGTCTTGGTGGACAAACTCAGTCGAGTCCTTCTCCCCCATGAGTGGTCTCTCCATGCAGACAAGGTCGCTCACATCTTTCAGATCTGGGGAACCCCAGAGATATACCTGTTTGTGAGTTCTCAGAATACCAAGCTTCCTCGCTTCTGCTCCAGAACTCCTGCACCAGACAGCCAGCAGGTGAATGTTTTTCACCTCCACTGGGGTCAAAACTTCCTGTATGCCTTCCCTCCCATTTCTCATTCCCAAGAAACTTTTCAAACTCCAGAGAGACAGGGGCTATATGATACTCATAGCCCCACGCTGGCCATAACAACCGTGGTATCCTCTTCTACGTTTGTCTTGGGCTCAATCCCATAGATCTGGGATTTGCTCCAGATCTTCTCTCTCAGGAGGAGGGAACACTGCTTCATCCCAATCCACAGTCCCTTCATCTTACAGCATGGCTGCTGAAGACATAGCCTTCCAAGACATTAACCTCTCTCAACAGGTTAAAGATATCCTTTTAGCTTCCAGGAAGCCTTCCACCAGGTAAAGTACCCTCTGGTGTTTGCAGAGGGCATTTAACCCCTTCTTAGCTCCGGTGGATGCATTACTTGTGTATCTTCTCCACCTTTCTTCTTCTGGACTTAAAATCAACTCGGTAAGAGTACACCTCAGGGCAATTGCGGCCTCTCACATGCTCTTCGATGGTCAACCCATCTCTTCTCAGCCACTTATAGCATGCTTCATGAGGGGGTCTTCTATTAACTAAACCTCCCATTAAGCCCCCTCCAGTGGCATGGGATCTCAGTGTTGTTCTAGGACAGCTTCTCAAGCCATCGAACCTCTAGCCATCACCTCTCTAAAGTTTCTCACATGGAAGGTCACCTTCCTTATTGCTGTCACTTCAGCGAGACGCATTAGTGAGCTTCAAGCCTTGGTGGCTGACCCTCCTTATTCACGGGTCCACCATGATAAGGTAGTCCTCACTTTATGCCAAAGGTGGTCTTGCCCTTCCATTTAAACCAGTCAGTCTACCTTCCTGTTTTTTTCCCTAGACATCATTCCTCTAGGGCAGAGGCAACCCTTCACACTCTGGATTGTAAACGTGCCTTCGCTTTCTATCTCCAGAGAACTCGAGAGCACAGAAAAGCTTCCCAACTTTTCATCACCTTTGACTTGAGTCACCTGGGCTTGCCAGTATCTAAGTGAACTCTCTCCAGGTGGATTGCGGACTGCATCTCCTTTGCTTATGAAAGTGCAGGTCTCTCTCTCGAGGGTCACGTCACTATACATAATGTTTGAGCCATGGCTGTCTCCATGACAAACCTACGCTCTGTAGCAATTGATGAGATATGCAAAGCAGCAACTTGGTCTTCTGTCCACACTTTTGCTGCTCACTATTGTCTGGAAAAGGACTCCTGCCGGGATGCCTTGTTTGGCCAAGCTGTTCTCCAGCATCTCTTTCAGACTTAGATCAACTCCTACCCTCCGTCCCGGTTTTCGATACCAGACATCCTTGGGGGATACATGACTTCTTAGTTGAGCCTATTATCCACAGCTCACCCGGAGGCCATCTCTCTGGCATCTTCGAGCTAGGGAGTACCATATGTGAAGACTATATTCCTGCTTGTTCCTGGAGATAGTGTAGTTACTCACCTGTAACAGGTGATCTCCGGGAACAATAGGAATTTAGTCTTCACAACCTGCCCTTCTGCCCTAGGAGTTGTAGGTCGTCGTCTTCTTTCTTCTCCTTCTCTCCTTTTATCTCAGCTATATACTCAAGTGAGGAGGGAGAGCTGGAAAGGTGGGAAGGCAGCTACGCAGGTGCAGTGGGATGCTCCCAAAAGCTTTCCTATTGGACGCTGGGGAGCGTTCCTGCACGTGCTCCGTTGGTACCGACATTACCCCATATGTGAAGACTAAATTCCTGCTGTTCCCGGAGATCACTTGTTACAGGTGACTAACTACACTTTACTGTTGCCTTAATTTTTCACATAGCCACAGCCTGCATTCCAATATTGATGTATCGGGTGACATTGGTTAGAATTATACCATTAAGTTGTTTGATTTTACATTGGCTATTTTTCTACCAGTGAAGAAGAAATAGAAGACTCTTTGCTGATGTAAGAAATGCAAGTGATGCAGCAGGACAATGTCAGTCACTGAGAACCGTGAATTGCCTGTTCTTTGGGCATCCTTAGTTATGCCTCCTGTCAAAAGAATACATACAGTTGTCTTTGTGGCTCTCAAGACTAAAACAAGAAATTCTTCAGTTAATCTAAGTCTAATCAGCATTGACACTGAAGGCCTTGGATCTGGATCAAATGCTGGAGAAACATAGCTATGAAGGAAACATCAGTCTGTCTTGATGTTGAATCAATGTTGACTACTAACTGAAGGCATGGAAGCATTAGCATTGGACTTCATTGGTGCATAATACTGGGAGCAAGGAGATAGAAGCAGCCACCTTTCCTTCCTCCAAGCAGAAGCATTTTCACAAAAGAGGACCGCTCGTTCTTGAGCAGATATGGGGGATATTGCGTCAGTCTTTCAAGACCTGGGATCCAGTCACAGGTATACCTTAAGCAGCCCTTGATGTGAAACTGGAGAGGAAGATCTAGGAGATGTTGATTTATCATCTAGTAAGGATTGCTACCTTGGCATGGATTGCGTCAACACCAATGCTAAGGGAGGTCCAGCAGATGCTGGAGTCCACTGCAATGCCAGGAGGCATGGTATTGATGTTGAGGAATCAAAGAACACTGGCATTTGCACTGGCTACCCCAATGTTTATCTCCATGTACTGGGGGAAGAAGCTTCACTGAGACACTTTTCTATATTGGAATCTAGGCCTCAACAGACAAGAGGAACCCTCACAGAGGACTTGTCTGTTAGCCAGGTTTGGTCAGACCTGTCCTGTAGAGCAGTTTTCTGAAATAGCCTGAATAGTCCTGGTGTAATGCCTACAGATCAAAATACTTTGCCTATCAGGAGGATTCTATTGATCTCCCCTTGAACCACTGTCTTCCATAAGAAAGGAGAGCCTCTCCTTCTCTGATTTTGTCAGGCAGGTAGTGGACAACATTCCATTTAAGTTTGAGGATGTAGAACCTAGGACAGAAATGCTGGGCATCCTCCAGTTTCTTGACCCCTCCTAAAGAAGCTGTGACAGTGTCCTTTCATGGCATTCTTCAGGTTACACAGATGAGACTGTGGCAGACCCTCCCCTGCTTTGTGCAACCTGTTAACAAGAAGGCTTACTCTATGTACAGAGTCCAGAAGGCTCCCAAATTCAAGAAGCAACAAGTAGTATACTAGTCAGAAGTGGTCAAATCTTCTATCAAGACGACAAGGATTCACCCTTCATTGTCATTTGCATCTTCTTAGGAGAATAGTTTTTCAGAATTTTATACTTGCCTTTTGCATAGTTTCTTACTATTGCTTCATGGGCCAGCGCATACAAAACAATCTGGACAAGTTAGGTCTGTCAGTTTCTTCTACTAGAGAAATATGACATCCATAGTTCTCTAGTAAACAAGGGAAAGAGTGTGGAAAACACACAGTTAGGTGGACCTATGATATTTTCCAGATAGCATAGAGAGCTTATACCTTGAGCATATTGATGCCTGTGAACTCTCATAGCTGTGGGCATCAGACCTCAGCTAAGAAGTGCAGGAAAAGCTCTTGATTTGCCCTACAAAGGAAAAAATGTATTTAGATTAAAGGTTAGGGAAGCAGTGGATAAGATCAAAGACCATTGTGTGGTGATTCAGACCCGCCTTTGGCCCACCCTCATTATTATCGAGGAGGTAGATGAATAAACGCATCCTCAGCATCTCACTCATCAGAGAGTCATTATCTTCCACTCCCTTGATCCCATCAGCACCAAGAAGTACCTCTTTATTGCCCAGACAATACAAAGCTCAAAATCTATCTCCAGCTCCCTAGGCAAAAATTGGGATGAACGTTTGACTGGATCCAGGCAGACTGTTATTATTCCAGTATTCACAAAATGCCTAGTTGTGAGAGTGGTACATGAATGCACATTTGGGAGGGGGCATACATTTCTCTCTGTGGGCAATTGACTGGCTAAGAGCACACCCCAGAACGATGCCATAGTATTACTGATCACAACCATCCAGGTGTTGGTAACTTGGGGAGCTTGGCAGCACTGTTATGAAGTCTAGTTGGAAATTTTTACTCTTTAAACAGATTATTTATTTGTGAAATTTTTGTATCGACATTTTGGTTAATCAGAGCGGTTTACAAAAGAAAAACTGGTACAATAAACAAGTTAACTTAGAACAGGTGCATGGGTGCAAACAATCATTAGCTTTACAAGATTCTGATTAATTGAACTTATATACAATTAGGGATAATGTACTATATACATTGTGTACTTTCAGTAGGGTCTTAATCTGGTATGTATGATGTGGAATGTGATATGCGCTATGTTGGGTCAGCCTCGGTAATTCTATCATTTTGTCCAGTGTTCCAAAAATAGAAATGTTTTAAGTTGTTTATGGAATGTGGTTAAATCTGTAATGGTTCTTAGCATTTCTGGGAGGGAGTTTCAGAGCATAGGAGACACGTACTCGATAATTATAAGTGAATTATTAAAATAAAACAGACCATATGGAAACTAGCTGAATCTGGGCTAGCACCTAATGAAGAATAAAGTGTCTGACATAAAATAGGTTTTGGGCTTGTATTTCTGGGAATTTTTTGATATACAAAAATCTAGGGGATATATTCAAAAGGATTAAAGCGGTTAGCAGACTTGCTAACAGTGTTAATCCCGATGAGTTGGATATTCAACAGCACATAGTTTTGTGGTGTTAAATATCCTCTCGTGATAACCGTGGGACTTCAGCCCAGGAAGGAACAGCTGCCAGGACTGGAGCGAAGCCAGCAAGGCAAGTCAGCAAAGTAGTAAAAATGGGCCCGATACTGAATTGAGCCAGCAAGCTGTCCCCACCAACCTCTAACTCTGAATATTCAAAGATGGGGTCATATGCGGCCCAGGCATTGAATATCCGGGATCACTGTACATACCTCGGAGCCACAGCACTAACCGGGTAGCGATGATATTGCACCACTGCCTGGTTAGCTCCCATGGGTAAAATGAGGCCAGCTTTTGCTTCACCTGGTTTATCCTCAGGTTGCTAACTGGGTAGTGGTGCAATATTGCTGCTACTCAATTAATGACTGCCGCCACCTCTGCTCTGCCTTGGAACGCCCACAACACGTCCTGATGCTAAGTGGTTAGCATCGGGGATATTCAGTGGCCCTATCGTTGAATATCCTGTTCAGTGGCATTTCCCGGTTTACATATCTGTAAACCATGTAAATATCTTTCGAATATCAGGCACGATATGTTTTCCAGATGAACCTCCACTATGTGGGCCCGGTGGAGGGGGGGAGGGTATCTGCTCTGGGTGCCCAGTAGCATTAGAATACTACTGTATTTATCCCTTTTTAGTCTGACTGAAGCCAAAATTTATACAATAGACTTATTCCACATGTACTGAAACTACTGCTGTACACACCTTTGCAGATACCTGGCAAATACAGTAGAAGAAGATGAAGAAGAGTCCAAATATGAAATTTTTCCTTGGGCTTTAGGGAAAACCTGGAGGAAACTGTTTCCCAGTTTTCTAAAGATGAGGGACCAACTCTGGTCCAGAATTGACTATAGAGCTGTTGTCAGCAGGCGTTGTTGTGAAGAGGTAAGGATGTTTCTTATGTCTGACATTTTAATATAAATTGTGTGTGTGTGTGTGGGTCTATATATCTCTATCTATCTATCTATATAGATATAAAAGAACATAAGATATGCCATACTGGGTCAGACAAAGGTCCATCAAGCCCAGTATCCTGTTTCCAACAGTGGCCAATCTAGGTCACAAGTACCTAGCAGTTTCCCCAAAAGACACATGTTCCACAATGCTTGTATTGGGGCAAGCAGTGGATATTCTGGGTCTACTTTAATAATGGTTTATGGACCTTTCCTCCAGGAACGTGTTCAAACTTTTTTTTAAACCCAACTACACTAACAACTTTTACTACATCCTCTGGCAGCAAATTCCAGAGTTTGATTACACATTGAGTGAAAAAATATTTTCTCTTATTAGTCTTATACCCTGTAGCTTCACTGCATGCCCCCTAGACTTTCTGTATTTTGATGGCATAAACAATCGATCTACGCGTTCCACTCCATTCATTAATTTATAAACCTCTGTCATATCTCCCCTCAGCCATCTCTTTTCCAGGTTGAAGAGCCCTAACCTTTTTATCCTCTCTTCATAGGAGTATCCTTCGATCCCCTTTACCATTTGGTGGTTTTTCTCTGTACCTTTCCTAATAACGCTATATCCTTTTTAAGATACAATGACCATAATTGCACACAATATTCAATGTGCGGTTGCACCATGGAACAATACAGAGGCATTATAATATCCTTTGTTTTATTCTCCATTACTTTCCTTATGATACCTAGCATTCTATTTGCTCTCTTGGCTGCTGCTGCACACTGGGCAGAGGGTTTTAACATGTTATTCACAATGACGCCTAAATCTTTTTCCTGGGTGGTGGTTTCTAATGTGGAACCCTTGCATTGTGTAACCATAGTTTGGGTTGTTCTTTCCTAGGTGCATAACTTTTCACTTGTCCACATTAAATTTCATCTGCCATTTGGATGCCCAGTCTTCCGATTTATCAAGATCCTCTTGCAATTTTCCACAATCCTCATGGGTTTTAACAACTTTAAATAGTTTCGAGTCATCTGCAAATTTGATAACCTCACTAGTTATTCCCTTTTCCAGATCATTTATGAATATGTCAAAAAGCAGTGGACCCAGCACAGATCCCTGAGGTACTCCACTATTCACCTTTCTCCATTGGGAAAATTGGCCATTTAGCCCTACCATCTGCTTTCTATCTTTTAACCAATTCCTGATCCACAATAGTACACTGCTTCCTATCCCATGACTTTTTAGTTTTGCCAAAAATCTTTGATGAGGGACCTTGTCAAAGGCTTTCTTAAAGTCCAGATACACTATATCAACCGACTCACCTTTGTCTACTTGTTTATTCACACCTTCAAAAAAACATAACAGATTAGTAAGACAAGATCGTCCTTATCCTCACTTCAGCTCGCCGCATCAGCAAACTGCAGGCTTTAGTGTTGGATCATCCATACACCCAGTTCCACCATGACAAGGTGGTTCTCCGGACCTATCGTCGCTCCTTCATGGTCCCAGCAGCCATGGTTCCCACTCCTGCTCCGGCTCGCGTCCAAGCCTCTGGTCCCCCTGGGCTGTACTAACGCAGGAGGAGGGATGGATGCTACACTCAAACCTGGCCGCGTTGTCCCTCACAGCCTGGCAGCTGAACGGGTCTCCCTAGCTCCGCTAGACCTCCTGGAGGAGGTCATCCTCGCATTGAGGAAGGACTCAACGAGACGTGCTTATGCCTTCAAGTGACGGCGCTTTTCGGTCTGGTGCTCCAAGCTCCAGATCGACCCTTTCTCGTGTCCCACTTGGTGGGTTCCTCCAGTATCTTCTCTATCTTTTGAAGGAGGGGCTGAAGTCGAACTCTATCAGGGTACACCTGAGCGCCATCTCGACGAATCACCTTCCCATAGAGGGCAAACCCCTCTCGGAGCAGCCATTGGTCTCCCTCTTTATACGGGGCCTCTTGCTATCCAAGCCGCCCATCCGGCCTCCGCCAGAGGAGTGGGACCTGAATGTAGTGCTCATGCAGCTTACGTGTTCACCCTTTGAGCCGATGGCGACGTGCTCGCTTTGGCACCTGTCCTGGAAGATGGTCTTCCTGGTGTCTTTGACTTCGGCCCGCCGAGTCAGTGAGCTCCAGGCTCCCATGGCTGATGCCCTTTACACCAGGTTCTATACAAACAGGGTGGTCCTCCGTACCAACCCCAAGTTCCTACCGAAGGTTGACTCGGATTTTCATCTCAATCAGGAGATAGTCTTGCTGACCTTCTTCCCGAGACCCCACGCCGACCAGGCGTTGACGGTTTTGCTTACACTCGACTGCAAGAGAGCTTTAGCCTTCTATCTGCAGCGCACCCAGCCTCATCGCAGGTCTGGCCGGCTCTTTGTAACCTACGATCCCAATCGCTTGGGGCAGGTGGTCACAAAACACACCCTCTCCATCTGGGTGGCAGATTGCATCGCCTTCGCTTACATTAAGGCAGGTGCCCCGCTGGATCGGCGAGTCACCACACATGGCGTCTGAGCCAAGGCGGCTTCGGTAGCTTCGCTGCCCTCCTTCCTCTGGCGGACACCTGCCAGGCTGCGACTTAGGGTTCGGCGAACACTTTCACCTCACACTACTGCCTGGAGAGGGAGTCCCGCCGGGACAGCACCTTCGGCCAGGCTGTACTCCATAATCTGTTTGTGGTATAAGCAACTTCTGCCCTCCGACCCTTCTCAACAGGGCAGGGCAGGGTCAACAGGGTTTTGCCCTGGGGACCCGAGGACTCGGGCTCCTTTGGGCATCGGCTTCTGCTTACGGTGGTGTTTTTTGGTTACAGGTTTGGTAGCCTGTAGCTGTGGAGTCCCATAAGTGAGGACTGACTTCCTGATTGTTCCTGGAGAAAGCGTAGTTACTCACCTGTAACAGGTGTTCTCCAGGGACAGCAGGAATCAGTCCTCACTACCCTCCTGCCTCCCTTGATGAGTTGCTGGATTTTTGTCCTTCCCTTCCCATCTGCTTGGTAGGGCTTGAGCTGAGGGACTTCACTGAGCAAGATGGCACCCTTGGACGGTTAGAGGACCACGCATACGTGGGGGCAATTCCAAAGGCTTTCTTTGAAAGCTGGGGAATTGCTCTGTGTGGATTCCGTCAGTGCCGATGTCACCATAAGTGAGGACTGATTCCTGCTGTCCCTGGAGAACACCTGTTACAGGTTAGCAACTACACTTTATTAGTGGACCAAACATGGATAGTACTAGGGTGGTCTATAAGGATTTTCAGTGGCACGATCCATAGAGTGCCACTGAATATCTGTGGATAGTTACAGCTAGAGCAAATATCTAGATAATGACTGCTCTGTTACCCAGATATTTGTTTCAGAATATTGACCTCAATATTATATGTGTGTGTGTGTGTGTGTGTGTGTACATAGGTATAGATATAGATAAGGAGAAATTAGGCCTTACCTGCTAATTATCTTTCCTTGAGTTCTCTCAGGCCAGTCCAGGAACCGTAGGGTAGTCAGCCCCCTCCAGCAGCTGAGGACTGAATTACACACAGTCTTGCTGACACCTTATCCAGCTCCCCCTGGTGCCAGAGACTCAGTCTTCTATTGACAAAGCAGCTTACCCTGAACTATACACAACATTCATTAACCTTGAACCAACTCCAAATACAACAAACCCGCAAACCTTTGCATTATCCTCTACTACTGACTATCTCTTGTCATTCGCTCTCTTTTTCTTTTTTTTTACTCTAAACCTTCATCAAACGGATCTGACCCTCCCCCTCCCGTTCTAGCAAGGGAGAACAGAAGGCAGAGCCGCCCCGAAAATCGTTTGCCAGGCCGCTCTCATGCCTAGCCTCCAGTTCGAGACAGGCATTCCAATTTCTGCACTCATCGGCAACCTCTTCTGACGACCGCCAGTGCTACTAGCAAACCTGTCAGCTCGCAAAAATGAACTGGGAGGGCCCTGGACTGGCCTGGAGAGAACTCAAGGAAAGACAATTAGCAGATAAGGCCTAATTTCTCCTTCCTCTTTGTCTCTCCAGGCCGGTCCAGGAACCGTAGGGATGTACCAGAGCAGTACCTAAAACCGTGAGGGCCCCGTAAACCTCATCACTATGACTGAGGCCCCAACATTTGCATCTCCCCTAGCCTGAACATCCAATCGATAATGCTTTGCAAAGGTGTGGAGGGATGACTATGTTGCTGCTCGACAAATGTCCACAGGAGGAACCAACGTGAACTCAGCCCAAGAAGTCACTTGACCTCGAGTAGAGTCACTTGACCTCGAGTAGAAGTCACTTGACCTCGAGTAGAGTCACTTGACCCCTGGGAGGAGACCTTCCACATGCAGCATACGCTGCCCCAATAGTTTGTTTTACCCAGTGGGCAACTGAGGCTTTGGAAGCCGCCTCCCCTCTATGAGGACCTCCAAAAATCACAAACAACCGGTCCATCTTACGAACCGACTCCGTCCTCTTAAGGTACCTTCGGAGCACTCTGCTGAGATCAAGCCGTCGAAGCGAATGATCCTTCCCATCCCTTCCAAGATTCTGAAAGGTCGGAAGCGAAATTGGCTGATTCAGATGAAAACAAGAACCACCTTCGGAAGGAAGGAGGGCACCGGCCGCAACACCACCTTCTCCGCCAAACTGTATGAATGGTTCTCTACATGAGCACGCTTGAAGATCTGAAATTCTTCTCGCCGAGCACAACGCCACCAGGAAGACAGTCTTCCAAGACAGTTCCCTCAAACTCACCGCCGCCGCGGGCTGAAAGGGTGGCTCCGCTAGCGCTTCCAGAAAAAAGTTCAAATCCCAGGGAGGAATTACTGGCCTAACGGGCGGCCTCACATTCTTAACTGCCCGAAGAAACCGCAGTACGTCCGGATGCATTGCCAACACGCTACCCTGCACCTGGCCTCTATAACAAGCCAGGGCTGCCAGCGGAACCATCAGAGAGCTGAGGGCTAGACCCTCATCCAGCCCTCCTTGTAGGACCCTTATCCAGCCCTCCTTGTAGGAGCAGCAATTTGTCCGGCAACGCAGAGATGAATGGCTTAATGCCCCTCTTTGCACACCAACTTTCAAAAATGCGCCAAATATGGATATAAGACAAAGACGTAGAACGCTCAGCATAGTAGCTACTACTGCTGCTGAGTACCCACGGCGTCACAACCGTTCCCTTTCAAGAGCCAAGCCGTAAGCGAGAACCGATCCACCTGAGGCATCAAGACTGGGCCTTGACTCAACAAATTGAGTTGACTGGGCAGCTTCCATGGCCGATCCACTAGTAGCCGCACCAGATCCGCATACCATGGTCTCCTTGGCCAATCCGGTGCAATGAGAATCACCTGCCCGTCATGAACTCCTATCCTCTGAATGATCCGACCAATCATCCGACAGTGGAAATACATATAGCAGCCCGTCCACTGGCCAAGGTTGCACCAGAGCATCGAGCCCCTCCGACATGTGTTCCCTGCGCCTGCTGAAGAACCGTGCGGCCTTGGTATTGGCGAGAGTGGCCATCAGATCCATGACCGGCTGTCCCCACCGCATCGTAATGTCGTGAAAGACCGCCGTGTTTAGCTCCCATTCTCCTGGATCCAAGACATTCCGACTGAGATAGTCAGCTTGCACATTGTCCTTTCCTGCCACATGTGTCGCTGACAAGGCTATCAGATGGTCCTCTGCCCACTGCAGTAACAGTTGGCTCTCCTCCAGCAAGGTAGCACTGCCCGTGCCCCTCTGCCAGTTGATATAGGACACCGTCACTGCATTGTCGGAGAAAATGCGAACCGCTTTCCCCACTATCAGGCCTTCGAAATCTTGTAGCGCTAACCTCACCGCCCTCATTTCCAGGCAATTGATTGACCATCCGATCTCCTCCGTGGTCCAGCAGCCCTGCGTCACCTGAGACAGACAATGCGCTCCCCCAGCCCGAGAGACTGGCATCCATGGTGACCAAAACCCATTCCAGCTGCTCCAAGGGCATGCCGGCTTGAAGATGCCTGGGAACCAGCCACCATTGCAAACTGACGCTTACGTCCTCTGGACACACTAGCCTCTGAGACAATGGATGATCTTGCGGTGACCACCGGGATAGCAGTGCCCGCTGAAGTGGACGCATATGGGCTCTGGCCCACATCACCAGATCCAAGGCCGCTGCCGTTGAACCCAGCAGTTGCATGTATCGCCATGCCGTTGGAGCCTTCATGCGCATAAACCTCCGCACCTGCCTGAGAATCTTTTGCACTCTGTCCTCGGGCAGAAATACCGACCCGGCCTCCGTATCGAACAAGGCTCTTAGATACACCAATCGCCTCACTGGCCGTAGCTGACTCTTGGCCTGGTTTACCACCCAACCAAGCTGTTCCAGGAATTCCAAGACTCGCCCAGTCGCTGTGACCGACTCTGCCTCGGACCCTGCTTGAATCAACCAGTCGTCCAGGTAGGGGTGCACCCGAATGCCTTCCTGTCTAAACGCCGCCGCGACCACTACCATCATCTTTGTGAATGTGCGCGGCGCCAAAGCCAGCCCATAGGGCAAAGCCTGGAACTGAAAGTGCCCCATCGGAACGGCAAAGCGCAGGAACCTTTGATGATCCGGTCTGATAGGAATGTGCAGATAAGCCTCTGTTAGGTCTATGGAAGAAAGCACCTCGCCCGGCTTTACCGGCAGAATCACCGATCTCAGCGTTTCCATCCGGAAATGTGGCACCCTCAAGCAGCGGTTCACATGCTTGAGATCGAGAATGGGCCGAAAGGATCCCTCCTTTTTTGGAACCACAAAATAAATCGAGCAACGACCTAACCCGCACTGGTCTCGGGGTACCGGGACCACCACTTGCAGATGCAGTAAGCGTTGAAGTGTATCGCGTCCTGCCTCCCTCTTTGTTTGAGCTTTGCATGGAGACACCACAAAAGATTCCGCCAGCAGTTGGACGAACTCCAGCGCATAACCGCGGATGATCTCCAGCACCCACTGGTCCATTGTTATGGCGGCCCAAACAGAATAAAACTCCTGCAAACATCCCCCTACTGGAACCTCCGTCTGGGCCTTCCCGACTTCATTGTGGCTTTTTGGATGGGATCTGCTGGGAAGTGAAATAACCCCTGCCAAACCCCCGAGCCCCTCGAAAGGACTGTCCTCTGGCCATAAATCAACCTCTTTGATATGGAGTATACCGTGGTGCCCGAAACCTGCGGAAATCTCTCCCTTGACCTCTCTGCAGCCCTCCTGGCCTCTGACCCTTTGGGAGCTGGTCTTCCTTGGAATCACCCAAATCCTTAACAGTCTTTTCCAATACCTCTCCAAAGAGCAGCTTGCCCTTATAGGGGAGCTTACTAAGGCGAGCCTTAGAAGACACGTCTGCCGCCCAATTCCTCAGCCAGAGAAATCGCCTGGCGGCAATCACAGACGCCATAGACTTTGTGGAAATTCTCACCAGATCATAGAAGGCATCTGCTAAGTACATCGCTGCCAATTCCAATTTGGCTCCCTCCGAGGAAGTACCCTCCCTCCCCTTCAGGAGAACTTTCCCCTTGGAGCCAACGAATGGAGGCCCTAGAGACGTAAGCCCCACAAATCGAGGTCTTCAGAGATATAGAGCACTAGAGTCAAAGGCTCGTTTGAGAATAGACTCCAACTTCCGATCTTGGAGGTCTTTAAGGGCTGCTCCCCCCTCCACCGGAATTGTAGTCTTCTTAGTCATGGCCGAAACCAAAGCATCCACCTTGGGCATTCGCAGCAGTTCTTTCTCCTCCTGCAGTACCGGGTACAGACGGCCAATGGAATGGCTACCCCGCAGAGTAGCCTCCGGACACTCCCATTCTGATTCTACCATCTGCTTGATTACCCTATGAACCGGAAAGCACTTCTGCTCCGCTTTAAACCCCTGGAGCAGTGGGTCCTCTAGCAGTTCCTCTTGAACCACCGGCAGGGCTATATTCAGAGCCGCTAGCGAATGAGCAATGAGGGCTCCCAGCTCCTCTTTGTGAAACACTCTTAACGCATTGGGATCCTCGCCCAGTACAATCTCTCCTTCCTCCAAATCCACGGCCCAGGGATCCAGCCCCGAATCCGAAAGGATCTCCCCGTCCTCTGCCATCCGGAGCCCTGAGGCTTGCTGACCAAAGGAGTCTGAGCCAGCCCCAATGTCCAGACCCTTCTGAGAGGGCCCCTCACCTGGGTCTTCCCCCAAACTAAGGTCCGCATTTTGAGAACCTGCCAACTTAGGAGGAGAATCCTTGCCCTGTGCTTGCTCCTTTTTCAGACAATAAACCTTGTGCATTGAAAGTAAAATCTGCTGTAAATAAAGGCTCTAAGGTCTCCTGCAGACCTGAGAACTGTGATTGGGAAGGTTGTGCTGCCAGCGCAGGCTTCTTTGCCTTGGATTTTTTCTTCCCTGATTTTTCCTGCAGAGCGGGAGAAACGGCCGCCTCCTGCAAAATGGCCGTCGTTCCACCTTCTCTGCCGTGCCCCGAGGCCTATCTATGTATTCCCCAGGCGGCGATCTCTCATCCATCGCACCTGTGAAGAGCCTCTGCAAACTACTGCCTCGACGAAAGCAAGTGCGGCAGAGCCTCAGTCCTGATAATCCGCGGCCACTACCAAACTCGCGCACGCTGCCGCGATCGGCAGCATGCGCCTGCACCAGAGACAACCCCGAAGCCCCTGACGGCCCGTGAGCCCCAGTGCCGATGAAAGAAACTGGCGAGCTGACACCAAACTGCGATCGTGAACCCCGCAGCCTCTTACCTTAGTAAACCCTGCCGGAAAAATCTATCTGTCCCTCTCCCGCTGCTAGTGGGAACAGATATCCGGCTCAGGAGGCAGAGAGAAGTGCTTTGGGGCTTCCAGGCACTTCCTCTCTAGGAGAATTGGTGGCTCCGCTGTTCCCGAAGCAGGCTCTGCCTCTGCTGCCCCTTTACACCAGAAATAGCCGGTGTCAGTCCTAATCCTAAACCTACTGGTCTTACTGCCCTGCTAGGGCAACCCAGGTCCTCCTTTCTCTTCTAAATCCTGTATTTGTCTCTTTTCTTTTCTTTCTTGTGTCTTCCAACCAGGGAGTCTGTCAGAAAAAAATGGTCCTATCCAGCTGCTGAGGACTGAAAGACTGAGTCTCTGGCGCCAGGGGGAGCTGAATAAGGTGTCAGCAAGACTCTGTGTAATTCAGTCCTCAGCTGCTGGAGGGGGCTGACTACCCTACGGTTCCTGGACTGTCCTGGTCTGGAGAGATGAAGAGGAATAGTTATATACACACATGTATTGGGTTAATATTCTAAAGCAAATGTCTGGGTATCAGCAGCCATTATCCAGATATTTACTGTAGCCACCAATATCTAATATCTATGCTTGATATCACATAACAATATAGTCAAACAAGTAGAATATTAAACAATTATTTATATGTGTGTATTAAAAAAAATCACTTATAGGCATTAAAGACAATGTATTCATTCATGATCACTTGCACACTTTTATCTTCATTTTGGCTTTTTTAAATATTAAATGACAATTTCCAAGTGTCAAAATATTTGGGAAAAAACTTTAAAACTTATCATAACTTGATGACAAGCACTAAATAAGACTTCTGAGATTAATAGCTGCAAGTCAAAATCTCACTGGCCTAAAACACATCTAAAAAAGCCCATGTTATGAAAATTCATGCAACCAGTGTAGCCTAACATTGATGTTTTTTGGCAGTAAGCCTTCCTCGAAGGTCCAAAGCTTCCTAAATTAACTGAAATCACAAACACAATCAGATCACATATATATGCTTGTAAAGAATAAATTGTAATATTACACTTGTTTGAATATATAATTAGTGATTTTTGTAGCATATTCATTTCATTAATTTTGTTGATATGATTGTATATAAATTATTACAAGTTATTTGTACTTATCTGTAGCCTGTCGCCCCCACCTGGCTGGGCGTATAGCCGGGCACCAGGATGGAGTCGCCTTGCTGCCCTAGAATAAGTCCTCCCAATATGGCTGCCAGGAGGGCGGCTGGGATATGTAGTTTCACTTATCCATATTAGGCAAAAGTAGTTGTGCAGACAAGTGGTCAGGCGAAACAGAGAAATATTTATTTGTTGTGTTCTGGGATTTCCATCATATTCACAAGTAACAGGCTGAATAAACAATAATGGGATTCTTCTCCAAAGCAAAGGTATAACTTTTACAAAAGTATGCACAGGATTACTGGTATCAGCAATAGATAGCTTCTTAGGAACTTGCTTTCAAAGCTCAGATTATAAAGCTTCTCATGGGCACATTAGCTTCTTATGGGAGTGTTTACTTCACGGCTCCTTTATAACAGAAATAGCTTTAAAATGTCCACTGAGCTTTCCCTTCAGTTTCAGGCCTTACACAGCAACAGCTTGATTAACAACGTTCAGCTGTTCTCTGTGCTGCGTCCTTCAATCAGGTAAGTTCCTTACTATGGCATTCACTCACTCAAACAGGTTTTAAGCTTAACACACTTCTAGTTCATTAGCTTTACAATAAGAACACTGCATCTCATCGGAGCTATCTTCATAGTCCTCATAGCAGCTTCCTATATCCATTTCCTCAATGGCATCCTCACAACATTCTTCAGAGGGTACCTGGCCGTAGAGCTGACTAGTTTGTTTCTGGAGCATTTCATTCAATCTCTCTAATAGAACCTTTTTCTGCTCTATTTCTTCAGAGAGCTGGGAGTGCTGACCTGCAGACCAGCTATTGTTTCTACTGCTAGAGCTTAGCTGGCTATTATAATTATTCCTTCTATCAGGAACTAATTCTCTTAACTTTCTTTCAGGCAGGAATTCTGGAAGACACACTTGCCTTAGTTCAGGGCCGTTTAGTAGCTCTCCTCTTTCCTTGCCAGAGCCATGCTGCTTTCTCTCTGCAGACACTTCTCTCCGTTGTAGCAAACTTCCTTTCTGCTGAGACTGCCTTGGACCGGTTCCAAACAGATCCCACTGCTTGTCTTTGAGCTTGAGCCCAGCACTTCTCGTGCCTCCTTGGGCCCCTTCTCCTCTAGCTCCAGTTCCTCTGGATTCTCTTCCAGGTCCTCTGGGTTCACTGCCACTCCTTCTTCTCTCTTCTCCTCGTCTTCCTCCTTCACTTTCCGGTCCTCCTCTCTCTGACTTTCCAAACACAGGAGTTTTAAACTGCTCCCTCTCAGGGACCACGCCTCTTTCCCAGCACACGTGGGAGCTGCTAGGCTTCACTCCAGCCCTGACGTGCTGAAGTGGGCGGGGCTTAGTGGTGACTGTGCTATGAGTCAAAGGTTTTCGGTTGCTGGGGAAACCCTGAATGCTCTCACTCTTAAAGGCACAGAGTTCATTCTCCTGGCATTCCATAGCCTCTGAACTGCCTTCATCATCACACATTCCCCCCCTTAAGATATTACGGGCTGGGGTGTTTTTATCATCACAGCACGTAATTCTCCTAAAAGAACCATTCTGATCCTGTCCTTCGTGCCTACCCTGGGTACTAGTGGCTAGCTGAGCTAGGGTGATCCTTTCATGCCAGGGTCTGAGCAAGTTAACATGATATAACTGTTTACGTCCTTGCCTATTCTGTAATAAATAGGTTACTGGGCCCACTTGCTTGGTTACACGGAAGGGACCCTTCCATTGACTTTCGAATTTTGGGACTGCTCCCGCTACCATAACTATGACCTTTTCGCCCACAGCCAGCTGGCGTGGCTTAGTATTACGATCATAATATGAGTTTTGACGCTGTTGGCTTACTCTTAAATTGCCTTCGGCCATCTGTGAGGCACGCGTTAAGCGTCCTCGCAAATCTTTAAGAAATTGGGGAACCTCTGTTTCCTGTACTCCTGGCTCCACCCACTGCTCCCTAAGAATGTCCAGAATACCCCTGGGGCTCCTACCGTACATGAGCTCGTACGGGGAAGTACCTAGTGATGCCTGTGTCCTCTCCCGACACGCATATAAGGCGAAGGGAAGCATCGTGTCCCACTCGGCCATCTTACCTTCTAACCCCCTCCTTAGCAAATTCTTTAGGGTCTGGTTAGTTCTCTCCACTAACCCATTCGTCTGTGGGTGATAAGCCGCAGTCTTGACATGTTTGATGCCAAAGGCATCCCAGACTTGGGCTAAATAGTGCGACATGAAGTTGCTGCCGCGATCCGACAGCACCTCCCTGGGGAACCCAACCTTGCAGAATAGTTTTATTAATTCGGCTGCCACTGTGCGAGCTGAAATGCTACGCAGGGGTACCACCCAAGGGAACCTGGTTGCATGATCAACCATCACTAAGATGTATTGGAATCCCCGCGGTGTTTTTATCAGGGGACCCACAATGTCTATGGCTATCCTATGAATAGGGACCGAGACGACGGGAACTGGGATCATGGGGACCTCCACGGGCCTGATTGACGTGACCCTCTGGCAGGCAGGGCACGCCTCACAGAACCTTGTTGTCTCTTTGTACACTCCGGGCCAGTAGAACCGGGCCAAAACCTGGTCTAAGGTTCCCTGGATACCTTTGGGCGCCCCTACAGGATGGTCATGGGCTAATCTCAGCACTAAGGCCCTAAATGTATTCGGGACTACCAACTGCCTGCGGGTGTCTCCCGTAAAGGGGTCCGGGCTTTCCCGATATAAAACCCCTTGGTCTATTTGAAACTTGGGCAACGTATCTCGCCCCTCACTGGCAAATTTAAATGCTTGGGTAAGAGCAGGGTCAGCCTCTTGCTCTTTTGCAAAGGAGGGAAATTTAGCCATTAATTCCCCCGGAACCCAAGGCAATTCCATCCCATCCCTGACTTCCTCTCTACTCTGAGAACGAACTCGTCGCTCCCGACGCTTCTCACCCTTCGGCTTTTTTACTTTGTCTACGGGGATGGTCACTAAATCTTCATGGGAGGGAAGATCTTCCGTCTCCCCCACTATAGGTTCTTCCTCTGCTGCCTTTAGGGCTTTGGACTGGGTTCGTGTAGAAACCATTCCCTTCTTGGCACCCAGACCTTGTTGCACACCTCTCTGGAATTGGGGCCAATCCCTCCCGAGCACTACCTCCTGCGGTAATCGGGGAACTATTGCCACAGGGATCTCTCTTTCAATCCCTAAGGCCTTCACTCAGACATGGTAAACAGGATATGTGGACGCGGTTCCGTGAACACACCTTATTTTTACTGTGCCCAGGGGTGAACAGGGTGTCTCTGAATACGGGGCCCTTATCTTGCGCCATAAGCTTTTGGACAGCATGGACTGATCCGAGCCTGAATCAAGCAATGCTTTTGTGGGTATACCTTGCACTGTAATATCTAATAGGAAGCCTTCACCAACCTTACTAAGCTCATTCAAAATTAAGGCTGTCCTCATTTTACTGTCCCTCTGTAAATGCTGTTCGCTACCACACCGGTAACACACTCGGTTCACAGGCTTTCTTCTAACTATGGGAACACATTCATTCTTTGCATTCTTTCTATCCCTATCTGACACAGCAGCAGACATTTTAGTAAAAGCCAAAGATTTGTCCTTAGCTACAGCCTCTGCTTCTAAAAACCGCTCAGAGAGCACTATAGCTTTCTGCGTACTTTTTACACCCTTGTAACATGAGGAAATTCTGCATTCTTTCTGGAACAGCTGCTAGAAATTGCTCAAGAATAATATCATCTAATATCATCCCCAATGTTTTACGCTCTGGCTCCAGCCATTTAGATACCAGCCCCTTTAACCGGTGATAAAACGCCCTTGGTGTCTCACCTGAACGCAATTTAGCGTTCCTTAACTGACGGTGATAGACTGAGGGTGTCAATCCCAGCCTATCCTTTATTGCTCTTTTGACTTCATAATAGTCATTGGCCAAAGTTGTAGGTATGGCTTGGTAGGCAGCTAATGCTTCACCCGTTCGCGAAACAGCCAGCCTCACCGCCCATTGCTCTTGTGGCCAACTGGCTATTCGAGCCACCTTCTCAAACGCCTCTAAGAAGTCGTCCAAGTTATCTCCCTCCTTTAACTGTCCAAAGTTAAGGGTCTCTTTGGACCACGGTCCAATTGCTCGGGCTAACCCCAGTCCTGTGAAACCTGTGGTGGCTGGGTCCGGCTCTGGTGTCTTCTTAGTCTCCTTTACCCAGGCCTCCATTAAGTCCACCAATGGCTTCTGTTGGGCCTGCAACCTGACGGCAGCTCTTTCCTGGAGCTCCAACGATAACTCCTTCTGGCGGTCAAATTGCGAAGCCATCCACTTAAGAACTTCCGCTACTTCCATGATTCTTGTCTTTCTGTATCAAAGACAAAAGAACAAAACACACCACCCATGTGTGGCACAAAACACTCGGTGTCTTTCCCTCTACCTGCTCCAACCGCCCCACCCAGTACTGGTATCCTTAACTACCCTTTAGTTAAATACCCTGTACCTGGTATTGGTGGTGCGTCTCACTCAGCCGCAGTGTAGGGTCTCCGCAGGACCTTGGACTCCCTGGACCAGTCAAACTCTGGACTCTCTCTCTCCCAGTCTCAGCCGCTCGTACTTCCAGTCGGCGGCGTCCTGTAGAGTTCTGGAATACGCTGTGCAATTTCCTTTGCGCATGCGTGTTCAGCGCTGATCCGTAGCAACTACTCCACTCTGTCGCTCCCACCTGGCTGGGCGTATAGCCGGGCACCAGGATGGAGTCGCCTTGCTGCCCTAGAATAAGTCCTCCCAATATGGCTGCCAGGAGGGCTGCTGGGATATGTAGTTTCACTTATCCATATTAGGCAAAAGTAGTTGTGCAGACAAGTGATCAGGCGAAACAGAGAAATATTTATTTGTTGTGTTCTGGGATTTCCATCATATTCACAAGTAACAGGCTGAATAAACAATAATGGGATTCTTCTCCAAAGCAAAGGTATAACTTTTACAAAAGTATGCACAGGATTACTGGTATCAGCAATAGATAGCTTCTTAGGAACTTGCTTTCAAAGCTCAGATTATAAAGCTTCTCATGGGCACATTAGCTTCTTATGGGAGTGTTTACTTCACGGCTCCTTTATAACAGAAACAGCTTTAAAATGTCCACTGAGCTTTCCCTTCAGTTTCAGGCCTTACACAGCAACAGCTTGATTAACAACGTTCAGCTGTTCTCTGTGCTGCGTCCTTCAATCAGGTAAGTTCCTTACTATGGCATTCACTCACTCAAACAGGTTTTAAGCTTAACACACTTCTAGTTCATTAGCTTTACAATAAGAACACTGCATCTCATCGGAGCTATCTTCATAGTCCTCATAGCAGCTTCCTATATCCATTTCCTCAATGGCATCCTCACAACATTCTTCAGAGGGTACCTGGCCGTAGAGCTGACTAGTTTGTTTCTGGAGCATTTCATTCAATCTCTCTAATAGAACCTTTTTCTGCTCTATTTCTTCAGAGAGCTGGGAGTGCTGACCTGCAGACCAGCTATTGTTTCTACTGCTAGAGCTTAGCTGGCTATTATAATTATTCCTTCTATCAGGAACTAATTCTCTTAACTTTCTTTCAGGCAGGAATTCTGGAAGACACACTTGCCTTAGTTCAGGGCCGTTTAGTAGCTCTCCTCTTTCCTTGCCAGAGCCATGCTGCTTTCTCTCTGCAGACACTTCTCTCCGTTATAGCAAACTTCCTTTCTGCTGAGACTGCCTTGGACCGGTTCCAGACAGATCCCACTGCTTGTCTTTGAGCTTGAGCCCAGCACTTCTCGTGCCTCCTTGGGCCCCTTCTCCTCTAGCTCCAGTTCCTCTGGATTCTCTTCCAGGTCCTCTGGGTTCACTGCCACTCCTTCTTCTCTCTTCTCCTCGTCTTCCTCCTTCACTTTCCGGTCCTCCTCTCTCTGACTTTCCAAACACAGGAGTTTTAAACTGCTCCCTCTCAGGGACCACGCCTCTTTCCCAGCACACGTGGGAGCTGCTAGGCTTCACTCCAGCCCTGACGTGCTGAAGTGGGCGGGGCTTAATGGTGACTGTGCTATGAGTCAAAGGTTCTCGGTTGCTGGGGAAACCCTGAATGCTCTCACTCTTAAAGGCACAGAGTTCATTCTCCTGGCATTCCATAGCCTCTGAACTGCCTTCATCATCACAAGCCTTATAATATCACTACTAAGCTATCCATGAATAACAATTTTAAACATTTCTCAGATCTTCAGCCAGATCATATAATATTTTATTAATACAATTTCTATCTCCAGGATCAAGCAGGAATGTTGTCTTCACATATGGGGTGACGTCGGTACCGATGGAGCCTGCGTGGGAACGCTCCCAGCATCCAATAAGAAAGCCTTTGGGAACATCCCACTGTGCCTGCGTTGCTGCCTTCCCAATTCTTCCTCCTCAGTTCTTCTTTTTACTTGGAGCCAGCAGGAAGCAAATCCTGTCACCATAGAAAATTTGTAAATTCTATTTCTTTTTGTTTTTTTGATTCATGTCTGCCTTCACGTCAATGCTGGAACCAACTCTCTCAGTTCTTTCTTTCTTTCGTGTAAAAAAAAAAAAAAAAGAAAAAGATAACTTTTCTTTGGATGCATCAACTCCATTTTAGGCCATAAGCCTTCCAGTTTGTCTACCAACACTATGGAGAAACCAGCTAGTGGTTTTAAGAAATGTTCTAAGTGTGGTGGTACCATCTCAGCTACACAGATCCACGACTGGTGTCTCAAATGCCTTCGTCCCGACCACCAGCCATTAGAGTGTAAGAAAATGACGAAGAGAAGCCTACAGAATCGAGCTGCGAAGTTGGGCACACTCTTTGCCTCAGACACGGTTTCCTCCAGTCTAGTCCCGAAACCTCTAGGGTTTTATTCCTCCTCCAGCAGCTTGGAGACTGAGAAACGTCATTCTTGTGATGTCACTGGTACATAAGCTCCGGATCCGCCTTCTTCCACCAGTTACCTCAGTCTCCAAGCAGCTGGAAGATTGGTGAGCCTAGCAGTGTGGGGCTCACTAGAGGAGCAATTAAGAAGAGTTAGGATAATTTAGTCACATTTGGATTTGATTTGATTTGTTTTTTTTTTTGTTGTTGTTTTTTTTTTTTTAATTTTAATTTCGCCAACTTACAGAAGCAAGATTTAAGCAAAACAAAGTGTCATTATACAAATAATATTAAATGAATATAAACCATATTCAAATAAGAAATACATTGTCATAAACCTTAAACAAACAACACTCAATCCTAGCCCACAATAATGGGGAGATATATAAAAAAACACAAAGGAAAAAAGAAAATAAGCAACATAAGAGTTACATCACTCTAACTACTAGACAGCGTATTAACATAGTCCTCCTATACCACCGGCACTGTACTTTGACTCTCTTTACCTATCAAAAATAATTCCAATTGAGAGGGATCCATAAAGGTAAATTTAGAACCCTGCAATGTAATTAAACATTTGCAGGGATATCGAAGAAAAAAGGAAGCTGATAGGGCTAAAACTCTAGGCTTCAGGACTAAAAAGGCCTGTCTCCTAAGCTGCGTAGCCCTACAGACATCCGGAAACATCTGCACTTTAGCACCACAAAACAAAGAGGACATCTTTTTAAAGTAACTTCGTAACACAAGAACCTTATCCTTATCTGAGACAAAGGTCACTATTAAGGTAGCACGAGACAAAATAATATCTTGAGAATCCTCGAGAAATTTGGTAAGCTCAAGGTCAGTACGACCCTGAACCATGTCAAATTCCCCAGGGGAACCAAGAGCAACCCCACGTCCAGTCAGGTAATATAATTTTGAAATGGAAATAGAATCAGCAGAAGTCAAATCTAAAATCTCCCTGAAATATTTTTGGAGCAAAATTTCTGGAGAGAGTAGATGACAAACAGGAAAATTCAATAAACGGATATTTCTAGCCCGAAGCATATTATCATATAATTCCAATTTGTGGTGTATAATTAAACTATCTTTTACATTAGAGGAATGTATAGACTTAAAAGAGAGACATTGAGTTTCACATGTAGAAATACGAGAAAGCATACCCCCCACTCTCCCTTCAATTTCACTAAGCTTAGTGGATGTCTCAGAAGAGAAATCACACAACTGCTTAACAGTGGGAACCAAAGAATTTTCAATACGATTAACAGCTTTCCAGATGTCAGCCAAGGTAACCTGTGCTACAGGTAACTCCTCGGCTGCACCTGGCATAGCTGACCAAGAAACAGGTTTCAGCTTTTCCCCCAAATCAGTTGGAGTACTCTGCTGAAACTGACCACCCACTGAAACTGAAGGTGTTGGGGAGGAAAACCTTGGCGGAGAAGGAGGAGACCGATCCGGGGAACTCAGGGATGCAGCAGAAGAACGCAAAGTCAAAAAGTCAGGTCCCAGGGACACATCAGCGGCAGACAGTACCTTAATGTGTTTGTCCATCGGACCCACCGTGGCCTCAACCGAGGCCTCAGGAATGATCTTTTTCTTCCGCTTACCCATCTGGATATTGAGTGTCTAGGGCTCTCTACGACGCTTCTCCTTCGGTTCTCCAAGGGGCTCCCAAGGGGCCTAACACGCCCCTTGTATCTAGCCCCTTAAATCGCTGCCCCCGGACTCGCGCCTCCGGCTGCGCCGGAAAAATAAGGCTGATAAAGAAGCCCCCTGATGACGTCGGGGCCGCCGGAGCAGGAGCCCGTTCCCCCTCAAATCGGGTGCTGTCTCGTCTGGCTCTCCCACTGCTCACCGCATGTCCTGGCTTTTAAAAGGCCCCCTGGTGACGTCGGGGCCGCCGGAGCAGGAGCCCGTTCCCCCTCAAATCGGGTGCTGTCTCGTCTGGCTCTCCCACTGCTCACCGCACTTCCTGGCTTTTAAAAGGCCCCCTGGTGACGTCGGGGCCGCCGGAGCAGGAGCCCGTTCCCCCTCAAATCGGGTGCTGTCTCGTCTGGCTCTCCCTGATTTGATTTGTTTTGATTGGGTTTGACTTGGTTTCAAAAAAAAAAAGAGAAAAAGGAAAGTTGAGTAGAACTTTATTATTTTGTTTCATCAATTTTACTGTGCCGTTGGTGCTGAAGCCCTCCCTCCTCCTCCCCCCCCCCACCAGGTGGAATCTTCTGGCGGGGCAGGAGGCTGCTATAGGGGAGAAGACTCCGTTCTGAACCCTGTGGAAGGAGAGACGAAGGAGTGCAAGAGAGACCCTTAGCGTGCAGAAGTAGTGCCTGCTAGCGCTTTTGGGGCCGTCGACAAGGCAGACAGAGAGGCAGCGCAGTGTTTCACTTGCCTCACGCTATCAGTTTTGGCAGTGAGGGCCTCGGCGCGGCAGCTCCCGTGCTGCGGTAGAGCCCAGGAAGGAAAGTTTGTTCTCTGCTTCGCTGGCCACAGGTAAGGGGGGGGGCCCTGGTTTTCATAGGGAGAACTCAGGGCACAAGAACAGCGGCACGCTGAGACGCGGCTTAGGCAGGGCAGGCCGAGCCACGTGGCAGAAGCGTGGGAAATGCTGGCTTCCTTTTTTCAGTTTACTCAGCCGTGAGAGGCATTGGGGGAGCCTCGTTTTCAATTGGAGTGCCTTGTAGCTTGGTGGGGAAGGCGCTCGGAGGCCCTGGAGGTGTTTTAATTGAAGAAAAAAAAACGGCACGGTGAACGTCTTTGGAGCAGTGCTCTGGGGCGGCTGTGGCCTGTGGAGCAGTATCAGCGCGTTTCTGGGGGGGGTGTTAGGACACTTTCCCTGGGGCGGAATGCCTAGGCCACACTGTTTGCTCTGTGGGGCAAAAAGGAGCACAGTTTCAGAGGCGGGGGTCTGTAAGGGCTGCAGTCAGGAGGCTGCGGCCCTGTAGCCGGTCTCAGAAGGGGTAGAGGTCGCTCAGGGGGGAACCTCCATAGCCCTTCACCAGCCAGGTTCCCCATTCCTCCCAACCCTAGAGCCCATTCCAGGTACGTCGTCGGCTCCCGACCTTCCCTGTCTGCAGTCCATGTTACCAGGGGGTTTCGTGGCGATATTTTTGCCGGATTTCGTTACGCTGATCCAGCATGCGGGAAGGCCTTTCCCCGGTGTCACAGAGGTGATCAAGGGGCTGAAGCGGCCGGGGACGCCTCTGGATACGGGAGTGGCAGGAATAGCGGCAGAAAAGTCCAGGGTCAACAGGGATCGGTCCGAGCAGTCGGTGGTATCGGAAGGTCTTCATTCAGAGGAGCTGGATCTCGATTTGGACTCGGGGGATGACCTGGAGGAAGGCAAGATTGCGGAGCAGGAAGACCAAGCAAGGGTCTGCGCGTTTTTTCGGAGAGAAGAGTTGCCGGCGCTTATCTCGGAAACACTAAAAGCGCTGAATATGCCCTCAGGGGGTCCGACGGAGGATTCTACCCTGGAGGACCCGTTGTTGCAGGTGTTTCGAAAGACTCAGAGAGCTTTCCCTGTACACAGGGTGATTAAGGAAATGATTCAGGAAGAATGGGATTTGCCCGAGTCCGCCCTAAAGCTGTACCGGCTAATAGACCAGGATAGTGAATTGTTTAAGTCTCCCAGAGTGGATGCAGCTGTTTCGTCAGTTACTAAGAAGACTACCATTCCAGTGGAGGGTAGTGCAGCCCTTAAGGATGCCCAAGACCGTAGACTAGAAACACTGATGAAACAGGTTTTTGATGTCAATGCGCTCTCTTTGCAAGCGTCTATTTGTGGAGCTTGGGTAGCTAGGGCCTGTCTGCGATGGGTACAGCGTATTCAGACAGAACAGGCGGAGGAAACTATGGTGGAAGCCTCCAGATTGGAGTCAGGAGCGGCCTATCTAGCGGATATTCATTATGACTTTATCTGGGGTCTTTCTAAGAGTATGGCGTCGGCTATTGCGGCGAGGCGGTATCTTTGGCTACGCAATTGGGCAGTGGGCGGCTCTTCCAAAGCAAGATTAAGTAAGCTCCCCTTTAGGGGGAAGCTATTGTTTGGAGAAGAGTTGGATAAGTTGGTTAAGGGTTTGGGGGAGTCTAAGGGCGGCAGATTGCCCGAGGACAAGCAAAAGCTGGGGCGTTTGTCTCGTGGGCCTAAGGATCAGCAAAGGGATTTTCGGTGCTTTCGCTCCCCCAGGTTTGGTCAAGCTTAGCGAGGGCGTTTTCCCTATAGAAACCAGGGGTTTCGGGGTTTTCGATGAGCAGGTAGAGGATTTGCGGCTTCCTCCTCCTCTACCTCAAGTCTTAGGAAGTCACAATGAAGCCGAAGGGGCCCAGATGGGACTGGTTCCCGTAGGGGGTCGGTTACGGGAGTTTTACCCTGCCTGGGTCCAGATCAATTCAGATCAGTGGGTGTTGAAGGTGATTCGAGAGGGTTATGCGTTGGAGTTTCAAAGGCCTAAAAAGGGTAAATCGCTGTCTCAAAGTGTCCCATTTTCGAATGGAAACCTTGCGATCGGTCATCATGGCGGTACAGAAAGGAGAATTTCTTACGTCCCTAGACTTGTCGGAGGCATATCTGCATATTCCGATACGGCGGGAGCATCAGATGTTCCTCAGTTTTCGGTTCCGATGGGACATTTTCAGTTCCAAGCGCTACCCTTTTGGTTAGCGACGGTGCCGTGAACATTCACCAAGGAGATGGTGGTAGTAGCAGCGGCTCTGCGAAAGGAGGGAGTCTTAGTGCACCCTTATCTAGATGATTGGTTGATCTGAGCGAAATCGAGAACAGAAAGCGAAGCAGCCACGGCCAAGGTAGTAGCCTTTCTGCAAAGTCTCGGTTGGGTGGTCAACGTGTCCAAGAGCAAGTTGTCTCCATCTCAGCACCTGGACTACCTGGGAGCGCGCTTCGATACGGGCTTGGGGAGAATTTTTCTTCCACAGCAGTGAGCACTAGGACTTCAGAAGATGGTCCGAGAGTTTCTCAAGAAACAGTCTCCCACGGCGTGGAGCTACCTACAGCTACTAGGGACCATGGCGGCGATGCTCGAGTTGGTTCCATGGGCACAAGCTCACATGAGACCATTGCAGAGAGCATTGTTACAGAGGTGGTCACACCAAAAGGATCCGTTGGGACAACATCTGCCCTGCTGGCCGGAGACGCGCGTGGCTCTACGGTGGTGGTTGCGCCCAGGATGTCTGGAAAAAGGAAGGCCCTTGAAGGACCCATCATGGGTTGCTCTGACGACGGATGCCAGTCTCATGGGCTGGGATGCCCATTGCCCAGGCACATTCGCTCAGGGGCAATGGACGGAGCTGGAGAAGGTCTGGTCCATCAACAGGTTGGAGTTGAGAGCAGTGGCAAGGATGCTGCAGGTTCTTCAACCTTATCTCCAGGGGAAAGCCATTCGGGTGTTTTCCGACAATGCGACTGCGTTAGCGTATATCAATCGTCAAGGGGGCACCAGCAGTGTTGCACTCGAAGCAGAGGCCGAGGAATTGTTCTTGTGGGCCGAGGAGAATCTTCTGGTGCTGTTGGCAGCACATGTAGCGGGCGTGGACAATGTGGAGGCCGACTTCTTAAGTCGGGTAAGAGTAGACCCAGGGGAGTGGGCTCTTCACCCGGAAGTGTTCGCAATGCTGGTGCGCCGTTGGGGGACGCCGGTAATGGATTTGATGGTGTCCTTTCAGTCAGCGCAAGTCGATCGCTTCTTCAGCAGAAGAAGGGAGAGGATGTCGGAGGGCCTGGATGCTCTCATTCAAGCCTGGCCAGAAGAACAACTTCTGTAAGTGTTTCTGCCCTGGGTGTTAATAGGTCGAGTGGTGCAGTGCATAGAGTGACACTGAGGACAGGTAATATTGATCGCGCTGGACTGGCCAAGATGACCATGGTATGCCGACCTGATGAGGCTTTTGATTGGGAAGCATGGCGCCTTCCCAGGCAGGAAGACCTTCTCTCTCAGGGGCCGCTGGTCATGCCTCAAGTGGATCAATTCTCGCTTATGGCTTGGCTCTTGAGAAGGCAAGGTTGGCAGCAAGGGGATATTCAACGGCGATTATTTCCACCTTGCTGAAGGCTCGTCGTCGGTCGACTTCCTTAGCTTATATCCGAGTATGGCGGGTATTTGAGGCTTGGTGTGTGGAGTGACAGGTGGCGGCGTTGAGAGTTTTGATCCCGCAGGTTCTGTCTTTCCTGAAAGATGGGTTTCAAAAAGGCTTAGCAGCCTCGTCCCTAAGAGTGCAGTTAGCGGCCCTGTCCTGTTATAGGGGAAAGGTTCAGGGGGTGGCCTTGGGAGTACATCCGGATATTAAGCGATTTTTAAGAGCGATGACTCTGTTGTGCCCTCCTCGGAGGCTGGTGGTGCCGACGTGGGATCTGCCTCTAGTGTTGGAAGCGTTGGTGTGTGAGCCCTTTGAGCTGCTGGCGAGGGCGTCGCTTAAGGACCTTACCCTTAAGGCTGTGTTCTTGGTGGCTATTGCGTCGGCACAAAGAATTTCCGAGTTGCAAGCGCTGTCCTGTAGGAAACCCTTTCTGTTTTTCAGTAAGTCTAAGGTGGTTCTGGGGCCGGTACCATCGTTTTTGCTGAAGGCGGTCTCGGTTTTTCACATGAATCAAGTCGTTTCCTTGCCCGTTTTCGGATCTAATGCTGAGGGCTCTTCCTCGAGGCGCTTACAGTGCTTGGATGTTCGGAGAGCCTTAAAGCACTATTTGCGTAGGACAGCCCCTTTCCGGAGGTCGGATAGGCTCTTTGTTCTCTTTGCGGGTGCGAGGACAGGGGAAGCAGCATCTAAGGCTTCAATTGCCCGTTGGGTGAAAGAAGCGGTCGCGTCTGCATATCTTTTGAAGGGCAAGCAGGTGCCAAAAAGGTTGAGAGCTCATTCTACTGGAGGGCAGGCAGAGTGCAGTTTAGTGCCAGCTGTGGAAATTTGTAAGGCAGCAACCTGGTCATCTCTGCATTCTTTTGTCAAATATTACCGTCTGGATGTTCAGGCATAAAGGGATACCTGTTTTGGATCGGCGGTGCTTCAGGCAGGTCTACAGGATCCCACCCATTGATTTTTTTCACTGCTCTGTTACATCCCTAGAGGTTTCGGGACTAGACTGGAGGGACGCTAAGGAAGGTGAAATTAGACTTACCTCTAATTGTTGTTCCTTACGGAACTCCAGTCTAGTCCCGTATCCTGCCCTGGGGGTTGCAGTGGACTTGGGCCTGAAGCGGAGGGGAGTTACAGGTAAGCAACAGGTTCAAGAGGGGACAACATAAGTTTTTTTCCTCAAGGTAGACATTCTGCAAGTTCCAGAAGATTCCATGTTTCCATAAAGGGGGAGAACGGGCCTAAGCACTTATGGAACAGTTCTGGGTCAATGTGTGTAGTTGTTGGTTATATTAGACACAGTTTAGTAAGTTGGTTCAGTTTTTTGTTGGTAGTACGTACTACTTAATTGTTGCTCCGGTGAGTCTGCTTTGTCAATAGGTTACTGGTGGAAGAAGGCAGATCCGGAGCTTATGTACCAGTGACATCACAAGAGTGACGTTTCTCAGTCTCCAAGCTGCTGGAGGAGGAGCAAAACCCTAGAGGTTTCGGGACTAGACTGGAGCTCTGTAAGGAACAACAATTAGCAGGTAAGTCTAATTTCACCTTCTTTGGCATTGATGTCATCAAGAGCATAGTCTTCCTCTCAATGCCTTGGTCTCGACCATATCCCTCAAGAGTTCTCCCTATGCAAGCAAATGGGCAAAGAGGTTTGGAGAACGTTTTTCTTCGGACACAGTATCATTGGCCTCGACTTCTTCAAGGGTGTCATCGGGCTCTCGCGCTTCTAAACACTCTAAGGAGTTCAGACATGAGGATAAGAAATCAAAGAAACCTTCTTCTCTGTCTTGCCCTCAAAAATTTAAGTCCAGATCCCGAGAACCCTTGGAGACTCCAAAGGAAGCGAGACATAAGTCCAAGGACTCATCAGGTAGGCCTTGGGAATTGAGAGAACGTTCCTGTTCGCACCGAGAATCGTTCAGGACTTCGTCGGACCCAAGCCATAGGTCCAAGCATCCCCAGCAGGAGGACTTGTTCTTCAAAGCCACGTTGGGGATTCGGGAGGTACCCGGGGCCTTAGCCTCTGCGGAACCCCCAATGCCGTGCACTGGTATGGTGGCACCCAACTCCGTTCTGTCTATGGACCAGGTACCAGCTCCCTCCTTGGACCAGCGAATGCTGTCCTTGGAAAGGACCATAGTAGCTCTCCTGGCGGCATCAGTGCTCCTGACACTGACAGCCCCAGAGACTCGGCTGGTGGCACCGTCCTCGATGCTTCAGCAGCCATCCCCGATGGTACTATCAACATTAATTCAGGAGCCTTGAAGTACCGAGACTTCGATTCCAGTACCGATACCTCCACTTCCCACAGATCCCTCCTGGACGGTGCACGGCTTCGACCCCGGAGACATCGAAGGGCATTGACGGGACACTTGGCAATAGCACCGTCGATACTCACCGGAGTCTGATACCAACACATCTGATTCTGATCACCGGTCACTGAATTCTGATGACCTTCGAGACTTCGCCTCAGAACCCTTGCCACCATCAGTTAATACATGCAGAAAATCCCCTCCTGAGGACATCTCCTTTCATGAATTTATCAGGGACATGGCAGCGGGCCTCTCAATCCAGGCGGCATCGGAACTGGAACTGAGGGCGGAGGAGCTGAAGATCCTCCAGTACCCCACAGCACTGAAAAAAGCCGCCATCCTACCGGTGCATCGAATTATACACAATTTGATGCTATGAATGTGGGAGACTCCCCTTACCATCTTCCCTATAAGTCGTCAATTGGATACTATGTAACGAATATACCCGACTGCCCAGGCTTTCAAAAACCACAGCTTCCTCACCATTCTATGGTGGTGGAATTGGCAATGCGCCAGATAAAGAGCAGGAAGAACCATGCTTCAGTCCCTCCAGGCCGTGAATCGAGGGACCTCGATTCCTTTGCCTGTCGCTCTTTTCAGGCATCGATGGTGGCTAGTAGAATTAATTCCTACATCCTCTATATGGGGATGTTTCCTAAAGAACTAAACAAGGACTGGGAGGGATTCCTCCCAGAGGAAAAATGGCCAGCATTCCAAGCTGTCCTCTCCCATAGTCAGAATGTATCAAAATTTATCAACAGAGCCGCCTTTGATGCGTTTGAGTCATCCAGCAGAGCATCATCTATAGCTATAGGGGCAAGACGTCTGGCTTGGCTTCAGGCCTTGGATTTGGAACAGTGGGTCCAAGATAAGGTTGGCAACATCTCCTGCATGAGTGAAAATGTATTTGGTAAAAATTGGCGGGAGAAGGCAGGGGAAATAGAGACCGATGATACCACCATCAAGCGGCGCTCTAAGAAGACATCTGACCCGTCCAAAAAGAAGGCACCACCTAAAACAGCCTTCTATCCTAAGAAGAGAACATTTTTACCCTTCTTAGTCCCAGCCAGCCTACCACCTGCAACAAAAGCAGCAGGGCCCCAAACAGGCCAAGAAGCCCAGACTCACTAAGACACAACCTCAAACTCAACCAGCTCCTGCTCCGTCGAGTTTTTGACTTCCAGATAGGGAACATAGTTAGTCCCCCAACAGACTTTGCAGGATCAGATACCCATTCCAGGAAGGCTCTAGCTGTTCAACCAGAAATGGCATACCATCACCACAGAAAGCTGGACTCTCACCATTATACAGAAGGGGTATCAACTCAACTTTCGAGAGCTTCCCCCTCATTATTTCAGAGGGGACTATCCTTCCAAACCCCTCCCCCCCCCCGGAGGCCCTTCTCCAGCAAGAAAATAACCTTCTCCTTACTCAAGGAGCCATAGAACCAGTTCCTCTTCAGGAATGGTTCAAAGGCTTCTACTCCCCCTACTTCCTCATTCCAAAGAAGTCACGAGGCCACAGGCCCATTCTAGACCACAGAAATCTAAACAAATTCCTGTTAAAAGAAAAATTCAAGATGATCTCCTTGGGGACCCTCTTCTCTACCTCCAAGAAAACGACTGGCTTTACATCCAAGCCACAGATAGTATCTCAGGTTCACCTGTTAAGGAACCTATTATAAATACAGGGTTCTCCCCTTTGGCCTGGCATCTACACCAAGAGTTTTTACAAAATGCATGGCTGTAGTGGCAGCTCATCTTCGAAAACACAAGATCTATGTTTTCCCCTACTTGGACGATTGGCTGATAAAGGCAGACTCTCCTGGAGAACTCTGCTCATCTCAGCAAAATACCCTAATCCTTCTGCAATCCCTCAGGTTCATCATAAACTTCCCAAAGTCATACCTTATTCCAAGACAAAGGTTGGAATTCATTGGTGCCATCCTAGACACCAAGCACTGCAAAGCCTTTCTCCCTGTGGATCGTATGAACTGCTTGATAAAACTGGCCACCAACATGCAACAAAGCCAAGAGGCTAACACTACTAGGCCACATGGCCTCCACCGTATATGTACTCCCATATGCCAGACTCCACATGCGTCAGACGCACTGGACTCTCTCAACCCAGTGGACTCAGGCCACAGGGAGCTTACGGAATTTGATCCAAATAACATCTCCCCATAGCCAACTCTCTCCAGTGGTGGTGCATCCCAGAAAATCTCCTAGCAGGGTCACCTTTTCAGATGCTCTAGCCACAGCATATGCTGAAGACTGATGCTTCCAAACAAGATTGGGGAGCACATACAAAGTCTCTCTGCACACAAGGTCTCTGGACAGCACAAGAGTCCCAACAACAGATAAACCTTTTGGCGCTTCAAGCAATCATGAAAGCTCTCCAAGTTTTTCAACATCAACTCTCCAACAGTCCAGTCCTCATATGGACAGACAGTCAGGTGGCAATGTTTTATATCAACAACAGGGGGGGGGGGGGAACGGGATCTCTCCCTCTGTGTCAGGAAGCCTGCAAACTCTGGGATTTCACCATCCAACACCACATGAACCTGCATGCAGTATCTCCAGGAACAAGCAGGAATGTTGTCTTCACATACGGGTGACGTAGGTACCGACGGAGCCCGCGCGGGAACGCTCCCCATCATCCAATAGGAAAGCTTTTGGGAGCATCCCACTGCGCCTGCGTAGCTGCCGTCCCGCCTTTCCAGCTCTCCCTCATCAGTTCTTCGTTTTCCGCAGCGCCGACAAGAAGCAATTCCTGTCACCGCAGAAAATGTATCTTTTCCATATTTTTTGTGGTTGCGTCTGCCTTCCCGTCGACGCTGGTACAGATTACCGTCAGTGCTTTCTTTCTTTCTTAAAAAAAATTTAAATTTCTTTGAGGGAAAGAATTATTCTTTCCTTCAGGCACATCGATGCCATCTTAGACTTAGGCCTTTCTTTTTGTCACAGACAAAACAGAAAAACCATCCAGTGGTTTTAAGAAATGTTTCAAATGTGGCAGTACCATTTCGGCCACGGACAACCATGACTGGTGTCTGAAATGCTTAGGACCAGATCATCAGCCGTCAAAATGTTCTCTTTGTAGGAAGATGCCAAAGAGAGGCCTACAGAATCGAGCTGCAAAGCTGGGCACCCGCTTTGCCTCCGATGCAGTATCTTTAGAATCTACATCATTGAAAGCTTCATCTTTCTCCCAAGGATCTCAGGTATCGAAACCTAAATCTTCATCAAAGGCTGGCCGGCCCTCCAAGGGTAGATTTCCTAAGTATCGAGATGCCTCGAGCGTTGCCCTGTACGAGGACACACCGGCCAAACAACCCCGGCGAGAGGACCTTACCTCCAAAGTCTTAGTGGGGTCCCAGGATGCTCCTGAAGCCTCCACCTCCAGAGAGTTCCTGGTGCCATGCTCAGGGACTGTGGCCCACAATTCCAGTACCGATAATCAAGCATCAGAAATCTCCATGGATCAATAAACCCTGGCCATCGAGCGGAGCTTACTGGAGGCCTCAGTTCCAGTAAAACCTTTACAATCGGTTCCGCAGACGTTGGTACCAATACAACCCACATCGACCTTTGTGCTGCTTACCATGTTACCGCCCATGCCAGCCCTCAAATCCATTTCCGATACCGAGGTTCCGGCACCGCAAGCCTCGGCTACCAGTTTCAATCGGTACCAAGTTTGTGTGGAGTAGGAAAACCCTGCCCGTCGATACTTTGAGTTTTCGGATTCTGATTCGTCGGATGATGAATCGGTCAATACCCGGGACATGAGAACTATCCCGGAAGACCAATTTCCGTCTCCGCAGTGTCGCATGAACCCTCTGGAGGACATGTCTTTTGAAGACTTCATTCGCGATGTTGCTAGGGATCTGTCCATAACAGTGACATTGGAGAAAGAACCCAGGACTGAAGAACTCAAAATTCTTCAATACTCTACAGCCCCAAAAGGAGGCTGCTACTCTCCCTATCCATCAGATACTTCACAACCTTATGCTTCGTATGTGAAAGGACACCCCTTACCATTTCTCCCCGTACCCGGTGACTCGATACCTTGTACTGGGTACTGGAGTGTCCTAGATTCCAGGATCAGTTCCTACATACTCTATATGGGTATGTTCCTTAGAGAGGTGGCTAAGGATTTGGCATTAATGGCTCCTCTTCTCCCCAATGACAAGAGAGCAGATTATCTCATCCTTGTAAAGCATGCTCAGAATGTTTCAAAGTTTGTTAATAGAGCAATGTTTGACTGTTTTGAGTGCATCAGCAGAACTTTATCCATCTGCATTGGTGCACAAAGGATTGCTTGGCTTCAAGCATTGGATCTTGAACAATGGATTCAAGATAAGCTACGTAATATCCCTTGCACCGGTGAAAACCTTTTTGGCAAGACAAAGCCTCTCTGTTAGAATCTGAAAACACTACCCTCAATAGGCTATCTAGATCTACTGCCAACTCAGCTAGGAAAAATTAGCAAAGAAAGCTTTTTTCAATAAAAAGAAAAGGTACTATCCTTCGAAAAATTAGCAAAGAAAGCTTTATTCAATAAAAAGAAAAGGTACTATCCTTCTTATACACCTGCTGTTCAGTGTCAACATCATGCTCCTCATAAGGGGCAGCAACCACTAAAGCAACAAAAAAAAGTCTCAGACTCCTAAGGCACAGCCAATTCAGCAGACCCAGCCTCCTCAGGGGCTTTGACTCCTTTCTAGAGAACATAACAGCTCTGCATCTGGAGATTCCAGATCCCTGGCAGACTCTGTCACTTTGCCCACAGGTGGCATCTTATAACATCAGAGCAGTGGCCTTTGTCCATAGTACGGGAGGTGTACAAGCTTCATCTACAAAGCCCACCCCCCTGGACTCCTCCAAAGAGTTCCACTCTCAACCTCCTCTCACTGCTCTGTTGCTCCAAGAGGTCACCTTCCTTCTATTACAGGGTGCAATAGAAGCGGTTCCATCATCCATACTTTCTCATTCCAAATAAAACAGGGGGATACAGGCCCATTCTGGACCTCAGAAAACTGAACAAGTGCCAACTACGGGAGAAATTCAAAATGATCTCCCTAGGGACCCTTTTCCCCTATCTCCAGAGTCAGGATTGGCTCTGTTCTCTAGATCTAAAGGAAGCATACACTCACATACTTATTAATTCGCAGCACAGAAAGTTCCTGCGCTTCATGTTTCAAGAGAGACATTATCAATACAGAGTCCTGTCTTTCGGCCTTGCCTCTGCCCTAAGAGTCTTCACAAAATGCATGGCTGAAGTGGCCGCATTCCTAAGGACTCTAGGGTTATTTGTCTTCCCTTACTTAGACGACTGGTTCATTCGAGCAAGTACCTCTCTATTGGCCAGTCTGTCCCTCTCGCATACCATGCAGGTTCTAGAACACTTGGGATTTGTAATAAATCTTCCAAAGTCCCAACTTGTCCCCTCTCAAACTCTAGAGTTTATAGGGACTCTTCTAGATACTCAGCAGTCAAGGGCATTTCTGCCCCAACTTCTGCGCTCGACTCAATCAGTTAGCATTTCAGGCATACCTCAAAAACATTCTCACTGCTCGAAAAATGCTACAGCTTCTGGGCCATGTGGCATCAACGGTGCATGTTGTTCCATATGCTCGTCCACATATGCGCATAAAGCAATGGACACTGGCATCCCAGTGGTCTCAGGTTTTGGGTCGCCTGGGAGACAAAATAGCGGTCTCTACCCTCCTAATCTCATCTCTCCAGTGGTGGCAATCCCCAGAAAAACTCCTGGCAGAGTTACCTTTTCAGATGCCAGCACATCAATGTACCTTGACGACAGATGCATCCAGATTGGGCTGGGGAGCTTATCTGGACACTCTCTCCACTCAGGGACTCTGGTCTTGTCAGGAGTCACAGCTCCACATAAATATGCTAGAACTCAGAGCCATTCACCATGCTCTCAAAGTGTTCCAGGATCATCTTCGAGACCGCACAGTTCTAGTCCAGACGGACAATCAAGTAGCCATGTCCTATTTGAACAAGCAGGGTGGAACAGGCTCTTGGACCCTCTGCAGCGAGGCTCTGCATCTGTGGTCCTTTGCCATACAGCATCGCATTTACCTATATGCGGTGTATCTTCCAGGCAAACACATTCTCTTAGCGGACAGAAGCCGAGTCCTTCTCCCCCACGAGTGGTCTCTTCATGCAGAGACACTCACATTCTTCAAATCTGGGGGACCCCAAAGATAGACCTGTTCGCAAGTCCTCAGAATGCCAAGCTCCCTCATTTCTGCACCAGGACTCCTGCACTGCACAGCCAGCAAGTGGACACTTTTCACCTTCACTGGGGTCAGGGCTTCCTATATGCCTTCCTTCTCATTCCCCTAAATCTCAAGACTCTTTTCAAACTCCAAAGAGACAAGGGCTGCATGACACTCATAGTGCCATGCTGGCCACATAAACCATGGTACTTTCTCCTTCTATGTCTGTCTCTGGCTCAACCCATAGATCTTGGGTCTGCTCCAGATCTCAGGAGGAGGGGACGCTGCTCCATCCCAATCCAGTCTCCACATCTACAGCATGGCTGCTGAAGGCATAGCTTTTCAGGACATTAACTTTTCCAAGGAGCTTAAAGACATCCTCTTAGCTTCTAGGAAGCCATCCATCAGGCTCTCCTACACCTTCAAATGGTACAGCTTTTCTCTCTGGTGTTCTCAGAGGGATCTTAACCCCTTTTCAGCTCTGGTGGAGGCATTACTTGAGTATCTCCTCCATCTATCTTCTTCTGGACTCAAAACCAATTCGGTAAGAGTACATCTAAGTGCAATTGTAGCCTCTCACATGCCTTTAGAAGGTCAGCCCATTTCAGCCGCTAGTAGCACGCTTCATGAAGGGTCTTCTATTAACTAAACCTCCCATTAAGCCCCCTCCAGTGTCACCCATATGTGAAGACTAAATTTCTGCTGTTCCTGGAGATCATCTGTTACAGGTGAGTAACTACGCTTACTATTTCTCCACATACTTGATGACTCGATACCATGTATCTCCGGTACTCGATACCATGTATCGGTACTCGATACCATGTATCGAGTACCGGAGTGTCCCGGCTTCCAAAAGACACAGCTGCCGCACCACTCAATGGCAGTGGAATCAGCAATGCGTTGAATTAAAAGTTCTAAGACGCATTCTTCTAACCCTCTGACCCTAGAACTCTTGATGCTTTTGGGCGTCATCGTTTTCAGGCTTCCATGCTGTCAGCCAGAATATGTTCAAGGAGGTTACTAGAGATCTTTAGTCAATGTCCCCTCTTCTCCCTGATGATAAGAGAGCTGACTATCTCATGTTGCTCAAACATGCCCAGAATGTCTCATAGTTTGTCAATAGAGCAACTTTTGACTGCTTTGAGTGCACCAGTAGAGCCACATCAATCTGCATTACATAGAAACATAGAAACATGATGAAAGAAAAAGACCACAAGGCCCATCTAGTCTATCCTTCCATAACAACAACTACAACAGTCCACTTTCTACCTTTAGAGATCCTCTGTGTTGGTCCCATGCTTTTTTGAATTCAGTTACTGTCCTCATCTCTACCACCTCCACTGGGAGACTATTCCACGGATCCACTACTCTTTCCGTAAAGAAATATTTCCGCATATCACTCCTGAATCTATCTCCCTTCACCCTCATCCCATGTCCCCTCGTAGCAGAACTTGCTTTCAATTGAAAGAGGCTCTTTCCCTGAACATTTATGCCACGGAGGTATTTAAACATCTCAATCATATCACCTCTATCCTGCCTTTCCTCTAAGGTGTACATATTAAGATCCTTAAGTCTGTCCTCATATGCTTTATAGTGAAGCCCACTAATCATTTTAGTAGCCACCCTCTGCACCGACTCCATCCTGTTCACATCCTTTTGAAGGTGCGGTCTCCAGAATTGCACACTATACTCCAAATGAGGTCGCACCAAAGACTTATACAGAGGCATTATCACCTCCTTTTTTCTGCTAGCCATTCCTCTCCGTATGCACCCAAGCATCCTTCTAGCTTTTGCCATCGCCTTTTCTACCTGTTTAGCTACTTTAAGATCATCAGACACAACCACGCCTAGGTCCCGCTCTTCTTTAGTGGACAAAAGTACTTCACCTCCTATACTGTATTGCTCCCTTGGATTGCTGCAGCCCAAATGCATGACCTTACATTTTTTAACATTAAATCCCAGCTGCCAAATTCTAGACCATTCTTCAAGCTTAGCTAGATCCCTCCTTATGTTATCTACACCTTCCTGGGTGTCTACTCTATTGCAGATTTTGGTATCATCTGCAAAGAGGCAAACCTTACCCGACAGCCCTTCCGCTATATCACTAACAAAGATGTTAAAAATAATCGGACCAAGGACAGATCCCTGGGGCACAGCACTGGTAACATCCTTCTCCTCAGAGTCAGCTCCATTTACTTGTACTCTTTGTCGCCTCCCACCCAACCAATTTCTAACACAAGCAGTAGCTTTAGGGTCCATCCCTAGGGTGCTCAGTTTGTTTATAAGTCGCCTGTGAGGAACAGTGTCAAAGGCTTTACTGAAATCTAAATACACCACATCTAGAGCTCTCCCTCGGTCCAACTCCCAGGTCACCCAGTCAAAGAAATCAATCAGATTTGTCTGACAAGACCTGCCTCTGGTGAATCCATGCTGCCTCGGATCCTGTAATCCGCTGGACTCCAGAAACCTCACTATTTTCTCTTTCAGCAGCGTTTCCAATAATTTACTCACCACCGAAGTTAAACTAACCGGCCTGTAGTTTTCAACTACATCTTTACTTCCGCTTGGCTTCAGGCATCAGATCTTGAACAATGGGTTCAAGATAAACTGGCTAATATTCCTTGCATAGGTGAAAACCTTTTTGGCAAGGACTAACAGGATAAAGCTTCTCAGTTAGAATCTGAGAATACCTCTTTGAATAGGCTAAGAAGAAAGCAGCTGCAAAGAAAACTTTCTTTAGTAAGAAAAATACGTTTTACCCTTACACCCCTGCTTTTCAATGTCATCGTCAGGGTGCTCAGAAGAAGCAACAGCCTCCCAAACAACAAAAGAAGCCACAGGCTCCTATGACTCAGCCAGCTCCGTAGGCTCATCCTGCTCCTTGGACACTGACCATAGTGAGAGAGGGGTACAGACTTCATCTAAAAATTCTTCCCACCTCTACCCTAGTAGGGGAATATTCTTCTTAGCCCCCTCTCACTGCTCTTTTGCTGCAGGAGGTGACCTCTTCTATCACAAGGAGCCATAGAGGAAGTTCCAACATCTCAACAGGGAATGGGTTTCTACTCTTCGTACTTTCTCATCACAAAGAAAACTGGGCCTCAGAAACCTGAACAAATTTCTTGTCTGCAAGTTGTTCAAGATGGTCTCTCTGGGGATCCTCCTACCCTATCACCAGAGTCAAGACTGGCTCTGTTCTCTAGATCTAAAGGAAGTGTACACATATCCTCATTCATGTTTCAGGGAAGACACTATCAATGCAAAGTCCTTCCTTTCAGACTCGCCTCTGCCCCAAGAGTCTTCACAAAGTGCATGTCGGTCGTAGCCATATTTCTATTGTCTTCCCTTATTTAGATGACTGGCTCATAAAAGCATGCACCTCCCTGGAGGTCCACCTGTCTCTCTCCCGTACCATGAAGGTACTGCAACATTTGGGATTTGGGATAAATCTTTCAAAATCCCATCTTGCTTCTACTCTAATGTTTGTGTTCATAGGAGCTCTCTTAAACACTCAGCAGTCAAGGGCATTTCTACCCCAGTACCGCTGTTCTCATCTCATTCAACTGACAACTCAGGTACGTCTCAGAGATCACCTAACTGCCCGAGAAATGCTGCAGCTTCTAGGTCATATGGCCTCAACAGTACACGTCATACCATATGCCTGCCTGCATATGCGCACAGCCCAATGGGCTCTGGCCTCCCAGTGGAAACAGGCCTCAGGCCTTCTCAGGGACAAGATTAGAGTCTCTGCCTCTCTAGCCACATCCCTTCAATGGTGGTGTTCCCCAGAGTATCTCCTCATCAGGTCACCTTTTCAGATGCCTTCGCATCATGTACACTAACAATGGATGCCTCCAAACTGGGATGAGGGGCCCATCTAGGGACTCTCTCCACTGAGGGCCTCTGGACAGGAGTCACAACTCCAGATAAATCTACTAGAACTTCGGGCTATCTTCAATGCCCTCAGGATGTTTCAAGAGCACCTACGATCCCACAGTGTCCGGTCCAGACGGACAATCAGGTAGCCATGTTCTATGTGAACAAGCAGGGATGAACAGGATCTTGGCCCTTCTGCACAGAGGCTCTCATCTCTGGTCCTTTGCCATTGCTCATTAGATACACCTCCAAGCAGTGTATCTCCCTGGGGAGCAAAATGTTTTGTCAGTCAAATTGAGCCAGATCCTTCTTCCCCATTAATGGTCTCTCCATACGGAGACAGCATCCTTCATCTTTCAGACTTGGGGGACGCCAGAGATAGACCCGTTTGCCACTCCGTAGAATGCCAAGCTTCCTTGCTTCTGCACCAGGACTCCCATGTTGGGCAACCAGCAAGTGGATGCTTTTCACCTCCACTGGGTTTAACTCCTCCTGTATACCTTCCCTCCCATTTCTCTAATTTCCAAGATGCTTTTCAAACTCCAGACAGACAGGGGCTTCAAGATACTCATAGCCCCGCGCTGGCCATGTCATCTGTGGTTTCCTCTCCTGCTACGTCTGTTTCAGACTCAATCCCTAGATCTCAGATCTGCTCCAGATCTCCTCTCTCAAGAGGAGTGGATGCTGCTCCATTCCATTCTGTAGTCTCTCCACCTTATGGCATGGCTGCTGAAAGCATAGCATTGCAAGATCTTAACCTTACTCAAGCGGTAAAGGAGATCCTGTTAGCTTCTAGAAAGCTATCCACCAGACGTTCATACGCTTTCAGGTGGTGTAGATTTTCTTACTGGTGTTTCCAGAAGGATCTCAGCTCCAGTGGAGGCGCTCCTCCAGTATCTCCTCCACCTGTCCTCATCCGGTCTCAAGACCAACTCAGTAAAAGGCAATTGCAGCCTCTCATCATCCCTTGGATGGACAGCCCATTTCCTCACAGCTGCTCGTAGTGCACTTCATGAGAGGCCTTTTGCTGACCAAGCCTCCCATCAGACCACCACTGGTGGCGTGGGATCTCAATGTTGTTCTAGAGCAACTTCTCAAGCCGCCTTTTGAACACTTAAGAACATAAGATATGCCATACTGGGTCAGACCAAGGTCCATCAAGCCCAGTATTCTGTTTCCAACAGTGGCCAATCTAGGTCATACGTACCTAGCAGTTTCCCCAAGGGACACAGGTTCCACAATGCTTGTATTGGTTCAAGCATTGATATCCTGGGTCCCTTCTTAATAATGGTTTATGGACCTTTCCTCCAGGAACTTGTCCAAACCTTTTTTAAACCCAGCTACACTAACAGCCTTTACTACATCCTCCGGTAACAAATTCCAGAGTTTGATTACACGTTGAGTGAAAAAATATTTTCTTTTATTAGTCTTAAATAGTTTACCCTGTAGCTTCATTGCATGTCCCCTAGTCTTTCTATATTCTGATAAGGTAAACAATCGATCTACGTTTACCCGTTCCACTCCGTTCATTAATTTATAGACTTGGCCACAACCTCGTTAAAATTTCTAACATGGAAGGTCATCTTCTTTATTGCCCTCACTCCAGGTAGATGTATTCGTGAACTTCAAGCTTTGGTGACAAACTCACTTTATACATGGTTCCATCATGACAAGGTTGTCCTTAGAACTCCCTCACTTCATGCCAAAGGTGGTGTCTCCTTTTCATTTGAATTAGTCAGTTTACCTTCCTGTCTTTTTTTCCAAGACCACATTCGTCTAGGACAGAGGCAATACTCCATGCCCTAGCATTTTATCTTCAAAAGACTCAAGAGCATCGTATGGCTTCTCAGTTGTTCATCTCCTTTGACCCTAGTCAACTGGGGTTGCCAGTATCCAAACCTACTCTTTCTAAGTGGATAGCAGATTGCATTTCATTTGCTTATGATAAAGCAGGACTATCCCTTGAGAGTCATGTCACTTGCCCATAATGTTCATGCCATGGCCACCTCGATGGCACATTATGCTCAGTAGCCGTTGACTAAATCTGCAAAGCAGAAACTTGGTCTTTGGTCCAAGCCTTTGCTGTTCAAGGACTGCCTGGACAGGGACACCCGCCGGGATGCCATGTTTGGTCAAGCTGTTCTCCAGCACCTCTTTCAGACTTAAGGGCAACTCCTAGCCTCTGTCCTGGAACATAATGATACCAGATATCCATGGAGGATTCATGACCTCTAGAAGCCTACACCCTGAGGCAAACCTACCGGTTCTGAGATAATTTTTCTCTGGGAGCTAGGGAGTCCCATATGTTTTGATTGCATTCCTGATTGTTTCTGGAGATGGTGTAGTTACTCACCCGTAATAGGTGATAAGGGAGAGTTGGGAAGGCAGCAATGCAGGCACAGTGGGATGCTCCCAAAGGCTTTCCTATTGGATGCTGGAGAGCATTCCCGCACGGGCTCTGTTGGTACCGATGTCACCCCATTTCTGAAGACTAAATTCCTGCAGTTCCTGGAGATCACCTGTTACAGGTGAGTAACTACACTGTCTCTGGGAACAAGCAGGAAGTTAGTCCTCGTATATGGGTGATATTGGCACCGATGGAGCCTACGCAGATCCACTCCGCAGCTTTCAAAGAAAGCCTTTGGGAGCTACACCGTACATGCGTGGTCACCTTCCTGTTCAAAGGTGCCATCTTGCCTCAGTCTGTCTTTTTCCACGAGCCCTGCAGACATGCCGTCTGTGCACCCCGTAAAAGTAGGTTTTTTGACCCTATACTCGGTTTTCTGTTTTCATCAAGTGCTCAAGTCGATCACCTTTCCATCCCAGAATCTTTGCCCCTATGTCCTGATTTTTGTTCAGGTATTTTTTTCTTCAGTTTTTCATCTTTTGGCGCGTGGGTTTTTTTCTCATGGCCTACCTGGTCGAGGTGTCTGAGTTTGATCTCACGGGTCTCGTTTTTCCCGCTATGTCCTCGACCAGCGGTTTTAAGCAGTGTGGCAAGTGCAACTGCACTATGTCCCGTACGGACCGCCACAGCACCTGCATTAAATGCCTCTGGGCAGACCACGATGGGTCTTTCTGCCCGCTTTGCCTCCTCATGTCAGCCAAAACCCAGAAGGAACACAAAAGGCGGCAGGGAGAGTTGTTTGATAGGTTTGGCTCCGATTTGGCATCTGAGGCATGATGCTGGTGCCCAGAGGTCATTGGACATCAGAGTTGTCATCGGAGGATCTTCCCCGGATGTCGGAGAAGTCGTGAAAGCAGACATCAAGGATGAACACTGCATCGCACGGTAAGTCCTCGGAGATGGCCTCAGAGCGCTTGTCTCAACGCTGGTGACAACGGCTGAGGATGCCCATCGAAGCAGCCCGGCGCGATAAATCACTGGCAGCGTTGGAAAAGGAAGATCTTGTCTTACTAATCTGTTATGTTTTTTGAAGGTGTGAATAAATAGGTAGACAAAGGTGAGTCAGATGATATGCCCTGTTCAATGTAATTTCAGTTTGTTCAATGTAAACCGCACTGATGCAGAATAGCGCGGTATATAAGAGAATGTAAATAAATAAAATAAATAAATAAATATAGTGTATCTGGACTTTCAGAAAGCCTTTGACAAGGTCCCTCATCATAGACTTCTGGCAAAACTAAAAAGTCACAGGATAGGAGACAGTGTACTATTGTGGATCAGGAACTAGTTAAAAGACAGAAAGCAGAGGGTAGGGCTGATTGGTCAATTTTCCCCAATGGGAAAAGGTGAAAAGTGGAGTACCCCAGGGATCTGTGCTGGGTCCGCTGCTATTTAACATATTCATAAATGACCTGGAAAAGGGAATAATGAGTGAGGTTATCAAATTTGCAGATGACACAAAACTATTCAAAGTTATTAAAATCCATGTGGATTATGAAAAATTGAAAGAGCATCTTGATAAATTGGAAGACTGGGCATCCAAATGGCAGATGAAACTTAATGTGGACAAGTGCAAAGTTATGCACCTAGGAAAGAAAAAAACAAACTATGGTTACACGATTCAAGGTTCCACATTAGGAATCACCACCCAGGAAAAAGATTTAGGCATCATCGTGGATAACATGTTAAAACCCTCCACTCCGTGTGCAGCAGCGGCCAAGAGAGCAAATAGAATGCTAGGTATCATAAGGAAAGGAATGGAAAATAAAACAAAGGATATTATAATGCCTCTGTATCATTCCATGGTGTGACCGCACCTTGAATATTATGTGCAATTCTGGTCGCTGTATCTTAAAAAGGATATGGCGTTATTAGAAAAGGTACAGAGACGAGCCACCAAAATGGTAAAGGGGATGGAAGGATACCCCTATGAAGAGAGGCTAAAAAAGTTAGGGCTCTTCAACCTGGAAAAGAGACGGCTAAGGGGAGATATGATAGAGGTCTATAAATTAATGAATGGAGTGGAACGGGTAAACGTAGTTCGATTGTTTACATCATCAGTATATAGAAAGACTAGGTGACATGCAATGAAGCTACATGGTAACCTATTTAAGACTAATGAGAGAAAATATTTTTTCACTGAACATGTAATCAAACTCTGGAATTTGTTACCGGAGGATGTAGTAAAAACTGTTAGTGTAGCTGAGTTTAAAAAAAGCTTGGACAAGTTCCTGAAGGAAAGGTCCATAAACCGTTATTAAAAGGGACCCAGGATATCACTGCTTGACCCAATACAAGCATTGTGGAACCTGTGTCTTTTGGGAAAACTGCTAGGTACTTATGACCTAGATTGGCCACTGTTGGAAACAGGATATTGGGCTTGATAGGCCTTGGTCTGACCCAATATGGCATATCTTATGTTCTTAAGATCGATGCGATGCCGTCGACTTTATCATCATGCGGACTCCCCGGCCAAAAATCCAACACCAGCCCCATTGTCCTCGGGGCCAGAGCTGGCTGCAGAGCCCTCTGGCATCGAGGCCAGAATTTCTGCCCTTTAACACAATTTCTCTGCTTTCATGGAGGCACAGTGGGGCCCGACTCCAGGTAACCCTGGGTCATCAGCGCCCCACATGGGGACTTCCTCGGCGAGGACCTCCCCAGAGGATGCTACCCCCCCATCCTCAATCACTTGGCGTGGTCGGTGTTGAAGTCTTCAACAGCCAACTTGATGGCGATGGATCACTGATGCCGGGTCAGTCCAAGGACCGCACGGCGTGGGAGATCGATGAAGAGTCTCCCGACAGTGTTACATTGGGATGTCCCCTCTGACCTCTCCCCGCCTCATCACTGGCAGGGGTCACATCCAGAGGATCATGCCTTCCTTTAATTCATGAAGGAGATTTATTTATTTATTTAACCAGTTTTGTATACCACCTTATCCTTCAATCAATGTGGTTGACAAGACAACAAAGGACTTACATGTTGAGGGCATGGGAAGATCAAATACAATACATTACAATATAAATACAGTACAAACAGTAAATTATAATATTATCTCATAGTGAAATTGGATATATAAGTTGATCAATTTAAGTTATTTGACCAAATGATTCTATGAATAAAGAAGTCTTTAAAGATATGCGAAAGTCTTTGTCTTCCTGAGCTCTTAATTCTTCAGGAATAGAATTCCATACCTCTGGTGCCATGAAGGAAAATGCTTTTTTAGAGGTCATCTGTCCCAGGTGCTCGCCTTCATGGTGGTGCACAAGGATGAGCCACATTCTGAGGATCTCAAAATTCTTCAGTACAAGGGCCCCTCCTCGAGAGGTGCTGCTGGTGCCTTTATCCCTTATCCTGGAGCGGTTGCTTTTCAGGATGTGGGAGACCCTGGTGACGGTGCCGTTTGTGAACCATCAACTCATTTCCCAGTATTGAGTAGGCAAGAGCAGCTTCCACACAATTCCATGGTAATAGTCGACTATGCATCGAATCAAGAGCCAGAAGACACACTCCTCGGTACCATGGATGCGTTTGGTAGGAAGTGTTTCCAAGGCTCTATGCTCAGAGCCCGGATCCAGGTTTACCAGCTGTACATGGGCATGTATCTGAGAAACCTGGAAAAGGAACTCACCAGGTTCTTGGCTGGTCTATCAGGTGAGCCCCTTGAATGCTTTCAGACCCTGGTATCTTCAGTCAAGGAGTGCTCCAAATTTCAGACTCGGGCAGCTTTCAACAGCTTTGAGTCGGTGGCCCGTGTAGCTGTGGTGGGCATTAGTGCCCGTCACCTTGCCTGGCTGTATTCCTTCGACTTGGAGCAATGGATTCAGGACAAACTAGCCGATGTCCCATGTCGAGGAGACAATCTCTTTGGCAAACCAATGATGGAGAAGGCTAACAAGTTGGAGAAGGAATTTTTGACCAGGACCAGACTGTCCAAGAAAGTGTCGGATCCTTCCTATCGGAAGGCTTCGGGGAAAAAGCCCTTCCACCCAAAGTCCAAGAAGGCTTATGGAAACTACCCCAAGTTCCAGAACTGTTCTGCTCACCCTCAGGGGCAGCAGGCCAAGGGCCAGGGGCAAGGCCTCTGTAAGCCTAAGATTCCCAAACAGTGCCGCAGCCACAGCCTGGGAGAGCTTTTGACTCCTTGGACATAGCCTTTCTCCCTGAGGTACCGGGCCCAAGGTTCACGGGAACATGGCTGGTCCAATATCACCACGGACACGTGGGTGCTGCAGGTGGTTGCAGAGGGGTATCTCCTCCACACTGCTCATCTGCCTCATCCCTTTTTGCCAGGGGAATTACCCATGGACCCCTTGCACCCCTTGCACAGGGAGCTCCTGCACAAAGAACTCTGGTCTTTACTCGGTGGAGCCGTCCCTTCCCATCTTCAGGGCCGGGGCTTCTACTCCCGCTGCATCCTGGGTCCCCAAGAAAACGGGGGGCTTCAGGCCCATCTTGGATCTTTGAGACCTAAACCGCTTCCTGGTAAAGGAAATGTTCAAATTGCTATCCCTTGGAATCTTGCTGCCGTACCTTATCCAAGGAGATTGGCTATGCTCCTTGGATCTCAAAGATACTTATACTCACATCCTGATCCATCCAAGGTACACAGTCATTACCTTCGGTTCATCGTCAGGGACCACCACTGTCAATACAGGGTGCTCCTCTTCAGCCTCGTCTCGGCTCCTTGGGTGTTCACCAAATGCCTGGCGGTTGTGGCCGCTTTCCTCTGGCTCCTCGGAATGTTTGTGTTCCCTTACCTAGATGACTGGCTCATGCAGGCCGACTCACAGGACGAGGCATGGCAATGCGACTCAGCACATTCTGAACCTCCTGCAACACCGAGAGTTTGTAGTGAACTTCCCGAAGTACCACCTCCGGCCCTTGCAAAGCATAGAGTTCATCGGGGCACTCCTTGACACGGGCAAGGGCACAGCGTCTCACCTCCCTAGCAAAGGACATTCAGGGCACTATAGCAGTAATGGCCTGGAAGATGCTTTGCCTCTTTAGGCACATCGTGTCCATGGTCCATATGACCCCCTTAGCCTGCCTGCATACGTGACAGACTCAATAGACGCTCAGTATCCAGTGGTTAGAGGCATCAGAACACCTAGAGGACTGCATCCAAGTCACCCTGGCCTTAGCAATCTCCCTGATCTGGTGACAAGACCATCTCAACCTCAGAGCTGGCCTGCCATTCCAGGCCCTGCCAGTGCAGTGCATCCTTACAACCGATGCATCAAAACTGGGCTGGGAAGTCCATTGCGGTCACCTGCGAATGCAGGGCCCGGATCTTCCAGGACCATCTAGAGGGACAGATGGTGCAGGTCCAAATGGACAACTAGGTTGCAAAGTTCTACATCAGTAAGCAAGGGGGCACAAGGTTATACCACCCCTGCTGGGAGGTAGTGTGCCTCTGGAACTTCACGGCAGTGTACGTGCCAGACAGGACAATACTATGGCTGATTGCTTAAGCCACGCTTTGCAACTCCATGAGTGGAGGCTAGACCCAACCATTCTGGCACAGATCTTCTGGAGGTGGGGCACCCCAGGAATAAACCTCTTCGCCAGCCTGGAGGATGCACAGCTACCACGTTTCTGCTCTCCGAGGCCAGCCCGGTCTCGGGAGGTAGCGGATGTGTTCCTCCTCCCCTGGTCCAGGGGTTTGCTATACCATTCCCACCGACACCGCTAGTGCCGTGCAGCTGTCCCAGAGGGACCCCTGGCCATTAGGGATGGCCCCGGACCTGTTATCCCAGGAGGATGGGATGTTGCATCGCCCCAACCTACAGTACCTGGTGTTGACGGCCTGGATACTGAAGATAGCCGTTGCACATCACAGCCTTCCCAGAGCAGTGGAAGATATCTTGCAGGCTTCGCATAAGGACTCTACTTGATGAACCTGTGCCTTCAAGAAGCAAAGGCTTTCCCTCTGGTGCGAAGGCCTGAACTCTTTCTCCTGTGCAATGGCTCAGATATTATGATTTCTCCAGGACCAAGCAGGAATCAGTCCTCACATATGGGTGTCATCGGCGCCGATGAAGCCCCAGCAGAGCATTTCCCCAGCTTTCTATGAAAGCCTTTGGGAATCCAGGCACACATGCGCGGTTCCCTTCCCGCCTAAAGGTGCCATCTTACCTCAGTCTCTTTTTTTCCGTGAAGCCCACTGGACGTGTGTCCAGTTTTCCCGGTTAAAATTAGATTTTTCAGCGATTTTTTGCTCTCTTTCTACCGGTTCGACGCCGGTTCCCCTCCCGCTGGGTTTGGTACACCGGTATCGAGCCCGATTCCTCTTTTTCGGTTTTTGCCCTTCATGGCTGGCGTTCGCGCCCTTTTTTCTCTTTTTCCCTGGAAGGCCGGTCTTTTGACCTCGCGGGGACTCTTTTTTCTCCGATGGCTTCCAGTGGTTTTAAGAAGTGTGATCGGTGTAAGAAACTAATGTCTCTCACCTACACACAGGACTGCTGCCTTCGGTGCCTGGGCCCTGACCACGATCCTAAGTCATGCAGGGCCTGTGGAAAAATGTCTTCCAAGGCACTACAAAGTCGCCAACAGCAAAAGGAAAGGCTTTTCTCGGACTCAGCCTCCGGCCGGGCCCGGACCTCATCTGAGGCCTCGACATCTCGGGATTCCGATCCCAAGCGCTGTCGAAGCTCCTCGGACAGGGGGTCCCCCGACCGGGAACGCAAGAGGAAGAAACGGCTCGCGAGGGCGTTGTCGGAAGAGGTCCCTGGCTCCTCGAGGGCCAGGTCTAAGACCCCCGACCATCGCCCCAGGCCTGTGGAACCGGAGAAGCCTGCCAAAGTTCCTCGTGTGGAGCCGGAGTCTGCTGGACACGTAAGCCCCGTAGTCCTCGTGGACTCTCCTCCCAGGGAGCCGATGTCGGGCCCGGTGCCACCGGGGCCCGAGTCGGTGGCTGCTGCGTCTCCCGAGCTGAGTCTCAGGATGACAGCCTTGGAGAGCAGAATGTCTGCCTTCATGTAGCAGCAGCAGGCACTGATGGCCAGCCTGTCTGGCGCATCTGCCCCGACCACCGGGACATCGACGTCCAAGTTGACACCGGAGACCGAGCCGATACTCGAGTCCATCGGGACCGAGGACATCGACGCCGGTGCTTCCGGGGGGGTGCTCCAGGGCCCCGCGGGATCGGACCCCAACTCTTCCTCGGATGAGTCGGCTTGGGAGACGGAGGACGAGGAGTCTGCTGACACCTTTAAGACTCGGTGCGTCCCTTCGGACTCACCGCAGTCTGAGCCCCGGAGTAGGTCCCCCCCAGAGGACACCCGGTTCTCTGAGTTTGTCCGGGATATGGCCACTGCCTTGGCTATTCCGGCGGATCCTGAGGAAGAGCCTCGAGCTGAAGAGCTCGAGGCGCTGCAGTATGACTCTACTCCGAAGGAGGCCTTTACTGTCCCGGTTCCTCCGATGCTGGAACGGCTCCTCTTCCGTATGTGGGAGGCACCGGCCTCGGCGCTGGTTCTTAGCAAGCGAGTCGATTCGATCTATCGGCTCCGTAAGAGTCCTGGTTTTCAGAAGGCATAGCTACCACACCATTCCATGGTTGTGGAATCGGCCATGCATCGTCTGAAGAGTCAGAAGATGCACTCCGCGGTGCCTCCTGGCAGGGAGGCCCGAAACCTGGATGGCGTTGGTAGAAAGTGTTTTCAGGGCTCGATGCTTGTTTGCCGTGTCCAGTCTTACCAGCTGTACATGGGCATGTACTTACGGGATCTGGCCAAGGAGTTGGCCGGATTCTCTGCTGGTCTCTCCGGGGAACCCTTGCAGAGATTTAAGTCCTTGTCCTCGGGGATTTGGGACTGCTCGAAGTTCATGTCCCGCGCCGCCTACGATGGCTTCGAGGCTTCGGCCCGAGTTGCGGCAGCCGGCATCGCAGCTCGACGCCAGGCATGGCTGCAGTCATCGGACCTCGAGCCATGGGTTCAGGACAAGTTGGTGGATGTCCCTTGCCGAGGTGAAAACCTTTTTGGCAAGTCCATGACCGAGAAGGCCGCTCAGTTCGAGACCGAGCTCCTCACCCGGACAAGGCTGTCGAGGAAGACCTCTGCCCCTTCTCATAAAAAGAAGGGCTCGGGTAAAAAGCCCTTTTACCCGAGGAAGGGCACTGCCTACAAACAGTACCCACAATATCAAGCTGCCCCCCAGGGTCAGCAAGCCAAGGGCCAGGGTAATGGGCCCCGTAGGCATATAATCCCCAAGCCTCAGGCCCCTGCTACCACTCAGCAGGGTGGGGGCTTTTGACTCCTTGAGCATAGCCTCTCCTCCACTGCTCTCCCAACCCTGACAGGAGGTCGTCTCGCCCTCTTTGCCCACCAGTGGCCCCTTATCACCGGGGACAGTTGGGTGCTGGAGATAATCCACAAGGGATATGCCCTCCATTTCCACCAACTGCCACCCCCATATTTTCCAGGGGAGCCTCCAAGGCCTCCTCTGCACACAGACCTTCTCCGTCAGGAGCTTCAGGGTCTGTTGGTGGACAGGGCGGTGGAGCCTGTGCCTCCCCATTTGCAAGGTCACGGATTCTACTCCAGGTATTTCCTGGTGCCCAAAAGGACCGGTGGCCTTCGTCCCATTCTGGACCTCAGGAACCTCAACAAGTTCCTAGTGAAAGAAAAGTTCAAGATGCTTACTCTTGGAACCCTTCTGCCCTACCTCCAGCAGGGAGATTGGCTATGCTCCTTAGATCTAAAGGATACATACACTCACATCCTCATTCATCCAGACCACAGAAAGTTTCTAAGGTTCATCGTGGGAGGAAACCATTATCAGTACAGAGTGCTGCCTTTCGGCCTCACCTCCGCCCCTAGAGTCTTTACAAAGTGCTTAGCAGTGGTGGCGGCCTACCTGAGAAATCAGGGCATATTTGTCTTCCCCTATCTGGACGACTGGCTCATCAGGGGTCAGACAGGTCAGGAGGCCAATCAAGCCACCCTCAGGACCATTGCTCTTCTACAGCGTGTCAGACGGCTGCCTGGGTGAGAATCTTCACACTCTTGGCAAGTGCATATTTCTATATGATTTGCAAGGTATTGTGGGCAATGTAGTTCATTCACACCAGACACAGCTGCTGACAATAATTTAGTTGTGCTCTTGGGTAAAGCCAATAAGATATTTATTTATGGGGTTATTTCTCCCAACACAGATATGCTTGGTAGCACATAAATTAGGTTACTTGCTTTCAGTGTTAACTTGGAAAAACAAAGTCAAAATCAGGAAAACAACAAATGAAAAGCCACAAAACAAGAAACAAACTTTTCTTTTCAGGTTAATTTCTGATTACTTCCCACATAGATACAGAAGTGATTCTCTCCTAGCTCACAAGCAATTAGGTAAGGCTTAATTGCTAGCAGTCACCAGCTGAAACTCCTTAGCTGGCTTGCCTTCCACTGTGTGGGTCAAATCCTGCTTCAGGAGCTTTTCTGAGTAGATTAAAGAACAAATTTGTATTTCTTTGTGATGGTTGCTGTACTTTATAACAGAAAGTTACCAACGGAGTTTAGATAGAGAGCAGTCCATATAAACAGGATCCTCATCTGCTATTATTCCCCCTTGTTCAACAAGCATGGGTTCAATATCATGGATTGGCACAGATGAATCTCTGAATGGAGCATTTTCAGGAGAATACTTGTTTCCCTGCTGTCTTTCAAGGTTATAGCTAGGGCATAGATCAGTGTTCATACCTGAGCTTCCATTGCTGCTAGAGTTCCTCTCTATATAGCCTGGCCAGTATGTAGTCCAGTTCTTATGTCCAGCCTTCCAATCCAGATCCCTGGACACTGGATCTCTCTTCACATACCTTCTGGCACAGGTCTTAGGGTCCCTTCCACGTGCAGCCGTCTCCCTCACAGGAAGCCTCTGGTGATTCCTAGCTCTGCAGCACCATTCCTCTGGCTTTCCCCAGTCCAATGGTGTATGCTGGCCCTTGGAATGCCTCCCAGTATACGTACTGCTTTGGACTCTTCTAGACCTCTCAAAGGCTTTTCTCTTCCTTCTTCCAAAGGGTCTCTTTCCCTCTCTGTCCGTCCGGTTTGGCTTCTGCTTCTGATGATCCTTCAGATGAAACTGATGATCAAACTCAAGCTGATTCTCAGGATACTGAGGACAATTCTCTGGATATCCAAGGTGATCATGAAGATGGTCATCTGTAGAATAAACTCTACTCTTATTCTGCTTAGATGAGTGCTCCTCCCTAACACAGCGCAGCTGTGCTGAATTAGGCCCTGCCCTTTGAGATGAGTGCTTAGGGATTACCTCATAGCCCTCCTGATTGAACACACTTTTCCCCACTTCAGCTCCTCTAATGGCTGTTGGAAACCTGGTGCATTCTGGGACTGGTAGTCTTTTATGGCAAAATTCTGTTTTCTTATTTCTACCAGAACTGACAGGTTGCTTGTTCAGAGTCACTTCACCTTTCCTATAGCTCCTTCATGAGCTATGATAAGCTTCCTTATCACAAGCGCCTGAGGTTTGTCATAAACTTCGCAAAGTCCACTTTGCTCCCTTCCCAGAACTTGGAGTTCATAGGGGCAAGGTTGGACTCTCTCCTGGCAAAGACATTCTTGCCAGAAAACAGAGCCCGAAGGTTAATGGCCTTGGCAAGTCAGTTTCTCAGCAGCTCCCTGGTCTCCGCCAGACTCTGCCTGCGGCTTCTAGGCCACATGGCTTCGACAGTACATGTGACCCCCAATGCCAGGCTCCATATGAGGCCTGCACAGTGGTGCCTTCTGTCTCAGTGGTCACAGGCCACCGGCAGCCTCAGAGACAGGATAAGGGTGTCCAGACCATTTCTGCACTCCCTCACCTGGTGGCTACACCCACCCAATCTGCTGAAAGGGGTGCCCTTTCAGATTTCAGGTTACACAGTGATGCTATCAACAGATGCCTCCCTGCAAGGCTGGGGGGCGATTGTCTGGGCAAGTGCACCCAAGGCCTCTGGTCTCCCTGGGAAGCTGCACAGCAGATCAATCTCCTCGAACTCAGAGCTATTCGATTAGCAGTCAAAGCTTTCACTCCTACCCTGGCTCAACAGTCTGTCCTGATTCAGACAGACAACCAAGTTGCCATGTTTTATGTGAACAAACAGGGCGGAACTGGGTCCAGGATCCTTTGTCGGGAAGCTCAGGACCTTTGTTCTTTTGCCCTCAAGCACAACATGCTCCTCAGGGCTGTGTACCTTCCTGGCCAGGACAACTACCTGGCAGACAGATTGAGCAGGATACTGCAGCCCCACGAGTGGCAGCTGCATCCTTCAGTAGTTCAGAAGATCTTTCTGAGATGGGGTCTCCCTTTGATGGATCTCTTTGCCAGCCCTATCAACAAGCAACTGCCAAAGTTCTGCTCCAGGCAACCACATCCTCTGCGGACAGCAGCGGATGCTTTTCTGATATCTTCGTCTCAGGGCCTCCTCTATGCGTTTCCTCCCACGCCCTTGGTGGCCCGAACCCTATTGAAGATTCTCCAGGACAAGGCCTCGGTCCTGCTGGTAGCTCCCAGGTGGCCGAGAAAGCTTTGGTTTCCTCTTCTGCTTCAGCTGGCGGTGGATCCTCCACTGCCTCTGGGCTTGCAACCCGACCTTCTCACACAGGACCAGGGTTCCCTTCTGCACCCCAATCTCAAGTCTCTCAATTTGATGGCCTGGAGGCTGCAAGGGTAGTTTTGGCTCCCCGGGGCCTACCTCAGGAAGTTGAGGAGGTTGTCCTAGCCTCTAGGAAACAGTCCACTAGGAAAACCTATGCTCTCAAATGGAAGAGGTTTTCTGTGTGGTGTCACCTACGTACAGAGGATCCTTTCTCCTTTACTGTGCCAGTAGTTCTTCAGTACTTACTGCACTTATCCAATCAGGGACTTAAGTCCAATTCTGTTCGGGTCCACCTCTCTGCTCTAGCAAGCTCACCACTCATTGGTAGAGGGACAATCTCTATCTGGTCACCCCTTGGTGTCCCGCTTTCTCAGGGGCTTGCTTTTTCTCAAGCCTCCCATCCGTCCTCCTGCCCCTGAGTGGGAGCTGAATGTGGTTTTGTAGCAACTGACTCGCCTTCCTTTTGAGCCGATGGCTACTTGTCTACTACGCTTCCTCTCCTGGAAGACAGTCTTCCTGATAGCCCTTACCTCGGCTAGGTGAGTAAGTGAGCTTCAGGCCCTGGTCTGTGACAGGCCTTACACCAGGATTTATAGGAACAGGGTAGTCCTCAGGACTCACCCAAAGTTCCTCCCAAAAGTTGTCTTCCAACATTCTTCCCTAGGCCTCATGCAAGCCAGGCTGAAGCAGTCCTGCATACCCTGGACTGTAGGAGGGCCTTATCCTTCTACCTTGACCGTACGCAGGGGCATAGAAGGGCAACTCAGCTCTTCGTATCCTTTGACCCTAATAAGTTGGGGTTGGCTGTGTCCAAGCGTACCTTGTCCATCTGGGTGGCTGACTGTATTACCTGGGCTTACAAGGCGGCTGACCTTCCTTTGCAGGGTAGGGTCACTGCCCATCGTGTCAGGGCAATGGCTGCCTCAGTGGCTCATCTCCGCTCTGTGCCCTTGGTAGACATCTGCAGGGCTGCAACTTTGTCTTCAAGCCAGACATTTGAGGCCCATTACTGCCTGGAGAGGGAGTCCCATAGGGACAGTGCTTTTGGCCAGGCAGTACTCCGGAATCTCTTTGAGGTTTAGGCAACTCCTGCCCTCCTGCCCTCTGTTGGGCTACCGGTGGAGGTTGTGTCCTTGAAAAGCCTTTCTTTGCAGCTGGGACTAGAGGGAGTTCTCTTGTCAGCCTGGGTTCCTCAGTAGCCCAGAGCTGGGGAGTCACCCATATGTGAGGACTGACTTCCTGCTTGGTCCTGGAGAAAGAGTAGTTACTCACCTGTAACAGGTGTTCTCCAGGAGCAGCAGGAATCAGTCCTCACAACCCTCCCTCCTCCCCTTGGAGTTGCAGTTGTACATAGTTTATTTCTCATTTTTGTGTGCTGTTCTTAGCTATGTCATTTGACTGAGGTAAGATGGCACCTTTAGGCGGAAAGGGAACCGCGCATGCGTGCCTGCATTCCCAAAGGCTTTCATAGAAAGCTGGGGAAATGCTCCGCTGGGGCTTCATCGGCGCCGATGACACCCATATGTGAGGACTGATTCCTGCTGCTCCTGGAGAACACCTGTTACAGGTGAGTAACTACTCTATCTCCTGCATCTCTCAGGAACTGGCCTGAAGTCCAACTCAGTCAGAGTTCATCTCTGGCCATCTCAGCCCACCACTACCTGGTCGATGGCCAGGCTCGGTCTGTCCACTCTCTAGTGAGAAGGTTCATGCGGGGTCTTCTCCTCTCGCAGCCCCCGGTCTGTCCACCGCCAGTAGCATGAGACCTTAATATGGTGCTGGGCAGGCTCTTGGCTGTGCCCTTCGAGCCCTTAGCTACCTGTCCTCTCAAGTGCCCCTCTTGGAAGGTCGTATTCTTTGTGGCACTCACCTTGGCTAGGCATGTGAGTGAGCTGCAAGCTCTGGTGGCTCATGCACCCTACAACAAGGTTCCACAGGAACAGGGTCGTCCTTCGGACACACCCTAAGTTCTTGTGCACAAGGTGCAAGGAGCTCTTTGCTCTCAGGGAACGTCCGATCTCTGAAGGCTAGAGTAGCAGACTTGGAAGAGATAAGGAAGACAGAGAGGTACATAGGCGAGACGTACAGGGATATAGTCCTAAAATTCTATCTCCAGTCTGGCAGCATCCCTGTTGCCATGGAAGAGAGAGGTCACGTGACAGAAACGCATCACCCTGGTGTGTCAGGAAGTGATCCTATAGCTAGGACCTGTCCTCCAGGTGATGTAAAACCCTCTCGCACCGATCAATCTCTATGGATTGAAATTCCATGTAAAAAGTGGAAGGTGATGGCAGTGGGGGTGTACTATCGAGTGCCTGGCCAGAATGAACAAATGGATGATGAAATGCTCAAAGAAATCAGGGAAGCTAACAAAAATTACAGAACAGCAATAATAATGGATGACTACACCAGTATTGACTGGGTCAGTGTCACGGCAGGACATGCTAGGGATATAAATTTTCTAGATGAAATAAATGACTGCTTCTTGGAGCAGCTGGTTCATGAACTGATCAGAGGAGAAGCCATTTTGGACCTGGCCCTTAATGGAACACTAGATCTGGTGCAAGAGATAAGGGTGTTGGGGCCACTTGGCAACAGTGATCATACATAGCATGATCGCGTTTGATTTAATTAATGGAGGAGGGATGGTAAGGAAATCCACAGTACTACCTTTTAACTTTTGAAAGGGAGACTATGATAAAATGAGGAAAATAGTTAAGAATAAACTAAAAGGAGCAGTTGCAAAGGTTAAAGACTTACATCAAGCTTGGGTGTTGTTTAAAAATACTATCTTGGAAGCCCAGACCAGCTGTATTCCATGCTTTAAGAAAAGTGGAAGGAAGTCCATAAAACGGCCAGAATAGTTTAAAGGTGAGGTCAGAGAGGCGGCTGTTGCCAAAAAAGCATCTTTCAGGAAATGGAAAAAAGAGCCAAATGACGAAAGCTGAAAACAGTACAAGCACTGGCAAGTTAAATGCAAGGCTTTGATAAGGCAGGCAAAGATAATTTGAGAAGAAACTTGCTGTGGAAGGACAAACACACGTAATAAAGACTTTTTCAAGTACATTCATAGCAAAAAACCTGTGAAAGAGTCAGTTGGACCATTAGATGATGGAGGGGTAAAAGGGGCAGTAAGAGGGGATAAGGCTGTAGCGGAGAGACTGAATGAATTCTTTGCTTCGGTCTTTACTGAGGAAGATGTAGGGATGTTACCCATGACTGAAGTGGTATTTAAAGGTGCTACTGCGGAAGAATTGAAAAAAATATTGATACACCGGGAAGATGTATTACAACTATTTGATAAACTGAAGAGTAGCAAATCACCTGGACCGGATGGTATACATCCAAGGGTGTTGAAAGAACTAAAATATGAGATTGCAGACCTGCTATTAGTAATCTGTGAACTATAATTTAAATCATCTATAATACCTAAAGATTGGAGGATGGCCAATGTAACGCCAATTTTTAAAAAGGGTTCCAGGGGTGATCTGGGAAACTACAGACCGGTGAGCCTGACATCAGTATCAGGAAAAACTGTAGAAACCATCATAAAGAACAAAATTACTCAACATGTAGATAGTCATGGCTTAATGGGAGATAGCCAACATGGCTTTAGACAAGGAATATCTTGTCTTACTAATCTGTTATGTTAATTTTTTTAAGGTGTGAACAAACAGGTAGACAAAGGTGAGTCGGTTGATATAGTTCATCTAGACTTTCAGAAAGCCTTTGACAAGGTCTCTCATGAAAGACTTTTGGCAAAACTAAAAAGTCATGGGATAGGAGGCAGTGTACCATAATGGATCAGGAACTGGTTAAAAGATAGAAAGCAGAGAGTAGGGCTAAATGGCCAATTTTCCCAATGGAAAAAGTGAATAGTGAAGTACCGCAGGGATCTGTGCTGGGTCCGCTGCTTTTTGACATATTTATAAATGACCTGGAAAAGGGAATAACGAGTGAGGTTATCAAATTTGCAGATGACACAAAACTATTTCAAGTTGTTAAAATCCATGAGGATTATAGAAAATTGCATGAGGATCTTGCTAAATTGGAAGACTGGGCATCTAATTTGCAGATGAAATTTAATGTACACAAGTGCAAAGTTCTCCAGGAACACGCAGGAAGTCAGTCTTCACTTACTGGTGACGTTGGCACTGACGGAACGTGCACGGAGCAATTCCCCAGCTTTCAAAGAAAGCCTTTGGGATTGCTACCACGCATGCATGGTCCTCTTCCTGCCCAAGGGTGCCATCTTGCTTAGTCTCCCTTTTTCCACGGAGCCTTTCGGACGCATGTCCTCGTCTCTCGGAAAAGGTTTTCGTTTCCTAGTCTTAACAGGCTCTCATTTCTTTTTTATGGTTGCACCGGTCCTCTACCCGTCCTCCCCTTGCTCTCTTTTGGAACTTACGGGGATACCTTTTCTAAATTTTTCTTTTCGGGCTTCACGCCCTTTTTTCTTCCCAACCGCTGGCCGCGTGGTGTGACGTAGGAGACTCTTATGAAGCAATGGAAACTGATAGTGATCTGGTGGAGAGAACCGGTACTGCAAGGGAATTCAGGATTTTCTCTTATGAGAGAAAAAAACACAGAGCTGATCAGGAACCACACCTCACCTCAAGGCAGGAGAGAAGCCAAGTCTCTGATTGGGCACGCCCAAGCAGGAGGCGGGCAGTACAGTACTCAGCCAGCTTGTTAAGAACTGAGAAACAGAAACAGTTAAAGGAGCACGAGCAGCGAGAGCAAGACCCAGAGGAGGAGTCAGGGCACAAGCACCTGGACGAGGACAGGTCAGATGACCAGGAACCGTTGGAGAGAGAACTACTAAGCAACTGTGATCCACGAAGGAGCAGACAGGAGCTGGGAGACTCAGGGGCAGAGAAAGACTTCTGTTACCAGAAGAAGTCAAAGGCACTGAGAGACCCAAGGCTACAGCTCAGGAGTTTAAAGGACCAAGCAGAACCTTGGAACAGGAGGCAGAGGGATAGAGAATTACCCTGGAAGAAGCCCCAGCACAAGGTATCTGGTGGGTTTGGAACAGCTAGCAAGCTTAACAGTGGGAAGCCAGAAAGAGTGAACTTTAATTGTGAAAGACAGAACAAAGGCAGAAAGTTTGATAGTAATTGGTTAAGCCAAGAGAAGCCTGACTGTTTTCCTTTTAACACTCTGAGAGACTCTCCAAGCACAGCTGAAGCGTTTTACCCTGAACTTTCATGTGGAGATAGGTGGGGGAAGGGAAATGCTTACACGCTGAACTGCTGTCCAAGTAAAAGCACTGATAATTGCCAAGAGATAAGAACTGTAAACAAGCATTTACCTGAAGGAGGATATTCTCAGCCTAGCTCAGAAAGTACACAGGCTGAATTACTTCTCACTGAATTCAGGGAGTTCCTTAAGAGCAGAGCAGTTTCTCCTCATAACTTAGCAAAGCCCATAAGCAGCTGTGAGGAAGAAATGCCTTTAATTTCTCTACCGGCTACAGAGCAGGAAGTCCCGATGGACTGCTCTACATGTGTGATTCAAAAGGACATTTAAGTGATATGCTTGCCAATGTTTTATGAAGCAATATAACAAAGTTACCTCACTGATTGCCATGCTAAAGAAGCTTATGTGAAGAGAATAAGTGAAAGCATATTGTGTGCCATTCAGGAGCATTGCTGTTACCAGAGTTTCTGTTACGTTACTGAAAGGAGGTCACATGACAACTGAATGTGATCAGGACATTTAGCCAAGCAGTGAAAAGCCTTGTTTAGTTAAGTTTCTCAGCCTGGTTTTGTGCTACATTATTTCATTTACGTCTGCTGCATTTTGAACTCCGGAGCGGGAGAAATAAACTTCACAAAAGAAATTTTCTTTGCCTTGCCTTACTACTTGAGCACCTACACAACTACAACCTTAACCCTCAAGGGCATTCAAGGCCAGCCCCTCCTTTAACCCTCAAGGTCCAGGGAGTGGGTGGGTGGCAGTGGGTCTTCGATCTCACAGGGGCCGTTTTGCCCCCATGGCCACCGGGTTTAAAAAAATGTGATAGATGCTCTAGTAACATGTCGCTTACGGACACTCATGACTGTTGTCTGTAAGAAAATGTCCTCTAAGGCCCTGCCCAGCCTTAAGCAGAAGTCCGAAGACATTTTTTGAAAGGCTGCCTCGGAGTCCCTGATGGCATCCTTGGTCATCTCCCCTCTAGTGGGTTCTCCCCCTGCGGCAAAGCGTTCCAGGCTGCATTCTGACCAGGGGTCCCCCGATGTGGAATGGCGCAAAAAGAAGTAGGCCTCGAAGTCGCTGTCTGGGGCCCCCGAAAAGCGTGAGCGCTCCCGTGCCTGGTTGCTTAGCCCCATTCAGCGCTCCCGAGAGTTGAACAAGGAGCGGCCTCGCAAGGTACTTCGCAGAGAAATGGAGGCCTCCAGCAAAGGCGCTCAGTCTCCTGACGGCCGTCCCGGTGAGGACCCAATCTCCTCCTCGTCGCCCAATCCGGTGACCCTGGTATCGGCGTCCCAGGGCCCCACGCCCACGTGGGAGTCCCGTATGCTGGTGCTGGAATGCAGCGTTTCTGTGTTCATTGCTTCCCAGCAGGCACTCATGGCCAGCTTCGCTGACTTGCTCCCAGAGACCGCGGGTCTCTTACGTGGGACACCCAAATCCCTCCAGGAAACCCCCGAGAGCCATGGGCCTTGTGAGGGTCTTCGACGTCAGTCTCCCTCGCTCTCCCGTTCCTTGGGTGCAAGATCGTCCAGGGCCTCCGGCTTCAGGCCGCCGGCCATTGAACAGGGCGAACCGCCTGGCTCGGATCCCTCAACTGACTTCTCGGACTGGGAATCCAATGGAGACACATCCCCAGAGACCCGCACCCACCGGGATCTTCCGTCGGACCCCTCGCTGCCTGGTCTCCAGCTGCGTTCACTGCCCAAGGACACCTCCTTTTTGGTGTTTATTCAGGACATGGCTCGGGCCCTCAACCTGTTCACCCAGGCCGAGGAGGACCCTCAATATTCTTCAGTACGAGATCCCACTCAGGGAATCCCTCACCGTGCCAGTGCCGCCAATTCTCTCCCGGCTATTGCTCTGCCTGTGGGAGGCCCCGGCCTCGGTTCCCATTGTGAGCATGCGCCTTGACACAATGTACAATGTGCAGCGAGGGTCAGGCTTCCGAAAGACCTAAGTTTCACACACCTCGATGGTGATGGAATCAGCCATGAGGAAGCAGAAAAGCCCAAAGTCCCACTGATCGGTCCCGCCGGGCCGAGAATCGAGAGCCTTTGATGCCCTGGGACGCAAGGCCTATCAAGGTTCCATGCTCTCTTGTTGCACCCAGGCATGACAGTTATATATTGGTATGTTCCTCCATGACTTGACAAAAGAACTTGGAGGTTTCTCCGTGGGCCTCGAGGGCGAGCCCCTGCAGCCGTGGGCTTGACTCCAATCTTCGGATTTGGAGCAGTGGGTGCAGGAGAAGCTCCTGGATGTGCCCTGCCTCGGCGAACAACTTTTTGGTAAGCCTATGGAGGTGAAGGCTGCGGAGATCAAGACGGATTATGTCACTAGGACCCGTCTCTCCCGCAAGACCTCTACGCTGCCTCGGAAGAAGCAGCCTGCCAAGAAGCCCTTCTTTCCCAGGAAAGGCCTCCATTACCTCAGCTATCCACCGTACCCGACTACCCCCACGCCGGCCACTCCCACACAGGGGAAGCCTGGCCAGGGTCACCATAAACCAAAGGGCCCGAAGGCCCAGGCGCCTGCTCCCTCACAACCCCTCAAGTGTTTTGACGCCAGCAGCATAGCTCCTTGCCCTCCGGCGATACAGCAGCCCATGTGGTGACGCCTGTCCTGCTTTGCCCTGTTGTGTGCGCTTATCACCTCGGACACCTGGGTCCTCCAGGTCATCTGGGAGGGCTATCGCCTCCACTTTGACAGGCTTCCACCCCCTTTCTCCCCAGCGGAGCCTCCTTGACTCTCCGCACACCAGCTTTTGCTGCAGCGGGAATTACACTCCCTCCTTGCCCAACGAGCAGTCAGAAGGTCCCTCCCCACCTTCGCGGTCGGGGCTTTTATTCCCGGTACTTCCTCATCCCAAAAAAGACAAGGGGTTTGCGGCCCATCCTCGACCTCCATAGGCTAAACAAGTTCTTGGTGCAGGAGATATTCAAGATGTTACCTCTTGGCGTGCTGCTGCCCTTCCTCTGGCAGGGCGACTGGCTATGCTCCTTGTATCTAAAGGATGCTTACACCCATATCTTGATCCACCCCCAACACAGGCAGTACGGGTCTCCACGAAGTGCCTCGTCGTGGCCGCCGCTCACCTTCGGTGCTGGGGCATGCCGGTGTTTCTCTACCTCGACGACTGGCTCATTATGGGCTCCTCCATCGAGGAGGCCCGGCAAGCAATGTCACACTCTGTCCTCTTGGAGAGCTTGGGGTTCTTGGTCAACTACCCAAAGTCTCACCTCGAGCCGGCACAGGCTCTCGAGTTAATCGGGGCATGCCTCGATATTTGGCAAGCCATGGCCGCCTTGCCGGTGGATCACTCAATCCGTCTCTGGGCTCTGGCGGCTCGCGTCCAAAGCGCCCACCAGGTCACCGCTCGGTCCATGCTACGTCTCTTGGGCCACATGGCCTCAACCGTGCATGTGGTTCCTCACTCCCGCCTGCACATGCGGACGACCCAGTGGTGTCTCAGCTCCCAATGGAGTCAATCCCTCAGACACCTCAGGGACTTCCCGACCTTTGTTTGTCCCTGAACTGGTGGCAAAACCCCCGCAACCTCCTGCGAGGATCACCCTTCCAAGCCCCAGAGCACGATGTTGTACTGACCACAGATGCTTCCCTGTTAGGGTGGGGAGCCCACTGCAGGTCTCTCTGCACACAGGGGCACTGGTCGCCTGTGAAGGCCCAGCATCAGATAAGTCTGCTCGAGCTCCGGGCCATCCGGTGGGCCCTGAGGGCCTTCGAGAATGTCCTCAGTGGGAAGTCGGTTCTGCTGCAGACCGACAACAGGGTAGCGATGTTCTATATCAACAAAGGAGGAGGCACAGGGTCGCGCTCCCTCTGCAGGGAAGCAGTCCTCATCTGCTCTTTTTCCACCAGGCGAAGGATGTCCCTCAAGGTGACGTACCTCCCGGGTCAGGAGAATGGCCTGGCGGACAGGCTCAGCAGAATCCTTTGTCCACACGAGTGGCGCCTGGATCCCAGAGTGGCCGGCTGGCTGTTTCTACGCTGGGGCACTCCAGCGATGGACCTCTTTGCCAGCCCCAGAACACACAACTCCCTTGCTTCTGCAGCCTGGTGCCGCACCCGGGCAGGGAGGGCCCTGATGCATTTCTCCTGGACTCGTCCTCCAGTCTCCTATATGCATTTCCTCCTTTCCCCCTCATTGCGAGGACTCTGTTCAAGGCTCAACGGGATGGGGCATCGCTGATTCTCGTGGCCCCCTCGGCAGCTCTGGTTCCCACTCCTGCTCAGGGTGTCGTCGGAGCCTCCGATTCCCCTGGCTCTGCCAGGAACCTTCTGATGCAGGAGGAGGGTCGGGTACTACACCTGAACCTACCGTCCCTATCCCTCACGGCCTGGTGGCTGAATGGGTCTCTCTAGCCTCTCTGGCCCTTCCAGAGGAGGTCGAGGAAATCCTCCTTGCCTTGAGGAAGGACTCCACTAGGCGAGCTTTAAGTGGAAATGCTTCTGGTGCTCAGAGCACCAGATTGACCCCTTCTCATGCCCAGTTCGGTGGGTTCTCCAGTACCTTCTCCACCTCTCAAGAGAAGGGCTGAAGTCGAACTCTGTTAGGGTTCATTTGAGCGCCATATCAGCTAATCATCTCCCTATCGAGGGAAAGCCTCTCTCGGGGCAACCACTAGTCTCCCGCTTCATGCGGGGCCTTCTGTTATCCAAACCACCCATCCATCCCCCTCCGGCGGAATGGGACTTGAACGTGGTGCTCACGCAGCTCACTTGTCCACCCTTCGAGCCGATGGTGACGTGTTCGCTCCGGCATTTGTCCTGGAAGGTGGCCTTCCTGGTGGCACTGACCTCAGCTCGCCGAGTCAGTGAGCTTCAGGCGCTCATGGCTGGCTCCCCTTACACCAGGTTTTATCGGAACAGGGTGGTCCTCTGGACGCATCCTAAGTTCTTACCCAAGGTCGTGTTGGCCTTTCATCTCAACTAAGAGATAGTGCTCCCGACCTTCTTCCCGAGGCCCCATGCCGATCAGGTGTCGGCGGCTCTCCACATCCTCGATTGCAAGCGTGCCCTCGCCTTCTACTTGCAGCGTACCCAGACTCATCGCAAATCTGACCGGCTCTTCATGACCTATGATCCCAATAGGTAGGGGCAAGCAGTCACCAAGCGCACCCTCTCTGTTTGGGTTGCGGACTGCATCGCATTCGCCCATGCAAAGGCAGGCGTCCCTCTGAATCGTCGAGTCACTGCACATGGAGTCTGAGCCAAAGTGGCCTCGCTGCGCTCTGTGTCCATGATGGACATCTGCCATGCAGCAACCTGGTCTTCTACAAATACCTTTGCCACCCACTACTGCCTGGAGAGGGAGTCCCACTGGGACAGCGCCTTTGGCCAGGCTGTACTCCATAATCTGTTCTGGGTATAAGCAACTCCTGCTCTCTGACCCTTCTTTGTGGCTATCGAGGGCTTCGCCCCGAGGACTCGGGCTCCTTCGGGCTTCGGCTTCTGCTCTTGGCCTTGCGGAGGCGTTTTTTGGTTACAAGTTTGGTAGCCTGTGGCTAGGGAGTCCCATAAGTGAGGACTGACTTCCTGCTTGGTCCTGGACAAAGTGTAGTTACTCACCTGTAACAGGTGTTCTCCAGGGACAGCAGGAATCGGTCCTCACTACCCTCCCGCCTTCACTATTGAGTTGTTGTATATTTGTCCTTCCCTTGCAATCTGTTTGGTAGGGCTCGAGCTAAGGGATCTGACTGAGCAAAATGGAACCCTTGGGTGGGAAGAGGACCACGCATGCGTGGTAGCAATCCCAAAGGCTTTCTTTAAAAGCTGGGGAATTGCTCTGCGCGGGCTCCGTCGGTGCCAATGTCACCCATAAGTGAGGACTGATTCCTGCTGTCCCTAGAGAACACCTGTTACAGGTGAGTAACTACACTTTATGCACTTAGGAAAGAACAACCCAAACTATGGTTACACGATGCAAGGTTACACATTGGGAACCACCACCCAGGAAAGAGATTTAGGCGTCATCGTGGATAATATGTTAATACCCTCCCGCCTGGTGTGCAGCGGCGGCCAAGAGCGCAAATAGAATGCTAGGTATCATAACGAAAGGAATGGAAAATAAAACAAAGGATATTATAATGTCTCTGTATCGTTCCATGTTGCGACCACACCTTGAATATTGTGTGCAATTCTGGTCACTGTTTCTTTAAAAGGATATAGCATTATTAGAAAAGATACAGAGAAGAGACACCAAAATGGTAAAGGGGATGGAAGGATACTTCTATGAAGAGAGGCTAAAAAGGTTAGGGCTCTTCAACCTGGAAGAGAGACGGCTGAAAGGAGATATGATAGAGGTCTATAAATTAATGAATGGAGTGGAATGGGTAAACGTAGATTGATTGTTTACATCATCAAAATATAAAAAGACTAGGGGACATGCAATGAAGCTACAGGGTAACCTATTTAAGACTAATATGAGAAAATATTTTTTCACTCAACGTGTAATCAAACTCTGGAATTTGCTACTGGAGGATGTAGTAAAAGCTGTTATTGTAGCTGGTCTTAAAACAAATTTGGACAAGGTCCTGGAGGAAAGGTCCATAAACCATTATTAAAAGGGACCCAGGATATCACTGCTTGACCCAATACAAGCATTGAGGAACCTGTGTCTTTTGGGGAAACTGCTAGGCACTTATGACCTAGATTGGCCACAGTTGGAAACAGGATGCTGGGCTTGATGGACTTTGGTCTGGCCCAGTATGGCATATCTTATGTTCTTGTCAAAAGTTGTCTCTGTGTTCCACTTAAACCAGGAGGTGGTATTGCCCACCTTTTTTCCAAGGCCCCAAGCTTCTAAGATGGAGGCCTTTCTCCACACTGCAAGCGTGCCCTGTCCTCCTTCATTCAGAGGATGCTGCTTCATTGCCATTCCACGCAACTCTTCATCTCCTTCGATGCCAGTTGTTTAGGGGTCACAGTCTCCAAATGCAATCTCTTCCGATGGGTGGCTGATTGCATTTCCTTTGCATACCAGCAGGCAGGACTCTCACCGGAGCATCATGTGACTGCTCATAATGTGCATATCATGGTGGTGTCAGTGGCCTGCCTTCGGTCAGTGCCCTTGATAGATATCTGCTGGGCCACCACCCCGTCCTCTGTGCATACCTTCACTGCACACTACTGTTGGGAGGAGGCCTCCTGGAGGGACAGTGCCTTCAGCCAGGTGGTACTCCGTCAATGCTTCAGAGATTAATGCAACTTCTCCCTTCAGCCCGTGATATCCAGGCTACCAGGGTGGGGATTGCATCTTTGATGCTGCTGCTGCAGTCTCAGACTTCCAGCCAATCAGCACCCCTCCTGCCCTTTATGGTCTGCTTTTTGGGTCGCCTGTGGCTTTTACAGGTTTTTTTCGATAACCTGTAGCTTGTTTCCGGAGAAAGTGTAGATCTCCAGGAACAAGCAGGAATGAGTCTTCACATATGGGTACGTCGGTACCGACGGAGCCTGCGCGGGAACGCTCCCCAGCTTCCCAAAAAGGAAAGCTTTTGGGAGCATCCCACAGCACCTACGTGCTGCCTTCCCGCCTTTCCTAACCAACTCTCCTCAGTTCTTCTTTGCTGCGGAGCCAGCAGGTCGAGCCCTGTCACCGCTGAAGAAGTTCTTTATTTCTATTTTATTTTATTTCTTTGGTCGCATGTCTGCCTTCCCCGACTCCGGACCGGTACCACCTGTCTTTTCTTTCTTTCTTTTAAAAAAAAAAAAACAAATCGATATTTTTCCTCACTTGGTGTATTTTTCTTCTTAGGCCTCAGGGCCCACAAGAAAATTTCCCTCATGGAAAAACCAGCCTCCGGGTTTAAAAAATGCACTAAGTGTAGCGGTACTATTTCTGTTACAGATACCCATGAATGGTGTCTTAAATGTTTGGGTCCTGAACACTCCATTCCGGATTGTCCGTCCTGCTCTCTAATGTCTAAATGGGGGTTACAGAACCGAGCAGCTAAGCTCCGTGTGCTGTTTCCCGCTGATGCACCGGCGGTAGCATCGACATCTTCCAGGTCTTCTCATGATGGATCTCAGGTAACCAAACATAAACCTAGCAGGTCCTCGAAGGGTAGATCTCCCTCTAAGCATCGAGATGCCTCCGGGCTTGCCCTCGAGGATCCTGCACCAGCCAAACAACCCCAGCGGGAAGCTCCGGCTTCCAAAGCTCCTCCTATGGGGTTACAGGTTGACATCGATGGCACGGCCTCGACCGATCACCTGTTAGATTGCTCTGGGGTACCGGCACTTTCTCCCGGTACCGACATCCAGACTTTCATGGCGTCGATGGATCAGAATGTTCTGTCCATGCAACAGGCTCTCAAGGCCTTCATTCAGGTTGCGACGCCGATGATACCGCAACGAGCCCCGTTGTCAGTATCGGCGCCAGTACCGACTGCATCGACATCGACCAGGATACCGACTGCAGCGGTTCCTTGTCCAGGGCTATTTCTCGGTACCGATCCGGTACCGGGGATGCCCGATGTCGATACCGCTCGATACGCGTATCGAGCGTTGGAAGAGCACCCGGACAGGCGATACTTCGATTCCTCTGATGATTCTGATTCATCAGATGAGTCTCCTGAAGTATCCATAACCCTTCCTGAAGAGCCTTCTTTTTCAAAAAGAAGAATGTCTCCTCCAGAGGACTTGTCCTTTCAAGACTTCATAAGAGAAGTAGCTAAAGGACTTTCTATTTCAGTAACCTCTGAATCAGAGCCTAGAGCAAAAAAATTAGATATTTTAGGGTACTCTAAGGCTCCTAGAGAGGCTGTCACCGTACCAATTCATGAGATTTTTCATGAACACATGATTGATTTATGGGAGACTCCTCTCACTCTCTCTCCCCATTCTCGCAGATTGGACACTATGTATCCTTGTCCTGGATTTCAGAAAATTCAGCTTCCTCACCATTCCATTGTGGTGCAGTCAGCTATGAAGAGGATAAAGAGTATAAAGAGACACTCTTCTGCTCCTCCAGGAAGAGAATGCAGGACCTTGGATGCCTTTGGTAGGAAAATCTTCCAAGCCAGTATACTTATTGCCAGAATCAACTCATATAGCCTTTACATGGGTATGTTTCTAAAGGAAGTTGCACAAAAACTGCACACTTTCCTCCCTTTTCTTCCAGAGGATAAGAGGGAGGAATTCCTCATTTGGCTTAAGCATACCCAAGACATTTCAAAGTTTTCCAACAGGGCAGCTTTTGACTCCTTTGAAGGTGCCAGCAGAGCATCAGGCATTGCCATAGCTGCTCGCAGAATTGCTTGGCTCCAGGCTTCTGATTTAGAACCCTGGGTTCAAGATGGCTTAGGAAATCTGCCCTGTACAGGTGAAAATCTATTTGGCAAAGAGTGGCAAATAAAAGCCACTCAAATGGATGCAGAGAACTCTGCTCTGGATAGACTTTCAAAGTCAGCCTCCATTCCTGCCAAGAAAAAGATTTTTAAGAAGTCTTTTTACAAAAAGGGCAGATTTCCTTCTACTTCTGGCCAACAATCTTCCACAGGTCGCTTTACCGCTAAGCGTCAGCAACCTAAGCAGGCCAGGCCTAAGTCTACAGGAGCTGCTGCAACTCAACAGTCCCAACCTCCTCAGGGTTTTTGACTTGATGCTAGAGAACCTAGCCTTTCTGGCTCTACAACAGCCAGAACCTCTCACCATTCCAGGAAGGTTAGCTCATTTTGCTCCCAGATGGGAGCAAATCTCATCAGAGCAGTGGACCCTCTCCATCATAAGAGAGGGCTACAAACTTCATTTTTCAGACCTTCCTCCCCACACCATGGTGAGACACTTCAATTCTCCCACATCTCTTCTCGACCTTCTAGGTCAAGAGGTAGCTACCCTTCTTGCCCAAGGGGCAATAGAAGAAGTTCCTCTTCTTCATCAAGGGTCAGGGTTCTACTCCCCCTATTTTCTCATTCCAAAGAAGACAGGGGGATACAGACCCATCTTAGATCTCAGAGAATTGAACAAATTTTTATGCAAGGAGAAGTTCAAGATGCTTTCTCTGGGCACTCTCCTTCCATACCTTCAAAGTCAGGATTGGCTTTGTTCTCTAGATCTCAAGGATGCGTACACACATGTCCTCATCCATCCATCTCACAGAAGATTCCTACGTTTTCTTTTCCAAGAAAAACATTACCAATACAGAGTGCTTCCTTTTGGTCTGGCCTCTGCTCCGAGAGTGTTCACCAAATGCATGGCAATAGTTGCTGCATTTCTACGCACTCTGGGAATATTTGTCTTCCCATACCTGGACGACTGGCTCATCCGAGCTCCATCTCAGTCAGAGGCCCAGGTTTACCTGGACCGCACAAGGCGCATTCTGCAGTATCTGGGACTTGTGGTAAACCTCCCAAAGTCCCAGCTCACCCCTACTCAGTCCCTAGAATTCATAGGGGCCTAGTTGGATACCACCTCTGCAAGGGCCTACCTTCCTCAGGCCCGTTGCCAACGTCTAGTGCAACTAGCCTCCCAGATTCAGTCAAAGAGCCACTTAACTGTCTGGGAGATGCTACAACTGCTAGGCCACATGGCTTCCACAGTACATGTGGTACCCTATACTCGCCTACACATGAGAGCAGCTCAATGGACTTTGTCCACCCAGTGGACTCAAGCTTCAGGAGCTCTCTCAGACCAAATAGCAACCTCCAAACGTCTCTTTTGGTCTCTCCAATGGTGGATGTCCACTCAAAATCTGTTGCTGGGGTCCCCCTTCCAACAGTTGTTACCCCAAGCAACCCTCACAACAGATGCCTCCCAAACAGGTTGGGGAGCTCATCTACAAGACCTCTCCACCCAAGGCACTTGGTCCCCACAGGAGACCTCGCTTCATATCAACCACTTGGAACTTCGAGCAGTATTTCTAGCTCTCAAGGTCTTTCATACCCTCCTCAGCTACAAGACAGTCCTCATTCATACGGACAATCAAGTAGCCATGTTTTACATAAACAAGCAAGGAGGAACTGGCTCTCTGTTGCTTTGCAACGAAGCTCTAAGATTATGGGCCTTCGCCAGAGAGCATCAAATCCATCTCCTGTCAGTATACCTCCCAGGAATCCAAAACTCTTGGGCAGACAGACTCAGTCGAGTTCTGCTTCCATACGAATGGTCCCTGCACATGGATCAGGTACTCAGAATCTTCCAAGAATGGGGAACCCCGGACATAGACCTCTTTGCAAGTCCGTGGAATGCCAAACTTCCCCGGTTCTGTTCCAGAATTCCGTGTCAGGGAGTTCAGGCCAAGGATGCCTTCCTCCTTCATTGGGGTCAAGACTTCCTGTATGCCTTTCCACCCATTCCCTTGATTCCCAAGACTCTATTCAAACTCCAGAGGGATCAAGGATCTATGATCCTCATAGCTCCACGCTGGCCACGCCAAGTGTGGTACCCTCTACTTCTGCATCTCTCCCAAGCCCCCTCCCTGGACTTGGGAGCTGCTCCAGACCTCCTGTCCCAGTAGGAAGGGACTTTGTGGCACCCAAACCCCAAGTCCCTTCACCTCAGAGCTTGGTTGCTGAAGGCCTAGACCTTCAAGACTTGAATCTTTCTCAGCAAGTGAAGGATATCCTCCATGCTTCCAGAAAACCTTCCACTAGGCGTTCCTATGCTTTTAAGTGGAAAAGATTTTCCATTTGGTGTGCTGAAAAGGGTCTTGACCCTCTAGCACTGCCTTTAACTTCTCTGTTAGATTATCTCCTGCATCTTTCCAATGCAGGACTTAAGACAAATTCAGTAAGAGTCCATTTGAGTGCCATTGCAGCGTCCCTTAAGCCCATTAATGGACAACCTATCTCCTCTCATCCCCTCATTGCAAGATTCATGAGAGGCCTAACTTTAACTAAACCTCTCATTAGGCCTCCTCCGGTGGCATGGGACTTAAATTTGGTTCTTGGTCAGCTTATGAAGCCACCTTTTGAACCCTTAGCCACTACGTCCTTGAAATTCCTTTCCTGGAAGGTTATTTTCCTCATTGCAGTCACTTCTGCTCGCCGCATCAGTGAACTGCAGGCCTTAATGGCTAGTCCACCTTATACAAGGTTCCATCATGATAAGATAGTCCTTAGGGCAAATCCACACTTTATGCCTAAAGTGGTCTCACCTTTTCATCTTAATCAAGAGGTATATTTACCTGTCTTTTTTCCAGCTCCTCATGCATCCAGTGCAGAGAGGAATCTTCATACTCTGGATTGTAAAAGAGCTCTTGCTTTTTACTTACAAAGAACACAGCAACATAGAAAGTCTTCCCAGCTTTTTGTTGCTTTTGATCCTTCTCATTTGGGACTTCCAGTCTCTAATAGAACACTGTCCAATTGGATTGCTCAGTGTATTTCTTTCACCTACCAGAGTAAGAACCTTTCTCTGGAGAGCCATGTCACAGCTCATAATGTGAGGGCCATGGCCACCTCTATGGCTCATCTAAATTCTGTGTCCATCGACCAGATCTGTCGAGCAGCCACCTGGGCCTCGGTTCATACCTTCACAGCCCATTACTGCTTGGACAAGGACTCCCGCCGGGATGCCTTGTTTGGTCAGGCTGTCCTCAGACACCTGTTCCATTCTTAAACAACTCCTGCCCTCCTTCCCTGGATGGATGCCTGAGATCCATAGGAGGACGCAGACCCCTTCCAGGGTCTCATATCCTTGGGGATCTCCCAGGCATCTTAGCTAGGGAGTCCCCATATGTGAAGACTCATTCCTGCTTGTTCCTGGAGATAGCACAGTTACTTACCTGTAACAAGTGATCTCTGGGAACAGCAGGAATAAGTCTTCACAACCCTCCCCCCTCCCCTAGGAGTTGTATCTCTTTTCTATCTTTCCTTTCCTCTCTCTCTCTATTGTCTCAGCTTTAAACTCGAACTGAGGAGAGTTGGTTAGGAAAGGCGGGAAGGCAGCGCGCAGGCGCTGTGGGATGCTCCCAAAAGCTTTCCTTTTTGGGAAGTTGGGGAGCGTTCCCGCGCAGGCTCCGTCTGTACCGACGTACCCATATGTGAAGACTTATTCCTGCTGTTCCCAGAGATCACCTGTTACAGGTAAGTAACTGTGCTTTACTCACCTGTAACAGGTGTTCTCCGGGGACAGCAGGAATCAGTCCTCACAACCCTCCCTCCTCCCCTTGGAGTTGTTTTTTCGTTCTTTTTTGCCATCTTGTGGTACAATATTATAATTAGACAAGATGGCACCTTTGAGCGTGAAGGTGACCGTGCATGCACGGTGTAGCTCCCAAAGGCTTTCTTTGAAAGCTAGGGTGTGGATCCGTGTGGGCTTAGTCAGCGCTGATGTCACCCATATGTGAGGACTGATTCCTGCTGTCTCCAGAGAACACCTTTTACAGGTGAGTAACTGCACTTTATTTTTTTTTTAATCTATTTTTATTATTCGTGCAATAAGCAGAACAAACCATCAACAATATTACATTACATATCATCCCATTTACCCCTCCCCTCCCATAGTCCAACTTTCTCCTCAGACCAAGATCCTTGCGAGTCTTCACTGTTCTTCTCTTTATCACAGAGTAGAGGAACATTATGCCCCTCATTCTCCGTTAAGCTACCTCCACTTGCTTCTAAACATACCACGTACAGCACAACCCATTTTAACATATCATAATCCAGTAAACCCACATAATTTAACATAACGTGACAATATGCAATATTTCACAACTTCATCTACCTTATACATATCATTACATACCCATTCCCCCTCCCTTCTTCCCCCCCCCCCCCCACTGCTGCTACGCTCCCATCCAATTAAGCCCCGGGGCCCAGCGCCAAATATGGCGCCCAGATTTTCTCTAATCTCCAGGAACAAGCAGGAATGTAGTCTTCACATATTGGGTATCGTCGGTACCGACGGAGCCTGCGCGGGAATGCTCCCCAGCGTCCAATAGGAAAGCTTTTGGGAGCATCCCACAGCGCCTGCGTGCTGCCTTCCCGCTTTTCCCAACTGCCCCTCTCCAGTTCTTCATTTTCTGCGGAGCCGACAGGTCGCACATCCTGTCACCACAGAAAATAATACCCTTCTATTCTTCTTTTTTGTGGTCGCGTCTGCCTTCCTTCGATGCTACACCGGTACCGCCGGTTCTTCTTTCTTTTTTTCCAAAAAACCCCCCTTTCTTCTGGAGTCTTTTCCAGTTATTTTCTCCTCAGGTGCCACACGCCATTTTGGCACTAGGCCCAACTTTTTCCTTTAAAATGGAAAACCCCGCTTCGGGTTTTAAAAAATGTTCCAAGTGTGGCGGTACCATCTCCGTCACCGACAGCCATGAGTGGTGCCTCAAATGTTTAGGTCCTGACCACTCTATTTCGGAGTGTGTTGCCTGTGGGATGATGTCGAAAAGGGGCCGGCAGAATCGAGCTGCTAAACTTAGCACCCTTTTTCCCTCCGATGCAGCCTCTGTGGCATTGACGTCTTCCAGGGCTTTGTCTTCCTCCCATGGATCTCAGATAACTAAACATAAATCTAGCCGGTCCTCAAAGGGTAGATCTCCCTCTAAGCATCGAGATGCCTCTGGCGTTGCCCTTGAGGGACTTTCACTAGCAAAATTGCCCCGGCGGGAGGCTTCGGCTTCCAGAGCACTAACGGGGCTCCAGGATGTTCAAGGCCTCAACCTCGGCAGAACTACTGGTGCCATGCTCTGGGGTACCGGCTGCTTCATCCGGTACCGATAGACCAGAGATTCTTGGCTATTGAACGCAGTCTGGTGGCTCTTCTCATGGCCTCGATGCCCCTGAAACCGCTTCAGACAATTCAACCGGTACCGGCACCGACTGCATCGACATCGGCAGGTATTCTAACGGGACCAAGTCATGCTTATCCATCCGGTATCGACAAGTCGGTACCGGACCCCTCCGATGCCGACTTCGATCGGTACCGGTACCGTGCCTTGCACGATCACCCGGATCGGAGATACTTTGAATCCTCGGATGAGTCTGAAGACTCTGAAAGCTCTGCCGATACCAGAGTACTTCTTCCTGAGGATTATTTTTCTCCTCAGCGTAGGATATCTCCACCAGAGAATATGTCCTTTCAGAATTTTATCCGAGATGTGGCTCGGGGACTTTCCATCACAGTGGCTCCTGAAAAAGAGCCCAGTGCAAAGGAATTAGAAATCCATGCAGACCAGGTGGCCCGACCATGACCCATCGGTCTGTGGCCCATGTAGGAAGATGTCCTCTAAGGCCCTGAAGAGCCGCCAGCAGCAGCATGATAGGATTTTTTTCTGAGTCCTTGCCTCCGAGGGCCCACGTCTTGGGGGGAGCATTCCGGGCCCAAGCAGCATCGAGGCTCCTCAGAAAGGGGATCTCACTCGAGGGACCAGAAGAGGAAGAAGAAATCCTTGAAGGTGGCATCTCTGGATGGCTCCGAGTGACTCGGCTCCTCCCGGGACCTGTCGCGGAGCCCCGAGCGCCGCCCAGGATCTTTGGAGAAGGAGCGCCCAGCAAAGATGCCTCGTCGGGAGACGGATAAGCCGAGGCAGTATCAACTCTCCTCGTCGAGGACTCCCCTCCAGGGGGAACTGTGTCGGGGCCCGAGCCAGCGGCTGCGGAGCCTTCTGGACTCCAGTTCAGGATGGTGGCCTTGGAGCGCAGTTTCACTGCCTTCATGGAGCAGCAGCCGGGCGCTGATAGTCGGCCTGTCTGATTCCTCCACCCCGACCACTGGACCCTCGACGTCGAAGTCGACCCTGGAGGCCGAGCTGATTCTCGAAGCCTTTCGGGCTCGAGTCGATGCTTGGCTGAGGTCTCACTCGGCCTCCCATTCGGGACTGAGGTAGTCACTGCCGAGCCTACTGGCAGTGGGGCGGTCAGCGCCGCGGCCCTCGATGTCTGACGAGCCCGTTTCCTCCTAGGAGGCGTCGGCATGGGAAATCGAAGACCAGGGATGTCCCTTCCGATTCCCCGGTATCCAAGCTTCGGAGAATGTCCCCTCCGGAGGACATGAGGTTCTTGGACGTCGTATAGGATATGTCCAAGGCTTTGTCGTTCCCCACGGAGTCCGAGGAGGATCCTCGAGCCGACGAGCTCGAGATCCTCCAGGATGAGGGCCCCCCCCTCTGGAAGCCCTTACTGTACCCACGTCTCCGTTTCTGGAACGACTGATGCTCCGCATGTGGGAGACACCGGCATTGGTGCCAGTGATCAGCAAATGACTCGACTCGATGTATTGAGTCCGCCGGAGCCCTGGGTTTCAAAAGTTGCAACTACCGCACAACTCCATGGTTGTGGAATCGGCCATCTGTAGGCTGAAGAGCCAAAAGACGCACTCCTCAGTGCCTCCCGGTAGAGAGGTCCGCAACTTGGATGCCCTCGGCAGGAAGTGCTTCCAGGGTTCTATGCTGAATTGCCGGATCCAGGCATACCAGCTGTAGATGGGCATGTATCTGAGGGACCTGGCGAAGAAACTTGCCAGGTTCTCGGGTGGTCTCTTCGAGGAGCCTTTGCAGCGCTTCAAGGGCCTGTCCAAAGCCTTCCATGAGTGCTCGAAGTTTATGAATCGGGCAGCCTATGACAGGTTTGAGTCGGCGACCCGGGTAGCCGCAGCTGGCATCGGTGCACACCACCAGGCTTGGCTGCAGTCGTCAGACCTCGAACAATGGGTTCAGGACAAGTTGGTCCATGTCCCATGCCAAGGGGAGAATCTCTTTGGCAAACCCATGACTGACAAGGCCGCAGAATTGGAGACCGAGTACATGATGAGGACACAGCTCTCCAAGAAGACCTCTGCCCCTTCTCGTAAGAAGGGCTCAGGTAAAAAGCCCTTTTACCCGAGGAAGGTTGCTGCTTACCAAAGCTACCCCCATTTTCAGGCCTCCCCAGCTCCCCAACAGGGGCAGCAGGCCAAGGGACATGGGCATGGCCTGTGTAATCAGAAAGCCCCCATAACCCACACACCAACCTCATGCAGCATTTATTTTTATTTATTTATTTAAAGTCTTTTCTATACCGTGCTCTTTAAAATCAGCTCGGTTTACAGATAACAGCAACTTCGTCCATGAGTAAAGGTAGAACCATACTGGACTTAAAGAAAACAGGGTAGAAAAACTTGGGTTAACTGGGGAATACTATATACAAGCTCTAGGCTAAGGCAGTTTACCGTCTTAGCTTGCTATCTACATACTCCTGCTAGGAGTTGGTGGTGCTATTGTGTAGCGCTGGTGTCTTGTATGGTAGTTGGGTTGGGGTGGCTGTTTTGGTGTCTGTGGGTGGGTGGTTGCTGGGTGGTACCATAATGCTACAGGAAAAGATGGTGCTTCAGTGCTTTCCTGAACTGGGAGGGGTCTGTAATTGCACGGATGTCGGGTGGGAGGGCATTCCAACACGAGGGGGCATAGAACACGAAAGCCCTCTTTCTTGTTGCGAGCATTTTGTAATTTTGCTAGGAATGCATAGGGTATTGGCTGTGACTGATCGTCTGGCTCTGTTTGGAGGAGTGAGGTGGATGAGGTCGGCGATGGAAGGGGAGGTGAGACTGTTGATGGCTTTGAAGGTCAACAGAAGGATCTTGAAAGTGAGTCTTCAGTGGACTGGCAACCAGTGGAGGTGCTTCAATATTGGTGTTATGTGGTCCCTCCTGGCGGCACCAAGTAGTATTCTGGCTGCTGCGTTCATAGCCAGCTGTAGTGGATTCAACGTGTTCTTCGGTAGTCCCTGTAGGATGGCATTGGCATAGTCAAAGTGGGGGATGACTAAGGCCTGATAGATTGTCCTGAAGTCCTCTGGATCCAGTAGGTGGCGGATTGTCCGGATCTTGAGGTATACTGCGTTAACAGTGTTGTTTATATGGGTTTTCATATCTAGCTGTTGGTCGAGTGTTACTCCTAAGTAGCATATTGTGGGCCTGGTTTGAAGCTCGGCGCCTCTTACTTTTAGTGCAGCTGGTGGAGTGAATGATTGATCTCTGGTGATGAATAGAGCCTCAGATATCTTGTGGTTTATTCTGAGGTTTTGGGAGTGGAGCCAGTCAGTTGTAGCGTCAAAGCAGGCAGTTAGTGGTGAGAGGTCTGGCTGGTCAGTGGCAAATGGCGTATAGAGTAACACGTTGTAGGCGTAAATAAGGCATGAGATGCCGAAGGAGCGTGCAATTTCGCAGATGGGCTGCATATATATATTAAAAAACAGCGCCGAGAGGGAGGATCCCTGTGGGACACCCTGTTTTTGTTGGAATGGTTTGGAGGACGTGTGCCCTGTCCTTACATGCTGCCATCTGTCTGAGAGATAAGATTCGCACCATCTCAAGGCCGAATCCTGTATCCCCTTCTCTGCCAGACGCTCTATGAGCAGCACATGGTCGAGGGAGTCGAAAGCTGCGGAGATGTCCAGGAAGACTAGGGCATAGCCACTTCTGGGTTTATCCAGGCCGGAAGTTAGTGTGTTGAAGAGAATGCTTAGGAGCGTCTCGACGCCATGTGCTTCTCTGAATCCGTGTTGGCATGGATCTAAGGGCGCAGTGGTCTCAATGTGGTTCTGGATTTGGTGTTGGACGATCTTTTCGATTATTTTGGCCATTAGTGGGATACTTGATATTAGTCGATATGAGTCCACTTTCTGGGGGTCCAGTTTACCGTTTTTTAGGAGCGGTCTAATGCACGTTTGTTTTAGGCTTGTGGGAAAGCTCCCGTAGCGAAGGAGAGGTTGATGAGTTTGGTTAGGAAAGGACTAAATTCCTTGCGCAGTGACTTTATCCAGAACACAGGGCAGGGATCATTTGGAGCTGTGGTGGTGTTAATCAAGTTGATGGTGTCTTCGATGTTCTTCACTGATGGTGGGGAGAAGGTGGATAGTGGTGTTAGATGGTGTGGTCTGTTCATAGGGGTGGATGATGCCGTTTTAACAGTCTGAATTAGCTTTGACTGTAGGTAGTCTGCGTATTCTTGTGGTTCTCCAGGACCAAGCAGGAAGTCAGTCCTCACATATGGGTGACGTCGGCGCCGACGGAGCCCTCGCGGAGCAATTTTCCCCAGCTTTCAAAGAAAGCCTTTGGGACTTGCAGCGCGCATGCGCGGTCCCCTTCCCACCCAAGGGTGCCATCTTAGCAAGTCTTCTTTTTTCCGCGGAGCCCTACAGACGTGGTCTTCTTGTCCCCGCTGAAAAAGTTGATTTTTCGTGATTTATTTCTCTTTTTTCTTCGGTTCGACGCCGGTCTCTTTCCTGCCCGGACTCGCGACGCCGTTGCGAGTCCTTCTCTTATTTTTCGGTTTTTCTGATTTTCTGTCAGTTTCGTTTTCGGTTTTTCGCTGGCAGCCCGGTCCTTTGACCTTGCAGGGGCCCTTTTTCCCCCGATGGCTGCCAGTGGTTTCAAGAGGTGTGTTCAGTGTGACAGAAATATGTCACTGACACACACGATAATTGCCTCCGCTGCCTTGGCCCGGATCACGAGGAACTGATCTGTGGGGCCTGCAGCAAAATGTCCTCCAAAGCGTTAAGGAGTCGGCGGCATCAGCGGGAACGAATCTTCGCTGATCCCACCCGTACCCGGACCTCGTCGGAGGCCTCGGCGTCCAGAGGCTCCAGCTCTGACCATCGCCGGAGTTCCTCCGACAGGGGTTCTCCCTCCGGGGACCATCATCGGAAGGTGAAACCCGCGAGGGCGGCGTCGGTGGACGCTCCTGGTTCCGCGAGGGCCAGGTCGCATAGCCCCGATAGCCATCCCGGGTCTTTGGAGAAGGAACATCTCCCGAAGCGACCTCGTCTGGAATCGGAGTTGCCTGCTCGGGTAAGTCCTGTAGTCCTCCTGGACTCGCCTCCGAGGGGTCCGACGTCGGGCCCGACGCCGTCGGGGCCCGAGTCGGGGGCTGCTGGGTCACCTGAGATCGGACTCAGGTTGACGGCCTTGGAGAGCAGACTATCTGCCTTCATGGACCAGCAGCGGGCACTGATCGCTAGCCTCGCTGGCGCCTCTGCCCCGACCGCCGGGACGTCGACGTCTAAGTCGACCCCGGAGACCGAGCCGATCCTCGAGTCCATGCGGGCTCGAGTCGATCCTCGGTCGAGGTCACCCTCGGTCTCCCGTTCGGGACCGAGGTCGTCGACGCTGACTCCCTCGGCGTCGGGGCGGCCGACGCCTCCACCCGCCCGGACCGACCCCACCGATTCCTCCTCGGAGTCGGCCTGGGAGTCTGAAGAGGAAGAGTCACCTGATTCTTTTCGGACTCGGTGTGTCCCCTCGGACTCGCCTGAGTCCGAACCTCGGAAACAGTCCCCTCCGGAGGATGCCCGGCTCTTGGACTTCGTCAGGGATATGGCCAAGGCTTTGGCCTTCCCTGCGGATCCCGAGGAGGAGCCTCGAGCCGAAGAACTCGACGCCCTTCAGTACGACTCTCCCGCCAGGGAGCACTTTACTGTACCGGTTCCTCCCATGCTGGAACGACTACTCTTCCGCATGTGGGAGAGTCCGGCATCGTCGCCGGTATTAAGCAAGCGGGTCGATTCCATCTATCGAGTCCGCAAGAGCCCTGGCTTCCAAAAAGCACAGCTGCCGCACCATTCCATGGTGGTGGAATCGGCCATGCATAGGCTTAAGAGCCAGAAGATGCACTCCTCGGTGCCTCCTGGCAGGGAGGCCCGCAACCTGGATGGCCTCGGCAAGAAGTGTTTCCAGGGCTCTATGCTTGCTTGTCGGGTCCAGACCTACCAGCTCTACATGGGCATGTACCTTAGAGACCTGGCTAAAGAGCTAGCCGGATTCTCCGCTGGGCTGTCCGAGGAACCTTTGCGGAGGTTCCTAGCCTTGACAACTGGTATTCGGGAATGCTCCAAATTCATTTCTCGAGCAGCCTATGATGGCTTTGAAGCATCGGCTCGAGTGGCCGCAGCCGGCATCGGTGCCCGCTGACAGGCTTGGCTTCAGTCATCTGACCTTGAACCCTGGGTGCAGGACAAGTTGGTCGATGTCCCCTGCCGAGGTGAGAACCTCTTTGGCAAGCCCATGGCTGAGAAGGCTGCACAAATCGAGATGGAGACTCTCACCAGAACTAGGCTCTCTAGGAAGACCTCCGCCCCTTTCCAGAATAAGAAGGGCTCGGGAAAGAAGTCCTTTTACCCGAGAAAGGCGGCTGCCTATAAACACTACCCTCAATATCAGGCCTCCGCAGCTCCCCAACAGGGTCAGCAGGCCAAGGGACGGGGTAACGGGTCCTGTAGGCAGCAAGCCCCCAAGCCTGCACCACCGGCCCCTGCTCAGCAGGGTGGGGGTTTTTGACTTCATCAGCATACCCTCTCCCCCTCAGCTGGTTCCTCCCAGCACAGGAGGCCGGCTGGTTCACTTTGCCCACAGGTGGTCCAACATCAAATCAGATGCCTGGGTGCTTCATGTTGTGAGAGAAGGCTATCTTCTCCACTTCCACCAGGTCCCTCCCTCCTATTTCCCGGGAGAACCTCCACGACTCCCTCTGCACAGGGACTTACTCTTTCAGGAGTTAGCAAGTCTTCTTCAGGAACAGGCTGTGGAACCGGTGCCCCACCACCTGAGGGGTCAAGGCTTCTATTCCAGGTATTTCCTAATACCAAAAAGAACGGGAGGCCTCAGACCCATCCTGGACTTGCGCAACCTCAACAAGTTCCTCGTCAGGGAGAAGTTCAAGATGCTTACCCTTGGAATCCTTCTGCCCTACCTCCAGCAGGGAGATTGGCTATGCTCCTTGGATCTAAAGGATGCCTACACGCACATCCTCATCCACCCAAGCCACCGCCAATACCTAAGGTTTGTGGTGGCAGGAAATCATTACCAGTACAGAATACTGCCCTTTGGCCTATCCTCCGCACCACGAGTCTTCACAAAATGGCTCGCGGTTGTGGCGGCTTATCTCCGGCTTCATGGCCTCTATGTCTTTCCGTACCTAGACGACTGGCTCATCAGAGCATCGTCCTCTCCAGAAGTCACAAAAGCCACACACCGCACTGTGACTCTTCTGCAGTACTTGGGCTTTGTCATAAACTTCGCAAAGTCCACTTTGCTCCCCTCGCAAGATCTCGAGTTCATCGGCGCAAGATTGCACACTCTTCAGGCACGAGCTTTCCTGCCTCTCGACAGGGCTCAACGGCTCATGGACCTAGCCGACCGTTTTCGCAGCCAGTCCCTGGTCTCAGCCAGGCGCTTCCTGAGGCTGCTCGGCCATATGGCTTCCACCGTCCACGTGACCCCCAATGCCCGCCTGAATATGCGGCCTGCTCAGTGGTGCCTTCGCAAGCAGTGGCAACAGGCCACGGGCGGCCTAGCCGACTTAGTGCGCATCTCCGGCCCGCTGGCCTCTTCTCTACAGTGGTGGCTTCATCGGCCGAACCTGGTGCTCGGAATGCCTTTTCAGTCTCCTCCGCCGGCTCAAGTGCTGACGACCGATGCTTCTCTCCTAGGATGGGGAGCACATTGCCAAGGGGCATGTACTCAGGGTCTCTGGACCACGTGGGAGTCTGCGCAGCAGATCAACTTCCTGGAGCTCAGAGCAATCCGTCTGGCTCTCAAGGCTTTCTCCCACCTGACTTCTCACCAGTCCGTCCTTGTCCAGACGGACAATCAAGTTGCCATGTTCTACGTGAACAAACAGGGAGGCACGGGCTCCTTCCTTCTCTGTCGAGAAGCACAGAGGCTCTGCTCTTGGGCCGTCAGCCACGGCATTCTTCTCAAGGCAGTTTATCTCCCAGGCCAAGAAAATTGCCTGGCGGACAAACTCAGCAGGATCCTCCAGCCGCACGAGTGGCGCCTGGATCCCTTGGTAGTTCAGAAACTTTTTCTGAAGTGGGGCCTCCCCACGATGGATCTCTTTGCCAGTCCTCTCAACCGGCAACTTCCTCGCTTCTGCTCTCGGCAGCCGCATCCCCTTCGAGTAGCGGCGGATGCTTTTCTGCTCTCATGGTCGAAAAGCCTTCTGTATGCCTGTCCTCCCATACCTCTAGTCTCTCAAACTCTTTTCAAGGTTCTCCGAGACAAAGCTTCCATGATCCTGGTAGCTCCTCGCTGGCCCAGACAGCCGTGGTTTCCACTCCTGCTGCAATTAGCAGTAGAGGATCCGTTCCCTCTGGGGTTTCAACCAGATCTCCTAACACAGGATCAGGGGTCCCTGCTACACCCCAACCTCAGATCTCTACATCTGATGGCCTGGCTGCTGAAAGGGTAGTCCTTGCTCCCCTTCTACTGCCGGCAGAGGTGGAAGAGGTCGTCCTAGCTTCCCGGCGACCTTCTACCCGCAAATGCTACGCCCTTATATGGCGTCGCTTTTTCCGCTTGGTGTGCCCAGCAGTCTCAGGATCCCTTCTCCTGCTCGGTGTCGGTGATCTTGCAGTACTTGCTCTACCTCTCTAATTTGGGACTTAAGTCCAACTCCGTCAAAGTTCACCTCAGTGCTCTTTCAGCACATCATGTGCCGGTGGACGGCAGACCTCTTTCCAGCGACCCTCTCGTAGCGAGGTTTCTCCGAGGTCTCCTTCTACTTAAACCACCTCTGCGCCCGCCAGCACCTGACTGGGATCTGAATGTGGTTTTACAGCGGATCACCTGTCCGCCTTTTGAACCTATGGCTACCTGTTCTCTCCGTTTTCTTTCTTGGAAAACCTTATTCCTGATAGCCCTCACTTCTCCAGGACCAAGCAGGAAGTCAGTCCTCACATATGGGTGACGTCGGCGCGGACGGAGCCCCCGCGGAGCAATTTTCCCCAGCTTTCAAAGAAAGCCTTTGGGAATTGCAGCGCGCATGCGCGGTCGCCTTCCCGCCCAAGGGTGCCATCTTAGCCAGTCTTCTTTTTTCCGCGGAGCCCTACAGACGTACCCGTCGTGTCCCCGCGAAAAAGTTGATTTTATTCGTAATATTCTCTTTTTTCCTTCGGTTCGACGCCGGTTTTCTTCCCGCCCGGACTCGCGACGCCGGTCACGAGTCCTCTTCTTCTTTTTCGGTTTTTATGATTTAGTCAGTTTCGTTTTCGGTTTTTTCACTGGCAGCCCGGTCTTTTGACCTCGCAGGGGCCCTTTTTCCCCCGATGGCTGCCAGTGGTTTCAAGCGGTGTGGTCAGTGTGACCGAAATATGTCACTAACTGACACACACGATAATTGCCTCCGCTGCCTGGGCCCGGATCATGAAGAAATGATCTGTGGGGCCTGTGGCAAAATGTCCTCCAAAGCGTTGAGAAGTCGGCGGCATCAGCGGGATAGGATCTTCGCTGACCCCAGCCGTACCCGGACCTCGTTGGAAGCCTCGGCGTCCAGAGGTTCCAGCTCTGACCGTCGCCCGAGTTCCTCCGACAGGGGTTCTCCCTCCGGGGACCATCGACGGAAGGTGAAACCCGCGAGGGCGGCGTCGGTGGACGCACCTGGCTCCGCGAGGGCCAGGTCGCATAGCCCCGATAGCCGTCCCGGGTCCTTGGAGAAGGAGCACCTATCGAAGCGACCTCGCATGGAGTCGGAGCTGCCTGCTCGGGTAAGTCCTGTGGTCCTCCTGGACTCGCCTCCGAGACCGCCGACGTCGGGCCCGACGCCGTCGGGGCCCGAGTCGGGGGCTGCTGGGTCACCTGAGGTCGGACTCAGGTTGACGGCCTTGGAGAGCAGACTGTCTGCCTTCATGGACCAGCAGCGGGCACTGCTCGCTAGCCTCGCTGGCGCCGCTGCCCCGACCGCCGGGACGTCGACGTCTAAGTCGACCCCGGAGACCGAGCCGATCCTCGAGTCCATGCGAACTCGAGTCGATCCTCGGTCGAGGTCACCTTCGGCCTCCCGTTCGGGACCGAGGTCGTCGACGCCGACTCCCTCGGCGTCGGGGCGGCCGACGCCGCAGCCTGCCCGGGCCGACCCCACCGATTCCTCCTCGGAGTCGGTCTGGGAGTCTGAAGAGGAAGAGTCACCTGATTCGTTTCGGACTCGGTGTGTCCCCTCGGACTCGCCTGAGTCCGAACCTCGGAAGCAGTCCCCTCCGGAGGATGCCCGGTTCTCGGACTTCGTCAGGGATATGGCCAAGGCTTTGGCCTTCCCTGCGGACCCCGAGGAGGAGCCTCGAGCCGAAGAGCTCGACGCCCTCCAGTATGACTCTCCCGCCAGGGAACACTTTACTGTACCGGTTCCTCCCATGCTGGAACGACTTCTTCCGCATGTGGGAGAGTCCGGCCTCCTCGCCGGTCCTGAGCAAGCGGGTCGATTCTATCTATCGAGTCCGCAAGAGCCCTGGCTTCCAAAAAGCACAGCTACCTCACCATTCCATGGTAGTGGAATCGGCCATGCATCGTCTTAAGAGCCAGAAGATGCACTCCTCGGTGCCTCCTGGCAGGGAGGCCCGTAACCTGGATGGCCTTGGTAAGAAGTGTTTCCAGGGCTCTATGCTTGCGTGTCGTGTCCAGACCTACCAGCTATACATGGGCATGTATCTCCGAGACCTGGCTAAAGAGCTAGCCGGATTCTCCGCTGGATTGTCCGAGGAACCTTTGCGGAGGTTTCTAGCCTTATCCACTGGCATTCGGGAATGCTCAAAATTCATATCCCGAGCAGCCTATGATGGCTTTGAAGCATCGGCTCGAGTGGCCGCAGCCGGCATCGGTGCCCGCCGACAGGCTTGGCTTCAGTCGTCTGACCTTGAGCCCTGGGTGCAGGACAAGTTGGTCGATGTCCCCTGCCGAGGTGAAAACCTCTCTGGCAAACCTATGGACGAGAAGGCTGCACAACTAGAGACAGAGACTCTCACCAGGACTAGGCTTTCTAGGAAGACCTCCGCCCCTTCCCAGAAAAAGAAGGGCTCGGGAAAGAAGTCCTTTTACCCGAGAAAGGCGGCTGCCTATAAACACTACCCCCAATATCAGGCCCCCGCAGCTCCCCAACAGGGCCAGCAGGCCAAGGGACGGGGTAACGGGTCCTGTAGGCAGCAAGCCCCCAAGCCTGCACCACCAGCCCCTGCTCAGCAGGGTGGGGGCTTTTGACTCCTTAAGCATAGCCTCTCCCCCTCCGCTGGCTCCTCCCAGCACCAGAGGCCGGCTGGTTCACTTCGCCCACAGGTGGTCCAACATCACTTCAGATGCCTGGGTGCTTCAAGTCGTAAGAGAAGGCTATCTTCTCCACTTCCACTAAGTCCCTCCCTCCTATTTCCCGGGAGAGCCTCCACGACTCCCTCTGCACAGGAACTTACTCCTTCAGGAGTTAGCAGGTCTTCTACAGGAACAGGCGGTGGAACCGGTGCCCCACCACCTGAGAGGTCAAGGCTTTTATTCCAGGTATTTTCTAGTACCAAAAAGGACAGGAGGCCTCAGACCCATCCTGGACTTGCGCAACCTCAACAGGTTCCTCGTGCGGGAAAAGTTCAAAATGCTTACCCTTGGAATCCTTCTGCCCTACCTCCAGCAGGGAGATTGGCTATGCTCCTTGGATCTAAAGGATGCCTACACGCACATCCTCATCCACCCAAGCCACCGCCAATACCTAAGGTTTGTGGTGGCAGGAAATCATTACCAGTACAGGGTACTGCCCTTTGGCCTGCCCTCCGCACCGCGAGTCTTCACAAAATGTCTCGCGGTGGTGGCGGCCCATCTCCGGCTTCACGGCCTCTATATCTTCCCGTACCTCGACGACTGGCTCATCAGAGCAGCGTCCGCTCCGGAGGTCACCAACGCCACACACCGCACGGTGACTCTTCTGCAGTACTTGGGCTTTGTCATAAACTTCGCAAAGTCCACTTTGCTCCCCTCACAGGATCTCGAGTTCATCGGCGCAAGACTGCACACTCCTCAGGCGCGAGCTTTCCTGCCTCTCGACAGGGCTCAACGGCTCATGGACCTAGCCGACCGTTTTCGCAGCCAGTCCCTGGTCTCCGCCAGGCGCTTCCTGAGACTGCTCGGCCATATGGCTTCCACCGTCCATGTGACCCCCAATGCCTGCCTGAATATGCGGCCTGCTCAATGGTGTCTTCGCAAGCAGTGGCAACAAGCCACAGGCGGCCTAGCAGACCTAGTGCGCGTCTCCGAGCCGCTGGCCTCGTCTCTCCAGTGGTGGCTTCATCGGCCGAACCTGGTACTCGGCATGCCTTTTCAGTCACCTCAGCCGGCCCAGGTGCTGACGACAGATGCGTCCCTCCTGGGTTGGGGAGCACATTGTCAAGGGGCACGTACTCAGGGCCTCTGGACCACGTGGGAGTCTGCTCAGCAGATCAACTTCCTGGAGCTCAGAGCGATCCGCCTGGCTCTCAAGGCTTTCTCCCACCTGACCTCTCACCAGTCCGTCCTTGTCCAGACGGACAATCAAGTTGCCATGTTCTACGTGAACAAGCAGGGGGGCACGGGCTCCTTCCTTCTCTGTCGGGAAGCACAGAAGCTCTGCTCTTGGGCCGTCAGTCACGGCGTTCTTCTCAAGGCAGTTTATCTCCCAGGCTAAGAAAATTGCCTGGCGGACAAACTCAGCAGGATCCTCCAGCCGCACGAGTGGCGCCTGGATCCCTTGGTAGTTCAGAAGCTCTTTCTAAAGTGGGGCCTCCCCACGATGGATCTCTTTGCCAGTCCTCACAACCGGCAACTTCCTCGCTTCTGCTCTCGTCAGCCACATCCCCTTCGAGTTGCGGCAGACGCTTTTCTGCTCTCATGGTCGGAGAGCCTTCTGTATGCTTTTCCTCCCATCCCGCTAGTCTCTCGAACTCTTTTCAAGGTTCTCCGAGACAAAGCTTCCATGATCCTGGTGGCCCCTTGCTGGCCCAGACAGCCGTGGTTTCCACTCCTGCTGCAATTAGCGGTAGAGGATCCATTCCCTCTGGGGTTTCAACCGGATCTCCTCACTCAGGATCAGGGGTCTCTGCTACACCCCAACCTCAGATCTCTCAGTCTAATGGCCTGGCTGCTGAGAGGGTAGTCCTTGCTCCCCTTCTCCTGCCGGCAGAGGTGGAAGAGGTCGTCCTAGCTTCTCGGCGACCTTCTACCCGCAAATGCTACGCCCTTAAATGGCGTCGCTTTTCCGTTTGGTGTACCCAGCAGTCTCAGGATCCCTTCTCCTGCTCGGTGTCGGTGATCTTGCAGTACTTGCTCTACCTCTCTAATCTGGGACTTAAGTCCAACTCCGTCAAAGTTCACCTCAGTGCTCTTTCAGCACATCATGTACCGGTGGACGGCAGACCTCTTTCCAGCGACCCTCTCGTAGCAAGGTTTCTCCGAGGTCTCCTTCTACTTAAACCACCTCTGCGCCCGCCAGCGCCTGACTGGGATCTGAATGTGGTTTTACAGCGGATCACCTGTCCGCCTTTTGAACCTATGGCTACCTGTTCTCTCCGTTTTCTTTCTTGGAAAACGTTGTTCTTGATAGCCCTCACTTCCGCTAGACGCGTAAGTGAATTGCAGGCCCTCGTGTCTGATCCCCCTTACACTCGGTTCTACAAAAATAGGGTAGTCCTATGGACTCACCCAAAATTTCTTCCAAAAGTGGTCTCCCCTTTTCACATCAATCAGGAGGTGGTACTCCCGACCTTCTTTCCCAGACCACACTCCAGCCGAGCTGAAATGGTCCTCCATACCCTGGACTGTAGAAGGGCATTGAACTTCTACCTTGACCGTACGCGGGAGCACCGTAAGGCTGCTCAGCTTTTTGTGTCTTTTGATCCCAATAAATTGGGGCTCCCGGTCTCCAAGCGTACTCTGTCCATCTGGGTTGCGGACTGTATCACTTGGGCTTATGGGGCAGCCGGGCTCTCCTTGGATGGTCGAGTCACGGCTCATTGTGTTCGGGCAAAGGCTACGTCAGTGGCTTACCTCCGCTCTGTTCCGCTGGCAGACATCTGCTGGGCCGCTACTTGGTCTTCGAGCCAGACTTTTGCGGTCCATTACTGCCTCGAGAGGGAGTCCCGCAGGGACAGTGCTTTCGGACAGGCAGTCCTCCGAAATCTCTTCGAGGTTTGAGCAACTCCTACCCTCCATCCCGGATGGGGGCTACCGGTGGGTAATAATTCAGTGAAGATTCCTTCCTTCTGTGCTGCTGAGCTAGAGGGAGCTCATTTTTGTGCTTAGGGTCTCCGGTAGCCTTAAGCTTGGGAGTCCCATATGTGAGGACTGACTTCCTGCTTGGTCCTGGAGAAAGCGTAGTTACTCACCTGTAACAGGTGTTCTCCAGGAGCAGCAGGAATCAGTCCTCACAACCCTCCCTCCTCCCCTTGGAGTTGCAATTATCTGCTTTAGTTTTTTTGGAAATTTTTATGCTGTCTTTTAGCTATGTCATCTGACTGGCTAAGATGGCACCCTTGGGCGGGAAGGGGACCGCGCATGCGCGCTGCAATTCCCAAAGGCTTTCTTTGGAAGCTGGGGAAAATTGCTCCGCGAGGGCTCCGTCGGCGCCGACGTCACCCATATGTGAGGACTGATTCCTGCTGCTCCTGGAGAACACCTGTTACAGGTGAGTAACTACGCTTTCTGGCATGCTGCGTTGTGTGAGGGAAGTTTCCTTTGTGAGGGTCCTTACTAGGTTAAATAGATCCTTTTGTTTATTTATGGAGCGCTGCAGTAATTCTGCGTGATAGCGTCTCATTGATTCAGCCACTTTCTCGCGGTGTTTCCTTAGGTTTGAGGTATAGATATCCAGATTACTGGTGGTGCGAGAGCTTCGCCATCTTCTCTCAAGTTTCCTCAGGTGGCGGAGTGATGTCTTTAGCTCAGGAGAGTACCAAGGGGTGGTCTTTCTTTTTCCTGGTGTTGCGACCCCTGGTGGTTGGCTAGCAATGGAGCTGAGACTGTTGTTCCAAATGGAGAACATTTCTTCTAGATTGGTTTCTGTGCTGAGTATCTCTTCCTTGTTGAAGTGTCGGAATTTTGCTTTTGGGCAGGAGTCGGAGGCAGGCTGGCGTCTTGTTTGAGCCTGTTGGTGGGGCAACTGGAACCTTATTAGCTTATGGTCAGACCATGGAACTGACGTGAGGGAGAGGGCAAGTGGGAGGTTTTGGCTTGTGGTTGACTGTGGAGCGAAAATCAGGTCAAGTTTGTTTCCCTTTGTATGGGTGGGCTCGTTGATCACTTGGTCATATCCCAGCTGGCTGAGAGCATTCAGGAGGGAGCTGGCGTGTTCTTCTGGTAGTGCTGGGTGATTGAAATCCCCCATAAGCCAGTTTGGTATGTGTGGGTTTTCGGAGTTGCAGGCCAGGTCGATTATCGTTGAGAGGTCCTGGAGATGATGAATGGGGATCGAAAGATTAGGTTGATGGAGGTGTGCTTATTTGCTAGAGTGATAAATTCCATCAGTGTGGTACTATTAGCGTTGATCACAGGAGGCCGGCTAGTTTTGTATGCCCACAGGTGGACAGCCATTACCACCGATGCCTGGGCCTTGCAGGTAGTCCGGGAGGGCTGTCTTCTTCACCTAGCCCAGGTGCCTCCTCATTATTTCCCGGGAGAGCCCCACAGGTCTCCCCTTCACTGGGACCTTCTTCTGAAGGCGTTAGCAGGCCTTCTCGAGGACCAGGCGGTAGAACTGGTGCCCCACCACCTGCAGGGCAGGGGCTTCTACTCCAGGTACTTTCTGGTGCCAAAAAGGACAGGCGGCCTCGGACCCATCCTTGACCTGTGCAACCTCAACAAATTCCTGGTGAGGGAGAAGTTCAAGATGCTCTCCCTTGGAATATTGCTGCCTTACCTCCACTAGGGAGACTGGCTATGTTCCTTAGACCTAAAAGATGCGTATACACACATCCTAATACACCTAAGCCACAGGCAATATCTGCGCTTTGCAGTGGGGAGCAATCACTACCAGTACAGAGTACTTCCCTTTGGCCTTGCATCGGCCCCCAGGGTGTTCACAAAGTGCTTGGCTGTGGTTGCCACCTTTCTCAGGCTCCAAGGGGTCTTTGTCTTCCCCTACCTCGACGACTGGCTCATCAGAGGCACCTCAGCCATCGAGGTCCACCAGGCCACAACTCGCACCGTTCAGGTGCTGCAACACCTAAGGTTCGTGATGAACTACCCCAAGTCCAGCCTCACTCTGACTCAGCAGCTGGAGTTCAGTGGGGCCAGAATCAACACCCTTCAAGCAAAGGCCTATCTTCCTGCAGACAGGGCAGGCAGGCTTAGGACTCTGGCAGGACAAGTGAGTTGCAGGTCTGCAGTGTCAGCAAGACATTTCCTGCGCCTCCTTGGGCACATGACTTCCACAGTCGATGTGACCCCGGATGCCCACCTCCACATGCGGACTGCTCAGTAGTGTCTCAGAGACCAGTGGTTTCTGGCCACAGGCGCCTCCGGGACAGGGTCAAAGCCAGGCGTCTGGTATGGTCCCTGGCCTGGTGGCTCCAACCACATCACTTGGAGGCGGGAATGCCTTTCCAGGCCCCTCTACACATGAGGATACTGACCACAGATGCATCCCTGCTGGGCTGGGGGGCCCATTGCCAGGGTTTCCGTACTCAGGGAGTGTGGTCCCCAAGCAAGAGGACCCAACAAATCAATTTCTTAGAACTTCGTGACATCCGCCTAGCCCTAGAAGTTTTCAGGCAGCTTTTGGCCCATGAACCTGTCTTGGAGCTGCCTGAAAACTTCTAGGGCTAGGCGGATGTCACGAAATTCCAAGAAATTGATTTGTTGGGTCCTCTCGCTATGTGAACCAACAGGGGGGTATGGGGTCCCATCCCCTATGTCAGGAAACCCTGGATCTGTGTTCGTTGGCAGCCCGGCATGGCATTCGTCTCCGAACAGTCAACTTGTCGGGCCAGGACAACTGGCTATCCGACAGGCTCAGCATGATTCTCCAGCCCCACGAATGGCAGCTGGACCGCGGGGTAGCCATTTGGCTTTTCTGGACCTGGGGGTGGCCAGTCATGGATCTATTTGCGAGTCCTTAGTGACTAGCGTTCGCGCTCTTTTTCTTTTTCACTGGCAGCCCGGGTCTTCGACCTCGCAGGGGCCCTTTTCCCCCAATGGCTGTCAGCGGATTTAAAAAGTGTGATCGGTGTACTAAATTAATGTCCCTCACCTATACACATGACTGCTGTCTCCGGTGCCTCAGGCCTGACCCGAAAGTGTGTGGCCCGTGCAGGAAGATGTCCTCGAAGGCCCTGAGAAGCTGCCAGCAGTAGCATGATAGGATATTTGCTGAGTCTGTACCTTCGCAGGCCCGGACCTCGTCTGAGGCCTCTATGTCTCGGGGGGAACACTCCGAGCCTGAGCATCAGAGGTTCCTCGGAGAGGGGGTCTCCCTTGTGGGAACATCGAAGGAAGAAAAAATCCTCGAAGGCGGAGTCGTTGGATGGCTCTGAATGGCCAAGTCCCTCCTGGGACCGGTCGCGGAGCCCCAAGCGCTGGCCTGGATCCTCGGAGATGGCGCATCCAGCAAAGCTTCCTCGACAGGATACGGAGCAGCTGAAGCAGGTAATAACTGTCCTTGTTGAGGACTCCCCCTCCCCCCCCCCCCCCCGGTGGCTGCGGAGCCTTCTGAACTCGGTCTCAGAATGGTGGCTCTGGAGCGCAGTATGTCTGCCTTCATGGAGCAGCAGCGGGCGCTGATTGCCGGTCTCACCGGTTCTTCCGCCCTGACCACCAGCCAGTCGACCCCGGAGGCAGAGCTGATCCTTGAGATCATGCGGACTCGAGTCGATCCTCGGCCGAGGTCCCTCTCGGCCTCCCGCTCAGGGCCGAGGTCATCGCCGCCTCCGGTTCCACCAGCATCGGGGAGGTCAATGCCGGAGTCCCTCGATTCCTCCTCAGAGGCATTGGGATGGGAGACGGAGGAGGAAGAGTCCCCGGACACCTGTCAGCACAGGGACGTCCCATCCGATTCCCCGGTGTCCGAGCCTCAGAGAAGGTCCCCCCGGAGGACACTAGGTTCTTGGACTTCGTGAGGGACATGTCAAAGGCTTTATCATTCCCCGTGGAGTCCGAGGAGGATCCTCGAGCTGAAGAGCTCGAGATCCTCCAGTATGACTCTCCTCCTCGGGAGGCCCATACTGTACCCGTGCCTCCGATCCTGGAACGACTAATGCTTTGCATGTGGGAGACACTGGCGTCAGCGCTGGTGATCAGCAAACGGATCGACTCGATGTATCGAGTCCATAAGAGCCCTGGATTTCAAAAGGCACAATTGCCGCACAACTCCATGGTTGTGAAATCGGCCATACGCAGGCTGAAAAGCCAGAAGATGCACTCCTCGGTGCCTCCTGGCAGGGAGGCACGCAAATTGGACGCCCTCGGCAAGAAGTGCTTCCAGGGTTCAGTGCTGACCTGTTGAATCCAGGCCTACCAGCTGTACCTGGGCATGTACCTGAGGGACCTGGCGAAGGAACTCGCCGGGTTCTCGGCTGGTCTCTCCAAGGGAACTTTTCAGTGCTTCAAAAGCCTGTCCACCGGCGTCCGTGAGTGCTCGAAGTTTATGACTCGAGCAGCCTATGATGGCTTCAAGTTGGCAGCCCAGGTAGCTGCGGCAGGCATCGGGGCACGCCGCCAACATGGCTACAGTCGTCAGACCTCGAGCAATGGGTTCAGGACAACTTGGTTGATGCCCCATACCAGGGAGAGAACCACTTTGGCAAACCCATGACCGACAAGGCTGCTGAGATCGAGTCCGAGTACATGACGAGGACACAGCTCTCAAAGAAGACGGGCTCGGGTAAGAAGCCCTTTTACCCGAGGAAGGGTGCTGCTTATCGAAGCTACCCCCCCATTTCATTGAGTTGGCATTGAGTCGTTCAGTAATTAGACCAACAGAGAGAGTGTGAACACCCCCCATTTCAGGCATCCCCGGCTCCCCAACAGGGGCAGCAGGGCAAGGGACAGGGGCATGGCCCGTGTAAGCAGAAAGCCCCAAACCCCAGGCACCGGCTCCAGCCCAGCCTGGGAGTGGCTTTTGATTCTCAAAGTATGGCCCCTCTCCCCACAGGGGATAGGCAATGCACAGGAGGAAGGCTTGCCCTGTATGCCCACAGATGGACAGCCATTACCACCAATGCTTGGGTCCTACAGATAGTCCATTAGGGCTATCTCCTCCATTTGACCCAGGTACCTCCTCCTTATTTTCCAGGAGAGCCCCTCAGGTCTCACCTTCACCGGGACCTTCTTCTGAAGGAGTTATCAGGTCTTCTTGAGGATCAGGCGGTAGAACTGGTGCCCCACCACCTACAGGGCAAGGGCTTCTATTCCCATGTACTTTCTGGTACCAAAAAGGAGAGGAAGCCTCAGACCCATCCTCGACCTGCGCAACTTAAACAAATTCCTGGTGAGGGAGAAGTTCAAAATGCTCTCACTTGGAATATTGCTGCCTTACCTCCGCCAGGGAGACTGGCTATGCTCTTTAGATCTAAAGGATGCGTACGCACACATCCTAATACATCCAGACCACAGGCAATATCTGCGCTTTGTGGTAGGAGGCAATCACTACCCGTACAGGGTACTTCCCTTTGGCCTGGCCTTCACCCCAGGATATTCACAAAATGCCTAGCAGTGGTGGCCGCCTATCTCAGACTTCAAGGAGTCTTTTGTCTTTCCCTACCTAGGCGACTGGCTCATCAGAGCCACTTCAGCCAGAGAGGTCCATCAGTCCACATTCCGCACCATCCAGGTGCTCCAGCATCTGGGGTTTGTTATCATTTACCCCAAGTCCAGCCTTGTGGCCACTCAACAACTAGAGTTCATTGAGGCAAGACTCGATACCCTTCAGGCAAGGGCCTACCTGCCAACAGACAGGGCAAAGAGGCTTCTGGCCCTGGCATGCCAGGTGAGTCGCAGATCCCAGGTGTCAGCAAGGCACTTTCTGCGCCTCCTCGGTCCATGTGACACCAGATGCCTGCCTCCACATGCGAACTGCTCAGTGGTGCCTCAGAGACCAGTGGACACAGGCCACCGGCGGCCTCTGAGACAGAGTCACGGTATCCAGACAACTGGTACAGTCCCTGGACTGGTGGCTTCACCCATCCCACTTGGAAGTGGGGATGCCTTTCCAGGATTCTGACCACGGATGCATCTCTGCTGGGCTGGGGAGCCCATTGCCAGGGGATCTGTACTCAGGGTGCGTGGTCTCCAGACGAGAGAGCACAACAAATCAATTTCTTGGAGCTCCGTGCCATACGCCTAGCTCTGGGTGTGTTCTGGCGAACTTTGGCTCATGAACCTGTCTTGGTACAGACAGACAACCAGGTAGCTATGTTCTACATGAACAAGGAGGGCGGCATGGGGTCCTGCCTGCTGTGTCTGGAAACTCTGGATCTGTGCTCCTTTGCAGTCTGCCATGGCATTCATCTGCGGGCAGTTTACCTGCCGGGCCAGGACAACTTCTTAGCTGACAGACTAAGCAGGATTCTCCAGCCCCACGAGTGGCAGCTGGATAAGGGAGTAGTCCATTGGCTTTTTCAGACCTGGGACAGCCAACAGTGGACTTATTTGCGAGTCTGGTCAATCACCAGTTGCCCCGATTCTGCTCCCGGCCACATTTCTCATATCATGGTCTGTGGGCCTCCTGTATGCTTTTAACCCGATGCCTCTGATGGCCAAGATTCTATTGAAGATCCTTCCAGGACAAGGCCTCGGTCATCCTGGTAGTCCCCAGGTGGCCGAGACAACCCTGGTTTCTGCTTCTGCTTCAGCTAGAGGTGGAGGCCCTCATTCCCTTGGGGTCCTCTTTGAACCTCCTGTCCCAGGAGGGGGCACTCTCCTGCACCCCAGTGGCATGGCGCTGAAAGGGTAGTGCTCGCACCACTTCTCCTTCCAAAGGATGTAGAGAAGTTCTTGCTGGCCTCAAGGAGGCTTTCAACTAGACGAACCTATGCCTTCAAATGGCGTAGGTTTGTGGCTTGGTGCAAGGAGCAGACTGTGAATCTCTTCTCCTGTGAGGTTGCAGTGGTCTTACAATACCTTCTCCACCTTTCAGATTTGGGCCTTGTCCAACTCCATCAGAGTTCACCTCAGTGCCCTTGCAGCAAACCACTTCCTGGTGGAGGGAAAGCCTCTCTCTGCACATCCTCTGGTTTCTAGGTTCTTGAGAGGCCTGCTTCTGCTGAAGCCTCCGGTCTGCGCTCTGGCGACCAAATGGTATTTGAATGTGGTGTTAGGGCAGCTTACTCGACTTCCCTTTGAGCGAATGGCAACCTGTCATCTACACTACCTTTCTTGGAAGGTAGTTTTTTTGGTGGCACTCACGTCGGCTCGGTGAGTGAGTGAGCTTCAGGCCCTTGTGTCCGACAGGCCTTATACAAGGTTCTATAGGAACTGGGTGGTGCTCCGCACACATTCCAAGTTCCTTCCGAAAGTGGTCTCTTCGTTCCACCTCAACCAGGAGGTGGTGTTGCCTACTTTCTTTCCCAGGCCACATGCCAGTCGGGCAGAGACAGTTCTGCATATTCTGGACTGTAAGAGGGCGATGGCCTTCTATATTCAGTGTATGCAAGGCCATAGGAGGGTTTCTCAGCTCTTCATATCCTATGACCCCAGTAAGCTGGGGATGGCCATTTCCAATTGTACGCTGTCCACCTCGGTAGCGGTATGTATTGCCTGGGCATACAGGGCAGCCAAACTTCCGTTGGGGGGGTCGTGTTACGGCCCACCGTGTCAGGGCCATGACGGCATCAGTGGCTCATTTCCGCTCTGTTCCACTGGTAGACATCTGCCAAGCTACCACCTGGTCTTCGGGTCAGACTTTTGCTGCCCATTACTGCCTGGATAGGGGGTCCCGATGGGACAGTGCTTTTGGCCAGGCTGTACTCCATAACCTTTTCGAGGTCTAAGCAACTCCTGCCCTCCGACCCTTCTGTGTCAGGCCACCAGAGTGCTACTCTCTCAGTTAAATTCCTGTTGTGGCTGTTTGCGGCTCACGTAGAGGGAGCCTATTTTTCAGCTGTGGGTTCTCGGTAGCCTATAGCTTGGGGAGTCTCATAAGTGAGGACTGACTTCCTGCTTGTTCCTGGAGAAAGCGTAGTTACTCACCTGGAACAGGTGATCTCCAGGAACAAGCAGGAGTAAGTCCTCACTTATGGGTACGTCGGAACCGACGGAGCCTGCGCGGGAAAGCTCCCCAGCTTCCCAGAAAGGAAGCTTTTGGGGCCTCCCACTGCACATGCGCGCTGCCTTCCCGCCTTCCTGACCAGCTCTCCTCAGTTTCTCTTTTTCCGCGGAGCCAGCAGGTCGTGTTCCTGTCACCGCTGAAGAAATTATTGTTTTAGTTTGTTTCTTTAGACCGCGTACCTGCCTTCCCCATACCGAAACCGGTACCGCCGGTCTCTCTTTTCTTTTCTTTAAAAAAAAAAAAAAAAAAAATCTTTATCTTTGCACAACTTGGTGACTTCGGTTAGGCCTCAGGCCTACACAAATTCTCCTCATGGAGAAACCAGCCCCTGGTTTTAAGAAGTGTACCAAGTGTAGTGCTGTTATTTCTGTCACAGACACCCATGAATGGTGTCTTAAATGTTTGGGACCTGACCACTCCATTCCGGACTGCCCATCCTGCTCCCAGATGTCTAAACGTGGTTTGCAGAACCGGGCCAACAAATTCCATGTGCTGTTTGCTTCAGATAATCCAGCATCACAGTCATCCAGGTCTTCCTCTCCGGATGGATCTCAGGTAACCAAACCTTCTTCGGGCAGGTCCTCAAAGAGCAAATCTCCTTCAAAGCATCGAGAGGCTCTCACTTTTGAATCTGAGGATCCTGCCCCAGCCAAACAACCCCGGCGGGAAGCTCTGGCTTCCAAAGCACCATCTATGGGGTTACAGGTTGACATCGATGGCACGGCCTCGACTGATCACCTGTTAGACTGCTCTGGGGTACCGGCCCATACCGGTACCGACATCCAGTCAGCATGGCGTCTATGAGCAATACTGTTCAGACCATGCAGCAGGCCATGCTGGCTTTTATTAATGCTGCGACGCCCTCGGTACCGCGTTCAGCGGTACCGGGTCCGGTTCCGGTATCGTCTCCCATACCGGAACCGAGACCATCCACTTCCAAACGCAGATCGGTTCCGCATGCCGGATCCGGGTTTTTACCCGATACCGATCCCATACCCGGTACGCCCGATGTCGATACCGATCGGTATGCGTATCGTGCGTTGGAAGCAAATAGAGAATACTCTGATTCTTCTGAGGATTATGACTCCTCTGAGGACTCTGATGAGCTGTCTCTAGTTCTTCATGAAGACCCTTCTTCCCCAAAGAGGAGAATGTCTCCACCAGAGGATTTGTCTTTTCAAGACTTCATTATAGAGCTAGCTAAAGGACTTTCTATTACCACATCCTCTGAAAAAGAACCTAGGTCAAAGAAATTGGATATTTTAGGATACCCTAAGGTTCCTAAAGAGGCAGTCACCCTGCCTTTCCATGAAATCCTTCAAGAACACTTGATGGACTTATGGGAGGCTCCTCTAACGTTGTCTCCTTATTCTCGTAGGTTGGACACCATGTACCGGATCCCTCCTTCTCCTGGTTTTCAAAAGACTCAGTTGCCTCACCATTCCATTGTGGTGAAGTCTGCACTGAAAAAGATTAAGAGTACCAAAAGGCACTCTTCTACCCCTCCAGGGCGAGAATGTAAGACCCTAGACTCTTTTGGTAGGAAAATTTTCCAGGCTAGTATGCTTATAGCCAGGATTAATTCATACAGTCTGTATATGGGCATGTTTCTAAGGGAACTTGCCCTAAAGGTACGGCATTTTGCCTCCTTTATCCCTGAGGATAGAAAGGAGGAGTTCATTTCTCTGGTGAAACAGCTTCTAGATGTTTCTAAGTTCTCCAACAGAGCAGCTTTTGATTCCTTTGAGGGTGCCGGTAGAGCTTCGGGCATTGCTATTGCAGCCCAACGACTTGCTTGGCTCCAGGCCTCTGACCTAGAACCCTGGGTCCTGGATGGCTTACGGAATCTGCCCTGTACAGGTGAGAACTTATTTGGTAAAGACTGGCAAATTAAAGCCACTCAAATGGACGCAGAAAATGCTACATTGGATAGACTTTCTAAGTCTACCTCTACTCCTGCCAAGAAAAAGTCTTTCAAGAGGCCTTACTACAAGAAGGCCAGATTTTCCACAAATACTGGCCAACAATCTTCTCAGCCTCGCTTTGCTTCTAAACGTCAGCAACCTAAACAGGCAAGGTCAAAGCCTGCAGCGTCTGCCACTCCTCAGCAGGCTCAACCCCCTCAGGGGTTTTGACTTACCCCTAGAGAACTTAACATTTCTGGCTCTAGAACAACCAGAGCCCCTCACCATTCCCGGAAGGTTAGCTCACTTTACTCCCAGATGGGAGCAAATTACATCAGAGCAATGGACCCTCTCTATCATCAGAGAGGGCTACAAACTTCATTTTTCCAACCTTCCTCCATATACCATGGTGAGGCACTTCAATTCTCCCCCATCTCTCCTGGGCCTGTTGGATCAGGAAGTCTCTTCTCTCCTTGCCCAAGGGGCAATAGAAGAGGTTCCTCTTCTTCAACAAGGGACAGGATTCTACTCCCCTTATTTTCTCATAACAAAGAAGACAGGGGGATTCAGACCTATCCTAGATCTGAGAGAATTGAACAAGTTTCTGTACAAGGAGAAATTCAAAATGCTTTCTCTAGGCATTCTCCTTCCATACCTTCAGAGTCAGGATTGGCTTTGTTCTCTAGATCTCAAGGATGCGTACACACATATACTCATCCACCCATCCCACAGAAAATATCTAAGATTTCTGTTTCAGGGAAAACATTTCCAGTACAGAGTACTTCCCTTCGGTCTAGCCTCTGCTCCAAGAGTGTTCACCAAATGCATGGCAGTTGTTGCCGCATTTCTAAGAGGTCTGGGAATTTTTGTATTCCCATATCTGGACGACTGGCTCATCCGAGCTCCATCTCAGTCAGAGGCCCAGATTTCTCTGGACCGCACAAGGCACATTCTGCAGTATCTGGGACTGGTGATAAACCTTCCCAAATCTCAACTTATCCCTACTCAGTCTCTGGAATTCATAGGGGCCCAGTTGGACACCACCACTGCAAGGGCCTACCTATCTCAAGTCCGGGGCCAACGTCTGGTGTGCTTGGCCTCCCAAGCTCAGTCCAGCAGTCACTTGACAGCCAGAGAAATGCTGCGACTTCTGGGCCACATGGCCTCCACGGTTCATGTGGTGCCCTACGCTCGTCTTCACATGAGAGCAGCTCAATGGACCTTGGCCACCCAGTGGACTCAAGCATCAGGAGCACTCTCCGACCAAATCCTCACCTCAAAGCGTCTGTTTTGGTCCCTTCAATGGTGGATGTCCACCAAGAATCTGTTGTTGGGGGCCCCCTTCCAACCTTTGTTGCCCCAAGCAACCCTCACAACAGATGCCTCCCAAACAGGGTGGGGAGCCCATCTACAATCCCTCTCCACTCAGGGTACTTGGTCTCCACAGGAGACCACCCTTCACATCAACCTCCTGGAACTGCGAGCAATCTTCTTTGCCCTCAAAGTCTTTCATACCCTCCTTGTCAACCTGACCGTCCTAGTTCAGACAGACAATCAGGTGGCCATGTTCTACGTAAACAAACAAGGAGGGACAGGCTCTCTGTCGCTTTGCAACGAAGCTCTCAGATTATGGGCCTTCGCCAGAGAGCATCAAATTCATCTTCTGGCAGTATATCTTCCAGGGGTTCAAAACTCTCGGGCAGACAGACTCAGTCGAGTTCTGCTTCCACACGAATGGTCCCTACATATGGACCAGATAGGCAGAATCTTTCAGGAATGGGGAACCCCGGACATAGACCTCTTTGCAAGTCCGTGGAATGCCAAACTTCCCCGGTTCTGTTCCAGGACTCCGTGTCAGGGAGCTCAGGCCAACGACGCCTTTCTCCTGCATTGGGGTCAGGAATTCCTATATGCCTTTCCACCCATTCCTTTGATTCCCAAGACTCTGTTCAAACTCCAGAGGGATCACGGATCGATGATCCTCATAGCTCCATGCTGGCCATGCCAAGTGTGGTTCCCTCTACTTCTGCATCTCTCCCAGGGACCCTCCCTGGACCTGGGAGCTGCGCCAGACCTTCTCTCTTAGGAGGAGGGGACTTTGTGGCACCCAAACCTCAAGTCCCTACACCTCAGAGCTTGGTTACTGAAGGCCTAAGCCTTCATGACTTCAATCTTTCTCAGCCAGTGAAAGATATCCTTCATGCCTCTAGGAAACCCTCCACGAGGCGTTCCTATGCTTTCAAATGGAAACACTTTTCCATTTGGTGTGCTCAACAGGGTCTTGACCCTCTAGCACTTCCTTTGAATTCTCTATTAGACTATCTCCTGCATCTTTCCAATGCAGGCCTTAAGACAAATTCAGTAAGAGTCCATTTGAGTGCTATTGCAGCATCTTTACAACCTATAAATGGACAACCTGTCTCCTCTCATCCTCTTATTTCAAGGTTCATGAGAGGCCTGACTCTAACTAAACCTCCCATCCGGCCTCCTCCGGTAGCATGGGATTTGAACCTAGTTCTAGGTCAGCTTATGAAGCCACCTTTTGAACCGTTGGTTTCTACCTCCTTGAAATTTCTTTCCTGGAAGGTCATTTTCCTTATTGCAGTCACTTCGGCTCGCCGCATCAGTGAACTACAAGCCTTAGTGGCTCATCCACCTTATACCAGGTTTCATCATGATAAGGTGGTCCTCAGGACGAATCCCCACTTTATGCCCAAAGTGGTCTCGCCTTTTCATCTTAATCAAGAGGTATATCTACCTGTCTTTTTTCCAGCTCCTCATGCATCCAGTGCAGAGAGGAACCTTCATACTCTAGATTGTAAAAGAGCTCTCGCCTTTTACCTCAACAGGACTCAGCCACATCGAAAGTCTTCCCAACTTTTTGTGGCTTTTGATCCTTCTCATTTGGGACTTCCAGTCTCCAAACGTACACTTTCCAATTGGATTGCCCAGTGTATTTCCTTTGCTTACCAGAGTAAAAACATTTCTCTGGAGGGCCATGTCACAGCTCACAATGTGAGAGCCATGGCCACTTCTATGGCTCATCTTCACTCTGTATCCATAGATCAGATCTGTCGAGCCGCCACATGGGCCTCGGTTCATACCTTCACAGCCCATTACTGCTTGGACAAGGACTCCTGCCGGGATGCCTTGTTTGGTCAGGCTGTCCTCAAACACCTGTTCCATACTTGAACAACTCCTGCCCACCTTCCCAGGATGGATGCCTGAGATCCATACGAAGATGGCGAACCCTTGGAAGGGGATCTCCCAGGCATCTTAGCTAGGGAGTCCCCATAAGTGAGGACTTATTCCTGCTTGTTCCTGGAGATAGCACAGTTACTTACCTGTAACAGGTGATCTCTGGGAACAGCAGGAATTAGTCCTCACAACCCACCCACCTCCCCTAGGAGTTGTATCTTTTATCTATCTTCCTTTCCTCTCTCTATTGTCTCAGCTATAAACTCGAACTGAGGAGAGCTGGTCAGGAAGGCGGGAAGGCAGCGCATGTGCAGTGGGAGGCCCCAAAAGCTTCCTTTCTGGGAAGCTGGGGAGCTTTCCCGCGCAGGCTCCGTCGGTTCCGACGTACCCATAAGTGAGGACTAATTCCTGCTGTTCCCAGAGATCACCTGTTACAGGTAAGTAACTGTGCTTTCTCCGGGGACAGCAGGCATCAGTCCTCACGACCCTCCCTCCCCCCCTTGGAGTTGCAGTCCTATTATTATTTTTTGCTGTCTTTTTAGCTATGTCATTTGACTGAGCAAGATGGCACCCTTGGGCGGGAAGGGGACCACATATGCGTGATGCAAGTCCCAAAAGTTTTCTCTGAAAGCTGGGGATTTGCTCCGCACGAGGGCTCCGTCGGTGCTGACATCACCCATATGTGAGGACTGATTCCTGCTGTCCCCGGAGAGCACCTGTTACAGGTGAGTAACTACGCTTTTCAGTTTGTCCTGCTAGACCAGGCCAGAGAAGTGGGTTGTGCTCCTCTACCAGCAGATGTGGAGAAAGAACCAGAAACTTCTAGTGACATCATTACTACTACTAATGCTGATGCAACTAGGAGCACATTTCAGTATTTCCCTGCCTCTCTTTTGATGCAGCTCAGTTTTAAATTGTGCTAGCTCCTGGGCAGCCTATCAAAAAGGTTCTTTCCCAGATAAGTTCGACCACAGATGTCTCCAGGGGGTACCTAGGATACCTGTTGATGTTTCCTACACGGAGAGGGGTGAAAAGAGGATTGTAGATGGATTGAGCAGTCAGGATTCTATCAGATCAAGATCCTTGTCTTCACACAGTCTCAAGCGCTTCGGGCTTCTCCTCCCTCCCCCTGTCTCCAGGGCAGCTCAACTGAAAAGAGAAGGTTTTCCAAAAAGGGAGAAGATTTGTGCCAAAAGCTTGATCCCAAGAGGCTGCCTGGAGCCTAGCATACAGTGTTTTGTCCTGGGCTGTCTGAAGTTTTATTTATTTATTTATTTAACATTGTTTGTATACCGCACTATTTAACATCAGCACGGTTTCCAGGAAACACAGATGTCCAAGGGGGGGAAACCTTGGACTTACATTAAACAAGGAATTCAAACTTGGATAACAGATAACAACTATGTACAAACTTTTCAATATAAACTATGTACACAACTCAAGTTGAGTTCAGTCTTGTTTTCATTTCCAATGTCAACACATTCAAAGCTGCTGTGAGGGGGGGGGGGGAGGGGGGAGGCCTAACATCATTCAGGGTGCAGGTTAATTGTTGGGTCCGGTGGGAGCGCTGGTTTTCTGCTTCTATGTTTTTTTCCCCCCCCCATGGTCACCCTGTCTTAGGCCTTGCCAATGCATGTGCACACTGTGTAATTAGGTAGACTATACCTTGGGACTGTGCAGTTGGTCTGCACATTTTTTGGCAGTGCGTGTGCAGACTACATTAGTTAGCTGCACATGTGAGCTGTGGATAGCTATTTGATAGCTGTGCGTGTTAGTGGCATGGTTGGATACACCCATTGCCTGCTTACAGCTATGGAATACATATGTCAGCCTTCAAACATTGTTTGGCCATATGCAATCTCTGTGGGCACTATGAAAAGGATTCAGACTTCTATCAGGGATAGTGCCATTGGGCCCAGCCAGCAAAGGATCTCCCATATGGCTTTCCTCACGTATGGTTGCAGAGTCAGGTGCTGCGAAGGAGACCACCATGACATCATATGCTCTCAGTCCTGGATGTTCCCCCACCACCTCTTCTATTGCTGCAGTCAAGCACTGTGGTTGAGATGATGCTCTCTATGGATGGAGCAGCAAGAGGTGATAAGGAGTCTTCAGATTCCAGGCCATGTTCACCAGAATTCTTCTCACTTCTCTAGCAAGTAGGACTGCCCGGACCGGGATGCTTCTGAAGTTTTCTAGTTTTCCTCCATGCAGCTGGCTGAGAGGCCCCTGGTGTAGATGAATCTGACTATATCCATGACTTCACCGCAAAAGCAAGCATGTCAGCAAGAAGGATCTGGAGACTGTCTCTATTGCTTGCAGGCCCTAGCTCGGATTACTTCAGTTCTGAAGAGGGCTCTAGGCTGGAAGAATGTGAAATCTCCTCATTGTCCACCTTTTGAGACAGAAAAGCCAAAAGGGCACCTCATACTGCAAGGGATTCGTAAGACTACGAGGTCCTTTCCCTTTCTGTCAGTCCTTAACAGCATGGTGTTCGCGGAGTGGGACTCATTGGACTCCCCCCTTGAAAAGGGTCAGAGTTATGAATAAGCTTTATGCTGTTCTGCAGACAGATTTAGATCAGTGGCTGTGCTTTCCCGAAATGGATGCACTTGTGGCAGTGGTACCTGGCGTAGTACCATTTTGGTAGAGGGTGGGTCAGCGCTCAGGTACTAGTTGGATCACAAGATGGCAGTGCTTTTTAAGTCTGCTTTCTCAGCCTTCTCCCTTAACCTTCAGGTGGTGGTTTGCAGAGGTCTGACGGACCGTGCCAACCTTCAGTAGATACAATCACCCCCAGAATCCACAGCAACTTTTTTAGTGGATACGATGTATGCTCTGATTTAGCATGTGGCCAAGGCTATTGTAGTGGTGACTGTTACACACCATTGGCTTGGTTATGGCATTGGGCAGCTGACATGGCTTCTAAATCTTGGTTATCCAAGCTTGCCTTCAAAGGGAAGCTCTTGTTTTGGAATAGACCTAGAGAAGCTGATTAAGGACTTCAGAGAGTTCAAGCCTCATCACCTTCCAGAGGATAGACCTAAGGGGTCCTGGTGACAAATGGCTTCATCCTCTGCATGCCTTCTGTGCCCCCGGATGGAGATGCTGAAGTCTCCCAGATTCTGGGAGAGAAGCCCATTGCTAACACTATAGCATTCTCAGAAGTTCTACCTGTTCATGTTAAGGGGGCAGAAAGGCTGCATCGTATAAACAACTTTAAATACATATTTACAAACCTGGTGCAAACTAGAAGGATTTAGATGTATAGGCGACTGGGGAAACATATGGATCAACAAGAGACTATACTGTACTGATGGACTACATCTCTCCACCGCAGGGAAAAGGATCCTAAATGAAAAATTTAGGCATTATATGGACAGGCATTTAAACTAGGGAAAGGGTGTGATGGATGGAGAAGGACAAGTCACTCCCAGCAAAAGAAAAACAACATTGGAAACAGCCACACTTTTGAACAACACATCAATGGCAAGCGGGAATAGGCGTATAGAACAAAACCCATGCAAAAGGCAGCAAGCCATTCAACAAATGCTGGAAAGCAATGAGTACAAATGCACAAAGCCTAGCCAACAAAGTTTCTGATCTGGAAGCCCTAATGGTAGAAATGGACTTGGACATTGTAGTCATTACAGAAACATGGTTTAACGAATCACATGAATGGGATATAGCCATAGCTGGCTATAATCTATTTAGAAGAGATAGAGAGGGTAGAAAAGGAGGAGGAATAGCCCTGTATGTCAAAAGCAATATTAAAGCTGCTGAAATGCAGGGGACGTGGGGAAAAGAAGAAGCGCTGTGAATTGTTTTGGAAAGAGGAGTTGGCATTGTCACCCATACTGGTGTGGTCTAAGGCCTCCAACTCAAACTGAAGAAATGGATAGTGAATTGATAGTTGATATTGAAAAGATAGCCATGAAGGGGGAAATGATCATATTGGGTGACTTTAATCTACCCAATGTGGATTGGAGTGTTCCTTCTGCAAATCTGGAAAGAAGTTTAAAAAATGTGGATGCCTTCCAAGATGCGTTACTTAAACAAATGGTGATGGAACTGACCAGGGGAGAGCTCTGTGTTGGATTTAGTGCTCACCAAAGGAGATAGCGTGTCAAATATCCAGGTGGGTGTCCCATGTGAGCAGCAGCGATCATCACACGGTGTGGTTTGAGATAAAAGCCAAGGTGGAATCCAATCACAGCAAACTCAAAGTCTTAGACTTCAAAAACGATGACTTCAGTAAAATGTCCACGTACCTGAAGGAGGAGTTGGTGGTAGGGTGGGAGGGGTTAAGGGAAGTGGAATTGCAATGGGTTAAACTAAAGAAAGCAATAAAAAGTGCAACAGATATATATGTAAGAAAAGTAAATAAAAACAAGAGGAAAAGGAAACCTATTTGGTTCTCCAAAGAAGTGGCAGCACAAATAATGGCAAAAAACCACAGCTTTCACAAAATTCAGAAGCTCACAAACAGAGGAACACAGAAAAGAATACAAAATCAAACTAAAAGAGACACAAAGAGAAATAAGGATAGCAAAATCAAAGGCAGAAGAAAAGATGGCTAAAGATGTGAAGTATGGCAACAAAACTTTTTTCAGGTATATTCGGGCGAGGTGGAATTGCAGGACTCAAAAGTGCTGGGAATGGATTCGTGGAAAGTGACATTGAAAAAGCGACAATGCTAAACAAATACTTCTGCTCTGTTTCACTAGTAAAAATCCTGGAGAAGGACCACCTGTGATTGACAAATATACAAATGGAAATGGAGTAGATAGCACACCATTCACAAAAGATGATGTGTTAGAACAGCTTGCAAAACTGAAAGTAGACAAGTCTATGGGACCAGATGGGATACACTCCAGGATACTGAAAGAGCTCAGAGAAGTTCCTGCAGGCCTTTAAAGGATGTTTTTAATAGATCCTTGGAGACTGGAGAAGTTCCACAGGACTGGAGAAGGGCTGATGTGGTACCTCTCCACAAAAGTGGTAACAGGAAAGAAGTGACAAACTACAGGGCAGTAAGCCTTACCTTGGTGGCGAGAGAAGTAATGGTGGCCCTCCTGAAAGAGTGAATAGTGGACTTCCTCGAAACCAACAGGTTGCATGATCTGAGGCAACATGGTTTTACCTAAGGACAATTTTGCCAAACAAATCTGATTGAGTTCTTTGACATGGTGACCAGAGAACTAGATCAAAGGCATGTGATAGATGTGATCTACCTAGATTTCAGCAAAGCCTTTGATACTGTTCCTCATAGGAGGCTTATCAATAAACTCAACAGCTTGGGGATGGGTCCCCAAGATGGTGAACTCGATCAGAAATTGGTTGACTGACAGACAACAGAAAGTGCCGGTAAATGGAACTCATTCGGATGAAAGGAAAGTGATTAGCGGTGTGCCCCAGGGTTCGGTCTTAGGACCTGTACTGTTCATTCTCCAGGAACAAGCAGGAAGTCAGTCCTCACATAAGGGTGACGTCGGCGCCGATGGAGCCTTCGTGCGGAGCAAATCCCCAGCTTTCAAAGAAAGCCTTTGGGATTGCATTGTGAATGCGTGGTCCCCTTCCCGCCCAAGGGTGCCATCTTGCTCAGTCTCCCTTTTTCCGCGGAGCCCAATGGACGTTGTCCCAAATCCCTCGCGGAAAAAGTGCATCAAAACTCCAGAAGAATTTTTCTCTTTGACCCGGTTCCCCTTCCCGCCTCGGCTTGGTTCACCAGTATCGAGTCCGGTCAATTTTTTGCATTTTTGTCCTTAGTGATTAGCGTTCGCGCTCTTTTTTTCTTTTTCATTGGCAGCACGGTCCTTAGACCTTGCAGGGGCCCTTTTTCCCCTGATGGCTGCCAGCGGGTTTAAGAAGTGTGATCGGTGCAAGAAGTTGATGTCCCTCACCGACACACATGACTGCTGTCTCCGATGCCTCAGGCCCGACCATGACCCGCAGGTCTATGGCCCGTGTGGGAAGACGTCCTCTAAGGCACTTAAGAGTAGGCAGCAGCAGCGTGAAAGGATTTTTTCCAAGTCCGCATCCTCTGGGTCCAGACCTCGTCAAAAGCCTCAATGTCTCGGGAGCTGTCTGAACCCAAGCACTCTCGGGGGTCTTATGAGCGGGGGTCTCCCTCCCGGGAACACCGGAGGAAGAAGAAACCCGTGAGGGCGGCGTTGTTGGATGCCTCTGATTGCCCTGGGCCCTCGAAGGCCAGGTCGCGGAATCCTGACCGCCGCCCCGGGTCCTCGGAGTCGGAGCGGCCTGCAAAGATGCCTCGCACGGAGCCGTCGAGGAAGGTAACTGTTGTTGTCCTCGTGGATACTCCTCCGGGGAAGCCGGATCGGGCCCGATGGTGTCGGGACCCGAGCTGGAGGCTGCAGAGTCTTCTGAACTCGGTCTCAGGATGACGGCCCTGGAGCGCAGCATGTCTGCCTTCATAGAGCAGCAGCGGGCGCTGACAGCCGGTCTCACCGGTTCATCCGCCCTGACCACTGGGACCTCGACATCCAAGTTGACCCCGGAGGCCGAGCCGATCCGATCCTCAAGACTGTTTGGTTTCGAATCGATCCTCAGCCGAGGTCTCCCTCGACCTCCCGTTCAGGACCGAGGTCGTCGACGCTGGTGCTCTCGGCATCGGGGCCAAAGCCCTCACGGCCAGAGTCACTCGATTCCTCCTCGGAGGGATCGTCATTGGAGACAGAAGATGAAGAGTCTCCACCCATCGGACCCAGTATGTCCCGTCGGACTCACCGGGTTCGGAGCCTCGGAGAGATCCCCTCCGGAGGATACCCGGTTCTCAGACTTCATCAGGGATATGGCCAAGGATTTAGCATTCCCAGCGGACACCGAGGAGGAGCCTCAAGCTGAAGAGCTCGAAGCCCTCCAGTATGACTTTTCCCCGAGGGAAGCCCTTACTGTGCTAGTTCCTCCAATGCTTGAATGGCTGATGCTCTGCATGTGGGAGTCGCCGGCCTCGATGCCGGTGCTCAGCAAGTGGGTTGATTCCATCTATCGAGTGCGCAAGAGCCCTGGGTTCCAAAAGGCACAGCTGCTGCACAACTCCATGGTTGTGGAATTGGCCATGCACAGGCTCAAGAGCCAAACCTGGAGTGCTCGATGAGGAGTCCCCAGACACCCATCGGACCCAGTATGTCCCATCGGACTCACCGGGTTAGGAGCCTTGGAGAAGGTCCCCTCCAGAGGATACCTGGTTCTCGGACTTTGTCAGGGACATGGCCAACATAGAATCAAATATACTCCTGCGCTCTATCACGTTACTTATATACCGTAATCCTATGGTACTAGATTCAATGAGGAAATTTTACGGGTCTCAGACTTATAATAGCATGAGTTTCTGGATTTTTTTTGTCCAGTGACACGCTTATTCGCATCAACGACCCTTCTTACTTTCCATCCTCTCAATTCTTCTTCATGCAACCAGCAACAAAGTGTCAAAAAATGTTTCACTTTAGTCTTTTATGAAAAGGTATTGCTTAGCTCACATTGCTATAAGTACTGCAGATAGTCCATTGAAACAAAATATATTTGAAACCCTAAAAATAGTGAAAAAAGTTTTAAGGTGCCACTTAACTCGCTATGCCGTAAGGTTTCATCCATATACTGCAGTTCTTCTGTTTTGAAATTGAAAATCCCGACGCTATTGTTTGAAGCGCCTCTGCGTTTCTCGATCCGGTTCTTCAGGGGACTCTTAAAGTGTTGCTACTAGTTTAAAAGACATAAAAACACCCATCCATAGGTAAACTACTATAAGATATTATCATATGAAAGCTCCACATACTACCCCTCAAAAAATACTACATAAAATCAATTACCTCAAAAAGAATGATGCCACCAGGTGTTCCTAAAATGTTCTTAGACACGTCTCAAACTATATTCTTTATAGTAAGAATGCATAAGCTATTACTAAAAAGGGATTTTACGGGTATAAAGTATCTCACGGTAGTAGTATCTGAATAGACACGCTTAGTAATGGCTGGGAGGAGTCTAAAAAAGTTTAAATAACTGGGGTTAAATCCTAAGTCCACATGCGCGGCGTTTTTGCAGATTGAAAAAACAGTTTCCATGAGGAACTAAAGGTCTGTTACTTTTCCGTGGGCAGCATCATTCTTTTTGAGGTAATTGATTTTATGTAGTATTTTTTGAGGGGTAGTATGTGGAGCTTTCATATGATAATATCTTATAGTAGTTTACCTATGGATGGGTGTTTTTATGTCTTTTAAACTAGTAGCAACACTTTAAGAGTCCCCTGAAGAACCGGATCGAGAAACGCAGAGGCGCTTCAAACAATAGCGTCGGGATTTTCAATTTCAAAACAGAAGAACTGCAGTATATGGATGAAACCTTACGGCATAGCGAGTTAAGTGGCACCTTAAAAATTTTTTTCACTATTTTTAGGGTTTCAAATATATTTTGTTTCAATGGACTATCTGCAGTACTTATAGCAATGTGAGCTAAGCAATACCTTTTCATAAAAGACTAAAGTGAAACATTTTTTGACACTTTGTTGCTGGTTGCATGAAGAAGAATTGAGAGGATGGAAAGTAAGAAGGGTCGTTGATGCGAATAAGCGTGTCACTGGACAAAAAAAATCCAGAAACTCATGCTATTATAAGTCTGAGACCCGTAAAATTTCCTCATTGAATCTGGTACCATACGATTACGGTATATAAATAACGTGATAGAGCGCAGGAGTATATTTGATTCTATGATAGTGTGAACGCTCTGAGACAAGACCGTTTTGGATTTGTAGGGACATGGCCAAGGCTTTGGCATTCCCGGCGGATAACGAGGAGGAGCCTCAAGCTGAAGAGCTCAATGCCCTCCAGTATGACTGTCCCCCGAGGGAAGCCCTTACTGTGCCGGTTCCTCTGATGCTGGAACAGCTGATGCTCCGCATGTGGGAGTCGCCGGCCTCGATGCCGGTGCTCAGCAAGCGGGTCGATTCCATCTATCGAGTCTGCTAGAGACCTGGGTTCCAAAAGGCACAGTTTCTGCACAACTCCATGGTTGTGGAATTGGCCATGCACAGGCTCAAGAGCCAAACCTGGACACCCTCGGCAGAAAATGCTTCCAGGGCTCAATGCTGTCATGCCATGTCCAAACCTACCAGCTGTACATGGGCATGTACTTGAGGGACCTGGCAAAGGATATTGCCGGGTTCTCAGCTGGCCTCTCCAAGGCACCCTTACAGCGCTTCAATGCCTTGTCCACCGGGATTCGGGAGTGCTCGAAGTTCATATCTTGAGTGGCCTATGACGGCTTTGAGGCTTCGGCCCGAGTAGCCGTGACCGGCATCGGTGCACGCCGCCAGGCCTGGCTAATGTCATTGGATCTGGAGCCATGGGTTCAGGACAAGTTGGTCGATGTCCCTTGCCGAGGTAACAACCTCTTTGGCAAACCCATGACTGAGAAGGCTGCTGAGCTCGAGTCCGAGTACTTGACCTGGACAAGACTCTCAAAGAAGACTTCTACCCCTTCTAAGAAGAAGGGCTCGGGTAAAAAGCCATTTTTCCTGAGGAAGGGTACTGCTTACTGCAACTACCCCACTTACAAGGCCACCCCAGCTCCCCAACAAGGGCAGCAGGCCAAGGGACAGGGGCATGGCCCGCGTAAGCAGAAGATCCCCAAACCCCAGGCCTCAGCTTCTACCCAGCAGGGAGGGGTTTTTTGACTCCCAAGGCATAGTCTCTCTTCTGCCAGTGGTAAGGCCTTTCACAGGAGGCAGGCTAACCCTGTACGCCCACAGGTGGCCAGCCATCACCTTGGATATCTGGGTCCTGCAAATAGTCCAAAAGGAGCTATTTGCTTCACTTCAGCCAGATACCACCCTCCTCCTTTCCAGGAGAGCCTTTCATACCCCTTCTTCACAGGGACCTCCTCTTGCAGGAGTTGGCAGGTCTTCTAGAGGATCAGGCGCCCCAACACCTGCAGGGCAAGGGCTTCTACTCCAGGTATTTTCTCATACCAAAGAGAACAGGAAGCCTCAGACCTATCCTCAACCTGAGAAACTTAAACAAGTTCCTGGTGAGGGAAAAGTTCAAGATGCTTTCCCTTGGAATATTTCTGCCTTACCTCCACCAAGGAGATTGGCTATGCTTCTTAGACCTGAAGGATGCCTTTATACACATCCTCATACATCCAGACCACAGACAATATTTGAGATTTGTAGTGGGAGGAAAACATTTCCAATACAGAGTACTACCCTTTGGCCTAGACTCTGCTCCCAGAGTGTTCACCAAATGCCTGGGTGTGGTGGCGGCCTTCCTCAGAAGCCAAGGGATCTTTGTCTTCCCTTACCTGGACGACTGGCTCATCAGGGGCCAGTCGCCACAGAAGGTCCACTTCTCGACTATCAACTCGTTGCAATGTCTAGGCTTTGTCATAAACCATGCAAAATCTACTTTGCTCCCCACTCAAAACTTAGAGTTTATAGGGGTAAGACTGGACACCCTTCAGGCGAAGGCTTACCTGCCGGGGAACAGGGCACAGAGGCTGCTAGCACTGGCACAACAGTTCAGGCACAGGTCTCAGCGAGACACTGCTTACGCCTCCTGGGCCACATGGCCTCCACGGTACATGTAACCCCAAATGCCCGTCTCCACATGAGAACAGTTCAGTGGTGCCTCAGAGATCAGTGGACACAAGCCATCGGCAGCCTCAGAGACAGGATAACAGTGTCCAAACGACTGGTGAAGTCCTTGCAGTGGTGGCTTCAGCCAGCCAACCTGCTCGAGGGAGTGCTTTTTCAAACTCCCTTGCACACAAGAGTGCTAATGACAGATGCCTCCTTGCTGGGCTATGGAGCCCATTGCCAGGGATCATGCACTCAGGGGCTGTGGTCTCCTCACGAGTCTACACACCAAATCAACCTCTTAGAGCTGCGGGCGATTCGCCTAGCTCTTCAAACCTTTTGTCATGTTCTCTCACATCAGTCTGTATTGAGACAGACAGACAACCAGGTAGCAATGTTCTATGTGAACAAGCAGGGAGGTACAGGGTCTCGTATCCTATGTCAGGAGACACTGGACCTCTTCTCCTTTGCTGTCAGGCAGGGTATGTCTCTCAAAGCAGTGAACCTGCCTGGTGAAGCAGACAAACTAAGCAGGATTCTCCAACCTCACGAATGGCAACTGAATCCGGAGGTGGCCCAGCAGATTTTCCACTGCTGGGGGCATCCGTCCATAGATCTCTTTGCCAGTCTACAGAATCACCAGCTACCCAAATTTTGCTCCAGACAGCCACATCCTCTGAGGGTGGCTGCAGATGCTTTTCTGATCTCCTGCTCAGTGGGCCTTCTGTATGCGTTTCCTCCCATGCCCCTGGTAGCCCAAATTCTGTTGAAAATCCTTTGGGACAGAGCCTCGGTCATTCTGGTAGCTCCCAGATGGCTGAGACAGCCTTGGTTTCCGCTTCTTCTTCAGCTGGCGGTGGAAGTCCCACTCCCTCTGGGGACACAGCCTGACCTCCTGTCTCAGGAACAGGGCTCTCTCTTACACCCCAACCTCAGGACCCTCAACCTGATGGCATGGCTGCTGAAATGGTAGTGTTAGCTCCTCTTCTACTACCTATGAATGTAGAAGAAGTGTTACTGGCCTCAAGGAGGCAGTCCACTAGGAAATCCTATGCCTTCAAGTGGCGTAGATTTGAGATGTAGTGTACTCAGCACAACGAGAACCCTTTTTCTTGCCTTGTACCAGTGGTGTTGCAGTACTTGCTTCACCTCTCAGAATTGGGTCTGAAGTCTAACTCTGTCAGGGTCCACCTGAGTGCTTTGTCAGCAAACCACTCGCCAGTGGAGGGACAGCCTCTTTCGGCTCACCCCCTGGTGTCCAGATTCCTCAGAGGCCTGCTTCTGCTGAAGCCACCAGTTTGCCCTCCGGCAACTGAGTGGGATTTGAATTTGGTCTTAGAGCAACTTTCTCGCCCACCTTTTGAGCCGATGCCCACTTGCCATCTGTGCTTCCTCTCCTGGATGTTGCTCATGCCAGACATGTGAGTGAGCTACAAGCTCTCGTATCTGATAAACCGTACACGCGGTTTTAGAGGAACAGGGTGGTCCTCCGCACCCACCCCAAGTTCCTTCCGAAAATGGTCTCTTCTTTCCACCTCAATCAAGAGGTGGTTCTTCCAACCTTCTTTCCCAGGCCGCATTCCAGCCGGGCAGAGGCAGTCCTGCATACCCTGGATTGTAAGAGGGTGTTGTCCTTCTACCTGGAGTGTACGTGGGGACATCAAAGAGCTATTCATCTCTTCGTCTCTTATGACCCCAGTAAGCTGGGTCTACCTGTCTCCAAGCTCATGTTGTCTACCTGGGAGGCAGACTGCATTGCCTGGGCGTACAGGGCGGCCAACCTCCCATTGCAGGGTCAAGCACGGCCCACCGTGTCAGAGCTAAGGCCATGTCAGTGGCTCACTTCCGCTCTGTTCCACTGGCAGAATCTGCTGGGCCACAACTTGGTCTTCAAGCCAGACTTTTGCAGCCCATTACTGCCTGGATAGGGAGTCCCAACGGGACAGTGCTTTCGGCCAGGTGGTACTCCGTGACCTATTCGAGGTTTAAGCAACTCCAACCCTCCGACCCTTTGGTGTCACGCTACTGGGGGGGGGGGGGGGGGGTTGCGTTTTCAGCTGAATTCCATTTACAGCTGCTGCGGCTCTTCTAGAGGGAGCCATTTTTCAGATTTGGGTTCTCGGTAGCCTATAGCTAGGGAGTCCCACATGTGAGGACTGACTTCCTGCTTTTTCCTGGAGAAAGCGTAGTTCCTCACCTGTAACAGGTGTCCTCCAGGGACAGCAGGAATCAGTCCTCACGACCCTCCCTCCTCCCCTGGAGTTGCAGTCCTATTATAAATTTTTCTGTTCTTTGCCGTCTTTTTAGCTATGTCATTTGACTGAGCAAGATGGCACCCTTGGGCGGGAAGGGGACCGCGCATGCGCGATGCAATCCCAAAGGCTTTCTTTGAAAGCTGGGAATTTGCTCCACACGGGGGCTCTGTTGGCACCGACGTCACCCATATGTGAGGACTGATTCTTGCTGTCCCTGGAGAACACCTGTTACAGGTGAGTATCTACGCTTTCTAACTGGTGACTGCAACATAAAGTATCTTGACCAGGATGGTGTATATAAATATCATCTAGGAGTAGAGAAAGGAGCAACAATCCAGCATAAAGTATTGAGAGAAAAGCCCAGCAGAGAATGTGTTGCCTGTGGAATGATGTCGAAGAGGGGTCGGCAAAACCGAGCTGCTAAACTTAGCACCCTTTTTCCCTCCGATGCAGCATCTGTGGCATCAACATCTTCCAGGGCTTCGTCTTCCTCCCATGGATCTCGGGTAACTAAAAATAAGTCTAGCCGGTCCTCAAAGGGTAGATCTCCTTCTAAGTATCGAGATGCCTCTGGCGTTGCCTTTGAGGGACTCACACTGGCAAAATTGCCCCGGCGGGAGGCTTCGGCTTTCAAAGCATCATTGGGGCTCCAGGATGTTCTCGAGGCCCCAACCTCGGCAGAACTACTGGTGCCATGCTCTGGGGTACCGGCCGCTTTGTCCGGTACCGATACCCAGGCATCGGCGGCGTCGATAGACCAGAGATTCCTGGCTATTGAACGCAGTCTGGCGGCTCTTCTCTCGGCATCGATGCCCCCGAAACTGCTTCAGACGATTCAACCGGTACCGACACCTACATCGGTACTGGGGGCAATTGCATCGACGTCGGCAGGTGAACTACCGGTACCGACGCATGCTGTGATCTCCGGTACTGACAAGTCGGTATCGGACCCTGTCGATACTGGTATCGTGCACTGCACGATTACCCGGACAGGAGATACTTTGAATCCTCCGACGAGTCTGAAGACTCTGACAGCTCTGTCGATACCAGAGTACTTCTTCCTGAGGATTCTTCCTCTCCTAAACGTAGGATGTCTCCTCCAGAGGATATATCCTTCCAGGATTTTATCCGGGATGTGGCTCGAGGTCTTTCTATCACAGTGGCTCCTGAAACAGAGCCTACGGCAAAGGAATTGGAGATTTTACAGTATTATAAAGCTCCCAAAGAGGCAGCTACTTAGCCTATTCATAAGATCTTGCATGATCTCATGCTAAGGATGTGGGAAACACCTCTCACCACTTCTCCTCATTCTCGTAGGCTCGATACTATGTATCGAGTTCCTCCCTGTCCTGGATTTCAAAAAGCTCAGCTGCCCCACCATTCCATGGTGGTGGAATCAGCTATGAGAAGGATCAAGAGTGCAAAAAGACATGCATCTAATCCTCCAGGACGTGAATGTAGAACTCTTGATGCCTTTGGGCATTGAGCCTTCCAGGCCTCTATGCTTTCTGCCAGGATTAGTTCCTATATTTTATATATGGGAATGTTCCTTAAGGAAGATACAGGAGATCTAGAGCTTATGAGCCCTCTCCTTCCTGATGATAAGAGACAAGATTATCTTGCACTTATCAAACATGCTCAGGATGTTTCCAAATTCGTAAATCGTGCAGCTTTTGATTGTTTTGAGTGCATAAGCAGAACTTCTGCTATTGCCATAGGCGCACGTAAGATTGCATGGCTCCAGGCATCTGACTTGGAACTTTGGGTGCAGGACAAACTGGGGAATATTCCTTGCACAGGAGAAAATCTCTTTGGCAAAAATTGGCAAGAGAAAGCTAATGAGCTAGATGCTGATAATCTCACCTTGGATAGATTATCAAAATCTACAGCTGATCCTGCAAGGAAAAAGTCCTACAAAAAACATTCTTCACTAGAAAGAAGAAATTCCACCCCTCCTATACCCAGCTAGGGCATTGTTCAGGTCAGTCTGCCCAAAAGGGTCAGCAACAACCTAAACAAAGAAAAACAAAGGCTGCTAAGCCTCAACCGGCTCAGCAGACTCAGCCTCCACAGGGGCTTTGACTCCCATCTAGAGAACTTTGTCTTCCTGGCCCTGAACGGGCCAGAGCCTTCCACCATTTCAGGAAGATTGTTATTTTGCCCCCAGATGGGGGCAGATAACAGCAGAAAGCTGGACTCTGTCCATTGTAAGAGAGAGATACAAGCTTCACTTCCTCAGCATACCCCCTCCTACAATGGTAAGACAGTTAAATTCTCAGACCTTTCTCAACTCCCAGTTAGATCACGAGGTCAGTCTGCTTCTTGCCCAAGGGGCAATAGAAGAAGTACCTATTCATCAACAAGGTGCAGGGTTCTATTCCCCCTTTTTCCTTATTCCAAAGAAAACAGGAGGGCACAGACCCATTTTGGACCTCAGAGAATTGAACAAATTCCTGTTCAAAGAGAAATTCAAAATGATTTTCTCTGGGAACTCTACTGCCATACCTTCAGAGTCAGGACTGGCTTTGTTCTCTAGATCTCAAGGATGCGTACATTCATGTTCTCATCCATCCAACTCATCAAAGGTTTCTTCGTTTCTATTTCAGGGGAAGCACTACCAATACAAGAGTTTTTCCTTTTGGCCTGGCCTCGGCACCAAGGGTGTTCACAAAATGCATGGCTGTGGTGGCAGCATTTCTCCGCACCCTAAAAACATTTGTCCTCCCTTACTTGGACGATTGGCTCATTCGAGCCCCATCAGAGCCAGAGGCCAGGTTTTCTCTATCTCGCACAATGAGTATCCTTCAGTATTTGGGACTTGTCATAAACTTCCCAAAATCCAACCTAGCTCCCACTCAGTCTCTAGAGTTCGTAGGAGCCTTGCTGGATACCAGGCAGAGAAGGGCCTATCTTCCACAGTCCCGCTGCCTTCGCATTGTGCAGTTAGCTTCCCAAACAATGCTAAAGTCTCACCTCACTGCTCAGGAAATGTTACAATTGCTAAGCCACATGGCATCCACCGTTCATGTGGTCCGTTATGCCCGCCTCCATATGAGGGCAGCCCAGTGGACCCTATCCACTCAGTGGACTCAGGCGTCAGGTTGCCTGTCAGACAATATAGCAACCTCAGATCGTCTTATTTTGTCTTTCCAATGGTGGCAGTCACCCCACAATCTGTTGGTGGGGGTCCCCTTTTCAGCAACCCCCACCCCAAGTAACTCTAACAACAGATGCCTCACAGGTGGGTTGGGGAGCCCATTTGCAAGGCCTCTCTACTCAGGGTTCCTGGACTCCACAGGAGACCGATCTACAGATCAGTCTCCTAGAGCTCAGAGCAATCTTTCTTGCTTTTCGAGTGTTTCACACCCAGCTCAGCTACAAAACTGTCCTAATTCAAACGGACAACCAGGTAGTCATGTTCTATGTGAACAAGCAGGGCGAAACGGGCTCTCTGTCGCTCTGCAACGAAGCTTTGCGACTTTGGACCCTCGCCAGTGAGCATCATATTCATCTTCTTGCAGTGTATCTTCCAGGCATTCAAAGCTCTTGGGCAGACAGACTCAGTCGAGTTCTGCTTCCACACGAATAGTCTCTCCATGCAGACCAGGTGGCCAAGATTTTCCAATTTTGGGGAACCCCGGACATAGACCTCTTTGCAAGTCCGCTGAATGCCAAATGTCCCCGGTTCTGTTCCAGAATTCCGGCTCAGGGGTGTCAGGTCAGGGATGCCTTCCTCCTCCATTGGGGTTGGGACATCCTGTAAGCCTTCCCACCCATTCCCCTAATTCCCAGAACCCTCTTCAAGCTTCAGAGAGACGGAGGCCATATGATTCTCATAGCCCCACATTGGCCACGACAAGTGTGGTACCCTCTGCTCTTAGATCTCTCTCAAGCTCCATCTCTGGAGTTAGGATCTGCTCCGAATCTCCTATCCCAGGAGGACGGGATGCTGTGGCATCCCAATCCCCAGTCTCTACATCTCAGGGCCTGGTTGCTGACGGCCTAGAACTTCACGGTCTTAGCCTTTCTCAGCAAGTAAAGGATATCCTTTATGCTTCCAGAAAACCATCCACAAGACGCTCTTATGCTTTCAAGTGGAAAAGATTTACCATATGGTGTTCGCAGAAGGGTCTTAACCCTCTTGCAATACCTCTGGAATCATTACTGGAATATCTCCTTCATTTGTCTAATGCAGGGCTTAAGACCAATTCAGTGAGAGTTCATTTGAGTGCTATTGCAGCTTCCCTCAAACCTTTAAATGGACAACCTATTTCATCTCATCCTATCATAGCGAGATTTATGAGAGGCCTTCTAACTAAGCCTTCCCTTAAGCCACCACCGGTGGCATGGGATTTAAATCTGGTTCTTGGCCAGATAATGAAGCCGCCTTTTGAACCTACTACCTCATTAAAATTACTTTCCTGGAAGGTTATTTTTCTTATTACAATCACATCAGCATGTCACATTAGTGAGTTGCAAGCATTGGTGGCTGATCCCCCTTATACAAGGTTCCATCACGATAAGGTAGTCCTTAGGACTCATCCTCACTTTATGCCAAAGGTGGTTTCACCTTTTCATTTAAACCAAGCAGTTTACCTTCCTGTTTTTTTCCCAAGACCTCATGCCTCTAATGCAGAGAGGAATCTTCATACTTTGGACTGTAAGAGAACTTTGGCCTTTTACTTGCAAAGAACGCAGCAACATAGAAAGTCCTCTCAACTCTTTATTGCTTTTTATCCTAGTCATTTAGGACTTCCAGTCTCCAAAAGGACTCTGTCCAACTGGATTGCACAGTGTATATCTTTTGCCTATCGGAGTAAGAACCTTCCTCTTGAAGGCCATGTCACAGCGCACAATGTGAGAGCCATGGCAGCCTCTATGGCTCATCTTCACTCTGTGTCTATCGACGATATCTGTCGAGCAGCTACCTGGGCCTCGGATCATACCTTCACAGCCCATTACTGCTTGGACAAGGACTCCCGCCGGGATGCCTTGTTTGGTCAGGCTGTTCTTCAACACCTGTTCCATACTTAATCAACTCCTACCCACCATCCCTGGTAGGATGCCAGAGATCCACGGGGGGAAGTGGAGCCCTTTCAAAAGGGCACACAACCTCTGGGACTTCTCCCTGGCATCTGTAGCTAGGGAGTCCCCATATGTGAAGACTACATTCCTGCTTGTTCCTGGAGATAGCATAGTTACTCACCTGTAACAGGTGATATCTGGGAACAGCAGGAATTTAGTCTTCACAACCCGCCCACCTCCCCTAGGAGTTGTATCTCTCTCTCTCTCTCTCTTTTTCTCAGCTATAAACTTAACTGGAGAGGAGCAGTTCGGGAAGGCAGCACGCAGGCGCTGTGGGATGCTCCCAAAAGCTTTCCTATTGGACGCTGGGGAGCGTTCCCACACAGGCTCCATCGGTGCCGACGATACCCATATGTGAAAATTAAATTCCTGCTGTTCCCGGAGATCACCTGTTACAGGTGAGTAACTATGCTTTCCTGAAATATGCCATGCATGGTGCACATTTCTAGTGCTTGGCCCTTTCTCTCCAGTCTCTCCACGGCTCCAGGGGACTTCTCCAAGATCATGGTTTCATGGTACTACTACTGAGCATTTGCTACAAGACGTACGCAGCGCTGCCCAGACATATAAGAGATAGTCCCTGCTCATCAGAGCTTACAATCTAGTCAAGACAGACAACCCAGAAGGTGTAGACAGGGATACATCTATGGGGAATGGTAAAGAAACAAGGAGATCAGGTGAGTCAAGATCCAAAAGCAGCAGCGAAGAGATGAGGTAAGAACATAAGATATGTCATACTGGGTCAGACCAAGGTCCATCAAGCCCAGTATCCTGTTTCCAACAGTGGCCAATCTAGGTCACAAGTACCTAGCAGTTTCCGCAAAAGACACAGGTTCCACAATGCTTGTATTGGGTCAAGCAATGGATATTCTGGGTGATGTGATGTTAGCCAAGGCTCTGCAGTACGAAGGCATATGTGTGCACCCTTATCTCACAGATTGGCTTATTTGAGCAAGTTGCAGTTGGACGCAGCTAGGGTGATGGCAAGAGTAGTTCAGTTTCCCTTGGATAGGTAGTCACTTACAGCAAGAGTCACCTTTATCCTTCTCAGTCCTTGGAACTCCCCTTGATACCTGCTCAGGCAAACTTGTCTTGACAGCCAAGAAAATGACCAAGGTGTTAGCTCAGCTGTTAGCCTTCTTGCAGCAGCGGGATCCCAAGGTTTGTGACCCTTTTACTTATTTATTTTTTCGTATATAGCTCATACCTTTTTAATAGTAGTTCAATGCAAGTTACATTCACGTAGAGTAGGCATTTCCCTATCCCCAGATGGTTTACATTCAGTTTGTACCTGAGGCAGTGGAGGGTTAAGTGACTTCCCAAGGCTATAAGGCATAGCAGTTGGATTTGAGCCCTAGTCTTTCTGGACCAAGGCTGTTGCCCTAACCACTAGGCTACTCCTCCCTGTCTTCAGCTCCTGATTATGCAGCGCTTCAAAGGTCATTACTGTCCAGTTGGTCACTTCACTCAGGACTTCAAAATCAGGCTCTCATTGATTGTTGTGGTGAAGTCAACCAGCCAGTCTCAGAAAGGTTATGCTCCTGGACGATCCCCCGGGGTTGCTCTTGTCAACTGATGCCAGTCTGTCCAGCTGGAGATCTTGTTGCGAAGGGCAAGCATCTCAAGACAATGGAGAAGACAAGAGTTGGGGTGGCCTAGGAATCGCTTTGAAGCCCGATCTATTCCATTAGCTCTTCTGTATTTTCGCCACCTGTTCCATGCCTCAGTGGTCTGGATCTTTACAGACTACAGTAGTGGCATATGTCAACAGGCAAAGGCTACCAAAAGTGCTAGAGTTGCCAAAGAGATGGCTATCTTTTGTGGGCTGAGTGGAACCTGCTGGTACTCTTGGTGCAGCACAACATGGGACTCAATGTTGTGAAAGTGTTGTTACTCACCTGTTACTCCAGGGACAGCAGGAATCAGTCCTCACATATGGGTGACATCGACACCGATGAAGCCCTTGTGGAAGCATCTTCCCAGCTTTCAAAGAAAGCCTTTGAGAGATGCCACCATACATGCGTGGTCCCCTTCCTGCCCAAGGCTGCCATTTTGCTCAGTCAGATGACATAGTTAGAGCCAACAAAAGAACATGGCAAAAATAGTATATCAACTCCAAGGGGAGGAGGGAGGGTTGTGAGGACTGATTCCTGCTGTCTCTGGAGAACACCTGTTACAGGGGAGTAACTACACTTTCTCCAGGAACAAGCAGGAAGTCCTCACATATGGGACTCCCTATCTACAGGCTACTGAGAACCTGTAGAGAAAACCACGGCCCAGCCGTGAGCAGCCACAAGTGAATCTGAAGACAGACTCTGAGGACCCCAGTGTCTAGGGAGTACCATGGCTCTAGTAGCCTTAACAGGAAGGGTCAGAGGGCAGGAATTGCCTAAACCTTGAACAGATTACGGAGTACAGCCTGGGCGAAGGTACTGTCCCGTCGGGACTCCCTCTCCAGGCAGTAGTGAGCTGCAAAAGTGTGAACAGAGGACCAAGCAGCGGCCCGGCAGATGTCTGCCATAAGAACATATAAGAACATAAGATATGCCATACTGGGTCAGACCAAGGTCCATCAAGCCCAGTATTCTGTTTCCAACAGTGGCCAAACTAGGTCATATGTACCTAGCAGTTTCCCCAAGAGACACAAGTTCCACAATGCTTGTACTGGGTCAAGCATTGATATCTTCGGTCACTTCTTAATAATGGTTTATGGACCTTTCCTCCAGGAACTTGTCCAAACCTTTTTTAAACCCAGCTACACTAACAGCCTTTACTACATCCTCCGGTAACAAATTCCAGAGTTTGATTACACGTTGAGTGAAAAAATATTTTCTTTTATTAGTCTTAAATAGTTTACCCTGTAGCTTCATTGCATGTCCCCTAGTCTTTCTATATTCTGATAACGTAAACAATCGATCTACGTTTACCCGTTCCATTCCGTTCATTAATTTATAGACTTCTATCATATCTCCCCTCAGCCGTCTCTTTTCCAGTTTAAAGAGCCCTAACCTTTTTAGCCTTTCTTCATAGGAGTATCCTTCCATCCCCTTTACCATTTTGGTGGCTCTTCTCTGAACCTTTTCTAAAATCGCTATATCCTTTTTAAGATACGGCGACCAGAATTGCACACAATATTCAAGGTGCGGTCTCACCATGGAACGATATAGAGGCATTATAATATCTTTTGTTTTATTTTCCATTCCTTTCCTTATCATACCTAGCATTCTATTTGCTCTCTTGGCCGCCGCTGCACACTGGGCCGAGGGTTTTAACATGGTATCCACAATGACGCCTAAATCTTTTTCCTGGGTGGTGGTTCCTAATGTGGAACCTTGCATCGTGTAACCATAGTTTGGGTTGTTCTTCCCTAGGTGCATAACCTTGCACTTGTCCACATTAAATTTCATCTGCCATTTTGATGCCCAGTCTTCCAATTTATCAAGATCCTCTTGCAATTTTTCACAATCCTCTTCGGTTTTAACAACTTTAAATAGTTTTGTGTCATCTGCAAATTTGATAACCTCACTCGTTATTCCACTTTCCAGGTCATTTATGAATATAGGGACAGAGTGAAGGCTCACAACCTAAGTTGCCATAGCCCTGACATTTTGCACCGTGACCTGGCACCCTAGCGGCAGCCCAGCCTGGTTGTGGGTGAAGATGATGCAGTCCGCCACCCCGATGGACAGAGTCCGCTTGGTGACAGCCTCTCCCGGACGACTGGGGTTGTATGAAATGAAAAGCTGAGAGGCTTTGCAGTGGTCCTGAGTGTTGTAGGTAGAAGGACAAAGCCCTTTTGCAGTCCAGAGTGTGGAGAATGGCCGACGCTTTGTCTGCGTGGGGCCGAGGGGGGAAGGTGGGGAGTACCACCTCCTGGTTGAGGTGGAAATCAGATACTATCTTCGGCAGGAAGTTTTGGTGAGCGCAGAGCACGACCCTATTTTTGTAGAACTTGGGTAGGGTGGCTCAGCCATCAAGGCCTGAAACTCACTGACTCTCCAGGCAGAGGTGAGCGCCACCAGGAAGGACACCTTCCAGGACAAGTAGTGCAAATGGCAAGTTGGTAAGCTGTGCTAGGATCATGTTGAGATCACATTCTGCCAGGGGCAGACGGATGGGAGGATTAGAAAGCAGTAGGCCGCGCATGAATCTAGTAATCAGGGGCTGCATGGAAAGAGGCTTGCCCTCTATGGAGAGATGGTTTGCAGAGAGTGCACTCAGGATCTCCTGGACAGAGTTGGACTTAAGCCCGGACCACGAGAGGTGGAGCAAGTATCTCAGTACTGTGTGAACTGGGCAGGAGAACGGGTTCGCCCGGAGCTCCATGCACCGTAAGGAGAATCTGCGTGACTTGAAGGCATAGGCCAGTCTCATGGAGTCCTTGCGAGAGGCCAGGAGAAGTTCCTCTACCTCCCTGGGAAGATTGAGGGGTGCTAAAGCAACCCGTTTAGCAACCGTGCCGTGAGGGAAAAGGATCCCAGGTTGGGGTGGAGGATCGAGCCGCCCTCCTAGGTTAAAAGTTCCAGGGAGCTCCCTAGAGGGATGAGAGGCTCCGTCGAGAGACGAAGCAGTAGGGGGAACCAAGGCTTCCTGGGCCACCAGAATCATGGAAGCCTTGTCCTGCTGGACCTTGAATAGGGTCTGCGCTATCAGTGATGTGAGAGGGAAGACATACAGAAGACCCTCTGACCATGAGATGAGGAAGGCATCTGCTGCTACCTGGTCTAGGTGTAGGCAGCAGAAACGCAGTAGCTGAGCGTTGACTGGGCTAGGAAAGAGGTCGAGGCTCGGAGTGCCCCACAACCTGAACAGCCACTGTGCCACCCCTCAATGCAGGTGCTACTCGTGTAGTTGGAGGACCCTGCTCAGCCTGTCCACCAGGATGTTGTCCTGGCCCGGAAGCAATGTTCCCTCTAATTTTCTGTAGGCTGTGTGCGCATAAAATATCAGCTGTGCAGCTTTTGAAGGAAGGTTCAATTTTGTGTGCGCGCCACATAATGACACTCAGAGTTATATACTTTAAAATTTGACTACACATCAGAATACAGTATGTACACCACATTGATTTTAATCAAATTAAATGAAAATAGACGATTACTAAATGAAGTGGAAAATTTCTAGTAATTACAATCACAAATGTGGTATTATTTCAGTTAATTTTTATTGAAAGCCATAATTATTTCATGTAAATAATTTATGTATGGAAGAAGAGTTCATTCTCAAAATTTTTCTCTTTGATCTTTCAAATTTACCCATCTGAATAAATTTTATCAAGGTCTACTGATCCGCCATCTTGAAGATGACTTTTAACACGCATCAGCATTTTCAAATGCTCTAAATGTACGTGATTCCTTATTTTGGTTTTAAACTGTTCATCAAGCTGAAACCACGCTCACAATCTGCACTAGAAGCCAAAAATGTCCCACCAATATCCATCAATTTCGCTAAATCTACAAAGTGAGCATTCTAAAACGCCAAAGTCACCATATCCGGAAAACTGTTTATCAGTTTGCTTTGATTTTTTCTGAGACGAAAAACTTGAAGTCATTGAACTGCTGAATAACAATATGTTCCTCCATAAGAAATTGTTTATACTTTAAGCAGAGTGATCGACGTTTTCCTGTTCCTGCACCATATTCATGTTATAATATAAGAAAAAGTCGGCATTAAGAATACATATAAAGGTCAAATAAATGATTAAAATATCTTAAGAGAACATATAAACCCTCAAGTAGTTAATACTAATATAAACATAATCAATAAATAAATGAGAAAACAAGCAAAGACAAGGGTTGTGATTTATGACAAAATGGAAGCGCACCTCTGTGTTCCAATATGCAATTGAAACCAATCCGTGTCACTAAAGAAAATAGATAAACTATGTAAAACCATGATCAAAAATGTTAAAACTGCAGCAGTAGAAGGAGTCAGCAGAACCAAGGAACCAATTGCATATATATAAAAAGAACTATTAGGTGTATTTAAAAAATAAATATAATATAACTTGAGATTATCAACTATAAGTTGAAAAAGATCAAGAGAATTGAACTCAAACTACCAAAAAAACCCTGCTACCTTCTCTCTTTAAACTACTCTTTTTTCCTTCCTCCCCCCCCCACCCCCTGATGAAAACTAACTTACCCTAATCAAACTAAGTAAACTAAGCAAATGAAGGTTCTCAGCAGAAATCCTGAAAAGACCGCGAAGGAGAGTCCCCCCTCGAGCCCCCTTCCTGCTCAGTACCGAAGTCTTCAGGAAACAGCCATGAATCTCCCACACAGCTGTTATGCCTTCCTCAACCATGCAGCCCGCAGCCGTGCACTCAAAAACACCTACAGAGGCCTTCTGCCTAACATGGTGCCTCCCAGCTCCCGAAATTAGCGATCCAGACCGACAACCCTACCTGCATTGTCTCTGCCATTGCCTCCGTTCTGCAAAAGGGGCTCTGATGCTGCCTGTCTGCCCTGTGCTCAGCCGTGCTCCCTAGCTTCAGCGACAAGGAGAGGGCCTGGAATCGCTTCCTCCGGCTCAATGTAGACCACGCGGACGACCAGGGCAGGGAATGTGAAGCCGCGTGGCTGGCTGGCGGTGCTTCAGACAGCCTCCTCTGCCCCCGCCTCCTAGTCCTAGGCTCCTTCCTGTTCTCCTATTGGTCGAGGTCGGACTCATGACGTGTCACATGTGAGAGAAGAGGACTCAGAAGTGACGTTGTCATGTGACATGAAAAATGGCATGTAGATCGCTGGCGCGGCTGCGGCGCCGCATAGTCTTAAAGACATCCAAGATTTGAAATGAAATGAATGAAGTGAAAAAAGCCAACGCAGATCCTTGTGCGCTCTGTTTTAATTTGTGTGCGCTCGCTCGGAGAGGTGTGTGCGCGCGCACACGCGCACAGCTTAGAGGGAACAGTGCCCGGAAGGTATGCTGCCCAGAGCAGCATACCCTGACTGGTTGCATATGAGCAGAAGGCTACTGCCTCCTGGCATAGGCGGTAGTAGCCTGTGCCCCCTTGCTTGCTCAGGTAGAACATCGTAACCTGATTGTCAGTCTGGACGAGCACTGCCAGGTGTTGCAGGTGTTGCTGGAAAGCCTTTAGTGCAAGGAAGATGACCCTGAGTTCCAGCAGATTGATCTGCTGCTTGCTTTCTTTGGGCGACTATAGCCCCTGGGTGCACAGCTCCTTGCAGTGGGTGCCCAGCCTGGTAGGGAAGCATCCATTGTGAGAACCCTCGGGAGTTTTAAGGGCATGCCCTGGGTGCAGGTTCTGTGCAGCATGCCACCAACCGAGTGACTCCGTCAGCTGACGGGACACTGAAACTCTGTCCTGGAGCCGGCCTATGGCCTGGGTCCACTGTGAGCGGAGGCACCACTGACCTGTCCACATGTGGAGGGGGGCATTGGGGATCACATGGACTGTAGAGGCCATGTAGTTGAGGAGGCAAAAGATGAACCACGCTGAGACCGTGTGGCGGTACTGTACCTTGGCTGCTAGGGCCGTGAGACAATCCACCCTGTCCAGAGGGAGGAAAGCCTTGGCCTGGAAGGTGTCCAAGTGAGCCCCTATGAACTCCAAGTCTTGTGTTGGAGTGAGGTGGGATTTTGGGAGTTTATCACGAATCCCAGGTGTTGCAGGACCTTGATGGTGAGGCCTGTGGCCTGCAGCACCTCTGAGGCTGTTTTCCCTCTTACTAGCCAGTCGTCTAGATAAGGGAAGATGAAGGCCCCTTAGAGAGGAAGATAGGCAGCTACCACTGCTAGGCATTTGGTGGAGACCCTTGGTGCGGAGGCTAGGCTGAAGAGAAGTACCCTGTACTGGTAGTGGTCAACTCCGATCATGAATCAGGGTACTGCCTGTGACTCGGATGGATGAAGATGTGGGTATATGTATTCTTCAGGTCCAAGGAGCATAGCCAATCTCCCTGCTAGAGGTAGGGCAGCAACATTCCAAGGGAGATCGCTTCTTGAATTTCTCCCGCACCAGGAATTTGTTCAGGTTGCTCAGATCCAGGATGGACCTTAGTCCTCTTGTTCTTTTTGGGATCAGAAAGTACCTGGAGTAAAATCCCTTTCTTCTCAGATGGTATGGTATGAGCTCCATGGCCCTGTCCCTGAGAGGGACTGCAAGTTCTTGCATTAGCAGAACCTGGTGCAGGGGAGACCAAGGAGGTTCCCCAGGAAAGAAGTGTGGAGGTAGCTGGTCCAGGTGGAGGAAGTAACCCTTCCTGACAACCTGAAGTCCCCAGTGATAGAAGCCCACCTGTGGTCAAAATGGACCAGGTACCCCCCTGTTGGGAGCTGACCCTCCAGTAGAAGAGAAGGCTATGCTGAGGGCGTCAAAACCCCAACCCAGGTTGGGCTGGGGCTGGGGCTTGCGTGGGCCCTGGCCCATTCCCTTGCTCTGGTGATTTGCTCGGGGGTCTAAGTAGATGGATATGGAGGGTAGCCTTGATAAGGCTGGCCCTTCATGAGGAAAAGAGGCTTCTTCCTCGGGAGAGTGGAGGTTTACCTCAAGAACAGAGTCCGGGTAACCTACTTGGTCTCGATTTCGACCGCCTTGTCATTCATTGACTTGCCGAAGAGCTGCTCCCCAAGGTAAGGGACATCAAGGAGCTTTTCTTGCACCCATTGCTTGATGTCTGATGACTGGAGCCAAGCCTGACATCGAGCGCCAATGCCGGGCGGCAGCAACCCTCAAGCTGGATTCAAAGCCGTCGTAAATGGCTCGTGACAGATATTTGGAACATCCTCCAACAGACTTCATAAGAGTCTGAAAGCGCCGGAGGTGATCTCCATTAAGGCCAGCTGCAAAGTCTCCGAATTCCTTGGCCAGGTCTCTAAGAAACATGCTGATGTAAAGTTGGTAAGTTTGTATACGGCATGCCAACATCGAGCCTTGGTAACATTTTTGCCCGAGGGCATCAAGGGCACGGGACTCCCTGCCGGCGCATGGCCGACTCGACCACCATGGAGCTGTGGGGCAGTTGCGCCTTTCGAAAGCCTGGCCCTCGCTGAACCCGATACATCGTATCCAGGTGCCGGCTGACGATTGGCACCAATGCCGGGGCTTCCCACATCCTGAGAAGGAGTCCGCTGAGAATGGAGGAGACATGGACCGTCAGGATTTCCTTCAGTGGTGTCTCGTACTGAGGATGTCAAGCTCCTCCGTACCAGGGTCCTCCTCCGACTCGGTAGTGAGAGAGAGCGCACAAGCCATGTCCTGGATGAACTCGAGGAATGAAGTGTCCTCTGGCAGGGATTGGCGCCTTGTGGCCGGTGGAGACTGGTCCAAAGGGAGGTCTTGGTGGGTTCGAGTTTCCAGAGATGTTTTGACATCAGATTCCCAGTTGGAGTAGTCTGAGGAATACTCGAGACCCAACGGTTCCAAGGGTGTCATCGGCACCGGTCTTTGATGCCTCGAGGCCAGGGCATGGCCAAAGCCAGAGGCACTTGCCTATGAGGACCTCGCCTCCTAAGGATCAGGAGCGAGAATGAGACCCTCGCCGAGGATCCACCCAAGGATCCGCTCTCGGGGATCGCTTCAGTGGTCCGGGGAGTCCTCGACATCGAGGTCCCTGCGGTTTCGGGATAAGCACCGGCGGGGCCGGGCATTGACCTCTGCTGGGAGGTGATGAATGCAGAAACGCTGCTCTCCAGTGCTAGCATTCAAGCTTCCCACTCGGGGGTAGCAGCCATCGACACCGATGCCGGGGTGACCAGGTCAGGTGTTGAGGAGAAGAGGGGGTCCTCGATAGGAGGGCTCTCAGGAGACCGAGATCTGTTGCCAGAAGGCTCGAGATTAGTCCTGGGTACCTTTTGGGGATGCTCCCGCTCCGACTCTTTGGATGCCTGTCAGGGGCTGAGGGACCGTGTGCGGGATTTCCCATGCTTGTCCGCCTCCCAGTACAAGGCCCTTGAGGTCTTCTTTTTTTTCTTACGCTCTTGTTCCGGGGATCCTTGCTCGGAATGTCTGCGAGTCCGCTCTGGAACCGCGGGGATCTTACAGCATCCATGCAGGGCCTTTAAGTGCGAGGCTAACGGGGAAACCAGGGTCGAGTCTGCCTTGTGGAAGATGTCGTCCTGCTTAAGCCAGTGGTTCTTGATGGCCTTTGCAGACATCTTCTTACACAGGGAGCATTCCTCTGGGTCATGATCGGTGCCCAGACACCAGAGTCAACAGTCATGAGTGTCGGTAAGGGACATGTTCCGGGAACACCAATCCGATTTTTTAAAACCTGTGGCCATTGGGGCAAAAAGAACCCCAGCGAGATCAAAGACCCTCGACGCAGCCAGCGGTTGGAAAAAGGTGCAAAAGCGCTTGGTGGAAAAAAAACTAAGAAAAAAGGCTCGAGGCCCAATGCTGGAGCAACGGGGCTCGAAGGTGGGAAAGGAACTGGTGCAAGCCAGAATAGGTACAAAATGTACAAGAAAAATCAACTTTTTTCTGCGGGGACAAGACGAACGTCTGTAAGGCTCTGCGGAAAAAGGGAGACTGAGAAAGATGGCACCCTTGGGTGGGAAGGGGACTAGACATGCGTAGTGGCATCTCCCAAAGGCTTTCTTTGAAAGCTGGGGAAATGCTTCCACAAGGGCTCCATCAGCATCGACATCATCCATATGTGAGAACTGACTTCCTGTTTATTCCTGGAGAAGGCGGATTATCTTATTTGCTATTCCCTCAACCCTGGAGAATTGGAACTAACCCCTTCAGTTTTTCCAGAGAATTCTGGACAAGTGGGATTTTCCCTGGATGGATCTGATGGACAATGCCAAGGTTCTTCAGTCACAGCAAAGAGGTCTGTTCTGAAAGGGTTGACTCCCTCGTCAGCCTTGGCTCCAGAAACCACTGCAGTATGTGTTTCCTCCATTTCCCCTCATAGGGTGTGTGCTTGGTTGCATAGAGTGTCATCCAGACCTAGTCATTCTAGTGCTACCAGATTTGGCCACGAGGCTTTGTTTTCCGGACCCGATCCGGCTTCTGAACAGCCTGCTCCTGTGCATCCTGCAGCACTGGGGTATCTTGAGTCAGGGTCCAGTCATGTTGGACAATCCGCCTCCCATCTCACTTATGGTGTGGCCCTTGAGAGGCAGTGCCTAGTGTGTAAGGGCTATTTCTCCAGGACCAAGCAGGAAGTCAGTCCTCACATATGGGTGACGTCGGCGCCGACGGAGCCCTCGCGGAGCAATTTTCCCCAGCTTTCAAAGAAAGCCTTTGGGAATTGCAGCGCGCATGCGCGGTCCTCTTCCCGCCCAAGGGTGCCATCTTGCTCAGTCTTCTTTTTTCCGCGGAGCCCTACAGACGTTGCCTGTGAATCCCCGCAGAAAAGTTGATTTTTCTCTGTTTTTTCTTCGGTTCGACGCCGGTTCTTTTCCCGCCCGGACTCGCGACGCCGGTTGCGAGTCCGTCCTTTATTTTTCGTTTTTTTGTCCTTCGTGACAGATTTCGCGCTCTTTTTCCTTTTTCCCTGGCTGCCCGGTCGTTCGACCTCGTAGGGGCCCTTTTTCCCCCGATGGCGGCCAGTGGTTTCAAAAAGTGTGACCTCTGTAAGAAGCTTATGTCTCTTACAGACACTCATGACTTCTGCCTCCGCTGCCTCGGCCCAGATCATGACCCCATGATCTGCACGCCATGCGGCAAAATGTCCTCAAAAGCATTGAGGAGTCGCAGCACCAGCGGGAGCGTATCTTCTCTGACTCCGGCCGGGCTATATGTTGGCTATGGTTTCTATGCTTTGGAAGACGAAGTGCAGCTCTACTTGCCTTGTCTATGTGCATGTCTGGTGTCTCTTTGAGGACTGGTGGCTGTGATAGTCACATAGCTCTCAGGATGGTGGATTAGCCCTCTTTGCTCACCTTCCTCCAAGACAGTTTTGAGAAGGGGCTGTGTCTCTCAAATGGTTCAGGTTGCAACTTTGGCTTGCTTTCAGGGACTGGTGGACGGTTGCTCCCTGGATTTGCACCTGGATGTTGTCCACTTCCTTTGGGGGGTGCATTTGCATTCTTCCCTATAGTCAGTCATTCCCTCCTGGGACTTGGGGCTCATACTTCATGCCTTGATGTCAGTGCCTTTTAAGCCTCTGAAGTGGGCTACGCTTAAGGATTTGTCTCTGAAAACCATCTTTTTTTTTTTAGTGGCAATATGCTCAGCACATCGCATTTCAGAGAGCCAGGCTCTCTCATGCAGAGACCCGTATCTGCCTTTTTGAGAGGTGGATGTGTCTATTCGACCTATTCCTTCCTTTTTACCTAACTTGCTGACCATCTTTCATGTCAATCAGACCATTTCTTTCTCTTCCTTATCAGCAGAGCAGGACCATGGAAAGGATAGGGACCTTGGCTTTGTCAGTGTCAGAAGAGTGCATCTCAGGTACTTAAAGGTCACTGACTTTGTCCGTAAGTCAGACTGTCTGTTTTGTGCTCTTTGTGGGGCCATGCAAGGGTAAAGCAGCTTCTAAGGCTACTTTGTGCTGCTGGATCAATGAGGCAGTTGCCTACCATATCTATTGCAGAACCACTCGGTTCCAGTTGGATTGTAGGTGCACTCCATCAGAGCATAGTTCTTTAGTGCCCATTGACATCTATAGAGCTGTGATGTAGTCGCCCCCTCTACATTTTGTCAAGCATTACTACTGACATATACATGCTAGGGCAAACGTAGCTTTCGATGCAGGGATTTGGAAAGCAGCCATGAATTCCTGCCCAGTGGAGTAGTAGCTTGGGTACTACTTGCCTGTCTGGACTGGTCTAGCAGGATGAACTGGAAAGTGAGATTTTACTTACCAGATTAATCTCTTTTCCTGGTGTCATGCTCAACTCACCCTTGTACTTGGCTGTTTCTGTGATTTGGCATGGCTAAAGACTGTCTTGGACAATGTTCTATTTGGCTTTGTAGAGCTTCTAACTTTCTATGACCTTCTTCAAAGAGGTTCTGTCTGACAGTTCTTTACATATATTACAGATTGTTCTCTATGTTCCTTCCCTTGTTATCTTAATGAGGTTGTGTGCTGTCAGGGGTTCTTGACCATATGCTTGGGTACAAATACTGTTCTCCAGGAACAAGCAGGAAGTCAGTCCTCACTTATGGGTGACGTCGGCACCGACGGAGCCCGTGTAGAGCAATTCCCCAGCTTTCAAAGAAAGCCTTTGGGATTACTGCCACGCAAGTGTGGTCCTCTTCCTGCCCAAGGGTGCCATCTTGCTCAGTCTCCCTTTTTCCGCAGAGCCCTTCGGACACACGTCCTCGTCCCTCGGAAAAAGTTTTGTTTTTCGCCTTAACAGGCTTCTCTATTTTCCGGTTGCACCGGTCCTCTACCCGTCCTCCTCCTGCTCTATTTTTTGAGAGCTATTGGGGATACTCCTTTTCTTTTCTTTTTTCGTTATGGGCTTCATGCCCTTTTTTCTTCCCTAACCGCTGGCCGCGTGGGTCTTCGACCTCGCAGGGGCCATTTTTGCCCCCATGGCCACCAGATTCAAAAAATGCGATAGATGCTCTAGGAACATGTCGCTTACAGACACTCATGACTGTTGTCTGCGGTGCCTCGGAGCCGACCATGATCCAGAGCTCTGTTCGCTCTGCAAGAAAATGTCCTCTAAGGCCCTGCTCCAGCCGTAAGCAGAAGTCCGAAGACATATTCCATAAGGCTGCCTCGGAGTCCCCGGTGGCACCCTCGGTCGTCTCTCCTCCGGAGGGTTCCCCCCCTGTGGCCCCGCGTTCCCGGTGGCACTCCGACCAGGGGTCACCCGAGGTGGAACGGCACAAAAAGAAGGTGGCCTCGAAGTCGCTGTCCGGGGCTCCCGACAAGCGCGAGTGCTCCCGGTTGCTTAGCCCCCTTTGGTGTTCCCGAAAGTCAGACAAGGAACGGCCCTGCAAGGTACCCCGCATGGAAGCGCAGGCCTCCAGCAAAGGTGCCCAGTCTCCTGAGGGTCGTCCCGGTGAGGACCTCCTCGACTCCTGACCCGGTGACCCCGGGATCGGCGTTGCAGGGCCCCATGCCCGCGTGGGAGTCCCGCATGCTGGTGCTGGAACGCAGCATTTCTGCGTTCATTGCTTCCCAGAGGCACTCATGGCCAGCTTTGCTGACTCATGCTTAGAGACTGCGGGTCCCTCGCGTGGGACATTCAAATCCGTCCAGGAAACCCCCGAGAGCCACGAGCCTCGTGAGGGTCCTCAACATCTGTCTCGCTCGCCCTCCCATTCCTCGGAGGCGTGATCGTCCAGGGCCTCTGGCACCAGGCCTCTGGCCGTTGGACAGGGCGATCTGCCCGGCTCATACTCCTCGACAGATTTCTCGGAGTAGGAGTCCGATGGGGACACCTCCCCAGAAACCTGTACCCACTGGGATCTTCTGTCGGACCCCTCACCTCCCGCATTTCAGCGCTGCTCGCCACCCAAAGACACCTCCTTCCTGCTGTTCATTCGGGACAAGGCACGGGCCCTTAGCCTCGTCACCCAGGCTGAGGAGGACCCTCGTGCTGAAGAACTCGACATTCTTCAGTACGAGTCCCCGCCCAGGGAATCCCTCACTGTGCCTTTACCTCGTATTCTATCTTGGCTGCTCCTCCGCATGTGGGAGGCCCTGGCCTCGGTCCCCATCGTAAGCAAGAGCCTTGACATGATGTACAAGGTACAACATGGGCCAGGCTTCCGGAAGACCCAACTCCCACACACCTCAATGGTGGTGGAATTGGCCAAGACGAAGCAAAAGAGCCCGAAATCGCACTCGTTGGTGCCACCCAGCCGAGAGTCAAGAGCCCTTGATGCCCTGGGCCGCAAGGCCTACCAAGGCTCCATGCTCTCTTGTCAAATCCAGGCATATCAACTGTACATTGGTATGTTCCTGTGCGATTTGGCTAAGGAACTCGGGGGTTTCTCCGTGGGCCTCTAGGGAGAACCCCTCAATAGGTTCCGCACCCTGCTAAAGTCCGTCGTAGACTGTTCTACGTACCTCTCCCAAGCCTCCTATGATAGCTTCAAGACATCGGCTCGGGTGGTGGCCGCAGGCATTGGGGCCCACCGTCAGGCATGGCTCCAATCCTCAGATTTGGAGCAATGGGTGCAGGGGAAGCTCCTGGACGTGCCCTGTCTCAGTGTATAGCTTTTTGGCAAGCCGATGGAGGAGAAGGCCGTGGAAATTGAGATGTAGTTCGTCACCAGAACCCGTCTGTCCCACAAAACATCCACCCTGCCTTGGAAGAAGCAGCCGGACAAGAAGCCCTTCTTCCCTAGAAAGGGTCTCCAGTATCGGGGCTATCCGCCATATCCAGCTACCCACACGTCGGCAACTCCAGCACAGGGAAAATCTGGCCAGGAGCATCGTAAGCCAAAGGGACCAAAGGCCCAAGCGCTGGCTCCTCCACAACCCATTCAGAGGTTTTGATGTCATCGGCACAGCCCCTCCCCCTCCGGCGACGCAGCAGCCAATGGAGGGTCACCTGTCCCGCTTTGCCCCATCATGGGCTTCCATCACCTCGGACACCTGGGTGCTCCAAGTCGTCCGAGATAGCTATTGCCTCCACTTCAAAAGGATTTCACCTCCTTTCTCCCTGGCGGAGCCTCTGACTCCCCGCACACCAGCTTCTGCTGCAGCAGGAATTAGACACTCTCCTCGCCCAGTGGGCAGTCGAGAAGGTCCCTTCCCACCTTCGAGGTTGGGGCTTCTATATCCGGTACTTCCTCGTCCCGAAAAAGACAGGGGGTCTGCAGCCCATCCTCGACCTCCGCAGGCTAAACAAGTTCCTGGTGCGGGAGAAATTCAAGATGTTATCTCTTAGTGTTCTGCTGCCCTTCCTCTGGCAGGGCGACTGGCTATGCTCCTTGGGTCTAAAGGACGCTTATGCCCACATCTTAATCCACCCCCAACACAGGCAGTATCTGCGTTTTGGGGTGCAGGGAGAGCACTTTCAGTACAGGGTGCTCTCCTTCAGCTTGGTGTCTGCCCCACGAGTCTTCACAAAGTGCCTCATCGTGGTCGCCGCTTACCTTTGGCGTCAGGGTGTGCCAGTCTTCCCCTACCTCGACAACTGGCTCGTTACGGGCTCCTTGGTCGAGGAAGCTCGACGAGCAATGTCGCGTGCTGTCCTCCTCTTGGAGAGCTTGGGGTTCTTGGTCAACTACCTAAAGTCTCACCTCGAGCCGCTGCAGACTCTCGAGTTTATCAGGGCGCGCCTCGATACTCAGCAGGCGACCGCCTTCTTGCCGATGGATCGCTCCACCCGCCTCCGAGCTCTGGCGGCTTACGTCCAGAGCGCTCCCCAGGTCACCGCTTGGACCATGCTACGTCTCCTGGGCCACATGGCCTCGACCGTACATGTGGTTCCCCACGCCCACCTGCACATACAGATGGCTCAGTGGTGTCTCAGTGCCCAATGGAGCCAGTCCCTCAGACACCTCAGGGACCCCAACAGGGTTCTTCCTGACCTCCGCTTGTCCCTGAGCTGGTGGCAAAATCCCCGCAACCTTCTGCAGGGATTACCCTTTCAGGCCCCGCCGCACAATGCGGTGCTGATGACGGATGCTTCCCTGTTAGGGTGGGGGAGCCCACTGCGGACCACTCTGCACGCAGGGCAATGGTCACCCAAGGAGTCTCAGCAGCAAATAAACCTGCTCGAACTCCGGGCAATTCGGTGGGCCTTGGTGGCCTTCGAGGAACACCTCAGCGGGAGGTCGGTTCTAGTGCAGACCAACAACCATGTAGCAATGTTCTACATCAACAAGGACGGAGGCACGGGATTGCCCTCCCTCTGCCGGGAAGTGGCCCTCATCTGTTCCTTCGCTGTCCGATGTAGGATGTCCCTCAAGGCGATGTACCTCCTGGGTCAGGAGAATGGCCTGGTGGACAGACTCAGCAAAATCCTTCGCCCCCACGAATGGCGGCTGGATCCCAGAGTGGCTGACTGGCTGTTTCTCCGCTGGGGGACGCCGACGATAGACCTCTTCGCCGCTCCCCCGCTTTTGTGGGCTGGTGCCGCACCCGAGCAGGGAGGGCCCCGACGCATTTCTCCTGGACTGGTCCTCTAGCCTTCTCTATGCATTCTCTCCTTTCTCCCTCATTACGAGGACGCTTCTCAAGGCTCAGCGGGACGGGGCATCGTTGATTCTCTTGGCCCCGGCAGCCTTGGTTCCCGTTCCTGCTCTGGCTGTCGATGGAGCTTCCAGTTCTCCAGGACCAAGCAGGAAGTCAGTCCTCACTTATGGGTGACGTCGGCGCCGATGGAGCCCTCGCGGAGCAATTTTCCCCAGCTTTCAAAGAAAGCCTTTGGGAATTGCAGCGCGCATGCGCGGTCGTCTTCCCGCCCGAAGGTGCCATCTTAGCCAGTCTTCTTTTTTCCGCGGAGCCCTACAGACGTCCCCGTCTTGTCCCCGCGAAAAAGTTGATTTTCTTCTTTATTTTATCCTTTTTTCCTTCGGTTCGACGCCGATCTTTTTCCCGCCCGGACTCGCGACGCCGGTCACGAGTCCTCTTAATTTTTTCGGTTTTTCTGACTTAGTCAGCTTTCGTTTTTGGTTTTTCCCTGGCAGCCCGGTCCTTTGACCTCGCAGGGGCCCTTTTTCCCCCGATGGCTGCCAGTGGGTTTAAGCGGTGTGGTCGGTGTGACCGAAATATGTCACTAACCGACACACACGACTTTTGCCTCCGCTGCCTGGGCCCGGATCATGAGGAACTGATCTGTGGGCCCTGCAGCAAAATGTCCTCAAAGGCGTTGAGAAGTCGGCGGCATCAGCGTGAGAGAATCTTCGCTGACCCCAGCCGTACCCGGACCTCGTCGGAGGCCTCCGCGTCGAAGGGCTCCAGCTCGGACCGTCGCCGGAGTTCCTCCGACCGGGGTTCTCCCTCCGGGGACCATCGTCGGAAGGTGAAACCCGCGAGGGCGGCGTCGGTGGACGCTCCTGGTTCCGCGAGGGCCAGGTCGCATAGCCCCGACAGCCGCCCCGGGTCCTTGGAGAAGGAACACATCCCGAAGCGACCTCGCCTGGAGTCGGAGATGCCTGCCCGGGTAAGTCCTGTGGTCCTTCTGGACTCGCCTCCGCGACAGCCGACGTCGGGCCCGACGCCGTCGGGGCCCGAGTCGGGGGCTGCTGGGTCACCTGAGCTCGGACTCAGGTTGACGGCCTTGGAGAGCAGACTGTCTGCCTTCATGGACCAGCAGAGGGCACTGCTCGCTGGCTTCGCTGGCGCCGCTGCCCCGACCGCCGGGACATCGACGTCCAAGTCGACCCCGGAGACCGAGCCGATCCTCGAGTCGATGAGAACTCGAGTCGATCCTCGGTCGAGGTCACCCTCGGCCTCCCGTTCGGGACCGAGGTCGCCGACGCCGACTCCCTCGGCGTCGGGGCGGCTGGCGCCGCACCCTGCCCAGGCCGACCCCACCGAGTCCTCGTCGGAGTCGGTCTGGGAGTCTGAGGAGGAAGAGTCACCTGATTCTTTCCGGACTCGGTGTGTCCCATCGGACTCACCGGAGTCCGAGCCTCGGAAGCAGTCCCCCCCGGAGGATGCCCGGTTCTCGGACTTCGTTAGGGATATGGCCAAGGCTTTGGCCTTCCCTGCGGATCCCGAGGAGGAGCCTCAAGCCGAAGAGCTCGACGCCCTCCAGTATGAATCTCCCGCGAGGGAACACTTTACTGTACCGGTTCCTCCTATGCTGGAACGACTACTCTTCCGCATGTGGGAGAGTCCGGCCTCCTCGCCGGTCCTGAGCAAGCGGGTCGATTCTATCTATCGAGTCCGCAAGAGCCCTGGCTTTCAAAAGGCACAGCTGCCACACCATTCCATGGTAGTGGAATCGGCCATGCATCGTCTTAAGAGCCAGAAGATGCACTCCTCGGTGCCTCCTGGAAGGGAGGCCCGTAACCTGGATGGCCTTGGCAAGAAGTGCTTCCAGGGCTCTATGCTCGCATGTCGTGTCCAGACTTACCAGCTCTACATGGGCATGTATCTCCGGGATCTGGCTAAAGAGCTAGCCGGATTCTCCGCTAGTCTGTCCGAGGAACCCTTGCGGAGGTTCCTATCCTTGTCCACTGGCATTCGGGAATGCTCAAAGTTCATGTCCCGAGCAGCCTATGATGGCTTTGAAGCATCGGCTCGAGTGGCCGCAGCCGGCATCGGTGCCCGCCGACAGGCTTGGCTTCAGTCGTCAGACCTTGAGCCCTGGGTGCAGGACAAGTTGGTCGATGTCCCCTGCCGAGGCGAAAACCTCTTTGGCAAGCCCATGGCGGAAAAGGCTGCACAAATTGAGACTGAGACTCTCACCAGGACCAGGCTTTCTAGGAAGACCTCCGCCCCTTCCCAGAAAAAGAAGGGCTCGGGGAAAAAGTCCTTTTACCCGAGGAAGGCGGCTGCCTACAAACAATACCCCCATTATCAGGCCCCTGCAGCTCCCCAACAGGGCCAGCAGGCCAAGGGACGGGGTAACGGGTCCCGTAGGCAGCAAGCCCCCAAGCCTGCACCACCAGCCCCTGCTCAGCAGGGTGGGGGTTTTTGACTCACTAAGCATAGCCTCTCCCCCCCCGCTGGTTCCTCCCAGCACCGGAGGCCGGCTGGTTCACTTCGCCCACAGGTGGTCCAGCATCACCGCAGATGCCTGGGTGCTTCAAGTCGTGCGAGAAGGCTATCTTCTCCACTTCCATCAGGTCCCTCCCTCCTATTTTCCGGGAGAACCTCCGCGCCCCCCTCTGCACAGGGAGTTGCTCCTTCAGGAGTTAGCAGGTCTTCTGCAGGAACAGGCGGTGGAACCGGTGCCACACCACCTGAGAGGTCAAGGCTTTTATTCCAGGTATTTTCTGATACCAAAGAGAACAGGGGGCCTCAGACCCATCCTGGACTTGCGCAACCTCAACAAGTTCCTTGTGCGGGAGAAGTTCAAAATGCTTACCCTTGGAATCCTTCTGCCCTACCTCCAGCAGGGAGATTGGCTATGCTCCTTGGATCTAAAGGATGCCTACACGCACATCCTCATCCACCCAAGCCACCGCCAATACCTAAGGTTTGTGGTGGCAGGGAATCATTACCAGTACAGGGTACTGCCCTTTGGCCTGTCCTCCGCACCGCGAGTCTTCACAAAATGTCTCGCGGTCGTGGCGGCCCATCTTCGGCTTCACGGCCTCTATGTCTTTCCGTACCTCGACGACTGGCTCATCAGAGCAGCGTCCGCTCGGGAGGTCACCATCGCCACGCGCCGCACGGTGACTCTTCTGCAGCACTTGGGCTTTGTTATAAACTTCGCAAAGTCCACTTTGCTCCCCTCACAGGATCTCGAGTTCATCGGCGCAAGGCTGCACACTCCTCAGGCACGAGCGTACCTACCGCTCGACAGGGCTCAATGGCTCATGGACCTAGCCGACCGTTTTCGCAGCCAGCCCCTGGTCTCCGCCAGGCGCTTCCTGAGACTGCTAGGCCATATGGCTTCCACCGTCCATGTGACCCCCAATGCCCGCCTGAATATGTGGTCTGCTCAATGGTGTCTCCGCCAGCAGTGGCGTCAAGCCACAGGCGGCCTAGCAGACCTAGTACGCGTCTCCGAGCCGCTGATCTCGTCTCTCCGGTGGTGGCTCCGGCAGCCGAACCTCGTGTTCGGAATGCCTTTCCAGTCACCTCAGCCGACCCGGGTGCTGACCACCGATGCATCCCTCCTGGGCTGGGGAGCACATTGCCAAGAGGCACGTACTCAGGGCCTCTGGACCACGTGGGAGTCTGCTCAGCAGATCAACTTCCTGGAGCTCAGGGCGATCCGCCTAGCTCTCAAGGCCTTCTCCCACCTGACTTCCCACCGGTCCGTCCTTGTCCAGACGGACAATCAAGTTGCCATGTTCTACGTGAACAAGCAGGGGGGCACGGGCTCCTTCCTCCTCTGCCGGGAGGCGCAGAAGCTCTGCTCTTGGGCCGTCAGTCACGGCATTCTCCTCAAGGCAGTTTATCTCCCGGGCCAAGAAAATTGCCTGGCGGACAAACTCAGCAGGGTCCTCCAGCCGCACGAGTGGCGTCTGGATCCCTTGGTAGTTCAGAAGCTCTTCCTCAAGTGGGGCCTCCCCACGGTGGATCTCTTTGCCAGTCCTCACAACCGGCAGCTTCCTCGCTTCTGCTCTCGTCAGCCACACCCCCTTCGGGTGGCGGCGGACGCTTTTCTGATCTCATGGTCGGGGAGCCTTCTGTACGCTTTCCCTCCCATCCCGCTAGTCTCTCGGACTCTTTTCAAGGTTCTCCGAGACAAAGCCTTCATGATCCTGGTGGCCCCTCGCTGGCCCAGGCAACCGTGGTTTCCGCTCCTACTGCAATTAGCGGTGGAGGGTCCAATCCCTCTGGGGGTACAACCGGATCTCCTCACTCAGGATCAGGGGTCCCTACTGCACCCCAACCTCAGGTCTCTCAACCTCATGGCCTGGCTGCTGAGAGGGTAGTCCTTGCTCCCCTTCTCCTGCCGGCGGAGGTGGAGGAGGTCGTCTTGGCTTCGCGACGGCCTTCTACCCGCAAATGCTACGCCCTTAAATGGCGTCGCTTTGCAGTCTGGTGTACCCAACAGTCTCAGGATCCCTTCTCCTGCCCGGTGTCGGTGATCTTGCAGTACTTGCTACACCTCTCTAATCTGGGACTTAAGTCCAACTCCGTCAAAGTTCACCTCAGTGCTCTTTCAGCACATCATGTGCCGGTGGACGGCAGACCTCTTTCCAGCGACCCTCTTGTAGCGAGGTTTCTCTGAGGTCTTCTTCTACTTAAACCACCTCTGCGCCCCCCAGCGCCTGACTGGGACCTGAATGTGGTTTTGCAGCGGATCACCTGTCCGCCTTTTGAACCTATGGCTACCTGTTCTCTCCGTTTTCTGTCTTGGAAAACACTGTTCTTGATAGCCCTCACTTCCGCTAGGCGCGTAAGTGAATTGCAGGCCCTCGTGTCTGATCCCCCTTACACTAGGTTCTACAAGAATAGGGTAGTCCTACGGACTCACCCGAAATTTCTGCCTAAAGTGGTCTCCCCTTTTCACATCAATCAGGAGGTGGTACTTCCAACCTTCTTTCCCAGACCACACTCCAGCCGAGCTGAAACGGTCCTCCATACCCTGGACTGTAGAAGGGCTTTGAACTTCTACCTTGACCGTACGCGGGAGCACCGTAAAGCTGCTCAGCTTTTTGTGTCTTTTGACCCCCAATAAATTGGGGCTCCCGGTCTCCAAGCGTACTCTGTCCATCTGGGTTGCGGACTGTATCTCTTGGGCTTATGGGGCAGCCGGACTCTCCTTAGAAAGTCGAGTCACGGCTCATTGCGTTCGGGCAAAGGCCACGTCAGTGGCTTACCTCCGCTCTGTTCCGCTGGCAGACATCTGCCGGGCCGCTACTTGGTCTTCGAGCCAGACTTTTGCGGTCCATTACTGTCTCGAGAGGGAGTCCCGTAGGGACAGTGCTTTCGGACAGGCAGTCCTCCGTAATCTCTTTGAGGTCTGAGCAACTCCTACCCTCCATCCCGGATGTGGGCTACCGGTGGGTGATAATTCAGCGAAGATTCTATCCTTCTGTGCTGCTGAGCTAGAGGGAGCTCATTTTTGTGCTTAGGGTCTCCGGTAGCCTTGAGCTTGGGAGTCCCATAAGTGAGGACTGACTTCCTGCTTGGTCCTGGAGAAAGCGTAGTTACTCACCTGTAACAGGTGTTCTCCAGGAGCAGCAGGAATCAGTCCTCACTACCCTCCCTCCTCCCCTTGGAGTTGCAATCGTCTGCTTATGTTCTTTTTGCAAATTTTTATGCTCTCTTTTTTAGCTATATCATCTGACTGGCTAAGATGGCACCTTCGGGCGGGAAGACGACCGCGCATGCGCGCTGCAATTCCCAAAGGCTTTCTTTGAAAGCTGGGGAAAATTGCTCCGCGAGGGCTCCGTCGGCGCCGACGTCACCCATAAGTGAGGACTGATTCCTGCTGCTCCTGGAGAACCCCTGTTACAGGTGAGTAACTACGCTTTCCTCTGGACTCTGCTGACGCAGGAGGAGGGTCGGGTGCTACACCCAAACCTAACCTCCCTATCCCTCATGGCCTGGCGGCTGAATGGGTCTCCCTAGCCTCTCTGGCTCTTCCAGAAGAGGTCGAGGAAGTCCTCCTCGCCTCGAGGAAGGACTCCATTAGGTGAGCCTATGCCTTTAAGTGGAAACGCTTCTCCATCTGGTGCTCTAAGAGCACCAGAATGACCCCTTCTCGTGCCCCATTCAATGGGTTCTCCAGTACCTCTTCCATCTCTCGAGGGAAGGGCTGAAGTCGAACTCTCTCAGGGTTCACTTGAGCACCATCTCGGCTAATCATCTCCCCATCGATGGAAAACCCCTCTCAGGGCAGCCGTTAGTCTTCCACTTCATGCGGGGTCTTCTGCTTTCCAAGCTGCCCATCCGTCCTTCTCCAGCAGAATGGGACCTGAATGTGATACTCACGCAGCTCACCCATCCACCTTTTGAGCCAATGGCAACGTGTTCGCTCCAGCAGCTGTCCTTGAAGGTAGCCTTCCTGGTGGCACTGACCTCGGCCCACAGAGTCAGTGAGCTCCAGGCTCTCATGGCTGGTGCCCCTTACACCAGGTTTTATCGGAACAGGGTGGTCCTCCGTACCCACCTTAAATTTCTACCTAAAGTTGTTTCAGACTTCCATCTCAACCAAGAGATAGTCCTGATGATTTTTTTCCCCGAGGCCCCACACCGACAGCTCTCCACACCTTTGACTGCAAATGGGTCCTCGCCTTTTATTTGCAGGGTACCCAAGACTCATCGCAAGTCTGACCGGCTTTTTGTGACCTACGATCCCAATAGACCAGGGCAGGCAGTCACCAAGTGCACCCTCTCGATTTGGGTGGCAGACTGCATCGCTTTCGCCCATGCAAAGGCAGGCATCCCACTAGATCGTCAAGTCACCGCACACGGGGTCCGGGCCAAAGCGGCCTCGGTGTGCTTCATGCCCCTGATGGACATCTGCCGGGCGGCAAGCTGGTCTTCTGCAAATACTTTCGCTGCCCACTACTGCCTGGAGATGGAGTTCTGCCGGGACAGTACCTTCGCCCAGGCTGTACTCCATAACTTGTTTGGGGTATAAGCAACTCCTGCCCTCCGACCCTTCTTCACGGCTACCGAGGGCTTTACCCCAAGGACCTGAGCTCCTTCTGGCTTTGGCTTCTGCTCACGGCCTCGTGGAGGCATTTTTTGGTTACAGGTTCGGTAGCCTGTAGCCAGAGAGTCCCATAAGTGAGGACTGACTTCCTGTTTGTTCCTGGAGAAAGTGTAGTTACTCACCTGTAACAGGTGTTCTCCAGGGAAAGCAGGAATCAGTCCTCACTACCCTCCCGCCTCCCCTGATGAGTTGCTGAATTTTTGTCCTTCCCTTGCCATCTGCTTGGTAGGGCTTGAGCTAAGGGACCTGATTGAGCAAGATGGCACTCTTGGGCAGGAAGAGGAGCATGCATGTGTGGCAGCAATCCCAAAGACTTTCTTTGAAAGCTGGGGAATTGCTCCGCGCAGGCTCCGTCGGTGCCGACATCACCCATAAGTGAGGACTGATTCCTGCTGTCCCTGGAAAACACCTGTTACAGGTGAGTAACTACACTAAGTGTGCCCCTTGCTGCATCAACATTAGTAGCAGTGATGATGTCACTAGAAGAATGGCCCGCCCATCCACTAGGCAGCAGATCTCACTGGGCACCATGGCAGGCCATGTGCTTCAGCACACATGGCCGCTCCCACTGATTCCGGTGTCAGGTGCGGTTAGGCTCGGCAGCAGGCCATATACTATGGCACACATGGCCTGCCACTTCTGACCCCACAAAGTTGGGGCATGCCGACAAACTGACCCCGCCACTGGAATTAACAGCAATTTGGAGTGGTGGCACAGCTGGGGCTTCTTCCTTGGACAGCAGAAACCCTTGGGTTGGCCCCCACTAGATGTTTCTGGTTCTTCTCCATATCTGCTAGTAGGCGAACATAAGACATGACATACTGGGTCAGACCAAAGGTTCATCAAGCCCAGCATCCTTTTTCCAACAGTGGCCAATCCAGGTAACAAGTACCTGTCAGGTTCCTTAAAATGTACACAGATTCCATGCTGGAAATCAAGGGAATTTCTACAGTCCACTTTAATAATGGTTTTCCTCCAGAAACCTGTCCAAACTTCTTTTAAACCCAGCTACACTTTTACCCAGCTTTTACCACATCCTCAAGTAATGAATTCTGGCTGTTAAGTGCAGCCGGGTTTAAAAGAAGTTTGGATAAGTTTCCTTACACATTAAATGAAAAAAATATTTTCTCCATTAGTCTTAAATGTGCTACCATTGGAGCTTCATTGCATGTCCCCACTTGTCTGAACTGATCTAGCAGGACTCCAGGAAAGGAGATCATCCGTAAGTAAAATATCACCTTATCTATTCTTTCTAATGTCCAGTGATTTATAGGAAACTAAACCCTTAAGAATTCTAGGCTTAGTTGGAATTCTAGTGTGCTGGTGTAAAATAGTTATACGTTTTGGGCCAGATATATTGAAGAATATTTCAAAATCTTGTCAATGGGGAAAATGCATAGTACATCTGGCCTTTCATTAGGACATTGTCCTTGATAGATGAGCTTGGAAAGTAGGAAATTGAATTTGTCATACTTAAGTATTGCCTGGCACAGAGGGAGATAAGATTTAGATCTGTTAAATTCAAAAGTTATATAAATAGCCTAAGTATCTGAAAGTCTTTAGTTAAGGACTTTTGTTTTTCTTATTCTGCAAGAAGGTTATTGTGGTTCAGCTTTAGATATTCAGTCTCTGTCTGTGTTCTTTGTACATTTTTGAGTTTGGCAAAATTGGTGCTATGATGACTTGTATCATAGAAGACAGCCAGAAGAAGATGCCCTCTGGCATGCCTTGTGACCTTGGGCAAACCACTTAAACCTTCCATTACCAAAGGTACAAACTTTGATTGTAAGCCCTTTGGGAACAGGAAAATACCCTACTATGCCCGATTTGTAACTCACCTTGAACAACTACTGAAAAGCGTGAGCTAAAGTTACATACACAGATATAGCCACCTTGCTGGAAATATAAAACTGAATATACCTATGTTTGGAGGATTTGTATTTCTCTTAACCGTTTCTCCTGTTTTCTACTTCTGACCTGGCTCCATCAAACATCATTTGTTGATATAGGTAATGGCCATAGCTCCAACTCATTATGTCTGGCAGCGAGAACGTTCCATGCATCACAGCGGGGCTATAAGAAATTACAGTAGAGAAGAAGTGCAGCTTCCTCGGGGGCCTGCTGCCACACCTGCAGACTGTGTGTTGTGTGGAAAAAAAGGGAGGTTTGTAGGACTAGGTCTGTCCCCATCCTCCTCCTCTTCATCCAGCACCACTCTGAAGATAAAAGAGCAGCATGCATCTCCAGAATCATTCCAGTCGTGTACAGGCGAGAAGATGCTGGTTGATTCTCCTCAGTTTTACTGCTATTCACCAGGTATGGCTTTAGTAGTAAACCTTTTTTTTTAGGTTTTCTGTTTTGTCTTTTATAAATCTTCCATCCCAGACAACATTTCTTATTGATGGCCAAAGCCTGGAAGGGAAGTTTCCTTTTGAGATTTATCCTCTGTGCTACTCCTTTTGACACCAAGAGTTGTCAAAATAGCCACAACTATTTTTCTTCTCTCCTTGGCTATGAGCATGTCAACAGACAAGTGTAGTTTGAGCTACAGGTACACCACAGGACATCACATTAAAAAATAATCTCTATTTCATCAGCAAAGGTATAAATTTCTTGCCTTCAAGCCTGTTTGCTGAAGGAAAGATCACAGAAACCTAAGCTCAGCTTTTGGCACAACATAACATATAAGAAAAATATTACAGAGACTGGTGGCACCTTATAAACTAACGACTTAATTGAGGCATGAACTTTCAAGGACAAAGGTATCTCCAGGAACAAGCAGGAATGTAGTCTTCACATATGGGTATCGTCGGTACCGACAGAGCCTGCGCGGGAACACTCCCCAGCGTCCAATAGGAACGCCTTTGGGAGCATCCCTCAGCACATGCATGCTGCCTTACCGCCTTTCCAACTGTCCCTCTTCAGTTTTTCGTTTTCTGTGGAGCCGACAGGACACATAGTCACCGCAGAAAATTTCTTTAAACTTGTTTTTTTGTGGTCGCGTCTGCCTCCACTCGACACCTATCGGTACCGTCAGTTCTCTTTTCTTCTTTAAAAAAAAAATAATAAATAAATATATATATACTTTTTGAACTGTTTCTCTTCCGAAACTTTTTCTTTTTGGTGCTAGGTGCCATTTTGGGCATTAGGCCCTATTTTTCTGAAAAATGGAAAAACTAGCTAGTGGTTTTAAAAAAAAATGTACTGAGGCGGTACCATTTCCGTCACCGACACCCATGACTGGTGTCTCAAATGTTTAGGCCCTGACCATTCTCCATCGGAGTGTCTCTCTTGTATGGGGATGACTAAAAGAGGAAGACAGAACTGGGCTGCAAAGCTCGGTACCCTCTTTTCTTCAGATGCCATGTCCATTGCATCAACGTGTTCCAGAGCCTCGTCTTCCTCCCATGGATCTCAGGTAACTAAACATAAGAGCTGGTCCTCAAAGGATAGATCTCCTTCCAAGCATCGAGAAGCCATTGGCATTGCCCTTGAGGAAATTACACCAGCAAAACAGCCCCGGTGGGAGGCTTCGGCCTCCAAAGCACCAACGGGGCTCCAGGATGTTCTCGAGGCCTCGACCTCGGCAGAACTACTGGTGCCATGCTCAAGGGTTCCGGCCGCTTCTACCAGTACCGACACCCAGGCATCGGCAACGTCGATAGACCAAAGTTTCCTCGCTATCTAACGCAGACTTGCAGCTCTCCTTTTCAGCTGCTGTACCATTGACACCGCTACCGACGGTTCAACGGCACTGGTACCGATACCGGTACCAGCACTGACAGTACTGGTCCCGGTGGGAATTCTTCCCATGCCGACTTTTTCTAGCATCAACAGGTTGGTACCGGACCAACTCGGTACTGACTTCGATCGATACCGATACCGTGCTTTGCATGAACATCAGGATCAGAGATACTTCGAATCCTCCGATTCCGAGGACTCTGATAATTCTGCTGGTACCAGAGTGCTTCTCCCAGAAGACTCTTCTCCTCAACGCAGAATGTCTCCTCCGGAGGACATGTCTTTTCAGGATTTTATTTGTGATGTGGCCCGAGGCCTTTCCATCACGGTAGCTCCTGAAAAGAAACCTAGAGCAAAGGAATTGGAAATTCTCCAATACCCAAAGGCTCCCAAAGAGGCAGCCACTCTGCCCATTCATGAAATTCTTCATGATTTGATGCTCAGAATGTGGGAAACACCTTTGACCACATCTCATTCTAGGAGACTCGATACCATGTATCGAGTTCCACCATGTCCTGGCTTTCAAAAGACTCAGCTGCCACACCATTCAGTGGTAGTGGAGTCAGCCATGCGTAGAATGAAAAGTGCAAAAAGACATGCATCCAATCCTCCAGGTCATGAATGTACGACTCTTGATGCCTTTGGGCGTCAAACCTTTCAAGCCTCCATGCTTTCATCTAGGATCAGCTCATATATTTTGTATATGGGAATGTTCCTCAAGGAAGTCACAGGAGATTTGGAGCTTATGAGCCCCATTCTCCCTGATGACAAACGACAAGACTTCCTTACTCTTATCAAGCATGCTCAAGATCTTTCCAAGTTTGTAAATCGTGCAGCCTTTGACTGCTTTGAATGCATCAGCAGAACTTCTGCTATTGCCATTGGTGCACGTCTGATTGCCTGGCTTCAGGCATCAGACTTGGAGATTTGGGTACAGGATAAATTAGGAAACATCCCTTGCACAGGAGAAAACCTCTTTGGCAAGAATTTGCAGGAAAAGGCTAATGAGATAAATGCTGACAATATCACTTTAGACAGATTGTCAGAATCTACAGCCACTGCAGCCAAAAAGAATCCCTATAAAAAAACCTTTTTCAGCAAAAAGAGGACGTTTTATCCATCCTATACCCAGCAAGGGCAAGGTCAGGGTCAAGTAGCCCAAAAGGGACAACAACAACAATCCAGACAACAAAAGAAGCCAAAAGGCCCGAGAGCTCAATCAGCTCCACAGGCTCAGCCCCCTCAACGGCTTTGACTCCTTCCTAGAGAGCTTGGCCTTCCTGCCTCTGAAGGGTCCAGAACCCCTAAACATTCCAGGCAGGTTGTGTCATTTTGCCAATAGATGGCACCAAATAACAGCAGAAAATTGGACTCTGTCCATTGTAGGAGAGGGGTACAAGCTTCATTTTCACAGCATGCCCCCTCCTACAATTGTAAGACAGTTCAATTCCCAAACCTCTGCAGACAATCTACTGGATCAAGAAGTCAACACTCCTTGCCCAAGAAGCAATAGAGGATGTACCCATTCTCCAACAGGGTACAGGGTTCTACTCTCCCTATTTTCTTATTCCAAAGAAAACAGGAGGACACAGACCCATTCTAGACCTCAGAGAATTGAACAAATATCTGTTCCGAGAAAAGTTCTAATGGTTTCTCTGGGAACTCTTCTGCCATACCTTCAAAGTCAGGATTGGCTTTGCTCTCTAGATCTAAAGGATGCATATACTCACATTCTGATCCATCCGGATCACAGGAAATTCTTACGATTTCTTTTCAAGGGAAAACACTTCCAATACAGGGTTCTTTCCTTTGGTCTGGCTTCGGCACCAAGAGTATTCACGAAATGTATGGCAGTAGTAGCTGCATTCCTGCAGACCCTAGGGATATTCGTCTTCCCTTACTTGGACGACTGGCTCATTCGAACCCCCACGGTTGCAAAAGCCAGCTCTGCACTGTCTCGCACAATGTGAATCCTCCAATACTTGGGACTGGTAATAAACTTCCCAAAATCCCAGCTTCTTCCTTCCCAGTCCCTGGAGTTGATAGGAGCTTGTTTAGATACCAGATAGTCAAGGGCTTTCCTCCCACAGCCCCAATGTCTTCGCATAGTGCAACTAGCTTCTCAAGCAGCGGGAAAATCCTCCCTAACTGCTCGAGAACTGTTACAATTACTGGGACATATGGCATCCACAGTTCATGTAGTTCCCTATGCTCACCTCCACATGCGGGCAGCCCAGTGGACCCTATCCACACAGTGGACACAGGCCACAGGACGTTTGTCAGACAAGATATCAAACTCTCAACGACTGATCTTATCCCTACAATGGTGGCAATCACTGGAGAATCTTTTAGTGGGGTCTCCTTTCCAACAACACCTATTCCAGGCCACCCTAACAACAGATGCTTCACAGGTGGGTTGGGGAGCACACCTGCACCATCTCTCTACCCAGAGTACCTGGACTCCACAGGAGGCTTGTCTTCACATAAACTTCCTAGAATTAAGAACAATCTATCTAGCTCTGAGTATTCCATGCCCAGCTCAGCTACAAGACAGTCCTAGTCCAGACGGACAATCAGGTAGCCATGTTCTATGTGAACAAGCAGGGCGGAACAGGCTCTCTGTCGTTATGCAACGAATCTTTACGACTATTGGGCCCTCGCCAGAGAACATCAAATTCACCTTCTCGTGGTATATCTTCCAAGCATTCAATACCTTTGGGCAGACAAACTCAGCCGAGTACTGCTGCCTCGCGAATGGTCTCTCCACCTAGACCAGGGGTCGGCAACCCGCGGCTCCGGAGCCGCATGCGGCTCTTTCTCACCTTTGCCGCGGCTCCGGAGCACACTGCCCGCTTTAAACGTCGCGTTATGGGCTCCCTCCATGTCAGCTCCCTCCCTTCTTCTGCAGCCGCGGTTCCCTGTCTCTTAGGGAACCGCGGCTGTGCTTTTAAAATCATCTCGGAGCCCTTCCTGTCTTGACGGGCTCCGTGCAGCATTGTCCCGCCTCTAAAGGAAGTTTTGGAGGCGGGACAATGCTGCACGGAGCCCGTCAAGACAGGAAGGGCTCCGAGATGATTTTAAAAGCACAGCCGCGGTTCCGTAAGAGGCAGGGAGCCGCGGCTGCAGAAGAAGGGAGGGGAGCTGACATGGAGGGAGGGAGCAGATATGAATGGATGGAGGGAGGGGGGCTGACATGGAGGGAGGGAGCAGATATGAATGGATGGAGGGAGGGGGGCTGACATGGAGGGATGGAGGGGGCTGACATGGAGGAGGGAGGGGGGCTGACATGAAGGGAGGGAGCTGATATGAATGGATGGAGGGAGGGGGGCTGACATGGAGGGAGGGGGCTGACATGGAGGGAGGGAGCAGATATGAATGGATGGAGGGAGGGGGGCTGACATGGAGGGATGGAGGGGGCTGACATGGTGGGTGGGAGCAGCTATGAATGAATGGAGGGAGGGGGGCTGACATGGAGGGATGGAGGGGGCTGACATGGAGGGAGGGGGGCTGACATGGAGGGAGGGAGCAGATATGAATGGATGGAGGGAGGGGGGCTGACATGGAGGGATGGAGGGGGCTGACATGGAGGGAGGGGGGCTGACATGGAGGGATGGATCGAGGGGGGCTGACATGGAGGGATGGAGGGGGCTGACATGGAGGGAGGGAGCAGATATGAATGAATGGAGGGAGGGGGGCTGACATGGAGGGATGGAGGGGGCTGACATGGAGGGAGGGGGGCTAACATGGAGGGATGGATCGAGGGGGGCTGACATGGAGGGAGGGAGCAGATATGAATGGATGGAGGGAGGGGGCTGACATGGAGGGAGGGAGATGATATGAATGTATGGAGGGAGGGAGGGAGGGGGGCTGACATGGAGGGATGGAGGGGGCTGACATGGAGGGAGGGGGGCTGACATGGAGGGAGGGAGCAGATATGAATGGATGGAGGGAGGGGGGCTGACATGGAGGGATGGAGGGGGCTGACATGGAGGGAGGGGGGCTGACATGGAGGGAGGGAGCTGATATGGATGGATGGATGGAGGGAAGGGGGCTGACATGGAGGGAGGGAGCTGATATGGATGGAGGGAAGGGGCTGACATGGAGGGATGGAGGGGGCTGACATGGAGGGAGGGGGGCTGACATGGAGGGATTGGGGAGGCGGGCTGACATGGAGGGAGGGAGCTGATATGGATGGAAGGAGGGAGGGAGGGGGCTGACATGGAGGGATGGAGCACTGGTAATGGGGTTGAGGGGACGAGCACTGGAAATGAGCTGATTAGGGGAGGCTAGGACTGGTAATGCGCGGATGGGGGGTAGGACTGGTATTGGGCTGATTAGGGGAGGCTAGCACTGGTAATGGGGTTGAGGGGGGATTAGCACTGGAAGCGAGCTGATTGGGGGGCTTTGACTGGGCATGGGCTGATTGTGGGGAGGGGAGGATAGAGCTGCTGGCCCTGGAAGATAACTGGGGGCTAAGGCTACAAATGGGCTGATATGAGGGTATGGGAGAATGGAACTGGATCTGAGAGGGGCTGCCATGGTATTTGTACTAGAAGGGACTGGTCAGTGGGGAAGGAGGGGGACTGGAAGGAAATGGACACCAGTGGCAATCATGGGAATGCAAGTTGACATTGGAAGGTACTGGGAGTGAGGACTGGAAAGGGGCTTATATTGGGGAGGGTTACTGGGACTGGAAATAGGCTGATGGAAAGAAGTGAAGAAAACGAAAGAAGAGATAAGAACTGGCAGATGGACCATAGACCACAGAAAGAGAGCTAAGAGAAGACAGGAAAGCAGAAGCCTCAGATCGGGACCAGCATGATCAAAGAATAAATTGGTCAGACAACAAAGGTAGAAAAAATAATTTTATTTCATATTAGTGATTTGACTACAAAATCATCATAATTTTGAAATCAAATATTGTTACTTCTTGTTATATTTTCTGGCGTATTTTTTTTGGTGTGCGAAGGAAGAGGGGTAGTCTTATACGGCGAGTATAGGCCAAACACCTATATTTTAACAGGAAAAGTAGGGGGTCGTATATAGCATTAAGGTAAGAAACAATATATGCAGTGTTAGATTTGTTTTAAATGTCGCAATGGTTTTGCGGCTCCCAGGTTTTTTTTTCCCTTCGGAAACGGGTCCAAGTGGCTCTTTATGTCTTAAAGGTTGCAGACCCCTGACCTAGACCAAGTGACAAAGATATTTCAGATCTGGAGGACCCCAGACATAGACCTCTTTGCAAGTCCACTGAATGCCAAACTTCCCAGTTCTGTTCCAGAATTCCGGCTCACAATTGCCAGGTAAGGGATGCCTTCCTCCTTCACTGGGGTCAGGACTTCCTCTATGCCTTCCCACCCATTCCCCTCATCCCCAAAACACTCTTCAAGCTTCAGAGAGACAGAGGTTGTATGATCCTCATAGCGCCATGGTGGCCACGACAAATATGGTATCCCCTGCTCCTACATCTCTCTCAAGCTGCACCTCTGGAGTTAGGCTGTGCTCCAGACCTTCTCTCCCAAGAGAACGGGATGCTGTTGCACTCGAATCCCCAGTCCCTGCATCTCAGGGCCTGGTTGCTGAAAGCCTAGACCTGCAGGATCTTAACCTTTCCCAACAGGTAAAGGATATCCTTCAAGCTTCTAGAAAACCTTCCACAAGACATTCTTACGCCTTTAAGTGGAAACGTTTTACTATGTGGTGTTCTCAAAAGGGCCTTAAACCCCCTTGTGATACCTTTGGAATCGGTACTAGAGTACCTACTTCATTTATCAAATTCTGGTCTAAAGACCAATTCAGTAAGAGTCCATCTTAGTGCAATTGCAGCTTCCTATAAGCCTCTAAATGGACAGCCAATTTCCTCTCATCCACTCATAGCGAGATTCATGAGAGGTCTTCTATTAACAAAGACTCCCATCAGGCCACCACCGGTGTCATGGGATTTAAATCTAATTCAGGGACAGCTCATGAAACCACCCTTTGAACCTTCAGCCACTACAGCTCTTAAGTTTTTATCCTGGAAGGCCATCTTCCTGATTGCAATCACCTCCGCACGTTGCATTAGTGAATTGCAAGCTTTAGTGGCTGATCCTCCTTATACAAGGTTTCACCATGATAAGGTTGTTCTCAGAACTCATCCACATTTTATGCCAAAGGTGGTTTCGCCTTTTCATTTAAATCAATCGATTTACCTTCCTGTATTCTTTCCGAGGCCTCATGCCTCTAAGGCAGAAAGGAACCGTCATACTTTGGACTGTAAAAGAGCCTTGGCTTTTTAATTACAAAGAACACAGCAACATAGAAAGTCTTCTCAACTTTTTATTGCTTTTGATTCTAGTCATTTGGGACTTCCTGCATATCCTTTGCTTATGAGAGTAAGAGTCTTCCTCTCCAAGGCCATGTCACAGCGCATAATGTGAAAGCCATGGCAGCCTCTATGGCTAACCTTCAATCTGTGTCTATCGATGACATCTGTCGAGCAGCCACCTGGGCTTCGGTACACACCTTTACAGCCCACTACTGCCTAGATAAAGCCTCCCGTCGGGATGCCTTCTTTGGCCAAGCTGCTCTTCAAAATCTCTTCCAGACTTAATTCAATTCCTACCCACCAACCCTGGTGGGATGCCAGAGATCCATTGGAGGAAACATGGCCCACCTCACAATAGGTGGCAGCTTCCTGGGGCCATCTCCCTGGCATCTTCAGCTAGGGAGTCCCCATATGTGAAGACTACATTCCTGCTTGTTCCTGGAGATAGCGTAGTTGCTCACCTGTAACAGGTGATCTCCGGGAACAGCAGGAATTTAGTCTTCACAACCCACCCACCTCCCCTAGGAGTTGTCTCTCTATCTCTTTCCTTTCTCCCTCTATCCTTTCACTCAGCTACAAACTTAACTGAAGAGGGACAGTTGGGAAGGCAGCGCGCATGTGCTGAGGGATGCTCCCAAAAGCGTTTCTATTGGACGCTGGGGAGCGTTCCCATGCAGGCTCCGTCAGTACCGACGATACCCATATGTGAAGACTAAATTCCTGCTGTTCCCGGAGATCACCTGTTACAGGTGAGTAACTACGCTTTATGCCTGGATAAGTCCATAGACTGCACCAGCCACTTCAGGTTTTTTGGTTGCCGCCACAACTACCACTTTGGAAGTTTTCATAATGTGTATGAGCCACCATTTACATGTCAAGGAGTAGGACTTATATTAGTAATGATAAAGCGAGTGCCTTCCATGTGCTTTTACTATATTTGAGGACAGAATAGAAATTTTTGCATGAGTGAAATTTTCTGGGGTGAATATGCATGTGACTACTGCAAATTATGCATTTTCTATACATTCTAATTTAGGATAAGACATTGCACATGATTCAACCTAGCCCTGAATCCCACTTCTTCCACTGACAGTTTGTGTAACCTTGGGCAAGTCACTTCACCCTCCATTGCCTCAGGTACAAGCCGCCTGGGTCAGTTAAATATCTACTGATCTTCAGGAACAAGCAGGAATGTAGTCTTCTTATATGGGTGACATCAGTACCGACGGAGCCTGCACGGGAATGCTCCCCAGCGTTCAATAGGGAAAGCCTTTGGGAGCATCCCACTGTATCTGCATCTCTGCCTTCCCAACTCTCCCTCCTCAGTTTTCTGTTTTCCGCGGAGCCAGCAGGAAGCAAATCCTGTCACCGCAGAAACTTTATTTTATTTCTTTGGTTTTTTGTAATCGAGTCTGCCTTCCCGTCAGCGCCGGGATCGACTACTGTCGGTTCTTTTCTATTCTCTTCTTTTTTTTTCCCCCTAAAAAGTGAATTAGAACTTTCTTGGGCGCATCGACACCATTTTAGGCCTTAAGCCTACCATTCGTTATGGCATAATGAAAAAAATCAGCCAGTGGTTTTAAGAAATGTTCTAAGTATGGCGGTACCATCTCGGCTACCGACACCCACAACTGGTGTCTCAAATGCCTTGGGCCCGATCACCAGCCTTCAGAGAGTCCTTTATGTAAGAAGATGACAGAGGCCTGCAAAACTGAGCTGCAAAGTTAGACACACTCTTTGCCTCAGATTCAACATCTTTAGCATGAGTATCATAAGGCCCCTGTCCACCTGGAGCTTGAAAAGCATCTTGGGAATCAGGGGAATGGGAGGAAAAGCATACAGGAATTCTCGACCCCAGTGGAGATGAAAAGCATCTACCTCCTGGTTGCCCATCATAGGAGTCCTGATGCAGAAGTGGGGAAATTTGGCATTCTGCGGAGCGGCAAACAGGTCTATCTCTGGAGTCCCCCAGGTCTGAAAAATGAAGGATGCTGTCTCCATGTGGAGAGATCATTCGTGGGGGAAGGAGGATCCGACTCAATCTGTCTGGTAAGACATTTTCCTCCCCTGGAAGATATCGCTTGGAGGTATATCTGATGAGTAATAGCAAAGTACCAGAGATGGAGAGGGGCCAAGATCCTGTTCCCCCTTGTTTCTTCACATAGAACATGGCTACTGATTGTCCGTTTGGACCAGGACTCTCTGAGAACTTAGATGTACCTGAAAGATTTTGAGGGCATTGCATATTGCCCAAAGTTCCAGTAGATTTATCTGGAGCTTGGACTCCTCCTTTGTCCAGAGGCCCTGTGGAGAGGGACCCTAGATGGGCCCCCCACCTCTGTTTGGAGGCATCCGTTGTCAGGATACATTGATGTGGAGGCACCTGAAAAGGTGACCTGATGAGGAGATTCTCCAGGACCAAGCAAGAAGTCAGTCCTCACATATGGGTGAGGTCTGCGCCTACGGAGCCCTCGTGCGGAGCATTTCCCCAGCTTTCTAAGAAAGCCTTTGGGAATGCAGCGCACATGCGCAGTCCCCTTCCCACCCAAGGGTGCTATCTTGCTCAGTCTTCTTTTTTCTGCGGAGCCCAATGCAAGTGTGTCGTGGTCACCCGTGAAAAAGTTGATTTTTTTCGGTGTGGATCCGTGTTTTTTCTTGGTTCGATGCCGGTTCCCTTTCCCGCCTTGGCCCGGTACACCGGTATCGATCCCGGATTTTCATTTTTCTGTTTTTTGCTGTCTTTTAGCTATGTCATCAGATTGAGCAAGATGGCACCCTTGGGCGGGAAGGGGACCGCACATGCACACTGCATTCCCAAAGGCTTTCTTAGAAAGCTGGGGAAATGCTCCGCACGAGGGCTCCGTCGGCAGTGACGTCACCCATATGTGAGGACTGATTCCTGCTGCTCCTGGAGAACACCTGTTACAGGTGAGTAACTACTCTTTCTCTGGGGAACACCACCATAAGAGAGATGTGGCCAGAGGGGCAGACACTGATATTTTGTCTGAGAGACGGTCTGAGGCCTGTGTCCACTGGGAAGCCAAAGCCCATTGGGCTATGCACATATGCAAGCATGCATGTGACACTACATGTACTATTGAGGCCATATGACTTAGAAGCCTCATGATACTCATAGCCCCACATTGGTCACGTCAACCATGGTTTCCTCTCCTACTACGTCTGTCTCAAACTCAACCCCTAGATCTTGGATCTGCTCCAGGTCTCCTCTCTTAAGAGGAGGGGACACTGCTCCATCCCACCTCACGGCATGGCTGCTGAAATCTTAGTATTACAGGATCTTAACCTTACTCAGGAAGTAAAAGAGATCCTCTAGCCAGTCACCAGATGTTCTTACACTTTCAAGTGGCGTAGATTTTCTATCTGGTGTTCCCAGGACCTTAATCCCTTCTCAGCTCCAGTGGAGACGCTCCTCCAGTGTCTCCTCCATCTATCCTCTTCTGATCGCAAGACCATTTCGGTAAGAGTTCAACTGAGTGCCATCGCAGCCTCTCACTATCTTCTGGATAGACAACCAATTTCCTCACAGCTGCTTGTGGCACGCTTCTTGCTCACCAAACCTCCCATTAGACCACCGATTAGTAAACATAATCCTTAGTCTTCACAACCCACCCTCCTCCCCTAGGAGTTGTAGGTTTCTTCTCTCCTTTTCTCTCAGCTACAAACTCAACTGAGGAGGGAGAGTTGGGAAGGCAGCAACGCAGGCACAGTGGGATGCTCCCAAATGCTTTCTTTTTGGACACTGGGGAGCGTTCCCACATGGGCTCCATCGGTGTCGACGTCACCCATATGTGAAGACTAAATTCCTGCTGTTCTCGGAGATCATCTGTTACAGGTGAGTAACTACACTTTATCTGCATGTAAGTTTCCTTCGTCTAAGACTAATTAAACCTAAATCCAAATGCAGCAACTGTAATGACTTACCTTGTTTTTGAGAAACCATCAACCAACTAATACTTTTTCATACTGGATTATAAAAGTAAATAGTTACAGATATTAAGTTACCTTTAGTAAGTGCCTCTCAGATCTGAATATGTTGCCACAGGATTTTTCCTACACTTTATGTCTGTAATAAGAACATAAGATATGCCATACTGGGTCAGACCGAGGTCCATCAAGCCCAGTATCCTGTTTCCAACAGTGGCCAATCAAGGTCATTCGTACCTAGCAGTTTCCCCAAAAGACACAGGTTCTGCAATGCTTGTACTGGGTCAAGCATTGATATCCTGGGTCCCTTCTTAATAATGGTTTATGGACCTTTCCTCCAAGAACTTGTCCAAACCTTTTTTAAACCCAGCTACACTAACAGCCTTTCCTGTTCGGTAATCCAGTTTAGTCCTCCACAATCGGGTAGTGCCCCTCCTCCTGCAGCCTGGAGACTGGACCAATCAAGTCTTCTGTAGTATATATGCAGACGGAGCTCCCAGAAGCCCCCAGTGTGTCCAGTCTCCTTGCAGCTTGAGGACTGCTGTGCCCTTTCTGGGCACACTAAGTGACACTTGAAGGAGCAACACTAGTTAGTTAGTTCTTTTGGGGTTTTGTTTTTGGTCCTTTATTTACCATTTCTTTGCTAGGTAGCTGTATCTTAAAAAAAAAAAAAAAATCCATTACCACAGGGGACATCCTGGGGGAAGCCAGACCTGCATTGGGCTCCTGCCTTCCTGCCTGGGATTTCTGAAGCCTGGGTTGAGCTCTCCCCTAGGCTGTACGGGGAAGAGCCATACCTGCTACAGCATTGTCTGTTACCTGGAGAAGCTGGCTGAGTTCCTGGCTGTTTCCTGAGCTGGTAGGAGTTTTCTTTTCCTTACCTTTCTCGGGCACTGCTGCTCCCTCCTGTTTGATTTGTCAGAGGGTCTGTCAGCTCCCCTGCCTCACGATTTGCATTTTTTCCTAAATTTTTTCGCTTGCCCTGTATTTGAGGGTCGTTTTCTTTCTTTTCCATGTTATTTGGTTGCCTTTGTATTTTCGCGCCGTTTTTTACCGCGGGTGAAAAAGTGCGGCGGCCATTTTGAATTTCTAAAGAGTGCTTTTTAGGGGCATTTTTTAACACTTGTGCACGGGTTCCCCTGGCATTTTTGGGGTTTCTTATGCTGGCGATTTTGCTCAGGGCACCCCTGGGATTCTGGGGAGTGTTTTATTTTCTGTAAAAAAAAAAAAAAGTTTTAAATTTAAGTCTGTACTGATTTGCATAGGGTTGGTCCCTTTGGTGTGGGCTTCCCTGTTTCTGTTCCCTTCATTCCCGCTGGGCGGAGGTTGCCTTAGCATGGCTGCCAAACCCCAATGCATGATTTGTGGGTCCCGCAGAGGTGCAGTGACTGACTCTGGCATCTGCAGGGGCTGTGCTTCAGTTTCTTCAGACCTGGAGCGTCCTATTGAAGTTAAGGAACAGCTTATCCCCGGGGACACTTCTCTTTTGGGGGACAGTGTCCCTTCAACGAGCGTCCCCCCTTCTGGATCGGTCCCACCGTCCAATGGTTCGGTACCTGAGCTCCAACATGCAGCTATAGTAGCACCGCCTATGGACTTTCCCCTGATTTCGTTCTCATGCATCAGGCTTTCCGCTTGAGCCGGTCCGGTCAGTTGCCGGAGGCTTGGCCCGCCTCTCTCCCCTCAGGACCCGCAGGGGAGGTTCAGCGGTCTTCTCAGCCCGCGGTCAAGCGGCTCAAGTTGGTGGACCAGGATCAGGTCACCCTTTGTCTCCCGGATTCCGAGGCGGAGGGTGATCCTGAGACTGAGGCTGAGGAGTTAGAGGACGGGGAGATCCCTGAGCCGGAAGATCAGGCTCGGATCATTCGGGTGTGTTTCGAAAGGACGAGCTGATCCCTTTGGTCACGGAGTCTCTGCAAGCGCTTAACCTATCTGCGGTGCGGCCCCTGGAGGAGGAGGGTCTTGAGGATCCTCTCATTCAGGCGGTCAGGGATGCCCAGGTAGTTTTCCCCATGCACCGCGTGGTTGAGCAGATGATCCATGCGGAGTGGGAGCAGCCGGAATCCGGTTTGAAAGGGATTCGGACCATGAATCGTCTTTACCCCCTTGCCGACAAGGACAGGGACTTGTTTAAGTCTCCACGAGTGGATGCTGCAGTTTCGGCAGTGACCAAGAAAACCACCATCCCGGTTGAAGGGGCTGCGGCCCTGAAGGATGTTCAGGACAAGAAGGTTGATAATTTGTTGAAGCAAGCCTTCGACACCAACGCCTTGTCTTTGCAAGCCTCTATTTGTGGGGCGTGGGTAGCTCGGGCTTGTTTGCGGTGGTCACAGCATCTGCGCTCGGGTTCCGGTCTAGACCAACAGGGTCTGCTGGACGTTACCCGCATGGAGTCGGGATCGGCCTACTTGGCGGATCTGTTTTATGATTTAATCCGCTCCTTAGCGAATAGTATGGCCTCCGTGGTAGCGGCGTGCCGGTCCATCTGGTTGCGCAACTGGGCGGCCGACGGTTCTTCCAAGTCTCGCCTCAGTAAGCTGCCCTTTAAGGGCAGATTGTTATTTGGTGAGGCCCTCGCTAAGTTGGTGAAGGATCTCGGTGAGTCTAAGGGTGGACGGCTTCCGGAAGATAAGCCTAAGCTCAATAGATCGTCCACCTCAGCGCGCGGTCAGTTTTGGGATTTTCGCAGGTTTCGTTCCTCCCGACTGTGGACATCGCAGCGCGGTCGTTTTGGAACCCGTCATCAAGGATTTCGTGGTTTCAGGGGAGCGGGAAGAGGCTTCTCCGGAGCCGCCTCTTCCTCGGCCTCTTCCTTTAATCGCAAGCCACAATGAAACGAGGCGGGCTCTAGAGGGAGGCCCGGTTATCGGGGGTCGTTTGCGCGACTTTCTTCCTTCTTGGGCCCAAATTACGTCAGATCGGTGGGTGCTGCAGATTATAGAAGAAGGTTATGCCCTGGAGTTTGCGTACCCACTTCCAGATTCCTTTGTTCTGTCACCCAGCAAGGGAGCTCAAAGGACGCGGGACATCCGCGTGACCCTGGATCGGCTGCTTTCCCTGGGGGCAGTGGTTCCGGTCCCTCCTTTGGAAAGAGGCGCAGGTCGCTACTCCATCTATTTTGTGGTTCCCAAAATGGGCGGCTCTCTTCGTCCGATCTTGGATCTCAAAGGCGTGAATCGCGCTCTCAGAGTGCCGCACTTCCGTATGGAGACCCTGCGGTCAGTCATCGTAGCAGTGCGTCAGGGGGAGTTTTTGACGTCCCTCGATCTCACCGAGGCCTATTTACACATTCCCATCCGGCCCTCTCATCAACGGTTTCTCCGCTTCGCGCTTCCGTGGGGCCACTTCCAATTCCGGACCATGCCGTTCGGACTCGCCACGGCTCCCCGCACCTTCACAAAGGTAATGGTTGTCGTCGCGGCGGCCTTGCGCAAGGAGGGCATCCTGGTCCATCCATATCTCGACGACTGGTTGATTCGAGCAAAGTCCAGTCGGGAGTGTGTGCAAGTCACGAGCAGGGTGGTGGCTCTGCTGCGGTCCCTCGGCTGGGTGGTGAACGAATGCAAGAGTTGTCTGTGTCCGACGCAGGATCTCGAGTACCTGGGGGTTCGCTTCGACACAGCACGGGGCTTGGTGTGCCTTCCGGAGCGCCGCTTTCTGGCGTTGCGGGCTCTTGTCCGACTCTTCCGAGGGATGCCCGCTCCGTCGGCGTGGTGGTACCTGCGGCTCCTCGGAACGATGGCAGCGACCTTGGAGGTGGTGCCTTGGGCGCGCTTCCACATGCGTCCGCTGCAGAGTGCTCTTCTGCGCCGTTGGTCCAACCAGTTCGACTCATTGAACAAGAGATTGCCTTGCCCAAGGGCGGTTCACCGATCACTACGGTGGTGGCTCTCCTCCGAGAACCTGACGCGGGGGATTCCCTTGGAGCCTCCACTTTGGGTTCCGTTCACAACGGATGCGAGCTTAACCGGCTGGGGGGCTCACTGCGAGACCCGCTTCGCTCAGGGGGAATGGTCTCCCCGGGAGGCTTCTTGGTCGATCAACCGTCTCGAATTACGGGCAGTACGGCTAGCCCTGTTGGCCCTGGAGACTCTAGTCCTCGGCCGACCGGTGTGAGTCCTGTCGGACAATGCGACCACAGTAGCTTACATCAATCGCCAAGGGGGCACCGGCAGCGTGTCCTTGGAAGCAGAAGCGACGGCCTTGTTCAATTGGGTGCAGACTCGTCTTCCGGCAATCTCGGCAGCACACATTGCAGGCGCAGACAATGTCCAGGCCGATTTTCTCAGCAGAGTGCGGGTAGACCCCGGAGAGTGGGAGCTCAACCCACAGGTTTACGCGCAAATAGTCCGGCGGTGGGGTCCGCCCATCATGGATCTCATGGCGACATTTCAATCGGCCAAGACAGGGCGCTTCTTCAGCAGACGAAGGGAGCGCATGTCCGAGGGGATCGACGCTCTCATTCAGCCGTGGCCAACGTCCGGTCTTCTTTATGTCTTTCCTCCGTGGGCTCTGATCGGCCGGGTCATGCAACGCATCGAGAGCCATCGGGGTCGAGTGTTACTGGTGGCCCCGGAGGCCCTGGTATGCCGATCTGGTCCGGCTGCGCGACGGCGTTCCATGGCTCCTGCCCGCGCTGCCGGATCTTCTTCTTCAGGGTCCCTTGCGGATGCCCCAAGTGGATCGATTCTCGCTTACGGTTTGGCCATTGAGAGGGCTCGGCTGAAAAAGAAGGGCTACTCCCCCGCGGTGATTTCTACCCTTCTGCGGGCGAGGAAAACGTCCACTTCTCTTACTTACGTTCGGATTTGGAGGATCTTTGAGGACTGGTGCTCCCGGCGGAGAGTCCGGGCGGTGACGGTTTCCGTGCCCGTCGTTTTAAGTTTTCTTCAGGATGGTTTTGATAAGGGCCTTGCGGCTAGTTCCCTGAAAGTCCAGTTGGTGGCTATCTCGTGTTATCGAGGCAAAGTTTTGGGCCGTCTTCTCGGTGCTCATCCGGATGTACGTCGTTTCCTTACGGCTGTTTTTCATTTGCGGCCCTCCCGCAGGATTTTCGTTCCTCCGTGGGACTTGAATTTAGTGCTGCGGGCCCTGGTTCGTGAACCTTTTGAGCCCCTGAGTAGGGCGTCCCTGAAAGATCTCACGCTGAAGACGGTTTTTCTTGTAGCCATCTGTTCGGCACGGCGCATTTCTGATCTGCATGCATTGTCCTGCCGAGAACCTTTTTTGTCTTTTTCCGCGGATCGGATCGTCCTCCGTCCGGTCCCTTCCTTTTTGCCAAAGGTAGTGTCTCCTTTTCACATGAATCAGGCAGTGTTCCTTCCGGTGCTTTCTTCGCACTCTGTCGGGTCGGCGGACAAAGGTCTTCTCCGGCTCGATGTGGGTCGTACGCTTCGTCGTTATCTGAAGGCTACCGAGACTTTTCGGAAAACTGACCGTCTTTTCGTGCTCTTCGGGGGTGCGCGTAAAGGGGAAGCGGCGGCTAAGGCCTCCATTGCAAGATGGCTCAAGGAAGCGATCGCGTCTGCGTATCTGTTGCAGCAGCGGTCTGTTCCGGAGGGGCTACGGGCTCATTCCACTAGGGCTCAGGCGACCTCTTGGGCGGAGTATAGCCTAGTTCCGCCAGCAGATATCTGTAAGGCGGCCACTTGGTCATCTCTGCATGCTTTCAGTAAACACTATCGCTTAGATGTGTCAGCGGCTCGGGATTCCTGTTTTGGTTCGGCGGTTCTGCGCGCCGGATGGCAAGGTCCCGCCCGGTCTTGACTGCTCTGTTACATCCCGATTGTGGAGGACTAAACTGGATTACCGAACAGGAAATGGAAATTACACTAACCTGGTAATTGTAGTTCCTGGAGGGTCCAGTTTAGTCCTCCTTCCCTCCCGACTATCTGCTATAATAATGCGGCGCGCTTTTCCGAACGGTTGATCATAAGACGGTTCCTCTTTTCCGTTCGGGCCTTTTTTCTTTACAGCCGCGTTTTTTGCTATGGCTCTTCCTTTTCTCAGGTGTTCAGTCAGCTCCTGAGATTTCTGATGGTGAGCTGTGTTTTGATTACTGGGGCGTCGGTACCGGCGCAATGCAGTGTTCCGACTTCCTCGTTTGGGGGAGGGGGTTGGATATTTATTGGGGGGTACGAATTGTTCTTTAATTATGTCATTTTGTATATTAATCTAATGTGTTGCTTCGTTAAGTATGCTTTGTTACTAGTACACTGGGGGCTTCTGGGAGCTCCGTCTGCATATATACTACAGAAGACTTGATTGGTCCAGTCTCCAGGCTGCAGGAGGAGCGGCACTACCCGATTGTGGAGGACTAAACTGGACCCTCCAGGAACTACAATTACCAGGTTAGTGTAATTTCCATTTACTACATCCTCCGGTAACAAATTCCAGAGTTTGATTACACGTTGAGTGAAAAAATATTTTCTTTTATTAGTCTTAAATAGTTTACCCTGTAGCTTCATTGCATGTTCCCTAGTCTTTCTATATTCTGATAAGGTAAACAATCGATCTACGTTTACCCATTCCACTCCATTCATTAATTTATAGACTTCTATCATATCTCCCCTCAGCCGTCTCTTTTCCAGGTTAAAGAGCCCTAACCTTTTTAGCCTTTCTTCATAGGAGTATCCTTCCATCCACTGTTCCCTCTAAGCTGTGCGCGTGTGCGCGCGCACACACCTCGCCGAGCGAGCGCACATACTTTACAACAGAGCGCACAAAAATTATGGTTCTGATTCTGATAGAAAACAACACAGACATCTTAAAATTGAAAAGTTGTTGTGTATTTCCAGTTTTCACAAGTTCTACAATATTTTCTAGTGCAATCAATGTGGTGTACATACTGTATTCTGACGTGTAGTCAAATTTTAAAGTATATAACTCTGAGAGTCATTATGTGGCGCACAAAAATTTAACCTTCCTTCAAAAGCTGCACAGCTGATATTTTATGTGCACACAGCCTACAGAAAATTAGAGGGAACATTGCTTCCATCCCCTTTACCATTTTGGTGGCTCTTCTCTGAACCTTTTCTAAAATCGCTATATCCTTTTTAAGATACGGCGACCAGAATTGCACACAATATTCAAGGTGCGGTCTCACCATGGAACGATATAGAGGTATTATAATATCTTTTGTTTTATTTTCCATTCCTTTCCTTATCATACCTAGCATTCTGTTTGCTCTCTTTGCCGCCGCTGCACACTGGGCCGAGAGTTTTAACATGGTATCCACAATGACGCCTAAATCTTTTTCCTGGGTGGTGGTTCCTAATGTGGAACCTTGCATCGTGTAACCATAGTTTGGGTTGTTCTTCCCTAGGTGCATAACCTTGCACTTGTCCACATTAAATTTCATCTGCCATTTTGATGCCCAGTCTTCCAATTTATCAAGATCCTCTTGCAATTTTCCATAATCCTCTTGGGTTTTAAGAACTTTAAATAGTTTTGTGTCATCTGCAAATTTGATAACCTCACTCGTTATTCCACTTTCCAGGTTATTTATGAATATGTCAAAAAGCAGCGGACCCAGCACAGATCCCTAGGGTACACCACTATTCACCTTTCTCCATTGGAAAAATTGGCCATTTAGCCCTACCCTCTGCTTTCTATCTTTTAACCAGTTCCTGATCCACAATAGTACACTGCCTCCTATCCCATGACTCTTTAGTTTTGCCAAAAGTCTCTGATGAGGGACCTTGTCAAAGGCTTTCTGAAAGTCCAGATACACAATATCAACCGACTCACCTTTGTCCACCTGCTTATTCACTCCTTCAAAAAAACATAACAGATTAGTAAGACAAGATCTTTCTTGTCTAAAGCCATGTTGGCTGTCTCCCATTAGGTCATGACTATCTACATGCTGAGTAATTTTATTCTTTATGATGGTTTCTACCATTTTTCCCGGTACTGATATCAGGCTCACCGGTCTGTAGTTTCCCGGATCACCCCTGGAACCCTTTTTAAAAATTGGTGTTACATTGGTAATAGAGATGATTTTAATGATAGTTCACAGATTACTAATAGCAGGTCTGTAATCTCATATTTCAGTTCTTTCAACACCCTTGGATGTATACCATCCGGCCCAGGTGATTTGCTACTCTTCAGTTTATCTAATAGTTGTAATACATCTTCCTGATGTATCGATATTTCCTTCAATTCTTCCGCACCTTTAAATACCACTTCAGTCATGGGTAACATCCCTACATCTTCCTCAGTAAAGACAGAAGCAAAGAATTCATTCAGTCTCTCCGCTATTGCCTTATCGCATCTTAGTGCTCCTTTAACCCCTTTATCATCTAATGGACCAACTGACTCTCACAGGTTTTTTGCTACGAATGTACTTGAAAAGGTCTTTATTTCGCGTTTTTGCTTCCGCAGCAAGCCTCTTCTCAAATTCTCCCTTTGCCTGCCTTATCATTGCCTTGCATTTGACTTGCCAGTGCTTGTGCTGTTTCCAGGTTTCGTCGTTTGGCTCTTTTTTCCATTTCCTGAAAGATGCTTTTTTGGCAACAACAGCCTCTCTGTCCTCACCTTTAAACCATGCTGGCAGTTTTTTGGACTTCCTTCCACTTTTCTTAAAGCGTGGAATACAGCTGGTCTGGGCTTCCAAGATAGTATTTTTCAACAACACCCAAGCTTGATGTACGTCTTTAACCTTTGCAACTGCTCCTTTTAGTTTTTTCTTAACTATTTTCCTCATTTTATCATAGTCTCCCTTTCGAAAGTTAAAAGGTAGTACTGTGGATTTCCTTACTATCCCTCCTCCACTAATTAAATCAAAGGCGATCATGCTATGATCACTATTGCCAAGTGGCCCCAGCAACCTTATCTCTTGCACTAGATCTGGTGTTCCACTAAGGACTAGGTCTAATATGGCTTCCCCTCTGGTCGGTTCATGAACCAGCTGCTCCAAGAAGCAGTCATTTATTTCATCCAGGAACTTTATCTCCCTAGCATGTCCTGACGTGACACTGACCCAGTCGATACCGGGGTAATTGAAATCACCCATTATTATTACTGCGCTGTAACTTTTGTTAGCTTCCTTGATTTCTTTGAGCATTTCATCATCCATTTGGTCATTCTGGCCAGGCGCTCGATAGTACACCCCCACTGCCATTGCCTTCCCCCTTTTACATGGAATTTCAATCCATATAGATTCTACAGCAGATTTTGTTTCCTGCAAAACTTTAATCCTTTCTGACTCAGTGCCCTCTCTAACATAGAGAGCAACCCCTCCACCAATTTGATTAGCTCTATCATTACGATATAGTTTGTACTCAGGTATCACAGTGTCCCACTGGTTGTCCTCCTTCCACCATGTCTCTGATATTCCAATCATATCTAACCTTTCATTTAGTGCTATATATTCTAACTCTCCCATCTTATTTTTTAGACTTCTAGCATTTGCATACATGCATTTTAGAGAATGTATTTTATTCATATTAATTTGGCTATTGGTAGACATGGGTAATTTGGGACCTTTAAGCTCTGTCTGCTCCATACTCGAGGGCATTTGGGCTACTTTACTCTTTTGTGGAACCTCTCTGCTTTTGGTAGTATCCTTCAAAGATACATTCTTCCGAACCATCTGCTCTTGGGCAACTGTCGGCTTTCCCCTAATATCTAGTTTAAAAGCTGCTCTATCTCCTTTTTAAAGGTTAATGCCAGCAGCCTGGTTCCATCCCGGTTAAGGTGAAGCCCATCCCTTCGGAAGAGCCCCTCCTTTCCCCAGAATGTTACCCAGTTCCTAACAAATCCAAAACCCTCATCTCTGCACCATTGTCTCATCCACGCATTGAGACTCCGGAGCTCTGCCTGCCTTTTGGATCCTGCGCGTGGAACAGGAAGCATTTCGGAGAATGCTACCCTGGAAGTTCTGGATTTCAACTTCCTACCTAAAAGCCTAAATTTTGCCTCCAGAACCTCCCTACCACATTTTCCTATGTCATTGGTACCGACATGTACCAAGACAGCAGACTCCTCCCCAGCACTATCTAAGACCTTATCTAGGTGGCGCGTGAGGTCCGCTACCTTCGCACCAGGCAGGCATGTTACCAGGCGATCCTCACGTCCACCAGCCACCCAGCTATCTTCATGCCTAATGATCGAATCACCAACTATAACGGCTGTCCTAACCCTTCCCTCTTGGGCACATGGCCCTGGAGAAACTTCCTCGGTGCGAGAGGGTTTTACATCACCTGGAGGACAGGTCCTAGTTACAGGATCACTTCCTGCCACACCAGGGTGATGCTCTCCTGTCATGTGACCTTTCTCCTCCATGGCAACAGGGATGCTGCCAGACTGGAGGTGGGACTTCAGGGCTATATCCCTGTAGGTCTCGTCTATGTACCTCTCTGTCTGTCTTATGCTTTCCAAGTCTGCTACTCTAGCCTCTAGAGAACGGACTCGTTCCCTGAGAGCAAAGAGCTCCTTGCACCTAGTGCACACGTAAGACCTCTCACCAACTGGGAGAAAATCATACATGTGATACTCATCTGCCACCCAGGAACCAGGAGCTTACCTTTTTATGATGCTTTTCTGTGAAGAATCTATATATTAAATGTGAAAAATGGCTCCACAACAGAAGATAAATTTGAAGATATTTTCTCTATAACTTCAGGGCATTCTCATAATTATTATTATTTAGCTCAGACCTTTCCAGTAGTTGTTCAAGGCGAGTTGCAATCGGGTACAGTAGGCATTCCCTTGTCCCTGGAAGGTTTACAATCTAAGTTTGTACCTGAGGGAGGGTTAGATGACTTACCTAAGGCCAAAAGGATTACCAGTGGGATTTGAACCGTGGTTTTTCTGGTCTCAAGCTGCTGCCCTAACTACTAGGCTACTTCTCCACACCATAAGTGCTGTTCTCTCTAAAGCTGAATGCAGGGAGTAGCTTTGGAAGCCTAGGCTTCTTGATAGATCTAGCAGTGGGTTAGAAGTCTGTCAGGGCATAACCACAGAGACGCTGATTCTATTGGTGTGGTATGGAAAGTTACACACAAGTTCCTTATCGTTCCTCCAGCTTAGTCCTCCACTTCTGGGTAGTGCACCTCCTCCTGCAGCTTGGAGACTGGACCAATCAAAATCTGACATCACTGGAAGTAGCCTGCTGGCATTCCCTTACAGCTCCAGTGTGTCCAGTCTCCAAGCAGCAGGAGGACTTAGTGAGCCTAGGTGCTGGGCTCACTAGAGAAACAGATAAGGAGCAAGATAGCTTTCTTTTTTAAATTTTCCTTATATTTTTCTTAAATTTTCTAATTGGCTTGAATTTGGCATCACTCTGTCTCCCCTGAGTGAGTGGGTCCCTTTCTGGGGACTGTTCCTTTAAAAACAAAAACAAAGAAAAAATAACCAAAGCCATAAATCAATAAGGCAAACCGGGGGACTAGCGTTTCTCTCCTGCCAAGGCACAGCCCAGTTTGAGAAAGGCTGATTTCCTTTGGATCTCTGGCTCCAGGACTGTTCGGGGCAGAGCTTCTGCTTGGCACGCCGCCGGTCTGCCTCGGTTCCCGGGCAGCCCGCGGCTTCGTTGATAGCGTCCCTTTCCTGCCGGGGGGGGCCTTACAATTCGGATCGCTACTGTGCTAGTGTGTGCGTTTCTTCCTCTCTCTTCTTTTTCGGGACCGGAGAGCAGGTTTGGAGTGCTGGCCTTCCAGGAGCCGCCAGGAACTGTTCTTCGCTGCACAGAGGACCGCCGGTGCAGCGCGCCAAAACCCCATGTGGAGACGCGGCCATTTTGAGCTCGTGTCTCCCGCGGCCTTCGCAAGCCGACCGGTTCTTTAGCCGTGGGCGCTGGGGTTTCCTGCTCTTCCGGGTGGCAGTCCGGTCAGTCCCGCACAGGTAGTTGATGGTTTTGCGTTGTTTCTGTTTGTTTTGACTTTTTATTTTTTCCTTTATCTTTGGCGCTTTTCTTTGGGTCCCGGCTTCGGCGCGGCCTAGTGCGGGTTCAGAGGGGTCTCCATTTTTCTTCTTTCTGGGCTGCTTTCTCAAGCATAAAAAAAAAAAAAAAGGCAACGAGCTAGCTAGAAGGGACCTCTCAGTTCAATACATTGCCTTACTGATTTCAGGGGCCTGGGCCTAAGCGGCCGGCCGGGAAGGGCAGCTTTTTCCCTTGGGGCTAGTGCCTTATGCACTCTGCGCATCCTCGCATTCCCCGCAGCTGAAGTCCGTGTCGGGTAGCGCCCAGTGTGTTATTTGTGGCACTCGTAGGGGTGCCAGCGCAGAGACGGGTGTTTGTCATCGCTGCGCCTCTGTCTCTCTCACTATGGAGCAGCAGTTAGAGAGTTCTACATCCGCCTCTGCTCCTGGGGTGCTCGGAGTTGCGGAGGGGGACGGGGAGGTAGCAGGCTCCTCAACTTCTCCTCCAGAACCAAGGTCTGCGGCTCATGGTCCACAGTTGGATCTTGGAGGCGTGTCACAGATGGACAGTTTTTCTCCAGACTTTGTTCTGCTGATGCATGAGGCGTTTTGTCGCAGGCGGCAGGGACTTGGGGGTTCCCCCCTGCCTTTTTCTTCCTCTAGCGTGCGGTCTGGTATGGCGGAGCGTGACTCCTTGGGTTTGAAGGTATCCAAGAGACCGCGGCTAGCTGAGTCTCTCCTGGCTGAGGTGGACTGGCAGGAGGGAGAGGAAACTGAGTTTGGTGTGGATGCGGATATCGATGATTTAGAGGAAGGAGAGATTCCTGAGCCGGAGGACCAGGCCAGAATCATCCATGTGTTTCGGAAGGAAGAGTTGCTGGCTCTTATTACAGAAGCTCTTCAGACGCTCAGACTGGCGGCTGAGCCACCAGTTGAAGAGTAGGATGGTGAGGCTCAAATTTTCAACTGGAACAACACATTATCTAATGCTGCCTCAGCACCACCTAGCGGCACAAAGAATTTCCAATACAACAGGAGACAAAACAAACCTTGGTTCTCTACTTACTTATGGAAATTAAAAAGAGATCTCAGAAAGGCAGAACGAAGATGGCGGAAATACAAGGCAACAAATATCCAGAAAATATACCTAGAAAAGCAAAGACAATACACGGATCTCATCAATCATTCCAAGAAGGAATTCCACACAAATATGATAAATACCTCCTTAAACAAGCCCAGAGAATTATTTGAAATAGTGAAGATCCTCACAAAAGAGCAAAGTACAGATGAGGATGTCCAAATTGATCCACAAAAATTTGCTGATTACATCAAGGAAAAGTTTCATTCCACAAAGGCAACTTTGCACAGCTTTACAAGCTCGCAAGACTCTCATCCTAAATCATGGGATAATTTCTGCTCTCCCTCAACTGATCAACAAGGCCCTAATAATCACTCGTAACCCTGAATTCTTACATCCACAGGACATCAGAGTTGCGGACACAACCATTCCAATGAAAGTAGAAGTTAAATACCTTGGTATTACTCTGGACAGTGAATTAAATCTTAAAACACACATTAATAAAACAATCAAGAATGCGTATTACAGGATGAGAATTATAAGAAGACTAAAACCGCTCCTTGCCTCCGATCTTTTTCGTACCGTGTGTCAAGCGCTTATCACCCCTTTACTGGATTTCTGCAATCCCATCTTCCTTGGGTTAGCGATGCAATCTCTCAAACCTCTTCAATTAGCTCAGAACACTGCAGCCCGTATTATATCTGGAACATCTATTCATGACCATATTACTCCAGTTCTAAAGGATCTTCACTGGCTCCCAATCCACTTATGCATTAAATATAAAGCAATAATTAATATATTCAAAATTAAACATCATATTTCAGCCAACAGTCTGAACTTCCTCATTTTTTCTGACCCCAGCACCAGACCAAGAAGAAGGGGAACTTCCCATAGAGTCAACTCTTCAAGTGACTTCAGAACGTCACGAAAGGATACAACAGAGAGAGCACTCTCCCTGTCTGCCCCAATAATTTGGAATTCACTCCCAGATGACTTGAGATCATCAACGGACCTTAAAGACTTCCGTAAGCAGCTGAAAACATTGCTTTTCATCGAATATTATGGTCCTATCACTTAATTGTTTGATCTACGTACTCACCCCTTCAAAACCTATTAATTACTTTACTTTGTCCCATGATATTTTAAATGTATATAACTTTGTAGTTTAGCTCACATTGTACTGTAATGATTATTGTGCTGTGTTTTAATGATTAATGTTTATACCTTGTTACATCTAAATAATTTATACTTTTACTTACAAATCTATTAACTTCTTTCAATGTATATCTATCACGCTCACCAATTTTATCTGTTTTGTTGTTTACACCGCCTTGATTGTATGATAAGGCGGTATAGAAATACAGTTAAATAAATAAATAAATTATTCAAGCAGTACGTCAGACGCAGGTGGTCTTCCCTATCCATAAGGTGATCGCTCAGATGATCCAAACAGAGTGGGATACTCATGAATCCGGACTTAAAGGGATACGGATTGTATCCTATCGCGGACAAGGACAAAGAGAAATTCCGCTCCCCGAAGGTTGATGCGGCGGTCTCTGCGGTCACTAAAAAGACCACTATTCCGGTTGAAGGCAGTGCGGCCTTGAAAGAGGCGCAAGACCGGAAAATGGACGGGTTGTTGAAGCAGTCCTTTGAAGCGGACACAGTGGCGTTGCAGGCGTCCATATGTGGCGCTTGGGTCGCACGGGCCTGCCTTCGCTGGGTTCAACGTTTAAGGCAGTCTGCATCCTTGGAGTTAGAGGAAGTGCGGGAGATGCAGTGCTTAGAATCTGGCTCGGCGTATTTGGCGGATGTGCACTATGACCTCATCCCAGCTTTATTAAATAGTATGGCCTCTTTAGTGGCGGCGCACAGAGCACTCTGGCTAAAAAATTGGGCGGCGGATGGCTCTTCTAAGGCGTGCCTTGGCAAGCTTCCCTTTAAGGGACAGTTGTTATTTGGTGACGATTTGTATAAGTTGGTTAAGGAGTTGGGCGAGTCCAAGGGGGGCCGACTGCCGGAAGATAAGCCCAGGCAGGGAAAATCGGCAGTGGCCTTTCGGGGGCAGTTTCGAGATTTTCAGAGGTTTCGGTCGCCCCGCTTTGCGGGGTCTCAAAGAGGAAGATTTGCGTCTTGAGCCCAGGGCTTTCGGGGGTTTTGAGGTGCAAGTAGAGGATTCGCTTCGACAGCCTCTGCAGTTTCTTGAAAGCCGCAATGAAGGGCGGCGGGTCCAGGCAGGAATTCAGCCGATTGGTGGTCGTCTTCGGGAGTTTCTTTCTGCCTGGACCCACATTACGTCCGACCAGTGGGTCCTAGAGATTATCCGCGACGGTTATGCCTTAGATCTCGCGAGGCCGGTGTTGGACTCGTTCGTACTCTCTCCCTGCAGAAGCCCCCAAAAGGCATTGCTGGTGCGTCAAACCTTGGACCGTCTTCTTCAGCTGGGAGCAGTCGTTCCTGTCCCGCCAGCAGAATACGGCATGGGTCGCTATTCTATCTATTTCGTGGTGCCAAAGAAGGATGGCTCTCTTCGCCCCATTCTAGATCTCAAGGGAGTAAATCGCTTCCTCCGGGTACCGCATTTTCGCATGGAAACGCTTCGGTCAGTTATTGTCGCGGTTCGGCGCGGGGAGTTTTTGACGTCTCTCGACCTCACCGAGGCTTATCTCCATATTCCCATCAGAGCTTCCCATCAGAGATTTCTGCGCTTCACCCTCCCTTGGGGACATTTCCAATTTCAGGCTCTGCCTTTCGGGTTGGCGACAGCGCCGCGTGTGTTCATCAAAGATAATGGTGGTCGTGGCGGCAGTGTTACGGAAAGAAGGAATATTGGTACATCCCTACCTGGACGATTGGTTGATTCGAGTGAAGTCCCGAACCGAGAGCCTAGCAGCCACAGAGAAGGTGGTAACTCTTCTACAGTCTCTGGGCTGGGTGGTCAATGTAGCCAAGAGCCATCTAGTTCCGACACAGGTTCTCGAGTACTTGGGGGTGCAGTTCGATATTCAGAGGGGCTCAGTGTTCCTGACAGAGCGCAGGGCTCTGGCCTTACGGAGCCTGGTGCGGGACTTCCACAAGCTCGCGGCGCCGTCGGCCTGGAAATACCTAAAGGTGCTGGGCACGATGGCGGCGATGTTGGAAGTCGTACCTTGGGCCAGGTTTCACATGAGGTCGTTGCAGTGGGCTATACTTCGATGCTGGTCCAATCAGTCCGACTCGTTGAGCAAACGACTTCCCTGCTCGCTACGAGTCCGGCAAGATCTACGGTGGTGGTTGCGACCGGCGTGTTTACGGGCAGGAATGCCTTTGGAGCAGCCGGAATGGATTCCACTATTAACGGATACGAGTTTGACGGGCTGGGGAGCTCATTGCGGAGTAGACTTTGCACAGGGTCTCTGGTCTCCGGAGGAGAGCGGCTGGTCGATCAACCGATTGGAACTCAGAGCGGTGTTCCGCGCTCTGCAGAGCTTCGAGGCCCAAGTAACGCAGCGAGCGGTACGGGTTCTTTCAGACAATGCGGCAATGGTAGCTTACATAAATCGACAGGGCAGCACCGGGAGCTCAGCCATGGAGGAAGAGTCCCAGAGGCTGTTCGCGTGGATAGAACCGCGCTTACAGGCAATTTCGGCGGTGCACATCGCCGGAAGAGACAACGTGATGGCGGATTTTCTCAGCAGGATGCGAGTGGATGCAGGGGAGTGGAAGCTACATCCCGATGTCTTCGCGCAGCTGGTACGTCATTGGGAAATGCCTGTCATGGACCTCATGGCCACATTCCATTCAGCAAAAGTAGGTCGGTTCTTCAGCAGAAGGCGGGAGCCCATGTCGGAAGGACTCGACGCCCTCCTGCGACCGTGGCCCCCGATGGATCTTCTCTATGTATTTCCTCCGTGAGTGCTTCTCGGTCGGGTGATTCAGGCATTGAAGCGCATCACGGAAGAGTGCTGTTGATAGCGCCGGATTGGCCCAGACGCCCATGGTATGCCGGATCTGGTGAGATTGCTCGACGGAACCCCATGGTGCCTTCCGTTGTCTCCGGAGTTGTTGATTCAGGGTCCGATGCCACGCGTGGAGAGATTCTCACTTATGGCTTGGCCATTGAAAGGGCACGGCTGAAGAAGAAGGGTTACTCCAAGTCTGTTGTGGCGACTTTGCTTCAGGCGCGTAAACGTTCCACTTCGCTCGCGTATGTGCGCGTCTGGCGAATTTTTTAGGACTGGTGTTCGAGGCGTAAAGTCCGCGCTGCCACGGCTTCGGTTCCGGTGGTGTTGGATTTTTTACAAGATGGCTTTGATAAGGGCTTCGCCGCCAGTTCTTTGCAAGTGCAGTTGGCGGCCCTAGCCTGTTACAGAGGTAAGTTGCAAGGCGTTGCTCTGGGGGCTCACATCGATGTTGGACGTTTTCTTAAAGCCGTCTCGAGGTTGCGGCCGGCTCGTCGGATTGCTGTCCCTCTGTGGGATCTCAACTTGGTGCTGCGGGCGCTGTCTGGAGCGCCATTTGAGCCTTTGTCGCAAGTCTCGGTGAAAGACTTGACCCTGAAGGTGGTGTTTTTGATGGCTATTTGTTCAGCTAGGCGTATTTCGGAGCTTCAGGCGCTTTCCTGCCGGGAACATTTTCTGTCCTTTTCTTCGCAAAAGGTGGTGCTCAGGCCGGTGCCTTCCTTTCTTCCTAAGGTATCTTCTTCCTTTCATGTCAATCAGGTGGTTTCGCTTCCCGTCCTGCGGATGGCAGGGGGGAAGCCTTCGGATCGGGACCTTAGTCGCTTGGATATCAAGAGAGTGTTGCGCCATTATTTGTCAGTTACCGAGTCCTTCCGCAAATCGGATTGGTTATTTGTCTTGTTTGGGGGCTCCAGGAAAGGAAAGGCTGCGGCGAAAGCTTCGATTTCCAGGTGGATCAAGGAGGCCATTGTGTCAGCATACATGCTGCAAGGACGCCCTGCTCCAATGGGTTTGAGAGCTCATTCGACTAGAGCGCAGGCGGCGTCCTGGGCGGAGCACGGTCTGGTTCCGCCGGTGGAGATTTGTAAGGCGGCAACGTGGTCGTCCCTGCATACGTTCAGTAAGCACTATCGGCTGGACATTTTGGCGGCTAGGGATGCCTGTTTTGGTTTGGCGGTGTTGTGTGCCGGCTGGCAGGGTCCCGCCCGTTAGTACTGCTCTATTACATCCCAGAAGTGGAGGACTAAGCTGCAGGAACGATAAGAAAATAGTAATTACACTTACCTGGTAATTGTAGTTCCTTGAGTGACGACAGCTTAGTCCTCATGCCTGCCCTCAGGTTTATAGTTTATCTCGGCACACGGTTCATTCTTAGTGCTGCCTATACAGGTGAGTGTTTCCGTTCGGTAACCAGCTTTTTAGTTCAGTCGAGCTAGGTTGTCTCTTCCTTCCTTTTGCTGGCTGTCTGGATTGGCAGAGGGGTGGGTAGACTTCCCCTATGGCTAATTCCATTAAGTTTGGGGGGAAGCTTCAAATTTGTTACACTTTGGTTAAACTTTTGTCATAGTTCTAAGTGTTCAGCTACTTGTTTGTTGCTCTTTTGAGTCTGCTTTGTCAATAGTTCACTGGAGCTGTAAGGGAATGCCAGCAGGCTACTTCCAGTGATGCCAGAATTTGATTGGTCCAGTCTCCAAGCTGCAGGAGGAGGTGCACTACCCAGAAGTGGAGGACTAAGCTGTCGTCACTCAAGGAACTACAATTACCAGGTAAGTGTAATTACTATTTACGCATGCAAGTCCCCATTTTCAAGGATTTGCATATGTGATTGGGCACTTACGCACATGTGTTACCACAGCACTAATGGGTAAGTGCACATGCCCATCACATGTATCTTATGGTGGGTCATGACAGGGGGTGGTACTTGGATGGACCCTAGGCGCAGCCTTTGACAATGCTCATATGTTATAAAATACTATGCATGTCAGCTCGTCAGTTTAGGCATGACAGTTACACCCCCCCTTGAGCAGGTGTAAGTGGTTGCACCTATGTTTCAGTGCATCTATATGCCCCCATTTTATAAAGTGTGTGTGTGCACGGTACCTTATAAAATAGGCCTAAACTGTGCGCACTGAACTATACATTGCCAGCACAGGGAAATACAAAATTACCATCAGAACATCTGAAGCATGCTAACCATGGATAACCTATTTATGCAGTACGAAAAATACACAGGTGTGGTCAACATTATTGGCACCCTTGCATTTCAGGTATGTTGTGGCACATTATCTTAAGAATTAATTGGAAATATTCCTACTGTATGTCATCATATTTTAATAATATGTTGAGAGGTATACAAAAAAAATCATTTCTCCAGGACCAAGCAGGAAGTCAGTCCTCACTTATGGGTGACATCGACGCCGATGGAGCCCTCGTGCGGAGCATTTCCCCAGCCTTCTCAGAAAGCCTTTGGGAATACTGCACGCATGCGCGGTCCCCTTCCCGCCTAAAGGTGCCATCTTGCCCAGTCTTTCTTGTTCCGTGGAGCCCATTGGATGTCTGTCCGCATCACCCGGAAAAGTTGATGTTTTTTTCAGCGATTACTTTGTCTTTTTTCTCCGGTTCGATGCCGGTTCCCCTTCCCGCCGGGTTCGGTACACCGGTATCGAGCCCGTTTTCTATTTTTCGGTTTTTACCCTTCGTGGCTGGCGTTCACGCCTTTTTCTGTTTTTCCCTGGATAGCCGGTCCTTTGACCTTGCGGGGGCCCTTTTTTCCCCGATGGCTTCCAGTGGTTTCAAGAAGTGTGATTGGTGCAAGAAACTAATGTCTCTCACCGACACACACGACTGCTGCCTTCGGTGCCTTGGCCCAGATCATGATCCAAAAATCTGTGGCCCATGTGGCAAAATGTCCACCAAGGCACTTCGAAGCCGTCAGCACCAGAAAGAAGGATTTTCTCAGATTCTGCCTCTGGCCGGGCCCGGACCTCGTTTGAGGCCTCGACGTCTCGGGAGTCTGATCCCGAGCATCGCCGGGGTTCCTCGGACAGGGGGTCCCCCCGATCAGGAACACAAGAGGAAGAAACAGCTCATGAGGGCGGCGGCGGAAGAGGTCCCTGGTTCCTCGAGGGCCAGGTCTAAGACCCCCGACCGCCGTCCTGGGCCCTTGGAACAGGAGAAGCCGTCCAAGATACCTCGTGTGGAGCCGGAGACCGTCGGACACGTAAGTCCTGTAGTCCTCGTGGACTCTCCTCCGAGGGAGCCGACGTCGGGCCCGGCACCGCCGAGGCCCGAGTCGGTGGCTGCTGAGTCTCCTGAGCTTGGACTCAGGCTGACAGTCTTGGAGTGCAGACTGTCTGCCTTCATGGATCAGCAGCAGGTACTAATGGCCAGCCTCGCTGGTGCATCTGCCCCGACCACCAGGACATCGACGTCGAAGTCGACTCCAGAGACAGAGCCGATACTCGAGACCATGAAGGCTCGAAGTCGTTCTCGGTCATGGTCACCCTCGACCTCCCGCTCGAAACCGAGGGCGTCGACGCTGGTGCCTTTGGCATCGGGGCGGGTGCCACCTAGACCCGCACGGTTGGAGCCCCTCAACTCCTCTTCGGATGAGTCAGCGTGGGAGACGGAGGACGAGGAGTCCCCCGACACCTTCCGGACTCAGTGCGTCCCTTCGGACGCACCGCAGTCTGAGCCCCGGAGTAGGTCCTCCCCGGTTCTCGAAGTTCGTTAGGGACTGTCGTCAGCACTCCCTAGTGGCCAGTGGCTGTAAGGGTAGGCTGAGCATTTCTATTGTTTCAAGGAGGAAAGGGCTCTTTAAGGCCAAGTGCAGGTTGGTCTTTGAAGTCCAGCTCCTTGTATGAACAAATTGTATAAGTCAAATAGAGGGTATTAAGGCTTTTATTTCCCCTTTAACGCAAAGGCTCAGTAAGGCACAGAAATAAAGAAAGTCCTTTCTTTCAGGGTTTCACCAAACATAAGCAAGAAGAAAAACTGTTACAAGTTTCACAGTTGATTGGAGAGATTAACTGAAAGGTTCTCTTACTTCAGAGCAACTTAAATAAGCAAAACAGTTCTCTGGCACTTACCACAAAACATGAGCATTCTCAAAGGAAAAAGGTCTGTTCAATTCACAGTTCTGCTAATGACTCAAGGCTGCTAGCAATACACAAGGTACAATCCATAAATTCATCTGGAGGCATGGGAATAGGATTCTCTAGGTCTATTTCCATGGACTCTGGGTCACTGGCCTGTCCCTCTGAATTGGATGTCTGCCTTGCTGCTATACTTTCCGAGACTCTGTCTCTGTTTGCTTGTTTCCAATAGGGCTGATCTAAGGCTCTCAAACGTACATGGCCTGTTCTTCTGCCCTTAGATACTGGTTTGTAAAGCTCTGATTTGTTTCCTTTTCTCCTGCACTGAGCATCTGTTTCACCAGAGCTTCTAGGAGATCAACTTTCTCTTATAAATGAAGTGGCACCATACCTGGGCTTCCTCCTGTAGCCAGTATAACTGGAGCTTTCTCTCTGAGGCACCTCTCTCTGGAGACAGGCTTTCTCTTGGAACCTTCTGAGCAGTGCTTTACCTTTCTGTGGTTCAGGAAAACCTGGTGAGGAATCCGGATTTCCTTGCTTCTGGGTAAAGGTAGCTCTGCTATCAGAACCTTTCCTTCTTGTACCTCTTAGTCCTGATTCAGACTCCTCCGGTGAGCGTAGGCCTCTCTCAAAGCATGGCTTTCTCCTCCCAAGCTCTTTGCCTCTGTGGTCCTTTGCTACCGAGTCTCTCTCCAGACTGACTCTCCTCGAGCTGTCTTTCTTTCTGACTTCCTCTGCTCCTTTTCCAGCACTTACTGTTCTGGGCGTTCTGCTTGACCCAGCTACGCTGCTTGGCTTGGAGGTATCACTCCTTCCATCCGAAGTGCTTCTCCTGGCAGTCTTTCTCTGGACTGTCCCTCTCTGGACTGCTTTCCTCCAGACTGCTTCCCTCTGGACCGGTTCCTCCTGCTGGCCTGCTTTCCTCTGGACTGGTTCCTCCTGCTGGCCTACTTTCCTCTGGACCGAATCCTTCTGCTGGCCTGCTTTCCTCTGGACTGCCCTTCTCTTATAAAGGCATTCTACCTTTGAGTTTCCCGGGGTTGTCATCAGATGCAGCTGATTAGCTCTTACATAATCAGGGGCTGGGTGTGTTAACTCAGCCTCAGTAGTTTTGCTCCTGCTCCCTCTAGCTGGGCTGCAAGGTAAATGCATCCTCTGCACATCAACAGCTCTGTGAAAGACAGGGTTTTTTCCTAAGTCTGCACTCTCAGTAGCTTCAGCTTCATGACAGGACATGGCCAAGGCATGGGCGATTCCCGCGGACCCCGAGGAGGAGCCTCGAGCCGAGGAGCTCCAGTATGACTCTCCTCCGAAGGAGGCCTTTACTGTGCCAGTTCCTCCGATGCTGGAACGGCTCCTCTTCTGGATGTGGGAGGCACTGGCCTCGGCGCCGGTCTTGAGCAAGCGGGTCGATTCCATCTATTGACTCCGTAAGAGCCCTGGATTCCAGAAGGCACAGCTGCCGCACCATTCCATGGTGGTGGAATCGGCCATGCATCGTCTGAAGAGCCAGAAGATGCACTCTGTGGTGCCTCCCGGCAGGGAGGCCCGGAACCTGGATGCTTTCGGCAGAAAGTGCTTCCAGGGCTCGATGCTTGCTTGCCGTGTCCAGTCCTACCAGCTGTACATGGGTATGTACTTACGAGACCTGGCGAAAGAGATTGCCGGGTTCTCTGCTGGCCTCTCCGGAGAACCTTTGCAGAGGTTCCAGACTTTGTCCTCAGGAATCTGGGACTGCTCAAAGTTCATGTCCCGAGCGGCCTACGATGGCTTTGAGGCTTCGGCTCGTGTGGCGGCAGCCAGCATCGGAGCCCGACGCCAGGCATGGCTGCAGTCATCGGACCTCGAGCCCTGGGTGCAGGACAAGTTGGTCGATGTCCCTTGCCGAGGTGAAAATCTTTTTGGCAAGCCCATGGCCGAGAAGGCGGCTGAGCTCGAAACCGAGCACCTGACTAGGACGAGGCTGTCCAGAAAGACTTCTGCCTCTTCTCACAAAAAGAAGGGCTCGGGTAAAAAGCCCTTTAACCCGAGAAAGGCAGCTGCCTACAAACCTTTCCCTCAGTACCAGGCCTCCCCAACTCCCCAGCAGGGGCAGCAGGCCAAGGGGCAGGGACATGGGCCCCGTAGGCAGAAGACCTCCAAGCCTCCGGCTCCTGCTCCTACCCAGCAGGGAGGGGGTTCTTGACTCCCACAGCATAGCCTTTCCATCTCTGCTACCCCGTTCCTGAACAGGAGGTCGTCTAACCCTGTTTGCCCACAGGTGGCCACCCATTACAGGGGATGCTTGGGTATTAAGCATAGTCCACAAGGGCTATATGCTCCATTTCCAGCAGTTACCCCCTGCCTACTTCCCAGGAGAGCCTCTAAGGCCTCTCCTGCACACAGACCTCCTACTTCAAGGTCTGCTTCTGGACAAGGAAGTGGAGCCTGTAACTCCTCGCCTACAGGGGCACGGTTTCTACTCCAGGTACTTTCTAGTGCCAAAGAGAACCGGGGGCCTAAGGCCTATTCTAGACCTCAGGAACCTCAACAAGTTCTTGGAGAAAGAAAAGTTCAAGATGCTTACTCTTGGAACACTTCTGCCCTACCTCCAGCAGGGAGATTGGCTATGCTCCTTAGACTTAAAGGATGCGTACACCCACATCCTCATTCATCCAGACCACAGAAAGTACCTCAGGTTCATGGTGGGAGGAAACCATTACCAGTACAGTGTACTGCCTTTTGGCCTAACTTCCGCCCCAAGAGTCTTTACAAAGTGCCTTGCTGTGGTGGCGGCCTACTTGAGGACTCAAGGTGTTTTTGTCTTCCCCTTTCTGGACGACTGGCTCATCAGGGGCCAGACTTACCAGGAGGCCAGGCAGGCCACCTTCCGAACTGTATCACTCCTTCAAGACCTAGGCCTTTGCCATAAACTTCTCAAAGTCCACTTTGCTCCCCTCTCAGAACCTAGAGTTCATAGGAGCGTGACTGGACTCTGCAAGCAAGGGCTTACTTACCAGAGGACAGAGCTCAAAGGCTCATGGAGTTGGCATCCCGGTTTCTCAGCATGCCAAAGGTTTCTGCCAGGCTCTGTCTACAGCTCCTAGGACACATGGCATCGACTGTACATGTGACCCCCAATGCCCGCCTCCACATGAGGCCTGCACAGTGGTGCCTCAGAACTCAGTGGAAGCAAGCCACAGGGAGCCTAGCAGACAAAGTCAGGGTGTCAAAACCATTCCTGAATTCTCTTCAGTGGTGGCTACACCCTCCCCCCAACTTGCTCCAGGGGGTGCCTTTTCAAGTGCCTGTCCCCACAGTGGTGTTGACGACAGATGCCTCCTTGCAGGGCTGGGGTGCACACTGTCAGGAGAGCTGCACTCAGGGCCTATGGTCTCCATGGGAAGCCACGCAACAGATCAACCTACTAGAACTTCGGGCTATTCGGTTAGCCCTCAAGGCTTTTTCTCACACTTTGACTCACCAGTCTGTTCTAGTTCAGATGGACAATCAAGTGGCCATGTTCTATGTGAACAAACAGGGAGGCACTGGGTCCAAGCCCCTGTGTCTGGAAGCACAGGCCCTTTGTTCCTTTGTGCTCAGGCACAAAATGTTTCTGAGAGCTGTTTATCTTCCTGGCCAGGAGAACTCCCTGGCAGACAGGTTAAGCAGAATTCTGCAGCCCCCTGAGTGGCAGCTGCAGCCGTTAGTGGTTCAAAAGATTTTCCTGAAATGGGGACTTCCATCCATAGATCTCTTTGCCAGTCCCCTGAACCGGCAGCTACCCAGGTTCTGTTCCAGGCAACCGCATTCCCTGAGGTTAGCAGCGGATGCCTTCCTGATTTCTTGGTCCCAGGGCCTACTGTATGCGTTTCCTCCCACGCCTCTTGTGGCCCGAACCTTGTTCAAGATTCTAAGGGACAAGGCCTCGGTCCTTCTGGTAGCTCCCAGGTGGCCGAGGCAGCCCTGGTTCCCACTTCTGCTTCAACTAGCAGTGGAACCACCACTGCCTCTGGGGTTCCAACCCGATCTTCTCTCTCAGGATCAGGGTTCCCTTCTGCACCCCAATCTCAAATCTCTCAATTTGATGGCCTGGAGGCTGCAAGGGTAGTCTTAGCTCCCTGGGGCCTGCCTCAGGAAGTGGAAGAGGTGGTCTTGGCCTCTAGAATCTTTATCTTTAATTACATTTAATATACCGCCCTTGTCGAAACGTAAGGGCGGTTTACAATAAAATAATATAAATAAAAGCATTAAAAACAGAAAAGAAATCCATTAAAATAGAGAAAAGATGGACCAAAGAGGTCACAAAACACCTCAAACAAAAGACAGACCAAACAAACAAATGAGACAATCCACCAGAAAAACATATGTCCTGAAGTGGAGGAGGTTCTCCTTGTGGTGTCAACAGCGCCAAGAAGATCCTTTCACCTGCACTGTGCCAGTAGTGCTCCAGTACCTACTGCACTTGTCCAATCAGGGCCTTAAGTCCAATTCTGTTCGGGTCCACCTCTTTGCTCTAGCAGCTCACCACTCACTGGTGGAGGGACACTCTTTGTCGGTTCACTCCTTGGTGTCCAGATTTCTCAGAGGCTTACTATTGCTCAAGCCTCCTCTCCGTCCACCAGCCCCTGAGTGGGAGTTGAATGTGGTCTTGCAGCAATTGACTCGCCCACCTTTTGAGCCGATGGCTACATGTCCTCTCCGCTTCCTTTCTTGGAAGACTCTATTCCTAGTGGCCCTGACCTCAGCCAGGCGAGTGAGTGAACTTCAAGCCCTGGTCTGTGACAGGCCATACCCTCGTTTCTATAGGAACAGGGTAGTCCTTAGGACTCATCCTAAGTTCCTCCCAAAGGTTGTCTCCTCTTTCCATCTCAGCCAGGAGGTGGTTCTTCCAACATTCTTCCCTAGGCCCCATGCCAGCTGGGCTGAGATAGTCCTGCATACCCTGGACTGTAGGAGGGCCTTATCCTTCTACCTTGAACGTACGCAGGGTCATAGGAGGGCTACTCAGCTCTTCGTATCTTTAGACCCCAATAACTTGGGGGTACCTGTCTCCAAGCGTACCTTGTCCATCTGGGTGGCTGACTATCACCTGGGCTTACAGGGCAGCTGACCTTCCTTTGCAGGGTCGGGTCACGGCCCACCGTGTCAGGGCAATGGCTGCCTCAGTAGCTCATCTCCTCTCTGTACCGTTGGCAGACATCTGCAGGGCTGCAACTTGGTCCTCAAGCCAGACTTTTGCGGCCCATTACTGCCTGGAGAGGGAGTCATGTAGGGACAGTGCTTTCGGTCAGGCAGTGCTCCAGAATCTCTTCGAGATTTAGGCAACTCCTTCCCTCCAGCCCTCTGGTTGGGCCACCGGTGGGGGTATTTTTCAGTGAAATCCTTTCTCTGATGCTGAGGCTAGAGGGAGCTCATTTTTCAGCTCTGGGTCCCCGGTAGCCTGAAGCTGGGGAGTCCCATAAGTGAGGACTGACTTCCTGCTTGCTCCTGGAGAAAGAGTAGTTACTCACCTGTAACAGTTGTTCTCCAGGAGCAGCAGGAATCAGTCCTCACAACCCTCCCTCCTCCCCTGGGAGTTGCAGTTGTACATAGTTCATTTTTACTTTTTTATGTGCTGTCTTTTAGCTATGTCATTGGACTGAGCAAGATGGCACCTTTAGGCCGGAAGGGGACTGTGCATGCGTACAGTATTCCCAAAGCCTTTCTTAGAAAGCTGGGGAAATGCTCCGCACGGGGGCTCCATCGGCGTCAATGTCACCCATAAGTGAGGACCGATTCCTGCTGCTCCTGGAGAACACCTGTTACAGGTGAGTAAATACTCTTTCTCTGCAACATAGACATAGTAATTTCTGAGATAAAAAAACAAAATATGACCTGGACAGGATTAATGGCACCCCTAACTAATATTTGGTTGCACAACCCTTGGCAGTGATGAAAGCCACCAAACACTTCTTGTAGCTATCTATAAGTTTCTTACATCTGTCTGCTGGTAGTTTCTCCCACTCTTCAATTGTGATTTGTTCCAGCTCATGAATGTTTCCAGGACTCCTTTTACCAAAGACAGATTTCAGCTCTTTCCAATGGATTGAGATCAGGACTCATTACTGGCCAGTTTAAAACAGTCCATTTTTTCCTTTTTTTTTTTTTTTTTTGAACTTTAAATTTTTATTCAATTCCTTTGTTATACAGAACACCAATTATGCATCTCAGATATATCTGTACCATTAACAAAACTGTCTGTACATTCTTACCAGCCAACTTCTAATATAGATGCAACCATTGTCACCCCATTCTCTAATAAACCAACATTAAACATCTCCTACCTTTGTAATGATTACTTCTTTCTGAATCATGTTAATTAATACTCAAAGTTTACACCACAGAAACCCCTGTAAGTGGCTAGCTACTAAGTTCCCCCCCCTCCCCCCCTCCCCCCCCCCCCACCCTTCCCCCCATTTTTTCCTTTTTAACCATCTTTTGTACCTTTGGATGTATGTTTTGGGTCATTATCCTACTGGATAGCTTTCTGTCACTATGTAGCACATTTCACTCCAAAATACCTTTGTAGTCCTGACTTCATGATTCCTTTAATATGTTTCATGCTTCCAGTTTCTGAGCAGCAAAAGAGCCCTACAACATTATGGAACTTCCACCATATTTAACTGTAGGAAGGGTGTTCTTTTTAAATCTTATAAGTTTCATTTCTTTGCCTGTAAATGTATCCCTGGTCTGCATTGCCGAAGAGCTTGTTTGGTTTTATCTGTCCACAGAACGTTTTCCTAGGAATGTGGTTGGTCAAGGTGGGTTTTGGCAAAGATCAGGCATGCCTTTTTATGTCTCTCTTTGAGCCGTGAGGTCCTCCTTGGCCTTTGCCCATGAAGTCTTTCTTTGTTTAGTGCACAGTATCTTTGGATGTTGTACATGGTGTTTTTCCAGTATTTCTCACTAACCTTTGAAGACTTCTTGGATTAATTTTCCTTTTCCCACCATGACTTGGGTTCTTGATGGTTCCATGAGCAGAAAACTTCTTAACATTGCAAACTGTAGGCACAGGAATCCCAAGGTCTTTGGAGATGGCCTTGTACCCGTTTGATAATAATGGCTTTTCTGATGGTCTCAGGCAGCTCTCTTGTCTTCATCATTGTAAAAATGGAACAGGGAGTGAATGTGGCCATTTGAAACATAAGAGCCATCATTCACTAGTTGATTTAAGTCATGTGAGTACTGACAATTGATCACAGGTGCATCTAGTTGTCTGCAGTGGAAATGTAGTTCTTCTATTCAAATTGATTTGAATTGTTTTTAAGGGTGCCAGTAATCATGTCCTAACCACAAAAAGCCTATATTGTGTTACCACATTAAATTCTCAAAACAAAGGTTAACATCTACTGATCTCAAACATTACATTAATACTTTCCTCATTCCCTTGAACAGTAAAAAATCAATTGTTTTTTGTCAGATCATCTATCATTCTTTCAGACTGCAATGTCGGCATAAGAGAACAGAATAGGCAGTCTTTAAAAGTTGATCGCTGCCTTTATTACATTCATATAATGGACAAGCATGGCGTGAGCATCCGTTAGATTACAGCATTGCTTGGAAGATATCTAGTTATTATGCTTAGCTCATTTTTGAGCAGGTCTTTAGATTTCTCAGCGATTTACATTACGCTGTAATGGACGTTTAAAACATGTTCTCATGATTACCAGTATTTCGATTTGTATTAAGGGGATTTGATCTTTTGGACATTTATCCCTTATTTTTGTGGCTAAGTTTGGCTGCTTTAAAAATGATTAAAATGGAGGACCTATCTCGAGGGAGGATTTATCCACTCCCATGATAGGTGATCCGACAAAAAATAATTGATTTTTTTTACTGTTCAAGGGAACAAGGAAAGTATTAATGTATTGTTTGAGATCAGTAGATGTTAACCTTCATTTTGAGAATAATTATGTCCTGGCAATGTCCCTGTTTTTATACTGTTTCCTACTATTTCCGTTTTAATTGGTCTTGTTTTATTTGATTCTTTTGTGTGTTAAATATATGTGCATATATAGTCCAAAGCCATTTCACTGGCCACTCTTTTTTTTTTTTTAGGAGATATTGGACATTAAGGAGTTGAACTTCAAGGGTGCCCGTAATGTTGACCACAACTGTAAAGATAATCCATTTCATAAAGATCATCTCCAAGAACAAGCAGGAAGTCAGTCTTCACATATGGGTGACGTCTGCACTGACGGAGTCAGGCACAGGAAAACTCTCCAGCATCCAATAGGAATGCTTTTGGGAGTGTTCCTCCCCGCATGCGTGACTGACTTCCCTCCTTGTCTTCTCAGTAGCCTTTTTTCTGCGGTGCTATCGAGACCCCGTCCCTGTCAGCCGCATCTAGAGCCTTCAAATATTTCTTCAAAGTATCGTCAAAGTACTCTGGTTACCTTCCCATCGACCTAGTCAACTCCCTGTCAATTCCAGTTCCCCTTGCTTTTCTTATTTTACTTTCTTTTTCTTTTTTTTCCCACTATTTTCCGCTTGAGGTCTACAGCCTCTTCGGGCACCATTGCCCAATTTGATTTTGCCTCTGTATTATTTTCAAAGATGGAGAAGCCCCGAAATGGGTTCAAGAAATGCTCTAAGTATTCCAGTATAATTTCCATAGTGATGAGCATTCTTGGTGCCTCAAGTGTTTAGGCCCAGACCACGATGTCGATTCCTGCCTCTCCTTTTGCCATATGAGTCCAGAGGTCGGAAGAACCGGGACAAACATAAGACTAAGCTATTTCCTACAGACTCAGCTCCTTTGGTGCACTCCTCGGGGGCATCGACTCCGTCAGTCTTCCCATGCCTCTAAATCCTCACTGACAAAAGAAAAGCATTGCTTGGAGTCATCAGTGCTTAAGAGGAAGAAGACATCTCCATTGGCATTGAGGTCATCGACTTCCAGGTTGGTGTCGGCTTCTGACACTGAGCGTCAGCATCGGCATCGCCACTCTTCGTATTCCGATGCAGACCATCCATCTAAACAACCCCAGTGGGAGGTATCACCCTCCAAAGCCATATAAGGGTTCGGGGATGTCTCCAAGGTCTTATCCTCTGTGGAGCCCCCGATACCAGCATCGGGAGTTGTGGCCCACACATCTGTGACTGGAGCCTCTTCTCCTCCGGTACCATCATTGGATGACCATATCATCGCTATCAAGCCTAGCATCACTAAACTCTTAGTAATTGTTATGCTGATAACATCGGAGGCTCAGCAGCTGGCACCAGTACCACTGATACCATCTGTGACTACAGCCATCGGCACTCTACTGCAGGCATCCCCTGTTTCACATAGCTCGGAGCAACCAATACTGATACCCTTGACATCGAAACAACGAGCATCGGAACATAGAAGGCATCGAATATTTCATAGAGATTATTTTGATTCCCTTCTGGACTCTGATTCAGAGGACGCATCTGAGGTGGAATCAGTTGAGTCTGATCCATCCAGAGATATACCGTCAGATCAATCACATCCTTATGAACGTCGATGTCCCCCCCAGACATGTTATTCCAAGACTTTATTAAGGACATGGCGGCAGCTCTCGATGTTTCAGTGACGACAGAAATGGAACCAAGAGTTGAGGAGCTCGACATACTACAGTATCCTTCGGCACTGAAGGAGGTGGCCACCCTCCTGGTGCACATCTTAAAGAACTTGATGATTCGAATGTGGGAGGCCCCCATGTTGACCCCTGCGTTAAGCAAGAGGCTTGATACCCTATAAAGGGTTACTCCCTCTCTAGGATTCTAAAAGCCACAACTTCCCCACCATTTCATGATTGTGGAGTCCACTATTGGGAGGATTAAAGGTCAAAAGAATCACTCCTCAGGGCCTTCTGGCAGGGAAGCCAGGACTCTAGATGCATTTGGGAGAAAAGCTTTCCAGGCTACAATGCTAGCCTTGAAAATTGACTCATTCATGCTATATACGGGTATGTTTCTTAAGTATGTGTCGAGGGATTTATTAGAATTCATCTCCTTATTACCCCCTGACAAACAGGTGGCTCATCAGGTCTTGGTTACCCATGCCCAGAATACTTTGAAATTCTTAACAAGGGCTGCATTTGATGCTTTTGAAGCTAACAGCTTGCATAGGTGCCAGAAGGACAGCATGGCTCCAGGCATCTGACCTGGAACAGTGGGTCCAGGATAAATTAATCAAGATACCCTGTAACGGTGAGAATCTCTTTAGTCAGGCCTATGCCAGCTATACTGCCCCAAAACAGCAGCAGAGACATCCAGGCCAAAAGCAGATCAGGAAACTCAAGGTTCCAAAACCACAGCCTGCCCCATCTACTCAACAACCTCAGAGATTTTGACTTCTTCAAAAACAGCATGGCCAATTCTCCCATCTCCATCCAATATCCCAGGAAGGCTAGTGCATTTTGCACACAGCTGGATCAGTATCACCTCCGAGCCTTGGACCCTACATTTAGTCTGTCAGGGCCTACTACTAAAGTTCCAGACTCGTCCTCCCAGTCACTCTGTGGGACAACCCACCCTGGATCCCCTTCACTCCTCCTTGCTCCATCAGGTGATCCTCTCCCTGCTAGAACAAGGAGCAATCGAGGAGGTACCCTTCCACCCAACAGGGCCGGGGATTCTACTCCAGATATTTCCTAATTCCAAAAAAGACAGGAGGTTACAGGCCTGTACTAGATCTCCGAAATCTCAACAATTTCACCAGGAGAAATTAAAGATGATTTCTTTAGGCAACCTCCTGCCATACCTCAAACAAAATGATTGGCTATGCTCTCTGGATCTAAAGGATGCCTACACATACATCCTCATTGACCCAGACTACAGAAGGTTCCTCAAGTTTGTTTTTCAAAGCAACCACTATCAGTACCGAGTCCTCCCTTTCGGACTCACCTTAGTGTCCAGGGTATTCACAAAGTGCTTAGCTGTTGAGGCGGCCTATCTATAAACCTTGGGGATCTTTCTGTTCCCCTACTTAGACAACTGGCTAAGAGCAGACTCCGCTTTAACAGTCGCATAAGAACATAAGATATCCCATACTGGGTCAGACCAAGGTCCATCAAGCCCAGTATTCTGTTTCCAATAGTAGCCAATCTAGGTCACAAGTACCTAGCAGTTTTCCCAAAAGACACAGGTTCCACAATGCTTGTATTGGGGCAAACAGTGGATATCCCGGGCCCCCTTTAATAATGGTTTATGGACCTTTCCTCCAAGAACTTGTCCAAACCTTTTTTAAACCTGGCTACACTAACAGCGAAGAGAGAGATCATTAGAGAAAGACATCATGCTTGGCAAGATAGGTCAACGCACAAGAGGAAGGCCAGCAAGGAGATAGATCGATACAATAACAGCAGCTACGGGTACCAGTCTGTCAACACTGAGCCGCCTGACTGAATACCGAACACAATTTAGGATAGCTATCCAGAGGGTCGCCATGAGTCGACTCCAACTCGACGGCACTTAACAACAACAACACTAACAGCTTCTATTACATCCTCTAGTAACAAATTCCAGAGTTTGATTACACGTTCAGTGAAAAAATATTTTCTCTTACTACTCTTAAATAGGTTACCCTGTAGATTCATTGCATGCCCCCTAGTCTTTCACTATTTTGATGGTGTAAACAATCGATCTATGTTTACCTGTTTCACTCCATCCATTAATTTATAGACCTCTATCATATCTCTCCTCAGCCGTCTCTTTTCCAGGTTGAAGAGCCCTAACCTTTTTAGCCTCTCTTCATAGGGGTATCCTTCCATCCCATTTACCATTTTCATGGCTCTTCTCTGTACCTTTTCTAATAACGCTATATCCTTTTTAAGATAAGGCGACCAGAATTGCACACAATATTCAAGGTACAGTCGCACCATGGAATGATACAGAGGCATAATAATATCCTTTGTTTTATTTTCCATTCCTTTCCTTATGATACCTAACATTCTTTCTCCAGGACCAAGCAGGAAGTCAGTCCTTACATATGGGTGTCATCGACGCTGATGAAGCCCCAACAGAGCATTTCCCCAGCTTTCTATGAAAGCCTTTGGGAATGCAGGCACGCATGCGCGGTTCCCTTCCCACCTAAAGGTGCCATCTTACCTCAGTCTCTCTTTTTCCGAGAAGCCCACTGAACAAGAAACTGCCAAAGTTCTGCTCCAGGCAACCGCATCCTCTGCGGATAGCAGCAGATGCTTTTCTGATTCCATGGTCTCAGGGCCTCCTGTATACGTTTCCTCCCACGCCCTTGGTGGCCCAAACTCTGTTCAAGATCCTTCCGGACAAGGCCTCGGTCCTGCTGGTGGCTTTCAGATGGCCGAGACAGCCTTGGTTTCCACTTCTGCTTCAGTTGGCGGTGGATCCCCCACTGCCTCTGGGGTTGCAACCCGACCTTCTCTCTCAGGAGCAGGGTTCCCTTCTGCACCCCAGTCTCAAAGCTCTCAATTTGATGGCCTGGAGGCTTCAAGGGTAGTTTTGGCTCCCTGGGGCCTACCTCAGGAGGTTGAGGAGGTTGTCCTAGCCTCTAAGAAACAGTCCACTAAGAAAACCTATGCTCTCAAATGGAAAAGGTTTTCTGTGTGGTGTCAGCTACGTACAGAGGATCCTTTCTCCTGTACTGTACCAGTGGTGCTTCAGTACTTACTGCACTTGTCCAACCAGGGACTTAAGTCCAATTCTGTTCGGGTCCACCTCTCAGCTCTAGCAGCTCACCACTCACTGGTGGAAGGACATCCTCTGTCGGTTCACCCCTTGGTGTCCCGCTTTCTCAGGGGCTTGCTTTTGCTCAAGCCTCCCATCCGTCCTCCTGCCCCTGAGTGGGAGCTGAATGTGGTCTTGCAGCAGCTGACTCGCCCACCTTTTGAGCCGATGGCTACTTGTCCACTACGCTTCCTCTCCTGGAAGACACTCTTCCTAATAGCCCTTACCTCGGCTAGGCGAGTAAGTGAACTTCAAGCCCTGGTCTGTGACAAGCCCTACACCAGGATTTACAGGAACAGGGTAGTCCTCAGGACTCATCCAAAGTTCCTCCCTAAGGTTGTCTCCTCTTTCCACCTCAACCAGGAGGTGGTTCTTCCAACATTCTTCCCTAGGCCTCATGCTAGCCAGGCTGAAGCAGTCCTGCATACCCTGGACTGTAGGAGGGCCTTATCCTTCTACCTTGACCGTACGCAAGGGCATAGAAGGGCTACTCAGCTCTTCGTATCTTTTGACCCCAATAAGTTGGGGATGGCTGTGTTCAAGCGTACCTTGTCCATCTGGGTGGCTGACTGTATCACCTGGGCTTACAAGGCTGCTGACCTTCCTTTGCAGGGTAGGGTCACAGCCCATCGTGTCAGGGCAATGGCTGCCTCAGTGGCTCATCTCCGCTCTGTGCCCTTGGTAGACATCTGCAGGGCTGTAACTTGGTCTTCAAGCCAGACCTTTGCAGCCCATTACTGCCTGGAGAGGGAGTCCCGTAGGGACAGTGCTTTTGGCCAGGCAGTACTCCGGAATCTCTTTGAAGTTTAGGCAACTCCTGCCCTCCTGTTCTCTGTTGGGCTACCGGTGGTGGTTGTGTCCTTGAAAAGCCTTTCGTTGCAGCTGGGACTAGAGGGAGTCCTCTTGTTCAGCCTGGGTTCCTCGGTAGCCCAGAGCTAGGGAGTCACCCATATGTGAGGACTGACTTCTTGCTTGGTCCTGGAGAAAGAGTAGTTACTCACCTGTAACAGGTGTTCTCCAGGAGCAGCAGGAATCAGTCCTCACAACCCTCCCTCCTCCCCTTGGAGTTGCAGTTGTACATAGTTTATTTTTCATTTTTGTGTGCTATTCTTAGCTATGTCATTTGACTGAGTTAAGATGGCACCTTTAGGCGGGAAGGGAACCGTGCATGCGTGCCTGCATTCCCAAAGGCTTTCTTAGAAAGCTGGGGAAATGCTCCGCTGGGGTTTCATTGGCGCCGATGACACCCATATGTGAGGACTGATTCCTGCTGCTCCTGGAGAACACCTGTTACAGGTGAGTAACTACTCTTTCTGCACACTGCCACTTCACCGACCAACGACAAGGAAGTGCAGCCTGCTGTTTCCTTTTCTTTGGAACTGGGTTCTCAGAAGATGACTTCTTTCTTCCTGACTCACCTGAAGTCTTTACATTAGAATTAATATGGTCTGCTATTTCTAAGCCAGAAGACCCCGGTTCCAGTTCTTCAGGGTCTGCAACAGGCCCCTGCACTGTGAGGTCCTTGCCAGAGGAGATCCAGCTGGTTTTGGAGCAGCATGCCTTGTGGGCTGAGTCCGATGACCGATCCCAGTCTCGGTCCGAGCCTAAGGTTTCTCTTTTCAGTGTGTCAGGGTCAGATCACCAGGGACCCCAGCTGCCCCCGAATGCGCACAGGCTTCGAGCTCCCTTCTGATTTGGAATGGGACAGACGACAAGTCCCCCGCTACCACTTGGCATTGGGATGTTCCATCGGATCCTTCTCCTCCTCAGGTGCGTTGGAAGACCTGTCCTTCCTGGACTTTAGGACATGGGCAAGGCCCTCGCCTTCACCATCAAGGCAGAAGAGGAGCCCTGGGTGGAGGACCTGGACATACTTCAGTATGACTGTCCTCCCATGGAGAAACAAGTGGAGCACTCTGTTATGCTTTGCTCTTCTCCTCCCAAGGAGGCCATAATGATACGGATACCTCCCATCTAGGAGTGCCTCCTTTTCAGGATGTGGGAAGCCCCGGTTACTGTTCCTCTTGTGAGCAAGTGGCTCAATTCCATGGATCGGGCCCGCAAGAATTTTGGCTTTGAAGAAACCAGCTACCACATAGCTCCATGGTGGTGGAGTCGGCCATGCGCTGGATCAAGAGCCAGAAGCACTTCTTGGTGCCTTCGGGTTGGGAGACCCGCATCATGGATGGGTTTGGTAAGAGGTGTTTCCAGGGCTTGATGCTCATGGCCCGTATCCAGGCTTGTCAGCTGTACATGGGCATGTAACTGAGAAACCTGGAGAAAGAGCTCGTTGGGTTCTCAGCTGGGCTGTCCGCTGACCATCTCCAGTACTTCCGGGGCCTAGTGTCAACGTTCAAGAAGTGCTCCCAAATATGTGACTCGCGTGGCCTATGTCAGTTTCAAGTTTGTGGCTAGAGTGCCTGGGGTAGTTATTAGTGCCCACTACCTGGCATGGCTACAGTCCTCAGACCTGAAGCAAATTTGTTCAGGACAAATTGGTTGATGTCTCCTGCCGGGGTGAGAACCTCTTCGGGAAGCCTATGATGGACAACACTGCCAAGTTGGAGATCAGAGCTGATGACCAGAACCAGGTTCTCTCAGAAGACCACTGATTGATCCTGACGGAAGGCTTTGGGGAAAAATCCTTATATCGAAGAAGAAAACACCAGATGCCACCCTTGATCTTCCCAGGGGAACGTCCTCTTGATTCCACTCATTGGGACCTCCTTTCAAAGGGAGCTCGCGGATCTTCTCACCGACAGGGCAGTGGACCTTATCCTATTGCCTCAAAGAGGCACAGGGTTCTACTTCCTTTACATCCTGATTCTCAAGAAGACATGCAGGTTGTGACCCATTCTAGACCTACAGGATCTCAACCACTTTTTAGTGAAGGAGAAGTTCAAAATGGTATCCCTTGGAATGTTGCTGCCTTACCTCCACCAGAAAGACTGGCTATGCTCCTTGGATCTCAAAGATGCCTATACCCACCATCCTCATCCACCCCTTGGCACCAGCAGTACCTTTGCTTTGTCATCGGAGGGTGTTACTACCAGTACTGGATCCTCCCATTCAGTCTAGCATCCATTCCCGTGTATTCACGCTGTCTTCCTATGGCTGCAGGGCATGTTCATTTTCCCTTATCTGGACGACTGGTTGATAAGAGGAGGGTCCCAGGATGAGGTCTGACAGGCCCTGCTTCGCACCATCCAGCTCCTGGAGACCTTGGGTTTCATGGTAAACTATCCCAAATCCCAGCTGCAGCCCATCCAGCTCCTGAAGTTCATCGGGACTCTCCTCAATACAACCCGGTCCCTGGTCTTTCTTCCGCCTAGCAGGTCCAGCCCTCTCCGACTGTCGCAGCTCGGCAGATGTTCCATCTCCTGAGGCACATCGTCTCGACGGTCCATGTCACACCCTCAGCATCTGTCCCAGTGGACTCTCTGCACTCAGTAGAAGCAGGTGATGGGACATCTCTCAGACAGAATATGGGTCACCCTGCTGCTCTCCTGCTCCCTCACCTGGTGGCAACAGTCACACAACCTTCTGCTGGGGCTCCCCTTTCAAGATCCCCCGCATCAGCATGTCCTCACCACAAATGCCTCCAAACTCGGCTGAGGAGCCCATTGGAACGCGTTTCAGTCCCAGAGTCTCTGGTTGCAAGAGGAGAGCCAACTCCAGATCAACTTACTCGAGCTCCGAGAGGTTGCAAACACTCTGCAAGTACTACTTACCTCTGCCAGGAGGCGATCAGACTCTGGAATTTCGCAAACTGGCAGGATATATTCGTCCGGGCTATCTACCTCCCGGGGCAGGAAAATGTCCTGGAGGATCGGCTCAGCCGGGTGCTGCAGCCTCATGAATGGGCCTTCAGCCCCCCAGTGGCACAGGACCTCTTCCAGAAGTAGGGCGCCCTGGAGGTGGACCTCTTCGCCAACCCACACAATGCTCAACTGCCGAGCATCTGCTCTAAGATTCCTTGCCGGAACTGCCTCACGGCCAACGTGTTTCTCCTTCAGAGGGGACAAGGGCCTGCCATATGCTTATCTGCCCACACCCCTAGTGGCCAAGACCCTCTTCAAGGTCCAGATGGATGTGGCTACCATGATCCTTATTGCCCCGCGCTGGCCTCGGCAGCCAGGGTAACCCGCTGCTGCTATGCCTTTCTAAGATGTCACCCATTCCTCTGGGTTTCGCTCCAGATCTGGTATCTCAGAATGACAGGACTCTCCTGCATCCAGTCTTAATTTGTTGACTCTGACAGTATGGATGCTGAAAGACTAGCCCTCACTCAGCACCACTTGCCTAGGAACATTGAGGATGTCCTTGTGTCCCACAAAGATTCCACCAGGCAAGCATACGCCTTCAAATGGCGCAGGTTCTTAGTCTGGTGTGTAGATAGAGATTTCAGTCTGTTCTTCTGTCCCGGTCAGGTGATCCTGTAGTACCTTCTGCACCTCTCCAGGGATGGATTAAAGTCCAGTTCCGCCTAGTAGCTCTTCTTTCCCAGCTGAAGTCCACTCATCTTTTGGGACCACTTGCAGTGTTTGGTGACTGGAGAATTGATTGTGATTCCTTGGCTTGGCTGTCATCTGTGTCAAAATAGGTGGGTTTGGAGAGGAAGTGACGTCACTGAACCCGATGGCGGTGTGAGGGCACCGCTCCGGGCTAACCCTGCCATAAAATAGCAAAAGGAACCCTCGAGGAGTAAAGAAAAAGCAGTATAAATAGCGGAGGAAAACGCTGAGAGCAGCCGCAATGTTAAAAGTGGGGTCGGAGCTGTGCGAGTGAGCAAGGTGTGGAGAACTAACGGGCAGCAGTGTACGGCAGGCTCCGGGAGCAGCAGAGGAGAGAGCCAGGGAATCGGAGGTGAGAGAGTCCTGGAGACGCAGAGAAGGAGTGGGAGGATGTGAAAGAAGCACCGGGAGCGGCAGGGGACTACACAGCTGGACCAGTGGGGTGCAGAGGCAGGAGAGAAGGGGAGAGTACAAAAAACAGAACAGAAGCACAGGAAAAAGAAAATGGAGATCAGAGACCACGTGGCAGGCAAGATAGCTGAATGAGCGGGTATGGAGCATGATTGTGTCTACAAAGAAAGAGAGAAGTACAACAAAGGCAAGCCACGGTAAAAGCTTGAATGACGGAGAAGATTAAAAGAGCAGGGGGAAAGGTAAAAGAATAGTAAAAAGACTGAATTGCCATTAAAATACAGCAGGAACAGCAGTGGAGAGAACACTGAGGAATATAAAAACAGCAGGGGGGGACGGCTCAACCAGTATGCTGGAGGTAAGGGGAGAGGAAGAGCAACAAGGAAGGTTGTGAAAATTGGAGCGGTGCTGGCAAGGAGGAATAACAAGGATAGCGGTGAAGAAAGAAGCGGGTTTGTGGGTATCAAAGGACTTGTGGTACAGTATATAAGATATTTGGTGGGAAGTGGTGGAAGAGGAAAAAGGGGGAGAGAGATAAGAAGTGCATCATGGCTACAAGAAGGAAAACTATGGACTTGAGAGAGTATGCCTTCCAAAGTGGGGGGTGGGGGGGGGGGGGAGCGGGTGAACAAACTGCCTTGGAGAATAAAAATAAAAAAGTGTTGAACAACAGGAACCAGCGGAGAGGTCTACAAATCAAAATACTATAGAGCAAGGACAGGAAACTCTAAAGAACATTTCCAAAGCAGAGCTAAAGGAATGGTTTACTGAAATAAAGAAAGAAGTGCAAGCAGTGAAAACGGAGCTTAGTGATCTTATAGGAAATTTGAAAGAGGATATAGCGGAACTGACACATACAGCGGGAAACCATGAGAACAGATTGCAGAGCTTGGAGCAGCAACAAGAGGAGCAACAACAGGGGTTTCAGGAAGTTCAACAATGGCAAAAGGAGATGCAATATAAGTTGGAGGACTTGGAAAATAGGTCCCGCAGGAATAACTTGAGGATGCGAGGAGTACCGGAGAAGAAGGAATTTCAAGACAGCGCAAAAGTGGCGGCTTCAATATGTTCGGAAATTCTCAGAAGGGGGCGGGGGGAAGAAGTGGCCCCAGAGGAGATCGTGTTGGACAGAGCACATAGAGTGCTGTGAGTGTCGAGAGTGAACAGACCTAGAGATATTATTGTATGTTTTACTGGATATAAAATGAAAGAAAGGAGCTTGGGGCCTTCAACTGGCAAGGATACCCAGTAACTATATATGAGGACTTGTCCATCGGAATTTTGCAGAGAAGGAGAGCCTTGCAACCGGTCACGCAGATACTGAGAAGTGGGGATATAAAATACAGATGGTTGCATCCTTTTGGGCTGTCATTTACATTAAAAGGGAAGACCTGGAGAGTGCAAACGTTGGAAGAGGCGAGAAAAGCGCTACAAGAAGCGGGGATGAAGAATGAGAAACCTAATGGCAAACCCGATATGGGTAAAGAGGGGAATGGGATGGAACAGAGCAAAGTTAATGAAGAGCAGCAAGAACTGAAGAAGGGTTGGAGTAAAGAGAGTAAAGAAAAGGGCTAAGCGATGATCGGCTAAGGTGGTGGAGAGTTTACAGATGGAACCGCTGAGAGCGGAAGAGAAAGTGGAGATGGTGAACTAGTGATAAAACAGTAGTGGGGAGTACACTATATGGCAAAAGAAATATTTGAAATGTATAAGGTTAAAATGGTTGAAATGTTAAAAGTTGTATGTATAATGTTTTTTGAATATGGGGATATGTGTATAGAGGGAGGGGAATGGAAGGTAGAAAAGGGAAAGGTTAATGAAGGAGGAGGGATGGGGAAGGGGTTGGGAGGGGAAGCAGGTGGAGGGAGCGGGGGTGCACTACTCTAAATACTCCTGGACAAGGAGGGAGGGATTGAGGGGGGGGATTGAGAGTGGAGAGGGAGGGGAGGGTGGAAACGGAGGGTAAAGAGGAGGAGAAGGGGGGGGAATGGGAGGGGAGTCTAGTGGGGAGAGGGAGGAGGACGGATGAGAAAGGGGGGTAAGAGGGTGAAAGGGAGGTGGGAAATCAAAACAGTTTAGGATCACTACCATTAATGTTAAGAACGTGGCAAAAACGTAGCTGTTAGAGCGGGAGGGTAGGCGCATGAATGCAGATATAATTTATGTGCAGGAGACACATTTATAAGTGGGATAGGAATACTTGTTATACTAAAAAAAAATATCCAAAGGTGGTGTTAGCAGGGCAGCGGGCGAACCCTTGGAAAGGAGGGGTGGGAATTTTGGTGGGGAAGAATATAGACATTTAGTCATAGGAGAGGGGAGAGGGAAAGACGGGAGATGGGTGGGAGTGAAGCTGCGCGTGGGGGAGGAAGAGGTGTGGGTGGTAAGTGTATATGGTCCAAATGAGGGACAGGGCGAGGCATTTGACAAAATCACAAAGGGAAGAATTGGGTGATACCCAGTTAATACTGGGGGGAGATTTCAATCTAACTAGTTACCCAAGGCTGGATAATAGTGGAGGGCAGGGTAGTGGGGGGGGGGGGGGGAAGAAGGATAGACAATGTATGAAGAGAATGCAGGAGAGACTGGGGGTGATAGATTTATGGAGGTCTAGGCACCCAGTGGAGCGAAAGTATACATTTTATTCACAGGCGCATGGTTCATACAGTAGACTGGATATGATCTGGGGAGGGGGCAAATGGGTGTCAAAGGTAAGAGAGGTAGAACACGGTGAAATTACTTGGACAGACCATGCCCCGGTTAGTGTGCTTTTTGATATAGGGGCAGAGAACGAGGGGATCAAGTTTTGGAAATTAAATGACTCATTGTTGGATGATGAGGAGCAGGTGGGTGTAGTGAGAGCAGCTATAAAAGAGTATTTGGTATTCAATGAGGCAGGGGAGGTTCCATTGAAGACCATTTGGGATGGCTTGAAGGCAGTGGTTAGGGGAAAGCTAATAAGTATACCAGCGTGACTTAAAAGGGAAAAGAGGGAAGTGGAAGGAGACTTGTTAGGGCAGATAAAGCAGCTGGAGGTCGAACATCAGAGGTATAAGGATAAAGGGGTAATGGCTAAACTGATAAAAGCAAGAGCAGAGCTAAGTAGGCTGAGAGGTCAAGAAATAGCATTTAAACTAAGTGTATTAAAACAAAGATATTTTGAGGGGGGAAACAAAGCGGGAAGGATTTTGGCAAGTAGGTTAAGGGCCCAACAGCAGGCAGCATATATAAATGGCTTTAGGGACAGTAAGGGGAGGATGGTACATCGCACAAAAGAGATTAGCCAGGTATTTAGAGAATACTACAGAAAGTTGTACCAAAGCAAGTTGCAACAGGGTCAGGAGGAGATAACGAGATATTTGCAAGAGTGCCGGTTGAGTAAGGTTGATCCAGAAGATAGGGAAAGAATAGGGGAGGACATTAAGGAGGGGGAGGGGAGGGAAGCTATAAAGTCCTTGAAAATAGGGAAGTTCCCGGGATTGGATGGGTTTACGGCACAGTTTTATAAAAAGATGGGGGAGCAAGTAACACCAATATTGACACGGGTATTTAACAAGGTGCTGGAAGGTGAAGGGATTCCTCAGACGATGGGGGAGGCGGGTATCACAGTGTTACCAAAACCCGGGAAGGACAAGGGGGTGTGTGGTTCCTACAGACCCATTTTGCTGATCAATTTGGATGCCAAGATATTTGCTAAAGTTTTGGCAAATAGGATTCAGGGGATCCTGCCTAAGATTATACACAGGGATCAAACTGGATTTGTCAAGGGGAGGCAAGGGAGTGACATTATTAGGAAAGTGATGAATATTGCTTGGCATCTTCAGGGGACTGGGGAACAGGCGGTATTAGTTACAGTGGACGCGGAGAAAGCATTTGACCGGGTTGAATGGCCATATATGTTCCAAGTGTTGGAGCAGATGGGATTTGGGAATAAGTATATAGCGTGGATAAAAGCATTATACGAATATCCAAGGGCACGGATTTGGATAAATGGAGGATATTCTGAGCAGTTTACATTGGGGAGGGGCACCAGACAAGGGTGTCCTTTATCACCACTTTTGTTTGTGCTGGCAATTGAGCCCTTGGCTGAAGCGGTCAGGAGGGAAGCAGATGTAAAGCATAGTTACTCACCTGTAACAGGTGATCTCTGGGAACAGCAGGAATTTAGTCTTCACATAGGGGTATCGTCGGTACCGACGGAGCCTGCGCGGGAACGCTCCCCAGCGTCCAATAGGAAAGCTTTTGGGAGCATCCCACAGCGCCTGTGTGCTGCCTTTCCCAACTGTCCCTCTCCAGTTGAGTTTATAGCTGAGACAAAAGAGAGAGAAAGAGAGAGATACAACTCCTAGGGGAGGTGGGTGGGTTGGTTGTGAAGACTAAATTCCTGCTGTTCCTGGAGATCACCTGTTACAGGTGAGTAAGTATGCTATCTCCACGAACAAGCAGGAATGTAGTCTTCACATATGGGGACTCCCTAGCTGCAGATGCCAGGGAGATGGCCCCAAGAAGTTGTTTGCCCTTGGTAAAGGGCTCCACTTCCCCCCATGGATCTCTGGCATCCTACCAGGGATGGTGGGTGGGAGTTGATTAAGTCTGGAACAGGTGTTGAAGAACAGCCTGACCAAACAAGGCACCCCAGTGGGAGTCCTTGTCTAAGCAGTAGTGGGCTGTGAAGGTATGTACTGAAGCCCGAGTAGCTGCTCGACAGATGTCGTCGATAGACGCAGAATGAAGATGAGCCATTGAGGCTGCCATGGCTCTCACATTGTGAGCTGTGACATGGCCTTCAAGAGGAAGATTCTTACTCTCATAGGCAAAGGATATACACTGTGCAATCCAGTTGAACAGTGTCCTTTTGGAGACTGGAAGTCCAAAATGACTAGGATCAAAAGCAACAAAGAGTTGAGAAGATTTTCTATGTGGCTTTGTCCTTTGCAAGTAAAAGGCTAAAGCTCTTTTACAGTCCAAGGTATGAAGGTTCCTTTCTGCACTGGAGGCATGAGGCCTTGGAAAGAATACAGGAAGGTAAACCGCTTGGTTTAAATGGAAAGGCGAAACCACCTTTGGCATAAAGTGTGGATGAGTCCGAAGAACTACCTTATCATGGTGGAACCTTGTATAAGGAGGATCAGCCACTAAATCTTGCAGTTCACTGATGCGATGTGCTGATATGATTGCAATGAGGAAGATAACTTTCCAGGAAAGGAATTTTAAAGAGATAGTGGCTAATGGTTCAAAGGGCGGTTTCATAAGCTGCCCAAGTACCAGATTTAAGTCCCATGCCACTGGTGGTGGCTTAATGGGAGGCTTTGTTAACAGAAGGCCTCTCATAAATCTCGCAATGAGAGGATGAGAGTAAATAGGTTGTCCATTTAGAGGCTTGAAAGAAGCTGCAATAGCACTCAAATGGACTCTCACTGAATTGGTCTTAAGCCCTGCATTTGACAAATGAAGGAGATACTCTAGTATTGATTCCAGAGGTATCGCAAGAGGGTTAAGACCCTTCTGCAAACACCATATGGTAAACCTCTTCCACTTAAATGCATAAGAGCGTCTTGTGGAGGGTTTCCTAGAAGCATGAAGGATATCCTTTACCTGCTGGGAAAGGTTGAGATCCTGAAGTTCTAGGCTTTCAGCAACCAGGCCCTGAGATGTGGAGACTGGGGATTGGGATGCCACAGCATCCCGTGCTCCTGTGAGAGAAGATCTGGAGAAGATCCCAACTCCAGAGGCAGAGCTTGAGAGAGATGTAGGAACAGAGGGTACCACGTTAGCCTAGGCCAACGTGGAGCTATGAGGATTATATGACCCCTGTCTCTCTGAAGCTTTAGCAGGGTTTTGGGAATTAGGGGAATGGGTGGAAAGGCATACAGGAAGTCCTGACCCCAGTGAAGGAGGAAGGCATCCCTGGCCTGACAACCTTGAGCCGGAATCCTGGAACAGAACCAGGGAAGTTTGGCATTCAGCGGACTTGCAAAGAGGTCTATGTCCGGAGTCCCCCAAATCTGGAATATTTGGGCCACCTGGTCTGCATGAAGACCATTCGTGTGGAAGCAGAACTCAACTGAGTTTGTCTGCCCAAGAGTTTTGAATGCCTGGAAGATACACCGCAAGGAGATGAATCTGATGCTCTCTGGCGAGGGCCCACAGTCGCAAAGCTTCGTTGCATAGCGACAGAGAGCCTGTTCCGCCCTGCTTGTTCACATAGAACATGGCTACCTGATTGTCCATTTGAACCAGGACTGTCTTGTAGCTGAGCTGGGCGTGAAACACTCGAAGAGCAAGGAAAATTGCTCTGAGCTCCAGGAAGTTGATGTGAAGGCAGGCCTCTTGTGGAGTCCAGGTACCCTGGGTAGAGAGATCGTGCAGTTGGGCTCCCCAACCCACCTGAGAAACATCTGTTGTTAGAGTGGCCTGGGGTAGGGGTTGTTGGAAAGGAGACCCCACCAGAAGGTTTCTGGGTGACTGCCACCATTGAAGGGACAAAATAAGAATCTGAGTTTGCTATTTTGTCTGACAGGCAAACTGATGCCTGAGTCCACTGATTGGATAAGGTCCATTGGGCTGCTTTCATATGGAGGCGGGCATAAGGAACCACATGCATGGTGGATGCCATGTAGCCTAGCAACTGTAACATTTCCCGAGCAGTGAGATGAGGTTTGAGCACTGCTTGGGAAGCTAATTGTACAATGCGAAGACAGCGGAGCTGTGGGAGGAAGGCCCTTTTCTGTCTGGTATCCAGATGAGCACCTATAAACTCCAGGGATTGAGTGGGAGCAAGGTTGGATTTTGGGAAGTTTATGACAAGTCCCAAATACTGAAGGATGCGCATTGTGCGAAACAGAGCAGAACTGGCTTCTGGCACTGAAGGGGCTCGGATGAGCCAGTCGTCTAAGTAAGGGAAGACTAATATTCCCAGAGTGCGGAGAAATGCTGCTACCACAGCCATGCATTTTGTGAACACTCTTGGTGCAGAAGCCAGGCCAAAGGGAAGAACCCTGTATTGGTAGTGCTTTCCTTGAAACAGGAATCGAAGGAACTTCCTGTGACTTGGATGGATGAGAACATGAGTGTACGCATCCTTGAGATCTAGAGAACAAAGCCTATCCTGACTTTGAAGGTATAGCAGCAGAGTTCCCAGAGAAACCATTTTGAAATTCTCTCGAAACAGGTATTTGTTCAATTCTCTGAGGTCTAGAATGGGTCTGTGTCCTCCTGTTTTCTTTGGAATAAGGAAATAGGGGGAGTAGAACCCTGTGCCCTGTTGGGGAATGGGCACCTCTTCTATTGCTCCTTGAGCAAGGAACATTGTGACTTCTTGACTTAGGTCGTTGAGAGATGCCTGAGAATTGAACTGCCTTATTATAGGAGGGGTTGCTGAGGAAATGAAGCTTGTATCCTCTTGTACAATGGACAGAGTCTAATTTTCTGCTGCTATCTGACACCATCTGGGGGCAAAGTGACATAACCTTCCCGGAATGGTGGAGGGCTCTGGTCCGTTCAGGGCCAGGAAGGCAAAGTTCTGTAGACAGGCGTCAAAGCCCCTGTGGAGGCTGAGCCGGTTGAGGCTTAGCAGATTTTGGCTTCCTTTGTTGCCTAGGTTGCTGTTGCTGTCCCTTTTGGGCAGACTGACCTGGACGATGTCCCTGCTGGGTATAGGAGGGATAGACCTTCTTCTTCTTATTGAAGAACGGCTTCTTAGAGGACTTTTTCCCTCGCAGGATCAGCTGTAGACTTGGACAATCTATCCAAAGTGATATTGTCACCATCTATTTCATTAGCTTTCTCCTGCCAATTCTTGCCAAAGAGATTCTCTCCTGTGCAAGGTATATTCCCCAATTTGTCCTGTACCCAGATTTCCAAGTCAGATGCCTGAAGCCAGGCAATTCGACGTGCACCTATGGCAATAGCAGAGGTTCTGCTTATGCATTCAAAGCAGTCAAAGGCTGCATGATTCACAAACTTGGAAACATCCTGAGCATGTTTAACAAGTGCAAGATAATCTTGCCTTTTGTCATCAGGAAGAAGAGGGCTCATAAGCTCTAAGTCTCTTGTGACCTCCTTAAGGAACATTCCCATATACAAGATATAGAAACTGATCCTAGCAGAAAGCATGGACGCCTGAAAGGATCGACGTCCAAAGGCGTTGAGAGTTCTACATTCACGTCCCGGAGGATTAGATGCATGCCTCTTTGCACTCTTCATCCGTCTCATGGCCGATTCCACCACCATGGAATGGTGTGGTAATTGAGTCTTCTGAAAGCCAGGACAAGGAGGAACTGAATACATGGTGTCGAGTCTTCGGGAATGAGGGGATGTGGTTAAAGGTGTTTCCCACATCCTTAACATAAGATCATGTAAGATCTCATGAATAGGTAAAGTAGCTTCCTCCTTGGGAGCCTTAGGATATTGAAGGATCTCTAATTCCTTTGCCCTAGGTTCCTTTTCAGGAGCCACTGTGATGGAAAGACCTCAGGCCACATCTTGGATAAAATCCTGAAAGGACATATCCTCTGGCGGAGACATCCTACTCTGAGGAGAAGAGGAATCCTCAGGGAGAAGTACTCTGGTATTGGCAGAGTCTTCGGAGTCTTCAAACTCATCCGAGGATTCGAAGTATCTCCGATCCCAGTGATCGTGCAAGGCACCGTACTGGTACCGATCGAAGTCGGTATCGGATTGTTCCGGTACCGACTTGTCGATGCCAGATAGAGACACATGACTCTGTACCGGTGGTATACCTGCCGATGTCGATGCAGTCGGTACCGGTACCAGTTGAGGTGTCTGAAGCGGTTTCAAGGGCATCAAGGCCGTGAGAAGAGCCGCCAGACTGCGTTGAATAGCCAAGAATCTCTGGTCTATCAACGCTGCCGATGCTTGGGTATCAGTACCGGTTGAAGCGGCCGGAACCCCAGAGCATGGGCACCAGTAGTTCTGTCGAGGTTGAGCCCTTGAGAACATTCTGGAGCCCCGTTAGTGCTTTGGAAGCCGAAGCCTCCCGCTGGGGCAATTTTGCCGGTGAAAAACCCTCAAGGGCAACGCCAGAGGCATCTCGATGCTTAGAAGGAGATCTACCCTTTGAGGACCGGCTAGATTTATGTTTAGTTACCCGAGATCCATGGGAGGAAGATGAAGCACAGACGCCGCATTGGAAGGAAAAAGGGTGCTAAGTTTAGCAGCTCAGTTTTGCCGGCCCCTTTTTGACATCATCCCGCAGGCGAGGCACTCTGAAATAGAGTGGTCAGGACCTAAACATTTAAGGCACCACTCATGGGTGTCGGTGACAGAGATAGTACCGCCACACTTAGAACATTTTTTAAAACCTGAAGCAGGTTTTTCCATGTTTAAGGAAAAATTGGGCCTAGTGCCAAAAATGGCGCCTAGCACCACAGAAGAAAGTTACTGAAGTGAGGACTCCAGAAACAAAGGGTTTTTTAAAAGAAAAGAAAAGAAGAACTGGTGGTACCAGTATAGCGTCGAGGGAAGGCAGACGCGACCACAAAAAAAGAAGTATAAGAATGGGATTTTCTGCGGTGTCAGGATGTGCGACCTGTCGGCTCCACGAAAAACTGGAGAGGGACAGTTGGGAAAGGCGGAAAGGCAGCACAAAGGTGCTGTGGGATGCTCCCAAAAGCTTTCCTATTGGATGCTGGGGAGTGTTCCCGTGCAGGCTCCGTCGGTACCGATGATACCCATATGTGAAGACTACATTCCTGCTTGTTCCTGGAGATAAGGGGTGGTAGTGGGAGGGAGGGAGGAGAAAATAGCGCTGTTTGCAGATGATGTAATCTTCTCTTTGACGCAGCCTTTGACCATCCTGCCAGTACTGATGAGAATTATAAAAAGGGGTTTAGTAGTGTGGCAGGATATAAAATGAATGCAGGGAAAACAGAGGTTCTGGGATTTAATCTGCAAGGGAGCTTAGAGGAAAGCACAGTTACTTACCTGTAACAGGTGATCTCTGGGAACAGCAGGAATAAGTCTTCACATATGGGTATCGTCGATACCGACGGAGCCTGCGCGAGAACGCTCCCCAGTGTCCAAAAGGAAAGCTTTTGGGAGCACCCCAGAGCGCCTGCGTGCTGCCTTCCCGCCTTTCCTAACTGCCTCTCTCCAGTTCGAGTTTTAAAGCTGAGACAAAGAGAGAGTGAGGAAAGGAAAGAAAGATAGAGAGATACAACTCCTAGGGGAGGTGGGTGGGTTGTGAAGACTTATTCCTGCTGTTCCCAGAGATCACCTGTTACAGGTAAGTAACTGCTATCTCCAGGAACAAGCAGGAATGAGTCTTCACATATGGGGACTCCCCAGCTAGAGATGCCTGGGAGATCACCCAGGTTGTGAGTCCCTGGGAAGGGCTCTACCTCCACCCATGAATCTCAGGCATCCAGCCAGGGATGGAGGGTAGGAGTTGGTTAGGTATGGAACAGGTGTTTGAGAACAGCCTGACCAAACAAGGCATCCCGGCGGGAGTCCTTGTCCAAGCAGTAATGGGCTGTGAAGGTATGAACCGAGGCCCAGGTGGCCGCTCGACAGATCTGGTCGATAGACACAGAATTTAGATGAGCCATAGAGGCTGCCATGGCCCTCACATTGTGAGCTGTGACATGGCCCTCCAGAGAAAGGTTCTTACTCTGGTAGGCGAAAGAAATACACTGAGCAATCCAACTGGACAGAGTTCTCTTAGAGACTGGAAGTCCTAAATAAGAGGGATCAAAAGCAACAAAGAGTTGAGAGGACTTTCTATGTTGCTGTGTCCTTTGTAAGTAAAAGGCAAGAGCTCTTTTACAATCCAGGGTATGAAGATTCCTCTCTGCACTTGAAGCATGAGGTCCTGGAAAAAAGACAGGCAAATAAACCTCCTGGTTCAGATGGAAAGGTGAGACCACTTTAGGCATGAAGTGTGGATTAGTCCTGAGGACTACCTTGTCATGATGAAACCTTGTATAAGGAGGATTAGCCACCAAGGCTTGCAGCTCACTGATGCGGCGAGCTGAAGTGACTGCAATGAGAAAAATAACCTTCCAGGAAAGGAATTTCAAGGAGGGTGTAGCTAAGGGTTCAAAGGGTGGCTGCATAAGCTGGCCAAGAACCAGATTCAAGTCCCATGCCACTGGAGGTGGTCTGATGGGAGGTTTAGTCAAAAGAAGGCCTCTCATGAATCTTGCTATAAGAGGATGAGAGGAAATAGGCTGTCCATTGAGAGGTTTAAGGGATGCTGCAATAGCACTCAAATGGACTCTTACTGAATTTGTTTTAAGGCCTGCATGGGATAAATGCAGCAAATACTCTGGTAAAGAATTCAGAGTTATTGCAAGAGGGTTAAGACCCTTCTCTGCACACCAAATGGTGAACCTTCTCCATTTAAAAGCATAGGAACGTCTAGTGGAAGGCTTTCTGGAAGCATAAAGGATATCCTTCACTTGCTGAGAAAGATGCAAATCTTGAAGATCTAGGCCTTCAGCAACCAGGCTCTGAGGTGAAGAGACTGGGGATTTGGGTGCCACAACGTTCCCTCCTCCTGGGACAGGAGGGCTGGAGCAGATCCCAAGTCCAGGGAGGGAGCTTGAGAGAGATGCAGAAGTAGAGGGTACCACACTTGGCGTGGCCAATGTGGTGCTATGAGGATCATAGACCCCTTGTCTCTCTGAAGTTTGAAGAGTGTCTTGGGAATTAGGGGAATGGGTGGAAAAGCATAGAGGAAGTCTTGCCCCCAGTGGAGGAGGAAGGCATCCCTGGCCTGAACTCCCTGACACGGAATTCTGGAACAGAACCGGGGAAGTTTGGCATTCCACGGACTTGCAAACAAGTCTATGTCTGGGGTTCCCCAAACTCAAAAGATCCTGGCTATCTGGTCCCCATGGAGGGACCATTCGTGTGGAAGCAGAACTTGACTGAGTCTGTCTGCCCAAGAGTTTTGAACCCCTGGAAGATACACTGCCATGAGATGAATTTGATGCTCTCTGGCGAAGGCCCACAATCTAAGAGCTTCGTTGCAAAGCGACAGAGAGCCAGTCCCACCCTGCTTGTTCACGTAGAACATGGCTACTTGGTTGTCCGTGTGGATGAGGACTGTCTTGTAGCTGAGCAGGGTGTGGAAGACTGAGAGCTAGAAAACTTGCTCTGAGCTCTAAGAGGTTGATATGTAGAGATGTCTCCTGTAAAGACCAGATGCCTTGAGTGGAGAGATCTTGAAGATGAGCCCCCGAACCTCTTGGAGAGGCATCTGTTATAAGGGTTTCTTGGGGTAACACCTGTTGAAAGGGGGGACCCCAGCAACAGATTCTGAGTGGACTTCCACCACTGGAGGGACCAAAAGAGGCGACTGGAAGTTGCTATTTTGTCTAACAGGCAACCTGATGCCTGGGTCCATTGGGTGGACAGAGTCCACTGAGCTGCCCTCATGTGAAGGCGAGCGTAAGGAATCACATGCACAGTGGATGCCATGTGGCCTAACAGTTGCAACATCTCTCAAGCAGTTAAATGAAATTTTAACTGAATTTGTGAGGCTAACTGCACCAAGCGTAGGCAACGGCCCTGGGGAAGATAGGCCTTTGCAGTTGTGGTATCCAGCAAGGCCCCTATGAACTCTAGAGACTGAGTAGGGGTGAGTTGGGATTTTGGAATGTTTATGACAAGTCCCAGATACTGAAGGATACGCCTTGTGCAGGTTAGAGAAGTCTGGGCCTCTGACTGGGATGGAGCTTGGATGAGCCAGTCGTCCAGATATGGGAATACGAATATCCCTAGAGTGCGTAGAAATGCAGCTACTACTGCCATGCATTTTGTGAACACCCTTGGTGCAGAGGCCAGACCGAAAGGAAGCACTTTGTATTGATAGTGCTTCCCTTGATAAAGGAACCGAAGGAACCTTCTGTGTGTTGGATGGATGAGGACATGGGTGTACGCATCCTTGAGGCCTAGAGAGCAAAGCCAATCCTGACTCTGAAGGTATGGGAGGAGAGTACCGAGAGAAATCATCTTGAATTTCTCCTTGCATAGAAACTTGTTCAATTCTCTGAGATCTAATATGGGTCTGTAGCCCCCTGTTTTCTTTGGGATAAGAAAGTAGGGGGAGTAGAACCCTGAGCCCTGTTGAAGAAGGGGTACTTCTTCTATTGCCCCTTGGGCAAGAAGGGTAGCAATCTCCTGACCCAAAAGGTCGAGGAGAGATGTCTGAGAATTGAACTGTCTCACCATGGTGTGAGGAGGAAGGTTTAAGAAATGAAGCTTGTACCCCTCCCTTATGATGGAGAGGGTCCATTGTTCTGCTGTGATTTGTTCCCACCTGGGAGCAAAGTAAGCCAACCTTCCTGGAATGGTGAGAGGCTCTGGATGTTCTAGAGCCAGAAAGGCTAAGCTCTCTAGCTGGAAGTCAAAGGCCCTGAGGAGGCCGTAGCCCTGAGGCCCTGAGGAGGCCGTAGCAGTTCTAGCAGCCTTAGGCTTGGCCTGTTTCGGTTGTTGCTGTCTCTTTGTAGCAAAACAACCTGCAGAAGATGACTGCTGACCATAAGCAGAATAATATTTCCCTTTTTTGGGACAAAAAACCCCTTTTTGAACAACCTTTTCTTAAAAGGAGCAGAAGTAGACTTTGAAAGTCTATCTAAAGCAGAATTTTCAGCATCCATCTGGGTGGCCTTCGCTTGCCAATCTTTGCCAAAAAGGTTTTCACCTGTACAAGGAAGGTTTCCTAGTCCATCTTGAACCCAGGGTTCCAAATCAGAAGCTTGTAACCAAGCAACTCTGCGTGCACCTATGGCAATGGCCGAGGCTCTGCTGGCACCTTCAAAAGAGTCAAAGGCTGCACGGTTGGAAAACTTGGAAATATCCTGGGCATGTTTGAGCCAGGTGAGGAACTCTTTCCTTTTATCTTCTGAAATAAAAGGAGATAAAGTTTGCAGGTGATCTGTAACTTCTTTTTGAAACATCCTCATATAGAGACTATAGGAGATGATTCTGGCAACAAGCATACTGGCCTGGAAAATTCTCCTGCCAAAGGCATCTAAGGTTCTGCATTCTCTTCCTGGAGGAGCAGAAGAGTGCCTTTTTGTACTCTTTATCTTCTTCATAGCAGACTCCACCACAATGGAGTGGTGAGGAAGCTGAGTCTTATGGAAGCCAGGACAAGGAGGAACACGATACATGGTGTCCAACCTGTGAGAATGAGGGGAAGTGGTGAGAGGAGTCTCCCATATGCCCAACATGTGATCATAAAGAATCTCATGTATTGGTAAAGTGGCTGCCTCTTTAGGAGCCTTAGGATATTGTAAAATATCTAATTTTTTGGCTCTAGGCTCTGTCTCAGGGGCCACTGAGATGGAAAGACCCCTGGCCACTTCCCTAATGAAGTATTGAAAAGACAAGTCTTCTGGAGGAGACATTCTCCTTTTTGGAGAAGAGGGCTCCTGAGGATGGATCACCGATGCTTCGACAGAGACCTCTGATTCATCAGAGTCCTCAGAGGAATCGAAGTATCGCCTGTCTGGATGCTCCTGCAGAGCCCGATACGCGTACCCGATGTTATCGACATCGGGAGTGATTGGTACCGATGGGCATCACAGAACAGTGTACCGCTGCAGTCGACACCGAAGCGGATGTCGATGCAATTGGTACCGGCACCGGAACCGATGTCGGTACCAGTGCCGGAGTCGGTACCGGCAATGGAGTTTGTTGCGTACCGAAGGCGTCGCAGCTTGTATGAATGCCATGATGGCACGCTGCATGGTCAGGATATTCTGATCCATCGACGCAACCAATGTCTGGATATCGGTACCAGTGGGAACCACCGGTACCCCAGAACATGGCAACAGGTGATCAGTCGAGGCCGAGCCATCGATGTCAACCTGTGACCCCATAGAAAAAGCTTTGGAAGCCGGAACCTCCCGCCGGGGTAATTTTGCCGGTGCGGATTCCTCGAAGGCAAGCCCGGGGGCATCTCGATACTTAGAGGGAGATTTACCCTTCGAGGACCGGCTGGATTTAAGTTTGGTTACCTGAGATCCATGTGAGGAAGAAGCAGCCCTGGAAGACGTCGATGCAACCGAAGCTGCATCCGAGGGAAAACAGGGTATTGAGCTTAGCTGCTCGATTCTGTAGACCTCTTTTAGACATCATGGAGCAGGACTCACAATCCGCAATGGAGTGGTCAGGACCTAAACATTTTAGACACCATTCATGGGTGTCGGTGACAGAAATAGTGCCGCTGCACTTTCCTAGGCCTAAGGCCAAAGAAGAAAATGCACTGAAGTGAGAAAACAGTAGTTTTTTTTTTTTTTTTAGAATAAAGAAAGAAAAGACCGGCGGTACCGGTCCAGTGTCGAGAAGGCAGACGCGCGACCAAAAGAAATAAAATAAAGAAATTCTTCAGCGGTGATAGGTACACGACCTGCTGGCTCCGCGGAAAAGAAGAACTGGAGAGAGGCGGTTAGGAAAGGCGGGAAGGCAGCGCGCAGGCGCTGTGGGATGCTCCCAAAAGCTTTCCTTTTGGACGCTGGGGAGCGTTCCCGCGCAGGCTCCGTCGGTACCGACGATACCCATATGTGAAGACTCATTCCTGCTTGTTCCTGGAGATAGGTTAAGACACATTTTAATTTTAAGTGGGTGCAGCAGCAGTTTCGGTATTTAGGGATAGAATTGGGGAAGCCAATAGAGAAGATTAAACAGTGGAATTATCAGGTATTGACAGAAAATATACGGGGAGATTTATCAAAGTGTGTGTGTGTTGGGGGGGGGGGGGGTTATGACTGTCATGGCTGGGCCGTATAGCGGCGGTGAAGATGAACATACTGCTAAGATTGTTGTTCCTGTTTACCTCCTTGCCATGTAGGGTGACCAGGAAGGAGAAAGGGAAGTTGCAGAATATGATTATGCAGTTTATTTGGGAAGGGAAGCAGCCAAAGGTAACAAGGGGAACCATGTACCAAATGCGGGTAGAAGGGGGGTTGGGGGTGCCCTGCTTGTTAAAATATTTTGAAGCGGCACAATTGAGGGCGCTACTAGTGTGGTGGGAGGGGGCGGGACCCGGGAGGATGAAGAGATACAGAAAAGAAGGGGAATCCATTTAGGGAGCTTATGTTCCAGGTTTGGAAAAAGTGGAGGGGTTTCTTCTGGACGGGAAAGTGTATTCATGATATACATTTATCAGAACGGTCGGTGAAACTGGGATGGAAGGGATTTCTAATGTCTTTAAGAGGTGGAGTGGTAAAGGGCTAGAGAGGCTAGGACAACTCCTATACAAAGGGGGGAATTAGAACATTTGAGGAACTCAAGCAAGAGTATCGGCTAGACAGTAAGGATCAGTATGCATATGTGCAATTGTGGTATTTCATGAATGCAAGGGATGTGAAATCGGATATGGAATGGAAGCCGACACAATTTGAAGAGATGATGGGGAAACAGTGAACACAGAGGGGGTAATATCAAAAATCTATAGATTGCTTCTACAGATGGGGAGGGAGAAGGGGAGGTGGCAGTAGCGATGGGAAAAAGATATTCCGGGAGTGTGGGATGATAGCCAGTAGGCAGAAATATATGAGAGAACTTATAAGTTGGCTAGGGGAACTCCAGTGCTCAAAAATAGTTTGAAGTTGAGGTTTAGGATGTACTGGACACCAGTGAGATTGCAGGCTATATTCCCAGTTAGTTCAAGTGAGTGCTGGAAGAAGTGTGGGGCAACGGGGGAATTAATACACATGATTTGGCAGTGCCCAAAGGTGCAAGGTTATTGGGGTAAGGTGGGGAGGTTATATGGGTAAAACACGGGTGTGCAGACAATGTTAACACCGGAGATGGTCGTGCTCAATGAGGGGGGGAGAGAAGGAAAGGGTGATATGGCGATCTTTATGGGCTATGGAATTATAGCAGCGCGAATGTGTCTTCTGAGATGGTGGAAGAATGTTGAGGTGCCTCTGATGAGGAAGGTAGTGGGTAAGTTGGAACAGCTATGAGGGTTATGCATGATGGACATAGAATGCATCAGATAGGAAAACAGAAAAAGGTGTGGCAATGGTATGACATGTGGAGGAGAAAGGGAGTGGAGCAAGTATGGCAAGGAGAGGGAGAAGAAGAGGGGAACGACTGAAGGGTTCGAGGATTGAGAATAAGGTTAGGAGGGGAGGGTAGGTACGATGGGGGGATAGAGAGTTAGGGGCGAGTGAGGGGGGAAAGGGGGGAGGAGAAGCTGAATATATTAAGGCAGAGGTAAAAAAAAGTAAATGGGATGAAGGTGGGGTAAAGGGGGGAGTTATAAGAAATGTTTATATGATCGGATAGGTAAATCAGTAATATAAGACAGTATATAATTCCTAAACCTAGTATTAAGGTGCAGGATGATAGACTGACAGAATGATGTTCTGGTACTAGTGAGATGTCTGATATAGGTTTAAAGAGCATAAATAAGTCTATAAAAGGAAGGGGGAGGAGCCGGATTGGGGATAAATGTTGAAATTTAAATGTTGAAATGTTAGTACATGTTTAATGACAGAAGGAGAGGAGGAGCGGAGAGATGATTTATGAATATGTTTGTAAATGTTGAAAAATAATAAAATATAAATTACAAAAAAAATAGGTGGGTTTGTTTTTATTTTTGCTGCCTTTTTGTTTTTCTGCACCCTTTTCTGTTTCTCTGTCAAACCTATCTTTTATCCCCTTTCCTAGACCCATGTATATTCCATCTCCATGAATCCCTTTCCCAGTGTTTTCTGCCCTGGCCTGTCAATCATCTGTTGGCCAGTTGCTTTGTGGTGTGTATGTATGTGTATGAGTGTTCTTTCTGCATCTCTCTCTCTGTGGCCCCCTGTTAACATGTGTGATATAGGTGCAATGAGGCAGGAGCCATGGGCAACCTGAACAGATGTTTTGTGTAGGCCAGGGGTCTCTAACTCCAGTCCTGGAGGGCACCAAACCAGTAAGGTTTTTGGACTATTCCTAATGAATATGCATGGAATATTTACATGCACTGCCCCCATTATATTCAAATTTATGCCATGCATGTTCATTAGGAATAGTCAAAAAACCTGACTGGAGTTAGAGACCCCTGGTATAAGCCATACTATTTGAGATCTGCAGGGATGAAAGGAGGCATCCATATCAGAGGGGATTTAGGCACAGGACCCAATTCCCAGACCTTACTGATGAGCAGTGGCTCACCGGGTTCTGCTTTGACAAGGCAGCCATCCACCATACCTGTTAAGAGCTAGAGCTGTTCCACCATACAGAGGAGCCAGCTCATGCCCATCTACCTCAAGGTCACCATGGCTCTTTCCTTCTTTGTCACTGGCAGCTTCCAGTCCTTGTTGGCCATCTCAGTTTCCAAAGTCCTTATTCACTTACACTACAGAATATGTAGCCTTCTCTCAGAATAGCTAGCTACAACTAATTCTTAGATGTGGCCTGATTCCAATCTCTATTGGGGGCACTTATTGTACACACATGGTGATCATACCTCCATAAGAGAGGGATTCCATTCACTCAGCATGTAGGTGGTCTGCAATATACAGGACGAGATAACTGATGTGTTTTCGAGATCCCAGGCTCCTGCCATGACTCATACATCCTGACACATTCTGGCATCTATGAGAGATTTGAGAGCAGACAAATCACCAGTGGATGATGGCTAAGTAAGTCCTGCACCAGCCCACTCTGCCACCAATATATGCACATGCTAGGAGGACTCGGTGGTCCCTGACAGCAACAACCAGGAAATGGAGAACATGGTTGCAGTGTCTATCTAGCACAGCTAATACCCTGACTCTTGGCTCAAATCTGTTCCAACCCTGTTTACCCAGACAGCAGACAGAAGCTACCTAAGGAGATAGCTCCTGACACCTATTGTCAAATCCCAGAAAGATGCAGAGGAGCAGTAAAACAGGGCCCACATACACAGTCGATTCATCAGTGAGAGAACTTTTGGTCTGCCAAAGAGCCACTTCCACTGCCTGGAGGAAATCGTGGAAGAACTCATCTATAGCCCATTCTCCAGGAACAAGCAGGAAGTCAGTCATCACATATGGGTGATGTAGATGCCGACGGAGCCCTCATGCGGAAAAAATCCCCAGCTTTCAGAGAAAGCCTTTAGGAGTTGCCATCACGCATGCGCGGTCCCCTTCCTGCCCAAGGGTGCCATCTTGCTTAGTCTCCTTTTTTTCCGTGGAGCCCTTCGGACGTAGTCCCTGTGTCCCCGTGAAATAAAGTTAAAATTGCTCTTTTCTTCGACCGGTCAACACTGGTTCCTCTTCCCGCCTTTGGCTTGGTACACCGTTATCGAGTCTGTCTCTGGTTTTCGTTTTTTGTCCTTCGTGACTGGCATCCACGCCCTTTTTTCTTTTTCACTGGCAGCCCGGGTCTTTGACCATGCAGGGGCCCTTTTTCCCCCGATGGCTACCAGCGGGTTTAAAAAATGTGATCGGTGTGTGAAACTTATGTCCCTCACCGATATGCATGACTGCTGTCTCCGGTGCCTCAGGCCCGACCATGACCCGAAGGTCTGCGGCCCTGTAGGAAAATGTCCTCTAAGGCCCTGAAGAGCCGCCTGCAGCAGCATGATAGGATTTTTTCTGAGTCCTTGTCTTCGAAAGCCCAGATCTCATCTGAGGCCTCTACGTCTCGAGGGGAGCATTCCGAGCCCGAGCAGCATCGAGGGTCCTTGGAGAGGGGGTCTCCCGCGAGGGAGCACAAGAGGAAGAAGAAATCCTCGAAGGCGGCGTCTCTGGATGGCTCCAAGCGACACAGCTCTTCCCGGGGCCGGTCACGGAGCCCCGAGCGCCGACCGGGATCTTCGGAGGAGTGGTGCCCAGCAAAGGTTCCTCATCGGGAGATGGATCAGCCAAGGCAGGTAACAACTGTCCTCGTTGAGGACTCCCATCCGGGAGAACCGGTGTCGGGGCCCGAGCCGGTGGCTGCGGAGCCTTCCGGACTCGAGTCCAGAATGGTGGCCTTGGAACGCAGTTTCACTGCCTTCATGGAGCAGCAGTGGGCGCTGATTGCCGAACTGTCCAGTTTCTCTGCCCTGACCACCGGTCCCTCGGCATCGAATTCGACCCTGGAGGCTGAGCCGATCCTCGAGACCTTTCGGGCTCAAATCGATCCTTGGCCGAGGTCCCACTCAGTTTCCCATTTGGGATGGAGGTTGTCGACACTGAGCCTCCCGGTGTCGAGGCAGTCGGCGCCCTCGATGCTAGAGCCCCCCCCCCCCCCCCCGATTTCCTCTTCAGAGGCATCAGCGTGGGAAATGGAAGACGAGGAGTCCCCAGACACCTGTCGGCACAGGGATGTCCCATCCGTTTCCCCGGTGTCTGAGTCTTGGAGAAGGTCCCCACTGGAGGACACGAGGTTCTTGGACTTCGTGAAGGATATTTACAAGGCTTTGGCGTTCCCCACAGAATCCGAGGAGGATCCGCGAGCTGACTAACTTGAGATCCTACAGTATGAGGCTCCCCCCTTGGGAGGCCCTTACTGTACCCATGCCTCCGATCATGGAACGACTGATGCTCCGCATGTGGGAGACAGCGGTGTTGGTGCCGGTCATCAGCAAAGGGCTTGACTCGATGTATCAAGTCTGCTGGAGCCCTGGGTTTCAAATGTCGCAACTGCTGCACAACTCCATGGTTGTGGAATCGGCCATGCACAGGCTGAAGAGCCAGAAGACGCACTCCTTGGTGCCTCCTGGCAGGAAGGCCTGCAACTTGGATGCCCTTGGCAGGAAGTGCTTCCAGGGTTCAATGCTGACTTGTCGAATCCAGGCCTACCAACTGTACATGGGCAAGTACCTGAGGGACCTGGTGAAGGAACTCGCCAGGTTCTCGGCTGGTCTCTCCGAGGACTGAGGCAGAGCATTAAAAGGAGAGTGAGACATCTAACTTCCTGGCTCAAGTGAATGTTTTGATTGCACTCCTTTGAACCATATAATTTGCATCAAGAGACTGAGTGAATGATGCTAATTTGAGTATAGTCTGTAGTTTGGTTTATTAGGGAATTTGTATGACTGCTGATAGGTGGTTTTGCATTTTTTGGTTGATATTGGTTTGTTCTAGTGAGTTTTGAAATGGACATTGGATGATTGGGTTGGTTGTATTTGATGTGAATAGATGTTAAGGTGTTTGTCTGAACCATATACAGTAGTTTGAATAGAGAGATTGGATAGTGCTAATTTGAGTGGAGTCTGGTATCTGATTGGTCTATTGTGGAATTTGTGTGATAGTTCTTCTGATTGCTGATTGGTGGATTTGAACATGCCCTTCTGATATTGATTAGTTTATTTAGTGGATTCTGATTGATGGTATTGAAATGGATACTGGAAAATGATTGGTCTGGTTGTAGTTGGATATCTGGTTTATTCTTTCCTGTGGATGGAGTCCTGCCTTCTTTATATTGTAGCACAACTAAAGTTGGATATGCTTTTGACTTTGAAGGATCCTGAATAGGCTTGTATAGTTGCTGCATTCCTGACGCAGATAAGTAATCAAAATGCAATATTGTGGTGGATATTTTGAGTTTAGATGTATGATTTAAGCTGCTCTGTTAAGCTTCAAATTATTATCAGTAAGCTCATTGGACTGGATGATGAATCTTTAATAATCTGGCCTGATAGCTTATGCATTTTGGACTTCATATGCCTGATAAAGGTGATTTGAGGTCCTCTGAATTTTATTGAATTGGAAAGGTTTTTGGGACTATTTTGAGATTTTCTACCTTTTTTTAAATATATAGGTTTTGTGCTGTGGAAGTTGGATGTCAGCCACCTCTCCCTTCATCCTTGCCTTCTTCTTAGATATTAATATGCCTCTCCATCTCTTCATCCTGTCCTCTCCTAGCTGGCCACCTGGTCCTCCACCCTTGGTGTGTGCATCATCCTCTGTCCTGGCTGCCTTGTTCTGTGAGAGGGTTCTGGCTTTAGTTCTGCTGCTCTCGCCTGGATCATCACCTGTAGTCTCACCTGTCAGAAGGAAATCAAGCACACTGCTTCACTATACGCAAGCCATAGCTTTACTCATTGTGGCAAAAATAATGTATGTTCATTCCACCTAAGATATCCCTTCTTGCCTAGATATGTACAGTGTATGACTGAGGATAGCATTCTTAATTTCTGCCCATGTCTACTGGCGCTATACAAGTGATAACTTTAATGTCATAGTAAGACCTACCCTGTGAAAGAAGAGAGCGCTATTCCATCCCATGCCACACATTCTGCATGTCCGCAGCTTGTGAAATGTTCCCTTGTGCCCATTTGAAGTGGCTGTGGCTGAGCCGGAAGGTGGCCTATCCACATATCTAAATGCTGCTAATGCATCTAATCATGTGCAGTGACAACTGAGCTGCCTAGCTATGCATGTTTGCCATACCTCAGGGCTGGTGAGACACTCTGCAGAAGGACACTCAAGTGGGGAAACTGCTGTTGGACAAGAGGGAAGTGATGCTTGTCACAGAGCACAGGCACAAAGGGCTGATAATTCTGTCCGACATAAATAGTGCTCTCCAATTTCCATAGCAGCAGGCTTGGAAAATGCCCTATGTATCTTACTAAGCCCCATTCCAACTCAGTTACTCATCCCTCATTTGCAGGGTTGCTGCCTAGAAAATAACCTGATCGTCTAGGGAGCAGTATGGTTCTCTACATCTGCACACAGTACTACATGGAGGGACTTTAGCAGAGTAGCAGCCACACCATTGCAGCATTACAGGTGTTAGGAGGCAAGACCACACTTCAGCTGGAATTATGACACCTCTGGTGAGCAGTGCACACCTCTCTCTCCCTGCACGCACCACTTGAAAGGCATGCCACATTCACTTCAAGCACAGGTGAAGACAGTGATGTTAAAGTGATAGATGACTGCATGCCCTTATGCAACAATAGGTGAAGAGCATGCAGGAACAAGTAGGAATGGAATACAAGGTGTGTTAAGAGATATATACCTACTGTTGTCATTTGGGGCTCAGGTGGTGTCCAGCTCTACCACTCCCCTCACAGACTCTTCATCCATGATGTCCAGTACGTAAAGCTCAAGTTCAGTCACGGCCTGTCTCACTGGCCTTCTGCTTGGTTTTCCTCATGAACTCCCACCATTTCTTTTTTCAGGTCCTCCAACTCTCTAGTGCAATGATAGACTGCAGAGACTCTGGGATATGCAAAGCCATATCTTTTGCCTCTGATAAGTGCTGACACGTGCTCCAGGATGGCCTAAAAGAATACACTGATGCTTCAGCACTCTCTCAGGAAAGGTTTGACTTCCTTGGGCAGAAATTGCACTTGTGGGTCTGCTCCTTCTGCTGTGGCGCCATAACTGGCAAACATACAGCACAAATCATAGCTTTTCTAAAATAGGCTGCTACACACTTGTACACTTTGGTTTTATGCACTTGTATACTACTACTATTACTGAGCATTTGAATAGCGCTACAAGTCATACACAGCGTTGCAGAGACATGTAAGAGACAGTCCCTGCTCATCAGAGCTTACAATCTAGCCAAGACAGACAACACAGAAGATGCAGACAGGGATAAAACAAAGAGGAGTGGCAAAGAAACAAAGAGATCAGGTGAGTCAAGAACCAAAAGCAGCAGAGGTGAGTTTTCAGCCTGGATTTGAAAAGTGTCAGTGAAGGTGCCTGGTGTACAGACACTGGTAGTTTGTTCCAGGTGTAAGGTACAGAAAGGTGAAAGGAGCAAAGTCTAAAGTTAGCAATAGAAGAGAAGGGCACAGATAGAAGTGATTTGCCAGAAGAGCGGAGTTCTCGAGGGGGGTGTAAGGAGAGATAAGAGAAAAAAGGTAGTGAGGAGCTGCAGAGTGAATGTATTTATAGGTCAGCAAAAGACGTTTGAACTGGTGCGGAAATGGATAGGGAGCTAATGAAGTGACTTGCAATGCAATGTGTGCCTTCGAGTCAGTCCTGACTCCTTGAGAAGAGGTGTAATATGGGCATGGCGAGGCTGGCGAAGATTAGCCACGCAGCAGAGTGCTGAAAAGATTGAAGAGAGATGATTCAAAGGGAGACCAGCAAGGAGTAGGTTGAAGTAGTTAAGACGAGAGGTTATTAAGGAGTGGATAAGCATCTTAGTAGTGTGTTCAGAAAGGAAAGGGCAGATTTTGTTGTTGATATAGAGAAAGAAATGGCAGGTCTTAGCTATCAGATGGATGTGTGTGGAGAAGGCGAGAGAGGAGTCAAAGACAACCCCAAGGTTGCAAGCCGAGGAAACAGGAAGGAGTAGAGATTTATCCACAGGGACTGAGAAGGAAGGAAGAGGAGAGGAGGTTTTAGGGGGAAAGATAAGAAGCTCAGTCGGCCAAGTTCAATTTCAAGTGGCGGTGAGACATCCAAGCAGCAATGTCAGAAAGGCAGGCAGAGATCCAGGTCTGGATTGCCGGGGAGATTTCAGGCGTAGAGAGGTAGATCTGGAAGTCATCAGCATAAAGATGGTACTGAAAGCCACGGGAAGAGATGAGCGCACCAAGGGACTGGGTATAGAGAGAGAAAAGGAGTGGACCCAAGACAGATCCTTGGGGTACACCAGCAGAGCGGGATAGAAGCAGCGGAGGATCCACCAGAACTAACACTGAAAGAACAATGAGAGAGATAGGAGAAGAACAAGGATAGTACAGAGCCCTTAAAACCAAGTGAGGACAGGGTATCGAGGAGAAGGTTGTGGTCAACAGTGTCGAAAGCAGCAGAGAGTTCAAGAAGGATGAGGATTGAATAAAGGCCCTTAGATTTAGCCAGGAACAAGTCACTGGAGACTTTGGCAAGAGCTGTTTCAGTAGAATGTAGAGACGAAAACCAGATTGTAAAGGATCCAGGAGGGCATGAGGAGGGAGATGGGTCGATAATTAGAAGGACAGGTGGGATCAAGTGAGGGTTTCTTGAGGAGAGGTGTAACTACAGCATGCTTGAAGGCTGCAGGGACAGTTGCAGTGGAGAGCGATAGGTTGAGAATATGAGAGATGGAAGGGACAACAATGGAGGGGAGATGGGGCTTAGGAGACGTGTAGGGATAGGATCAGAGGAGCAGGTGATGAGTTTGGAGGAAGGAAGGTGGTGTGCAGTTTCCTCTTCAGAGATAACAGGAAAGGAAGAGAGGGTAGCAGAGGTAGAGAAGGAAAATTGGGAGGGAAGAGGGGAAGTAGCTGACTTTATGGGGAATTGGAGGGTGATCTTGTGGATTTTGTCATGAAAATAGCCAGGGTTTGGGCAGAAAGGGAGGGAGGAGGCAGAGGCACCTCGAAAAGAGAGCTGAGAGTAGTAAAGAGACAGCGAGGGTCAAGGCACGAGTGTTAGTCAGATGGACATAATAGTCTTGCTTGGCAAGAGTTAGGGATGACTGGAAAGAGACGAGCATGAATTTGAAGTGTAGAAAGTCAGCAAGGGAGCGGGATTTAAGCTGCACTCTACTCTGCTCTGGATGCTCTTGCTCCGCCGATGCCACATCCTGAGAGGCGTACTGCACCCAAGCCGTGGCTTTTATCCACTACCTGCTATCTGTGTTCCTGTGCCCATTCAGCTGAGCGTGCTTGGCTTAAATCCCGCTCCCTTGCTGACTTTCTACAGTTCAGATTTATGCTTGTCTCTTTCCAGTCATTCCTAACTCTTGCCAAGCAAGACTATTATGTCCATCTGAGTAACTCTTGTGCCTCTGACCCTCGCCGTCTCTTTACTACTCTCAGGGATAGTCTTTCCACATCTGGGGTTTTTACATGTGGTTGTTGCTGAAATGATCCACAGCTGGGCACATGTATGGGGAATAGATGTGGATAATGGTTGGCAAGCGAGTATGCATCTGCCCTACACATGAATGACTGCAATATAGGGTGTTAGTAGACATTCACTGTGATAAGAATTCTACTGACAAACCTGGTCCACGTGTAACTCTAAGAATTGTATGACAAATACTAACCCACCCCCTTTATTTTTAAACATATGTAAAAAGGGATCTCACTTGGTATGGTTAGGCCTATTACTTGAAAGGGTTTCACTTGCATGTTTAAACTGGAAGCTGCCTCCTCCCCATACTGAAGCTGTTGGTTGGGGCAGAAAGGAGGGATGTTTGGGACATGAATTTGTGTGATCTCCTGTTAGAAGGTACAATTTAGGATTTCTGTCCTCTCCTGCAGAATGCAGATGATGCAAATGCCTCCAAGAAGGGGTGGGGTATGGTTTGGGAAAGAGGTTTTAAATGCTTTCACTTTTGTGAATAGTTGCTCAACAAGGCCCCCACAGCTCTTTTAACATACACATGGGGGGGAGGGGGGAGTTGCGGCAGAAGTTTTGCATTGTGCCTAAATTGTTCCATTTATGCTATTGATTCATTGGGCTCCCAGAAGTGTAAGAATTGCTATCTGTTCAGTGTAATTCCACTGCAGCCACATCCCTAATAAAGGTATTATCTACATAGTCACATATGGGAGCCAACCTTTACTTTTTTTGTGTGCATGTGAGGTGGGCTTTGACCTACAGTAGGTGATGATGAAGCCCTGTGAACCCCCTGTGTTAACATAGCCTGCTAAAGGTGACAGCACTTGCCTTAGGCCACAGTAGGCTGGCAGCATAAGTGAGCAGTACAGGTTAGGGAACCAAAATCAGGGGACATGCAGGCATTTTGAGGCATGGCCTCCATCTGGCACTGGATCTTATTCAATGCAGGAACTTCTTGTGATCCTACAACCCTATGTTCTGTGGATATGATAGGCTTCATCTAACATTTACCTTCCTTGTTGCTCCTTTAGCTGGCAGCTGCCTTCCCTCCCTCTGGGGCATACTTGATTCTTGCTATTCATTAGGTAGAGACTCAAATTAAAGTGGCCTAAGCCATGAGACCAGCCCAATCTTATTGCAGTTTTAAAGAGGCACCTCAGCCAAACTATTTAGTTTGAAATGCTATCCATGAATGTACAAAAGCAAAAATTTAGAACTATCTTCAGAAGAAGATAAATCTCCTTTAGATTACAGTAACATAGTAAACATTGTATTCACCAGATGCTTATTCCATGATACCAAAGTTCATCTTATTATTCACTGTTTAAAGTTCCTTCTATTATAAAGTTAAATCTGTTATTCAACTTTTTAAAGTTCACTGTATCACAAATAACCATGTTGATTGTAAACCGCTTTGACACTATGAAAGGTGGTATAAAAAAGATGTTATTTATTTACATTCTCTTATATACCGTGCTATTCTGCATCAGTGCGGTTTACATTGAACAAACTGAAATTACATTGAACAGGGTATTATAACTTGGAGATAACTATTTTACAGGGAACATGGGCTATGGAGGGTTAAGTGGCTTGCCCAAGACCACAAGGAGCACCTGTGGGACTAGAAACCCCAGTCCTTCCAGCCCAAGGTTGCTGTCCTCCAGTGGGATTTGAACCCTCGACCTTCCGGCCTGAAGTACCTTGCCCCAACCACTAGGCTACTCCTCCACCCCTATATAAATGATGGCAGGGTAAAGATCAACATAGCCCATCTAGTCTGCCCTGTAGTGTTTAGGGTTGTGACTGCCACTCTTTGTAGGTTAAATCACCCACTTCATCCCTTTTTGAAGTACAAAATCATTTCACTAATGCTTTAATCTATGTATGGTTTACCTATTGCCATTAGATTTTATATGTATCCTATTCCTTTTTGGAACCTTCTCCTAAATTCTGCAGTAACTTTGAAGAAGCTGCTATAAGCATAGGCTCCAAAGAGAATTGAATTACCATAACAAAGGAACACACTAAACGCCAAATCTTCTTAAAAACAAATAACTTTCAGGACATTTTATTTTGAGAATGCATAAAGAGTAAATAGACCTTACCTGCTAATTAGCGTTCCTGAAGGAACTCCAGTCCAGTCCCTTTCCTCTGGGTTGTGCTCCCCTTCCAGCAGCTTGGAGACTGAACACATCATCTTTTAAATGACACCTGGGTATAACTATCACTGGCACCTCCCACCAGCTCTATTATCCTACTGACAAAGCAGACTTAACAGAGAGACAATTAAACAGAAAAAACAAACCAAGTAACTATATCTAATTGAACAAACACCCCACATAGCACCTCCAGCCCCCTCCCCCCTGGACTTCCCACCCTCCCAAGGTGGAGGAGGAGGAGGCTTACCTGACACGCAATTTGCCCCAAAGCCCTGAGTTCCAAGGGCCTCCAGTCACGCTATTCCACCGTGCCACTGGAACTCCCTGGAAAGGAGCTGTCTGCCACTTCTCTTCTCTCTTGCGTAGTATTGTTTCGGGCCAGCGACACCTCATTTATACTGAAACATAAATCTAGGTGGGATCAGAGACTGGACTGGAGTTCCTTCAGGAACGCTAATTAGCAGGTAATGCCTAATTACTCTTTCCTAAGCATCCCTCCAGGCCAGTCCCTTTCCTCTGGGATGTAACAGAGCAGTTCAAGCCTGGGAGGGGCCTGCAATACCGGATCGAAGCACTGATTCCCCAAACCTGGCCTCTCCCTCCGCCTGAACATCCAAGCAATAATGCTTGGTGAAAGTATGCACAGGGGACCAAGAAGCCACCCTACAGATATCCAGCAGCAGGACCAGACTGAACTTCGCCCACGAGGCCACTTGGGCTCGTGTAGTGTGCCTGGAAAACTACCGGCACGGGTCTCCCTCTCAGAATGTATGCCAAAGCAATGGCCTCCCTAATGCATCTGGAAATGCAAGCCTTAGCCACCGCCTCCCCCCTACATGGTCCCCCAAACAAGACAAAGAACCATTCTGACTTGCGGAATGCCGCCGTACCCTCTAGGTATCGCCTCAGCATCCTGCAAACGTCCAGATGGCACAGCCGCGCATCGACAGGCTCCTGACCCTCCTTAGAGAAGGAAAGAAGACACACCGGCTGATTCACATGAAAAGGTGAGACCACTTTGGGCAGGAAGGATGGCACCATCCGCAAGACCACCTTCTCCTTGAAGGAGGACAGAAACGGAGGGTGACACGAAAGAGCCTGAAGCTCCGAAATGCATCGAGCTGAGCAGATAGCGACGAGAAATAAGGTTTTGAGAGTCAGGTCCTTCAGATAGACGCGCCCTACTGGCTCGGAGGGTTCCCCCACTAGAACATCCAACAAGAGCTTGAGGGACCGACGACCTCTGTTGCGGGTGCAGCCACCTCATTGCTCTCAGGAACTGCCCAACATCTGGATGCTCTCTTACGGTCCTACCTTGAATCTTACCTCAGTAACAAGAAATCGCTGCCAACTGAACCCGCAACAAGCTGGCCGCAAGGCCTTTCTCGAATCCTGCCTGTAAGAAGTCTAAAACCTTTGGAACTGAGACTGCAATAGGCTTCTTCTCCTGGGCTGCACACCAGCCCTCAAAGATGCGCCAGACTCTCACATAGGAGAGGCAGGTGGAGCACTTCCGAGCATTCAGTAAGGTCGCTATCACCGCCGCAGAATATCTTCGCTTTCACAGCCTTGCCCTTTCAAGAGCCAAACCTGCGGCATCCAAACTGGGCCCTGTGTCAGGAGATCGTCCCTCACCGGAAGCCGCCAGGGGCGATCTACCAACAGTCGCATGAGGTCGGCATACAACGGATGCCGTAGTCCGGGGCTATCAGAATTACCAGCCCTTGGTGGGCCTCTAAACATAGAAACAGAAATATGACGACAGAAAAAGACCACATGGCCTATCTAGTCTGTCCTTCCATATCAACAACTACAAGAGTCCCCTTTTTACCTTTAGAGATCCTTTGTGTTTGTCCCATACTTTTTTGAATTCAGTTACTGTCCTCATCTCTACCACCTCCACTGGGAGACTATTCCACGGATCCACTACTCTTTCCGTAAAGAAATATTTCCACATATCACTCCTGAATCTATCTCCCTTCACCCTCATCCCATGTTCCCTCGTAGCAGAATTTGCTTTCAATTGAAAGAGGCTCTCTCCCTGAACATTTATGCCACGGAGGTATTTAAACATCTCAATCATATCACCTCTATCCCGCCTTTCCTCTAAGGTGTACATATTAAGATCCTTCAGTCTGTCCTCATATGCTTTATAATGAAGACCACTAATCATTTTAGTAGCCACCCTCTGCACCGTCTCCATCCTGTTCACATCCTTTTGAAGGTGCGGTCTCCAGAATTGCACACTATACTCCAAATGAGGTCGCACCAAAGACTTATACAGAGGCATTATCACCTCCTTTTTTCTGCTAGCCATTCCCCTCCGTATGCACCCAAGCATCCCTCTAGCTTTTGCCGTCGCCTTTTCTACCTGTTTAGCTACTTTAAGATCATCAGACACAACGACGCCTAGGTCCCGCTCTTCTTTAGTGAACAAAAGTACTTCACCCCTTATACTATATTGCTCCCTTGGATTGCTGCAGCCCAAATGCATGACCTTACATTTTTTAACATTAAATCCCAGCTGCCAAATTCTAGACCATTCTTCAAGCTTAGCTAGATCCCTCCTCATGTTATCTACACCTTCCTGGGTGTCTACTCTATTGCAGATTTTGGTATCATCCGCAAAGAGGCAAACCTTACCCGACAGCCCTTCCACTATATCACTAACAAAGATGTTAAAAAGAACCGGACCAAGGACAGATCCCTGGGGCACACCACTGGTAACATCCCTCTCCTCAGAGTGAGCTCCATTTACCTGTACTCTTTGTCGCCTCCCACCCAACCAATTTCTAACCCAAGCAGTAACTTTAGGGTCCATCCCTAAGGTGCTCAGTTTGTTTATAAGTCGCCTGTGAGGAACAGTGTCAAAGGCTTTACTGAAATCTAAATACACCACATCTAGGGCTCTCCCTCGGTCCAACTCCCTGGTCACCCAGTCAAAGAAATCAATCAGATTTGTCTGACAAGACCTGCCTCTGGTGAATCCATGCTGCCTCGGATCCTGTAATCCGCTGGACTCCAGAAACCTCACTGTTTTCTCTTTCAGCAGCGTTTCCAATAATTTACTCACCACCGAAGTTAAACTAACCGGCCTGTAGTTTTCAACCACATCCTTACTTCCGCTTTTGTGTAAAGGCACCACATGAGCCTCTCTCCAGTCCTTTGGCACCACTCCAGATTCCAACAAGGCATTGAAAAGGTCAGTCAGTGGAGCTGCTAGAACGTCCCCAAGTTCCCTCAGTATTCTAGGGTGTATCCCATCCGGTCCCATCGCTTTGTCTACTTTAAGTTGAGCTAGTTTCTCACGAACACAGTCTTCTGAAAATTGTTCAAGATGTCCCTCGCTTCTGTTCCTATTTGTGGGTGTTTTCTGAGGTCCTGCTCCTGGTTCTTCATCTGTGAACACAGAACAAAAATATTTGTTAAGCAATTCCGCTTTATTTTTATCAGCTTCTACATAATCCTCCCCTGCTCCCTTGAGTCTGACAATACCACTTTTGCTCTTCCTCTTCTCACTAATATATCTGAAAAATGTCTTATCCCCCCATTTTATTGCATTGGCTATTTCCTCCTCCTTTTGAATCTTTGCCTTCTTGACTACTTTGCTAGCTTCTCTAAGTTTTTTCCAAATACAGATGCCTGTCTTCCTCTCTCTGTTATCTCTTGTATTTCATGAAGGCCTCCCTCTTTTTCTTCACTTTTTCAGCTACTTCTTTCGAAAACCATAGTGGTCTCCTTTTCCTTTTACCTTTATTTACCATTTTAACAAAAAGGTTGGTTGCCCTTAAAATATCCCCTTTCAGTTTTGCCCACTGTTTTTTTACATCCCCCAGCTGTTCCCATCCCGCTAACGATTCCCTGAGGTATTGGCCCATCTTCGCAAAGTTATTCTTCCTAAAGTCTAAGATCCTCACCTTTGAATGGATTCTAACAGCCCTAGTCCTAATACTGAACCACACCATCTGGTGATCACTGGATGCAAAATGATCTCCCACTACAACATCAGAAACACTTTCACCATTGGTAAGCACCAAGTCCAGTATGGCCCCTTCACGTGTGGGATCTGTTACCAATTGCCTGAATAGTTCTCCCTGTAGAAAATCCAGGATCTCCTTACTTCTAGATGATACTGCAGCAGGAATGTGCCAATCAACATCTGGCATAATGAAATCTCCTATCAGTAGCACTTCCCCTTTCCTAGCAATGCTGCGTGTGTCTTCAATTAACTCTCTGTCCACCTCTTCCTCTTGTGAGGGAGGTCTGTATATCACACCAATGCAAATAGATTTCTCTTTCCCTCTTTCTAGTTTAACCCACAATGCCTCCTCTCTCCCTTTTAAGCTCTGTAATTCCAAAGCTTTAATAGTAGTTTTTATATATAGTGCCACTCCTCCTCCTCTTCTTCCTACCCTGTCCTTTCTGAATAAAGTATAGCCAGGTATAGTTACATCCCAATCATGGTTTTCTGTGAACCATGTTTCTGTAACTGCCACTAAATCCAAGTCAGCCACTCCCACCAAAGCTTCAACATCAGGGATCTTATTTCCCATGCTACGGGCATTTATACACACTGTTTTCCATATGTTACCCATTTCCATAAAGGTATTTAATGTATCACCTACCTGGGGGCTTTCTTCACCCCTCCCCAACGAATCTAGTTTAAAGCCCTCTTCAGTAGATTAGCCAGTCTACTACCGAAGACGCGTTGACCTTTCTTGGACAGATGGATGCCATCTTTGCTCTGCAACCCTTGGAACAACATCCCATGGTCTAGGAAACCAAAACGCTCTCGATGACACCATCCATGCAGCCATGCATTCATCTCCAGGATGCGAGCCTCTCTGCCTTGGCCTTTACCCTCAACAGGGAGGATTGAAGAGAACACCACCTGTGCACCTAGCTGCTTCACCCTCTGTCCCAGAGTCATGAAGTCACTTTTGATACGTTCTGAGGTATACCTGGCAGTATCATTTGTTCCAACATGGATTAGCAACATTGGGTAATAGTCAGTGGAGGACCCTGCCTTTGAGGGCCTATGGAGGAAACACATACAGGAGCCCCTCCGTGGGCCACCTCTGAACTAGAGCATCCAGGCCCTCCGACATTCTTTCCTTTCTTCTGCTGAAGCAGCGGCTTGCCGTGGCTGACCCCCACCTTGCCATGAGGTCCATGATGGGAGGCCCCCATCGGTTCACAATCTGCTCGAACATCTCCTGGCAGAGCTCCCATTCGCCGTGATCCACCTTGAACTGGCTCAGGTAGTTCGCTGTGACGTTTTCTACTCCGGCTACATGTGCCACTGACAAGGCTTCAGCCCAATCCAGCAGACTCCCCGCTTCCTCATCCAAGGAGGAACTGCTCGTGCTGCCCTGAAGGCTGATATAGGCCACTGTGGTCATGTTGTCTGAGAGCACCTGGACTGCCTTTTGGTGGACCCAGCTCTCAAACGTCCTGAGAGCTAGCGCCACCGCTCACATTTCTAACTGGTTTATGGACCACTGGGCCTCCAGCGACCCTGGGCAAAGTATCCCTCACAGTGAGCCCCCCAACTACCCAGACTGGCGTCCGTCATCAGCTGAATCCACTGAGGAGACTCGAGGGGCATGCCCTGCTCCAGATTGCCTGGCTGGAGCCACCACTCCAGGGCCCTCCTGGTCACAGGGGGACAGGGTAGTGCCATGGACAAGGGTTGACGCTGATGAGACCAGCGGCGCAGAAGGGACTGCTGAAGAGGCCTCATGGGGGCCCTCGCCCAGGGCACTAGTTCGATTGTTGCTGCCATGGTCCCCAGAACCAGGAGATAATGCCAAGCAGAGGGCACCGTCTTGGCTAGGAACTGGTGCACCAGACGCCGTAGGTCCCTTGCTCTTTGAACTGGCAAAAACACCCTGCCTCTGCGGGTGTCGAATCTTGCTCCTAGATACTCGATCTCCTGGGAGGGCACCAATCTGCTCTTGGTCAGATTGATCACCCACCCTAGGCTCCTCAAGAGACCGACTACTGTGGCCATTGCCTTTACACTTTCCTCCCTGGACTTGGCACGAATCAACTGCACACGCCTGCCTCCAACACCACTCCCCGCCGGGTCCCGCATACCAAACACTGTGGTCTCGCCAGCATGGTATCAGGACACTTCTGGCCTGAATCTAAACTACACGAGGGTCAAGGACCCCTGTCTTACCAGTTTCCGGAAGATTATATATATATATATATATATATATAAAACCCTCTTCAAAATGATTAATAAATAAAGGAAATAAAGGGCCATCCCAAGAATTGAAACTTTATCAACCAGGGCCCTGCCAGCCGATAGAGACTGCTGCAGGTTCCTCAGGTCTGAGTGATGAAGATTGTTTTTCGCACAAAGTGCCTGTCTCCTCAGAAAATTTAAAAATCCCCCTAGGCAGTAGGCCTCCATGCAATGCGCGGCCGGCGACTGCGGGGTCAACTCACCTCACCACGCGGTCCGCCGCAGAGTACGCCACTGCTTGATGTTCCCCTCTAGTTTCCGTCACTTTGCCTCATTCTCTCCTGTACTGCCCCTTGACAGTTTCTAACCGCCCTTGCGCTCAGCTGGCCCAGGGGTTTCGGCAGCGAGGTGGAACGAGCGGACGGGCAGGCAGTGAATAGAAAAAACGGCAGCTCCTAACCCTAACCGGGATCGGGAGCCGCTTAGCTGCAAACTTCCCCCAAAGCCTCCTCCTGCTTAACCGAAGGGGTAGGATGTGGAGGGAGGGGGGGGGGGGGCACACAAAAGAACCCTCTCCAGCCCTGAACAACAGGCTGCCTGCCTGTATGGATGAGCCAAGAACTTAAAATAAGAAAAGAAAATTAAGTAAAATTGAGTCAAGAAAATAAAAGAAAACCACAGCTAACTTCCTAAGTGTCTCTCCAGTAAGCCTAGCTCCCCTGGCTTACTGACACCCTCTAGCTGCTTGGAGACTGAGCATACTGGAGCTGGTGGGAGGTGTGCCAGTGATAGTTATACTCCAGTGGCATCAAAAAGATGACGTGCTCAGTCTCCAAGCTGCTGGAAGGGGAGCACAACCCAGAGGAAAGGGACTGGACTGGAGGGATGCTTAGGAATAGTGTATTTTAAGCACAATAAATATATACACAATAATTCATTCCAGTCCACTTATGTCAACTTGAAGAGCTTCTTTAGTCTTCTTTTGACATTGCAGTGCAGAATGACAAAAACAGCTAGCACTGCTGAATATTCAAATCAAGTTAGCACTGCTGCTTAAAACATTAGCTAGGCCGACTGTGGCAGGCTTTGAACACATACAGTTTTTGTTTTAAAAAAAATATGTTTTATTAGACCAACTGAAAGTCACCTTTACGACAACAAATGATGCATTAAGTGATCTACATGGTCTAGATATTTTACAATTGGTCATTTTTATCCATACTACTTGTGGAGCCTCATGGCCATCTTATCATGAGTACTGGTGGCCAACTTTATTTTTGTGGTCAGCACTGGCCACAAAAGCATTGATTTTATATTACTTTCATGCCGCCTTTGAAATTTTGGTGGTCAGCTACTTATGAGTACTGGTAGCCAAATTCATTCCATTCAAATGGAATGGTGCAACAAACCATGACAGGCAAATCAGATGGAATTTGTCAAAAATATAGCTCCTTCACATTAAGGAGCCCACGGTATCTTTTACTGTATGTGGGCATGGGAATTAGCACAGAGTAACTGCAAATCATGCATTGGGGGCAAGGTTATGGGAAGAGACTTAGCATGGGTACACTGAATACCACCATGCATTAGATTATGCATCCCCGCGGTAATCACTAGGAACATGCAGGCTGTGCGCCGAGAGTTACTGCAGAGGCTTTGCACTCATAATGCACATTAGTTTTGTTGCTAAACCCTTGTTAAGTGCAAAAACCTAACACGCTTTAGTAAAAGGGCCCCTAAGTAATTTTCATAGCTACACTGAAATTCAAACTATGTCATTAGGAAATAATTTAACTTTTTTATGGCATATATATGACATTAAAAAAAATGATATTGCATACAGGGTTTATAGCCAGTGTTTATTCACGAACGAAGGTAGGAGAGCTTTGCTATCTGTTAAGATACAGAATGACTAATGAGAATAACCTTTATATCTAGTTAACTAATGCTATAAAAACTAAAGTTTTTTCCTCTTGTTTTACATTTTATGATAAGGTTCTTATAACCAATCACACAATGGGAGGAAAAGCTGTTACATAACCCACGACAAATCCATGGAATGGTTTACAGGCAATGAAGAATGAAACATATACCAAAGGACCAATCTGGCATTAAAAATGTTGCAGCATGTCTGAAAGTGACAAGAAGACATCAAATTCAAAAGATTGTCTCTAACAAAAGACTGCAGGGTGTTTAGCTGTGTAGAAGCTGTTCAATTTGTTTGATTTCAAAACAGACTTTTTCTCTTTTTTTGTACCCACTGTACATACTATTTAAGAAAGCCTTAAAATAGAAATCAAAGAAATACAATCCAGATAGAAAAAAATAAATTATACACATCTTCTATAGTGAATAGCCATTTAGAAAATCTAATTTATTATGTTTTGTCATTGCCTTATGAGAAATCATTGGCTTCTGGCTCAGGATGGAGGTATGCTGGTTTGAATTTTCTCAGCTTGACAAGAAAAGCTGTTTGAAAAAAAGAAAACAAGACCAAATTTAAAAAAAACACACATACTGTACTCTATTTAGCAAATTATTGTAATAAAATAGTTGATTAAATAAAAAAAATACTACATAACAAAGCTAATGTGTTTGGATACAATATGACACAGGAAACATGCCCGCTAGTAGTGGGAATTATTTTTTTTAGCTACTCTCCTCACCTGTGTGACCTGTTTGCCATGGGTAAGGTCTAGCAATGTACGGTACAGAACCAAATGGTTTTACTTCATCAAGTTGTGGTTCAGCTGAAATTAATTAAAAAAATATATATAGATAAATAGATATTATGATTTAACTCAACTTTAAGAATGACTGTTCAGATTAATATTTTAAAAGCACACTTACACAAAAATAAGTGATGGTAATGTTTATCTCGCAGAACAAGCAGAAATACATGCATTTTTCACATTTGGGTGACTTTGGCACCACTGCAACCTGCATGGGAATGTTCCCCAGCATCCAATAAGAAAGCCTTTGGGAGCCCTCCACTGCGCCTATGTGCCTGCCTTCCCCACTCGTCTCCTCAGCTTTTTGTTTTCCACGAAGCCAGCAGGATGCATTGTTCCTGTCAGCGCTGAAAAACCTTTTTCTTTTTTGGTACAGCATCATGCTTCTGTTTCCATTCAACACCAATTCCGTCGAATCTGACACCGGTCCTGATAGATCGTTCATTTTCTAAAAAATTTTTTTTCGTTTTTCTTAGTGGTTTTCACCACCATACTTGGCTTCCAGGCCTCCATAGCCTTCTCTTCAAATCAAAGACGATTTTTTGAAGGGATGGTCAAACCAGTCACTGGTTTAAAAAATGTATCAAGTGTGCTGGTAATATCTCAGTCACTGATAAATATGACTGGTGTTTAAAATGTTTGGGCCCTGACATAAGATATGCCGTACTGGGTCAGACCAAGGTCCATCAAGCCCAGTATCCTGTTTCCAATAGTGGCCAATCTAGGTCACACTTACCTAGCAGTTTCCCCAAAAGACACAGGTTCCACAATGTTTGTATTGGGGCAAGTAGTGGATGTCCCGGGTACCCTTTAATAATGGTTTATGGACCTTTCCTCCAGGAACTTGTCCAAACCTTTTATAAACCTGGCTAAACTAACAGCTTTTACTACATCCTCCGGTGATTAATTACAGAGTTTGATTACACGTTGAGTGAAAAAAATTGTTTCTCTTATTAGTCTTAAATAACTTACATGTCCCCCTAGTCTTTCTATATTTTGATGGCGTAAACAATCTATATACGTTTACCTGTTCCACTCCATTCATTAATTTATAGACCTCTATCATATATCCCCTCAGCCATCTCTTTTCCAGGTTGAAGAGCCCTTACCTTTTTAGCCTCTCTTCATAGGGGTATCCTTCCATCACCTTTACCATGTTGGTGGCTCTTCTCCGTACCTTTTTGAATAACGCTATATCCTTTTTAAGATATGGTGACCTGAATTGCACACAATATTCAAGGTGTGGTTGCACCATGGAACAATACAGAGGCATTATAATATCCTTTGTTTTATTCTCCATTCCTTTCCTTATGAGACCTAGCATTCTATTTGCTTTCTTAGCTGCTGCAGCACACTGGGCTCAGAGTTTTGAAATGTTATCCACGATGACGCCTAAATATTTTTCCAGGGTGGTGGTTCCTAATGTGGAACCTTGCATTGTGTAACCATAGTTTGGGTTGTTCTTTCCTAGGTGCAGAACTTTGCACTTGTCCACATTAAATTTTATCTGCCATTTGGATGCCCAATCTTCCAGTTTATCAAGGTCCTCTTGCAATTTTACACAATCCTCATGGGTTTCAACAACTTTGAATAATTTTCTGTCTTCTGCAGATCTGATTACCTCACTTGTTATTCCCATTTCCAGGTTATTGCAGACCCAGCACAGATGCCTGGGTATTCCACTATTCACCTTTCTCCATTGGGGAAAATTGGCCATTTAGCCCTACCCTCTGCTTTCTATCTTTTAACCAGTTCCTGATCCACAATAGTACACTGCCTCCTATCCCTTGACTTTTTAATTTTGCCAAGAGTCTCTCTTGAGGGACCTTGTTAAAGGCTTTCTGAAAATCCAAATACACTATATCAACTGACTCATCTGTGTCTACCTGTTCATTCATACCTTCAAAAAAACATAACAGATTAGTAAGACAAGACCTTCCTTGGCTAAAGCCATGTTGGCTGTCTCCCATTAAGCCATGACTATCTACATGTTCAGTAAGTTTGTTCTTTATAATGGTTTCTACCATTTTTCCCGGTACTGACGTCAGGCTCACCAGTCTGTAGCTTCTTGGATCACCCCTGGAACTTTTTAAAAATTGGCCATCCTCTAATCTTCAAGTATTACAGATAATTTTAATGATAGTTCACAGATTACTAATAGTAGGTCTGTAATATCATATTTCAGTTCTTTCAACACCCTTGGATGTATACCATCCAGTCCAGGTGATTTGCTACTCTTCAGTTTATCAAATACTTGTAATGCATCTTCCCGGTGTATCAATATTTCTTGTAATTCTTCTGTGGCATCACCTTTAAATTCCATTTCAGGCATGGGTAACATCCCTACATCTTCCTCAGTAAAGACTGAAGTAAAGAATTCATTCAGTCTCTCCACTATGGCTTTGTCCCCTCTCTTAGTGCCCCTTTTAACCCTCTATCATCTGATAGTCCAACTGACTCCGTCACAAGTTTCTGCTATGAATGTACTTGAAAAAGTCTTTATTATGGTTTTTGCTTCCACAGCAAGCTTCTTCTCAAATTCTCTCTTTGTCTGCCTTATCAATGCCTTGCATCTAACTTGCCAGCTCAACTCTTATTTTCTGTCAGCAAATGACAGAGAAGCCTCAAGAACTGAGCCAACATGTACGGGTCGTTGTTCCCCCCTGACTCTGTTCCAGTAGTTTCAACCTCATCGAGGGTAGCAGCTTCCTCTCAAGGATCTCGGGTTTCTTCTATTTATTTATTTTATTTATAGTCTCTTTTATACCATGCTATTTGGCATCAGTGCGGTTTACATGAAACAGAAGAGATTTATACGGCGCAGAATCTACTCCGTATTTACAATTAACAGGTGATTCAACTTGGATAACCAAGGTAACTATTTACATATATATAGGCATCATATCAGGACATGAGTACAGATTAGTCATAGCACTTTAGTGTGTGTGAGGAGGGTTGGTGCTCGTTCCTCTGGGTAGTACTTGAGGTGGCATGTAGAGTAGAACGTCGTCAGCATATATCAGGCAGTCAACATTAAATGATCAGATGAGGTCGCAGATGGGCTGCATGTAAAGGTTGAACATCAGGGCAGATAGGGAGGAACCCTGCGGAACACCCTGCTTCTGGTGGAAAGGTTCCGATGCTGAGGTCTCTGTTCGTACATGCTGCCACCTGTCAGACAGATATGACTTGCACCAGGTTAATGCTAGGTCGCAGATGCCTTTCTCTTCGAGCCGCCACCGCAGGAGGATCTCGTGGCTTACTGAGTCTAATGCGGTGGCTATATCCAAGAAGACAAGGACAACACCATGATGGATGTTATCTATTCCAGTGAGTATGTTGCTGAAGAGGGTAGTGAGTCGCGTCTCCACACCATGGGATTCTCTAAATCCATGTTGGCAGGGATCCAGTGGCACGGTGTTATTAATGTGGTGTTGTATCTGCCGTTGGACCTCTTTTTCAATTATCTTGGCTAGTAGTGGTATGCTGCATATAGGCTGTACGAGTCCATTTTCTGGGGGTCAAGCTTGCTGTTTTTTAGCAGAGGTCTGATGGACGTGTGTTTAAGGCTTTGTGGGAATGAGCCTATTGCAAAAGATAGATCCATAAGTCTGGCTATGAATGGGCTAAACTCATTACGTAGTTCTTTTATCCAGAAGGTGGGACAAGGGTCGGTCTGAGCTGTGGTAAAATTGATCAAGGAGATGGTGTCTTCGATGTGCTTTTTGGACGGGGTGGTGAAGGTGGTCAGTGGTGTAGTGGCTGTCAGTTTCTGGGCGGTGGTGAGTGATGCGGATTTGTTGGTCTGGCCTAGTTTCGATTGAAGGAAGTCTGCGAAATCTTGAGGGTGGATCTCAATTTTTTGCTCTGGACCTGGTTCTTTTGTTAGGTTCTTGACCAGGTTGAACAAGTCATGTGGTCAGGGCAACCTGTTCTAGTCTGAACGGACAATCAAGTTGCCATGTTCTACATGAATAAGCAAGGAGGGATGGGGGTCCCGTCCACTCTGCGAGGAAGTGCTTCATCCGTGGTCCTTTGCCATCTTACACTGCATTCACATCAGAGCGGTGTACCTCCCGGATGAACTCAATGTCCATTTGCAGACAGGCTAAGCCATATCCTTCGCCGGCACAAATGGACTTTGCATCAGAAGATGGCTGCTCGAATCTTCCAGATGTGGGAAATCCCACTCATAGATCTTTTTGCCACTGCTCCAGGGTTCAGTTGCTGCACTGACAGGCCCCAGATGCCTTCCTTCTACACTAGGGACAGGGTCTGCTCTACGCATTCCCCTTGATTCCCAAGACACTGTTCAAGTACAGGCTGACAGGCGCTCCATGATCTTCATAATCCCCTTTTGGCCCTGTCAACTGTGGTTTCCTCTACTTCTCCGGTAACAAGCAGGAAGTCAGTCCTCACATATGGGTGACGTCGGCACCAACGGAGCCCTCGCAGGAGCATCTCCCCAGCTTTCAAAGAAAGCCTTTGGAAAATGCCACCACGCTTGCGCGGTCCCCTTTCCACCCAAGGTGCCATCTTGCTCAGTCTCCTTTTTTCCACAGAGCCCTTCAGATGGCATCTGTCTTTCCCCCGGAAAAAGTTGATTTTTTTTCTCTCGAGTTCTTAACTCATCTCCGGTATCGCACCAGTACTCTTCCCACCTACTGATCTTGGTGTCGAGTTCAGTTCCTTTTTGTGTTTTGTTCTTTTTTGGCACTTTCGCGCCTTTTTTCCCGCTGACAGCTCGAAGGGTCTTCGACCTTGCAAGGGTTCTTTTTTCCCCAATGGCTACCAGTGGTTTCAAAAAGTGTGATCAGTGTGCTAAGCTCATGTCCTTAACCGACACACATGACTGCTGTCTCCGTTGCCTCGGGCCGGACCATGACCCGGCGGCCTGCAGCTTATGCAAACGGATGTCTACTAAGGCCCTAAAGAGCTGCCAGCAGCAGCATGATAGGTTTTTTCCTGATTCTCCGATGCCTCCGAAGGCCAGGGCCTAGTCTGAGGTGCCGACCTCTCAGGAGGAGTTCTCAGAACCCTTGCACCATTGTGGGTCCTCAGAGAGGGGGTCCTCCTCGAGGGAACAAAGAAGGAAGAAGAAACCCTCAAAAGCGGTGTCCTTGGATGGCTCCGACGGACAGGGTTCCTCCCGGGCCCGATCCCGCAGCCCCAGACGCCTGCCTGAGACTTCAGAGAGGGAGCAGCCGGCAAAGGTCCCCCGGATGGAGGCTATCCTCTTCGAGGATTCCTCCTCGGGGGAGCTGGCTTTGGGCCCGAGTCCCTCGGTGCCTGCGCTGAAGGCTGCAGAGCCTTCTGGACTCAAGTCCAGAATGGCGTCCTTGGAGCGCAGCTTGTCTGCCTTCTTGGATCAGCAGCGGGCGCAGTTATCCGGCACATCCGGTTCCTCCACCCCGACCACCGGGCGTTCAACGAAAGATGTCCCCAGAGGCGGAGCCGATCCTCGAGGTCCTGCAGCCTCGAGTCAATCCTTGGCCGAGGTCATGCTCGGTGTCCCACTTGTCAGGGCCGTGGTCATCACCGATGTCCCCTCCAGGGGTGGGGCCTTCAAGGCCCAAGGAGCAGCCTATCATTGAGTCTTCCTCGGACTACTCTGAGTGAGAGACAGAGGATGACGAGTCCCCGGATACCCGTCAACACCGCGACGTCTCCTCGGACTCCTGTATCTCAGAACCTCGGAGAAGGTCCCCGCCAGAGTACATGGGATTCTAAAAGACATGTCTAAGGCCCTGGTGTTCCTGACGGAGGAGGACCCTTGGGTTGATGAGCTCAGGATCCTCCAGTACAAGGCTCACCCTCTGGAATCGCTCACAGTGCCCATTCCTCCCATCCAGGAACGGCTCATGTTCCACATGTGGGAAATGCCATCATCGGTGCCAGTAGTGAGCAAGCAGCTTGACTCGATGTATCGAGTCCACTGGAGCCCTGGCTTCCAGAAGTCGCAAATGCCGCACAACTGCATGGTGGTGGAGTCAGCCATGCGTTGGCTGAAGAACCAGAAGATGCTCTCCTCGGTGCCCCCCGGTAGGGAGGCCCGAACCTTGGACACCTTCAGCAGGAAGTGCTACCAGGGCTCAATGCTCATTTGCCGAGTCCAGGCCTACCAGCTGCTTACTGCAACTACCCACATTTTCAGGCCTCCCCAGCTCCCCAACAAGGGCAGCAGGCCAAGGGACAAGGGCATGGCCCACATAAACAGAAGGCTCCGAAGCCCCAGGCACCGGCTCCGACCCAGCCAGGGGGGAATTTTTGACTACTCCAGCATAGCCACACCAGCCTACAGTAGGACAACTGATCCTCTATGTCCCAAGGTGGGTAACCATCACCACCAATGCCTGGGCACTGAGGGTGGTCAGGTAGGGTTACCTCCTCTGCTTGGCCCAGATGCCTCCCCCTTATTTTCCGGGAAAGCCCTCCAGGTCTCCCCTTCACCGGGACCTTCTTCTGAAGAAACTAAACAGGTCTTCTCGAGGACAATGCGGTGGAACCAGTGCCCCACCATCTCCAGGGCAAGGGGTTCTACTCCAGATACTTCCTCGTCTCAAAGAGGTCAGGGGGCCTAAGGCCCATCCTCGAACTGCGCAATCTCAACGCATTCCTGGTGAGGGAGAAGTTCAAGATGCTCTCCCTTGGAACATTGCTGCCCTACCTCCAGCAGGGAGACTGGCTATGCTCCTTAGACTTCAAGGATGCGTACACTCACATCCTAATCCACTCACACCACAGGCAATACCTGCAGTTTGTAGTAGAGGGGCAGACACTTTCAGTACAGAGTGCTCCCATTCGGGCTCGCCTCCGCCCCAAGGGTGTTCACGAAATGCCTGGCAGTAGTGGCTGCCTTTCTCAGGCTTCAGGGGGTGTTCGTGTTTCCCTATCTGGACGACTAGCTCATGAAAGGGGACACAGCATCTGAGGTGCAGCAGGCCACTGCACACACCATCCAGGTCCTACAGAACTTGGGCTTCGTCATAAACTACCCAAAGTCCCTCCTTCCGACACAGTGCCTGGAATTCATAGGAGTGAAGCTCGACATCCACCAGTCAAAGTCTTTCTTGCCCATGGACCAGGCAGATCACCTCAGGTCTCTGGCTCGGGACATACAACACCGTCCTTTGGTGTCTGCCCGCCATCTTCTGCGCCTCATCGGGCACATGGTTTCCACGGTCCACGTCACTCCAGATGCCCATCTCCACATAAGAATGGCACAGTGGTGTCTCCAGGACCAGTGGTCCCAGGCCACCGGCTGCCTCCAAGGCAGGGTTCGGGTAACCTGCCGGTTGGCAGACTCCCTGTTCTGGCAGCAGTCATCTCACCACCTGGAGAAGGGCATGCCTTTCCAAGGCCCCGGGCATTCGATGGTCCTCACCACAGATGCCTCCCTACTCGGCTGGGGAGCCTACTGCGAGGGACGCCGCACCCAGGGCTGCTGGTTGCCGAATGAAAGCAACCAACAAATCAATCTCCTGGAGTTTCAAGTCATTCACTTCGCCCTCTCTTCAGCCATCGCCTCTGCCACCGGCCAGTCCTGGTCCAGACGGGCAACCAGATGGCCATGTTCTATGTGAACAAGCAGGGGGGCGCACGGGGTCCTGTGCTTTCAGTCAGGAGGCGCTGGCCCTCTGCTCTTACACGACTGAGCAGGGTATCTTCCTCAAAGTGGTGTATCTTCTGGGGCAGGACAACCTACTGGCCGACAGGCTGAGCAGGGTTCTCCGACTGCACGAATGGCAGCTGGACCCTAAGGTAGCCAGCCGGCTTTTCCGCCTCTGGGGAGATCCCGTGATGGACCTGTTCACCAGTCTGGACAACTTCCAGTTGCCCCGCATTTGCTCTTGGCAGGCTCACTCTGCCAGGGTGGTGGCAGATGCGTTTCAAGTCCCATGATAGGGGGCCTCATGTATGCCTTCCCTCCAACGCCGCTGATTGCCAAGACCTTCCGCGACAGGGCCTCGCTCATCTTGATAGCTCCCAATGGCCCCGGCAGCCGTGGTTCTCGCTGCTCCTGCGGTAGGCAGTGGAAGCCCCCATCCGCTTAGGGACCGCCCCAGGGCTTCTATCTCAGGAAGAGTGCTCTCTCCTACACCCCAACCTGGAGTCTCTTTCGCTCACGGCTTGGCTGCTGAGAGGGAAGCACTGGCCCATCTACATCTTCCCATTGAGGTGGAGAATGTTCTGCTGGCCTCCTGTAAGGCCTCTACGAGGACATGCACTTTCAAATGGCGTAGGTTCTCAGTTTGGTGTGCTGAGTGAAGGGCTGACCCTTAGTCCCGCCTGGTGGCTGTGGTTTTGCAGTGCCTTCTCCACCTTTCTCACTCCAGACTCAGGTCTAATTCCGTTAGAGTGCACCTCAGTGCCCTGGCGGCTCACCACCACCTGGCTGACAGTAAGCGCCCTTTCAGCTCAACCTCTAGTAGGCCACTTCCTGCGGGGCCTGCTCTTGTCTAAGCCCCAGTTCGCCCTCCAGCGACCGAATAGGACCTCAATGTGGTGTTGGGGCAGCTCACCTGTCCACCATTCAAATCCTTGGCTACTTGCTACCTTTCGTAGAAGGTGGTTTTCCTGGTTGTGCTCACTTTCGCTCGCAGGTTTAGCAAGCTCCAAGCTTTGGTGGCTGAAGCCCCCTATACCAGGTTCTATAAGAATAGGGTGGTGCTCCACACATGCCCCAAATTTCTTCCGAAGGTAGTGTCCTTGTTCCAGCTCAATCAGGAGGTGGTACTTCCTACCTTCTTTCCAAGACCTCATGCCAGTTGGGCAGAAACAGTCCTCTACACCTTGGACTGTAGGAGGGCCCTGTCCTTCTATGTCCAATGCACTCAGGACAAAGTCTCCCAGCTCTTCTTATCCTATGACCCCAGCAGGCTGGGGGAAGCAGTGACTAAGTGTACGCTGTCCACGTGGGTGGCGGACTGTATTGCCCTCACCTATGAGCAGGCGAGGCTCCCGTTGGATGGTCACATCACAGCGCATCATGTCTGGGCCATGGCAGCTTCGGTGGCAAATCTGCACTCTGTCCCAATGGCAGACATCTGCCGGGCTGCCACCTGATGTTCAGTCCATACCTTCGCAGCCCATTACTGCCTGGAAAGAGAATCCTGTTGGGATAGTGCCTTCGGCCAAGCTGTGGTACATAATCTTTTCAGGGTCTAGGCAACTCCGACCCTTCTGTATTCAGGCTACCAGAGTGCTGGTTTCATCGGACACACGGGTTCTACTGTAGTCTATAAACCAGACTGGATTGCTGCTGCTTGTGGCTTCCCTTGAGGGGGCCCACATTTTGCTATGGGTCTCCTGCTAGCCTGTAGCTGGGGAGTCCCATAAGTGAGGACTGACTTCCTGCTTGTTCCTGGAGAAAGCACAGTTACTCACCTGTAAAAGGTGTTCTCCGAGGACAGCAGGAATCAGTCCTCACTACCTTCCCTCCTCCCCTTGGAGTTGTTCCTTTACCATTTTTTATTTTGCTATCTTCAGCTATGTCATTTGACTGAGCAAGATGGCACCCTTGGGCGGGAAGGGAACCGCACATGTGTAGTGGCATCTCCCAAAGGCTTTCTTTGAAAGCTAGGGAGATGTTCCCGCGAGGTTCCTTCGGTGCCGACGTCACCCATATGTGAGGACTGATTTCTGCTGTCCCCGGAGAACACCTATTACAGATGAGTAACTACACTTTCTTCGCCTGGCACAGACTCAGCCACTCAACCTGGGATGTGTGCCCGACCTCCTCTTTCAGGACAACAGGATGCTCCTCCATCCCAACCTCCACTCCCTATGCCTAACAGCATGGCTGCTGATGGCCTAGTGCTCTCTAACCACAACCTGCCATCGGCAGGCATCATGCAAAGACTCTACCAGATGTTCTTATACATTCAAATAGCGTAGGTTTGCTCAATGGTGCCCCCAAAGAACACTGACCCCATTTCTTGCTCAGTGGAGTTCCTCTTACAATATCTCCTCCACCTATCCTTAACAAGCCTTAAAACTAAGTCAGAGTGCACCTTAGTGCCACTGCAGTCATCACAAACCACTAGAGGGACAGCTTATTTCCTTGCATCCCTTAGCAGCATGCTTCATGTGGTGTCTTTTGCTGTCCAGACCACCCATTAAGCCACCTCTGGCGGCCTGAGATCGCAATGTGGCTCTTGTGCAACTATTAAAGCCTCCCTTTGAGTCTTTGGCCACCACATCACTGAAGCTTCTATTATAGAAGGTACTCTTTCTTGTTACATTCACTTCAGCTTGCCGCATCAGTGAGCTGCAAGCTCTGGTGGTAGACCTGTCATATACCCGGTTCTACCATGACAAGTTAATTCTGCGTACCCATCCACATTTCATTCCAAAGGTAGTCTCCTCCTTCCATCTGAACCAGTCGGTAATCCTACCGATTTTTCTTTCCTAGACCACGTGTGTCTCGAGCAGCGTTGCATAGTTTAGATTGCAAGCGAGCGCTAGCTTACTACTTAAGTAGAAATAAGGATCACAGAAGATCTTCACAATTATCTATTTCTTTTGATCCTAATCACCTAGGCCTCCCCGTGACAAAACAAACTATCTAGGTAGATAGATTACATTTCTTTTGTCTATGCACACGCAGGACTCTCTTTGGAGAGTCATGTCACTGCTATGGCAACCTCCTGTAGCTAATTGTCTTGCTAGAGACTCCCATCGGGACACTTCCTTTGGCCAAGCTGTACTCCAGCACCTCTTTGGGATTTAAGCTCAACTCCTATCCTCCGTCCCAGACTTCTACAAGAAACCAGACTACCTGGGGGATGGAGGATGCCTTCTGGAATAGAGTCCAAGGAACATAACTCTTCAACTGCAATCTTTTGGCCTCATGGATCGCACTGCTCTACCCCCATACCTGTCTGGTTCTGGGGAGCTAGTGAGTCCCGTATGTGAAGACTGCATTCCTGCTTGTTCCGGGAGAAAGCATAGTTACTCATCTGTAACAGGTGATCTCTGGGAACATCAGGAATCGGTCTTCTCAACCCACCCTCCTCCCCTAGGAGTTGTAGGGTCTGTTTTATTCTTCTCAGCAACAAACTCAACTGAAGAGATTAGTTGGAAAGGTGGGCACACAGGTGCAGTAGAGGGCTCCCAAAGGCTTTCCTAATGGACACGGGAGCATTCCCATGTGGGCTCCGTCAATACTGATGTCACCCATAATGTGAAGACCAATTCCTGCTGTTCCCAGAGATCACCTGTTACAGGTGAGTTCTCTATCTTTCTATTACTGTCTCTTTTATATGGGGGTAAAGATCCTAATATACAAAATCACCATAAACTGTCTGCATTAAAACTTCATGAATCATAGGATTTCATTGCATCTTCATACCCCCAAGAAGCTTGTAGGTTACATTGGGTTGCCAAATAGCTAATTTTCTTGTCAGCAAGCAGAATTACATCACACACAAGTGGGTAATGCCATCTGATAATGCTGGGATAGAATTGCTCTTCCAGCACACAAATTTGCTATGCTTTGAGCCTCCCCCACCCCCAGGGGAAGAGTCCAGGGAACGCTTTTATAACTATTTATTCTCCAGGACCAAGCAGGAAGTCAGTCCTCACATATGGGTGTCATCGGCGCCGATGAAGCCCCAGCGGAGCATTTCCCCAGCTTTCTAAGAAAGCCTTTGGGAATGCAGGCACGCATGCGCGGTTCCCTTCCCGCCTAAAGGTGCCATCTTACCTCAGTCTCTCTTTTTCCGAGAAGCCCACTGGACGTGTGTCCTGTCATCCCGGATAAAAGTGTGATTTTTCGGCAATTTTCGCTGTTTTTTTCTTCCCGGTTCGACGCCGGTTCCCCTCCCGCCGGGTTCGGTACACCGGTATCAAGCCCGATTCTTCTTTTTCGGTTTTTGCCCTTCGAGGCTGGCGTTCGCGCCCTTTTTTGATTTTTCCCTGGAAGGGCAGTCCTTTGACCTCGCGGGGACTCTTTTTCCCCCGATGGCTTCCAGCGGTTTTAAAAAGTGTGATCGGTTTAAGACGTTGATGTCTCACCGATACACACGACTGCTGCCTTCGGTGCCTCAGTCCTGATCACGACCCTAAGACGTGTGGACCATGTGGGAAAAATGTCTTCCAAGGCACTACGAAGTCGCCAGCAGCAGAAAGAAAGGCTTTTCTCTGACTCAGCCTCCGGCCAGGCCCAGACCTTGTCCGAGGCCTCGACATCTCGGGATTCGGATCCCGAGCGCCGTCGTGGTTCCTCGGACAGGGGGTCCCCCAACCGGGAACGCAAAAGGAAGAAGCGGCTCGTGAGGGCGTCGGAGGAGGAGTTCCCTGGCTACTTGAGGGCCAGGTTTAAGACCCCCGACCGTCGTCCCGGGCCCGTGGAACAAGAGAAGCCTGCCAAAGTTCCTCGCGTGGAGCCGGAGTCCACTGGACACGTAAGCCCCGTAGTCCTCGAGGACTCTCCTCCCAGAGAGCCGCCGCCGGGCCCGAGTCGGTGGCTGCTGCGTCTCCCGAGCTGAGTCTCAGGATGACAGCCTTGGAGTGCAGACGGTCTGCCTTCATGGAGCAGCAGCGGGCACTGATGGCCAGCCTGTCTGGCACATCTGCCCTGACCACCGGGACATCGACATCGAAGTCGACCCCGGAGACCGAGCTGATACTCGAGTCCATGATGGCTCAAGGTCGACCTCAGTCGCGGTCTCCCTCGACCTCCCGTTCGGGACCGAGGGTGTCGACGCCGGTGCCTCCGGCATCAGGGCGGGTGCTCCAGGGCCCCGCGGGGTCGGACCGCAACTCCTCGTCGGACGAGTCCGCCTGGGAGACGGAGGATGAGGAGTCCCCCGACACGTTCAAGACTCGGTGTGTCCCGTCGGACTCACTGCAGTCTGAGCCCTGGTGTAGATCCCCTCCGGAGGATACCCGGTTCTCGGAGTTTGTCCAGGATATGGCCACCGCGTTGGCTATCCCGGCGGACCCCGAGGAAGAGCCTCGAGCCGAAGAACTCGAGGCCCTGCAGTACGACTCTCCTCCGAAGGAGGCCTTTACTGTCCCGGTTCCTCCGATGCTGGAACGGCTCCTCTTCCGGATGTGGGAGGCACCGGCCTCGGCGCCGGTTCTAAGCAAGCGGGTCGATTTGATTTATCGACTCCGGAAGAGCCCTGGCTTTCAAAAGGCGCAGCTACCACACCATTCCATGGTGGTGGAATCGGCCATGCATCGCCTGAAACGTCAGAAGATGCACTCTGCGGTGCCCCCCAGCAGGGAGGCCCGGAACCCCGATGGTGTAGGTAGAAAGTGCTTCCAGGGCTCGATGCTTGCTTGCCGTGTCCAGTCTTACCAGCTGAACATGGGCATGTACTTGCGAGACCTGGCCAAGGAGTTGGCCGGGTTCTCCATTGGTCTCTCCGGGGAGCCCTTGCAGAGATTCAAGCCCTTGTCCTCGGGGATTCGGGACTGCTTGAAGTTTATCTCCCGCGCCGCCTACGATGGCTTCGAGGCTTCGGCCCGAGTTGCAGCAGCCGGCATCGCGGCTCGACGCCAGGCATGGCTGCAGTCATCGGACCTCGAGCCATGTGTTCAGGACAAGTTGGTCGATGTCCCTTGCCGAGGTGAGAACCTTTTGGCAAGCCCATGGCCGAGAAGGCCGCACAGCTCGAGACTGAGCACCTTACAAGGACAAGGCTGTCCAGAAAGACCTCTGCCCCTTCTCACAAGAAGAAGGCATCGGGTAAGAAGCCCTTTTACCCGAGGAAGGGCACTGCCTACAAACAGTACCCTCAGTATCAGGCTGCCCAAGCTGCACCCCCGAGTCAGCAAGCCAAGGGGCAGGGTAATGGGCCCCATAGGCAGAGGACCCCCAAGCCTGCGGCCCCTGCTCTCACTCAGCAGGGTGGGGGTTTTTGACTCCTTGAGCGTAGCCTCTCAGTCCCTGCTCTCCCAACCCTGCCAAGGAGGTCGCCTCGCCCTCTTTGCCCACCGGTGGCCCCACATCACTGGGGACAGTTGGGTTTTGAACATAGTCCACATTGGCTATGCTCTTCATTTTCACCAACTGCCTCCGCCATACTTTCCAGGGGAGCCTCCAAGGCCTCCCCTGCACACAGATCTTCTCCTCGAAGAGCTTCAAGGTCTGTTGGTGGACAGGGCGGTGGAGCCTGTGCCTCCCCACTTGCAAGGTCAGGGGTTCTACTCCAGGTATTTCCTGGTGCCCAAAAGAACCGGTGGCCTTCGACCTATTCTGGACCTCAGGAACCTCAACAAGTTCCTAGAGAAGGAAAAGTTCAAGATGCTTACTCTTGGAACACTTCTGCCCTACCTCCAGCAGGGAGATTGGCTATGCTCCTTAGATCTAAAGGATGCGTACACTCACATCCTCATTCATCCAGACCACAGAAAGTACCTCAGGTTCATTGTGGGAGGAAACCATTATCAGTACAGAGTACTGCCTTTTGGCCTGACCTCCGCTCCCAGAGTCTTTACCAAATGCCTGGCAGTGGTGGCGGCGGCCTACCTGAGAAATCAAGGAATCTTTGTCTTCCCCTATCTGGACGACTGGCTCATCAGGGGTCAGACGTGCCAGGAGGCCAGACAAGCCACCCTCAGAACTATTGCTCTTTTTCAAAGCCTAGGGTTTGTAATAAACTTTGTAAAGTCCACTTTGCTCCCCTCCCAGAATTTGGAATTCATAGGAGCAAGGCTGGACTCTCTCCTGGCAAAGGCTTTCTTGCCAGAAGACAGAGCACGAAGATTGATAGCCCTGGCAAACCAGTTTCTCAACAGGTCACTAGTCTCTGCCAGACTCTGCCTGAGGCTTCTAGGCCACATGGCTTCGACAGTACATGTGATCCCCAATGCCAGGCTCCATATGAGGCCTGCACCATGGTTCCTTCGGAATCAGTGGCCACAAGCCACAGGCAGCCTCAGAGACAGAATAAGGGTGTCCAGACCATTGACCCAATACAAGCATTGTGGAACCTTTGTCTTTTGGGGATACTGCCAGGTACGTATGACCTAGATTGGCCACTGTTGGAAACAGGATACTGGGCTTGATGGACCTTGGTCTGACCCAGTATGGCATATCTTATGTTCTTATGTCCCTCAATTGGTGGCTGCACCCACCCAATCTACTAAAGGGGGTGCCCTTTCAAATTCCAGAGTACAGAGTGGTACTGACCACAGACGCCTCCCTACAGGGCTGGGGGGCTCATTGTCTCAACAAGTGCACCCAGGGCCTGTGGTCTCCTTGGGAGGATGCACAACAGATCAATCTCCTAGAACTCGGGGCTATTCGCTTGGCTCTCAAAGCTTTCTCTCCTGCCCTGGCTCATCAATCTGTCCTGGTTCAGACAGACAATCAGGTAGCCATGTTTTATGTGAACAAGCAAGGCGGAACTGGGTCCAGGCTCCTTTGTCGGGAGGCTCAGGACCTTTGTTCATTTGCCCTCAAGCACAACATGCTCCTCAGGGCGGTGTACCTTCCAGGCCAGGAAAACTACCTGGCCGACCGGCTCAGCAGGATTTTGCAGCCCCACGAGTGGCAGCTCCATCCCTTGGTAGTTCAGAAGATCTTCCTGAAATGGGGTCTCCCTTTGATAGATCTCTTTGCCAGTCCACTGAACAAGCAACTGCCAAAGTTCTGCTCCAGGCAACCGCATCCTCTGCGGATGGCAGCAGATGCTTTTCTGATTCCATGGTCTCAGGGCCTCCTGTATGCGTTTCCTCCCACGCCTCTGGTGGCTCGAACTCTGTTCAAGATTCTCCAGGCCTCTGTCCTGCTGGTGGCTCCTCGGTGGCCGAGATAGCCTTGGTTTCCACTTTTGCTTCAGCTAGCAGTGGATCCCCCACTGCCTCTAGGGTTGCAACCCGACCTTCTGTCTCAGGATCAGGGGTCTCTTCTGCACCCCAACCTCAAAGCTCTCAATTTGATGGCTTGGAGGCTGCAAGGGTAGCTTTGGCTCCCTGGGGTCTACCTCAGGAAGTTGAGGAGGTTGTCCTAGCCTTTAGGAAACAGTCCACTAGGAAAACCTATGCTCTCAAATGGAAGAGGTTTTCTGTGTGGTGTCAGCTACGTACAGAAGATCCCTTCTCCTGTACTGTCCCTGTAGTACTTCAGTATCTGTTGCACTTATCCAATCAGGGACTTAAGTCCAATTCTGTTCGGGTCCACCTCTCAGCTCTAGCAGCTCACCACTCACTAGTGGAAAGACATTCTCTGTCGGTTCACCCCTTGGTGTCCCGGTTTCTCAGAGGCCTTCTTTTGCTCAAGCCTCCCATCCGTCCTCCTGCCCCTGAGTGGGAGTTGAATGTGGTCTTGCAGCAACTGACTCGTCCACCTTTTGAGCCGATGGCTACTTGCCCTCTACGCTTCCTGTCCTGGAAGACACTCTTCCTAGTGGCCCTTACCTCGGCCAGGCAAGTTAGTGAGCTTCAGGCCCTGGTTTGTGACAGGCCTTACACTCGCTTCTATGGGAACAGGGTAGTCCTTAGGACTCATCCAAAGTTCCTCCCAAAGGTTGTCTCCTCCTTCCACCTTAACCAGGAGGTGGTTCTTCCAACATTCTTCCCTAGGCCTCATGCTAGCCAGACTGAAGCAGTTCTGCATACCCTGGACTGTAGGAGGGCCTTATTCTTCTACCTTGACCGTACGCAAGGGCATAGAAGGGCTACTCAGCTCTTCGTATCCTTTGACCCTAATAAGTTGGGGTTGGCTGTGTCCAAGCATACCTTGTCCATCTGGGTGGCTGACTGTATCACCTGGGCTTACAGGTCGGCTGACCTTCCTTTGCAGGGTCGGGTTACGGCCCACCGTGTCAGGGCAATGGCTGCCTCAGTGGCTCATCTCCGCTCTGTGCCCTTGGTAGACATCTGCAGGGCTGCAACTTGGTCTTCAAGCCAGACTTTTGCGGTCCATTACTGTCTAGAGAGGGAGTCCCGTAGGGACAGTGCTTTTGGCCAAGCAGTACTCCGGAATCTCTTTGAGGTTTAGGCAACTCCTGCCTTCTGTTGGGTTACCGGTGGAGGTTGAGTCAGTGAAAAGCTTTTCTTTGCTGCTGAGACTAGAGGGAGTTCTCTTGTTCAGCCTGGGTTCCTGGTAGCCCAGAGCTAGGGAGTCACCCATATGTGAGCACTGACTTCCTGCTTGGTCCTGGAGAAAGAGTAGTTACTCACCTGTAACAGGTGTTCTCCAGGACCAAGCAGGAAGTCAGTCCTCACATATGGGTGACGTCGGCGCCGACGGAGCCCTCGCGGAGCAATTTTCCCCAGCTTTCAAAGAAAGCCTTTGGGAATTGCAGCGCGCATGCGCGGTCCCCTTCCCGCCCAAGGGTGCCATCTTAGCCAGTCTTCTTTTTTCCGCGGAGCCCTACAGACGTGGTCTTCTTGTCCCCGCTGAAAAAGTTGATTTTTCGTGATTTATTTCTCTTTTTTCTTCGGTTCAACGCCGGTCTCTTTCCTGCCCGGACTCGCGACGCCGTTGCGAGTCCTTCTCTTATTTTTCGTTTTTTCTGATTTTTCTGTCAGTTTCGTTTTTCGGTTTTTCGCTGGCAGCCCGGTCCTTTGACCTTGCAGGGGCCCTTTTTCCCCCGATGGCTGCCAGTGGTTTCAAAAGGTGTGTTCAGTGTGACAGACATATGTCACTCACTGACACACATGATAATTGCCTCCGCTGCCTTGGCCCAGATCATGAGGAACTGATCTGTGGGGCCTGCAGCAAAATGTCCTCCAAAGCGTTACGGAGTCGGCGGCATCAGCGGGAAAGAATCTTCGCAGATCCCACCCGTACCCGGACCTCGTCGGAGGCCTCGGCGTCCAGAGGCTCCAGCTCTGAGCATCGCCGGAGTTCCTCCGACATAGGTTCTCCCTCCGGGGATCATCGTCGGAAGGCGAAACCCGCGAGGCGGCGTCGGTGGACGCTCCTGGTTCCGCGACGGCCAGGTCGCATAGCCCCGATAGCCGTACCGGGTCTTTGGAGAAGGAACATCTCCCGAAGCGACCTCGTTTGGAATCGGAGATGCCTGCTCGGGTAAGTCCTGTAGTCCTCCTGGACTCGCCTCCGAGGGGTCCGACGTCGGGCCCGACGCCGTCGGGGCCCGAGTCGGGGGCTGCTGGGTCACCTGAGGTCGGACTCAGGTTGACGGCCTTGGAGAGCAGACTATCTGCCTTCATGGACCAGCAGCGGGCACTGATCGCTAGCCTCGCTGGCGCCTCTGCCCCGACCGCCGGGACGTCGACGTCTAAGTCGACCCCGGAGACCGAGCCGATCCTCGAGTCCATGCGGGCTCGAGTCGATCCTCGGTCGAGGTCACCCTCGGCCTCCCGTTCGGAACCGAGGTCGTCGACGCCGACTCCCTCGGCGTCGGGGCGGCCGACGCCTCCGCCCGCCCGAACTGACCCCACCGATTCCTCCTCGGAGTCGGCCTGGGAGTCTGAAGTGGAAGAGTCACCTGATTCTTTTCGGACTCGGTGTGTCCCCTCGGACTCCCCTGAGTCCGAACCTCGGAAACAGTCCCCCCCGGAGGATGCCCGGTTCTCGGACTTCGTCAGGGATATGGCCAAGGCTTTGGCCTTCCCTGCGGATCCCGAGGAGGAGCCTCGAGCCGAAGAGCTCGACGCCCTTGAGTACGACTCTCCCGCCAGGGAGCACTTTACTGTACCGGTTCCTCCCATGCTGGAACGACTACTCTTCCGCATGTGGGAGAGTCCGGCATCGTCGCCGGTATTAAGCAAGCGGGTCGATTCCATCTATCGAGTCCGCAAGAGCCCTGGCTTCCAAAAAGCACAGCTACCGCACCATTCCATGGTGGTGGAATCGGCCATGCATAGGCTTAAGAGCCAGAAGATGCACTCCTCGGTGCCTCCTGGCAGGGAGGCCCGCAACCTGGATGGCCTCGGTAAGAAGTGTTTCCAGGGCTCTATGCTTGCTTGTCGGGTCCAGACCTACCAGCTCTACATGGGCATGTACCTTAGAGACCTGGCTAAAGAGATAGCCGGATTCTCTGCTGGGCTGTCCGAGGAACCTTTGCGGAGGTTCCTAGCCTTGTCCACTGGTATTCGGGAATGCTCCAAATTCATTTCTCGAGCAGCCTATGATGGCTTTGAAGCATCGGCTCGAGTGGCCGCAGCCGGCATCGGTGCCCGCCGACAGGCTTGGCTTCAGTCGTCTGACCTTGAACCCTGGGTGCAGGACAAGTTGGTCGATGTCCCCTGCCGAGGTGAGAACCTCTTTGGCAAGCCCATGGCTGAGAAGGCTGCACAACTCGAGACGGAGACTCTCACCAGAACTAGGCTTTCTAGGAAGACCTCTGCCCCTTCACAGAAGAAGAAGGGCTCGGGAAAGAAGTCCTTTTACCCGAGAAAGGCGGCTGCCTATAAACACTACTTTCAATATCAGGCCTCCGCAGCTCCCCAACAGGGTCAGCAGGCCAAGGGATGGGGTAACGGGTCCCGTAGGCAGCAAGCCCCCAAGCCTGCACCACCGGCCCCTGCTCAGCAGGGTGGGGGTTTTTGACTTCCTCAGCATAGCCTCTCCCCCTCAGCTGGTTCCTCCCAGCACAGGAGGCCGGCTGGTCCACTTTGCCCACAGGTGGTCCAACATCACATCAGATGCCTGGGTGCTTCATGTTGTGAGAGAAGGCTATCTTCTCCACTTCCACCAGGTCCCTCCCTCCTATTTCCCGGGAGAGCCTCCACGACGCCCTCTACACAGGGACTTACTCCTTCAAGAGTTAGCAAGTCTTCTTCAGGAACAGGCTGTGGAACCGGTGCCCCACCACCTGAGGGGTCAAGGCTTCTATTCCAGGTATTTCCTAATACCAAAAAGAACGGGAGGCCTCCGACCCATCCTGGACTTGCGCAACCTCAACAAGTTCCTCGTGAGGGAGAAGTTCAAGATGCTTACCCTTGGAATCCTTCTGCCCTACCTCCAGCAGGGAGATTGGCTATGCTCCTTGGATCTAAAGGATGCCTACACGCACATCCTCATCCACCCAAGCCACCACCAATACCTAAGGTTTGTGGTGGCAGGAAATCACTACCAGTACAGAGTACTGCCCTTTGGCCTATCCTCCGCACCACGAGTCTTCACAAAATGTCTCGCGGTGGTGGCGGCTTATCTCCGACTTCACGGCCTCTATGTCTTTCCGTACCTAGACGACTGGCTCATCAGAGCATCGTCCTCTCCAGAAGTCACAAAAGCCACACACCGCACTGTGACTCTTCTCCAGTACTTGGGCTTTGTCATAAACTTCGCAAAGTCCACTTTGCTCCCCTCGCAAGATCTCGAGTTCATCGGCGCAAGATTGCACACTCTTCAGGCGCGAGCTTTCCTGCCTCTCGACAGGGCTCAACGGCTCATGGACCTAGCCGGCCGTTTTCGCAGCCAGTCCCTGGTCTCGGCCAGGCGCTTCCTGAGACTACTCGGCCATATGGCTTCCACCGTCCACGTGACCCCCAATGCCCGCCTGAATATGCGGTCTGCTCAGTGGTGCCTTCGCAAGCAGTGGCAACAGGCCACGGGCGGCCTAGCCGACTTAGTGCGGATCTCCGGCCCGCTGGCCTCTTCTCTACAGTGGTGGCTTCATCGGCCGAACCTGGTACTCGGAATGCCTTTTCAGTCTCCTCCGCCGGCTCAAGTGCTGACGACCGATGCTTCTCTCCTAGGATGGGGAGCGCATTGCCAAGGGGCATGTACTCAAGGTCTCTGGACCACGTGGGAGTCTGCGCAGCAGATCAACTTCCTGGAGCTCAGTGCGATCCGTCTGGCTCTCACGGCTTTCTCCCACCTGACTTCTCACCGGTCCGTCCTTGTCCAGACGGACAATCAAGTTGCCATGTTCTACGTGAACAAACAGGGGGGCACGGGCTCCTTCCTTCTCTGTCGAGAAGCACAGAGACTCTGCTCTTGGGCCGTAAGCCACGGCATTCTTCTCAAGGCAGTTTATCTCCCAGGCCAAGAAAATTGCCTGGCGGACAAACTCAGCAGAATCCTCCAGCCGCACGAGTGGCGACTGGATCCCTTGGTAGTTCAGAAACTTTTTCTGAAGTGGGGCCTCCCCACGATGGATCTCTTTGCCAGTCCTCTCAACCGGCAACTTCCTCGCTTCTGCTCTCGGCAGCCGCATCCCCTTCGAGTAGCGGCGGATGCTTTTCTGCTCTCATGGTCGAAAGGCCTTCTCTATGCCTTTCCTCCCATACCGCTAGTCTCTCGAACTCTTTTCAAGGTTCTCCGAGACAAAGCTTCCATGATCCTGATAGCTCCTCAGTGGCCCAGACAGCCGTGGTTTCCACTCCTGCTGCAACTAGCGGTAGAGGATCCGTTCCCTCTGGGGTTTCAACCAGATCTCCTAACACAGGATCAGGGGTCCCTACTGCACCCCAACCTCAGATCTCTACATCTGATGGCCTGGCTGCTGAAAGGGTAGTCCTTGCTCCCCTTCTACTGCCGGCAGAGGTGGAAGAGGTCGTCCTAGCTTCCCGGCGACCTTCTACCCGCAAATGCTACGCCCTTAAATGGCGTCGCTTTTCCGCTTGGTGTGCCCAGCAGTCTCAGGATCCCTTCTCCTGCTCGGTGTCGGTGATCTTGCAGTACTTGCTCTACCTCTCTAATCTGGGACTTAAGTCCAACTCCGTTAAAGTTCACCTCAGTGCTCTTTCAGCACATCATGTGCCGGTGGACGGCAGACCTCTTTCCAGCGACCCTCTCGTGGCAAGGTTTCTCCGAGGTCTCCTTCTACTTAAACCACCTCTGCGCCCGCCAGCACCTGACTGGGATCTGAATGTGGTTTTGCAGCGGATCACCTGTCCGCCTTTTGAACCTATGGCTACCTGTTCTCTCCGTTTTCTTTCTTGGAAAACCTTATTCCTGATAGCCCTCACTTCCGCTAGACGCGTAAGTGAATTGCAGGCCCTCGTGTCTGATCCCCCTTACACTCGTTTCTACAAAAATAGGGTAGTCCTTCGGACTCACCCTAAATTTCTTCCAAAAGTGGTCTCCCCTTTTCACATCAATCAGGAGGTGGTACTTCCGACCTTCTTTCCCAGGCCACACTCCAGCCGAGCTGAAATGGTCCTGCATACCCTGGACTGTAGAAGGGCAATGAACTTCTACCTTGACCGTACGCGGGAGCACCGTAAAGCTGCTCAGCTTTTTGTGTCTTTTGACCCCAATAAATTGGGGCTCCCGGTCTCCAAGCGTACTCTGTCCATCTGGGTTGCTGACTGTATCGCTTGGGCTTATGGGGCAGCCGGACTCTCGTTAGAAAGTCGGGTCACGGCTCATT